>JAWZYU010000006.1:110428517-111028517 GCA_038380435.1 Ryuthela nishihirai | reverse complement strand
GCGTCCATCCATCTTTAATCTCATCCATCTCATTTCACCCATCTCGTGATTTGATATAACTCAGTACCACGTCCAACCATCTTTAATCTCATCCATCTCATTTCACCCATCTCGTGATTTGATATAACTCAATACCGCGTCCATCCATCTTTAATCTCAACCATCTCATTCCACCCATCTCGTGATTTGATATAACTCAGTACCTCGTCCATCCATCTTTAATCTCAACCATCTCATTTCACCCATCTGGTGATTTGTTATAACTCAGTACCGCGTCCATCCATCTTTAATCTCATCCATCTCATTTCACCCATCTCGTGATTTGATATAACTCAGTACCACCGCCAACCATCTTTAATCTCATCCATCTCATTTCACCCATCTCGTGATTTGATATAACTCAGTACCGCGTCCATCCATCTTTAATCTCATCCATCTCATTTCACCCATCTCGTGTTTTGATATAACTCAGTACCGCGTCCATCCATCTTTAATCTCAACCATCTCATTTCACCCATCTCGTGATTTGATATAACTCATTACCGCGTCCAACCATCTTTAATCTCATCCATCTCATTTCACCCACCTCGTGATTTGATATAACTCATTATCGCGTCCATCCCTCTTTAATCTCATCCATCTCATTTCACCCACCTCGTGATTTGATATAACTCAGTCCCGCGTCCATCCATCTTTAATCTCATCCACCTCATTTCACCCACTAGTGGGACTTGCATCATGAACACTGACTAAAAAACACATTTATGTGGGTCCAAAATGGTATCATTCTTACACTTGCAATTTTAAACTATTTTATTATTGTTTCACATTTTTTGTGTTGTTCATAAATTCTAAAACCTGCTCCTCACATCAACTGGATTTCGTTGCGAAACACTTGTATTGAACCCAATAAATTTAAATCTGTTTTTCGTGGTACAGTTATTCACCAAGTCAATATTTACAATCTTCTCAGTAGGAAATTGATTCCTATCAAGTTCCGTAGAAATCGTTTCAAGGTTTGTTGATCGTTCAAAAAGGAAAAGCGAAACAAAAGTGGAAAAACAATTGCCTGAACAGACATAACATTCAGAGAGTTGTTGCAAACGAAATGGCGATTGTTACGCAATAGGCGACGCGGAATTTGAATGAGGCGCGTGGGTAGATGAAAGGGGAATAAAGAATGAAGAGGGAAACAATGGAGGGCATTTTTAAAAAGAGTGGGAAACGGGGGAGTTGAAATTATTCACGAGGAGGAGAAGAGAGTAAGTGGGATGGAGACACACAAAGGAGGAGAGGGAGGAGAAAAGAGTGGATCAAGGAAGGATGAGAATGAATGGAAACGCATCGAACTCTGCTGGGTTTGATCACAAAATCCGACGCTAGAAAAATGCAGCATGTTGCAGATGGAGATAGCGGGAATTGAAGACGTGCCGGTAAAGGAATTAATGGATCGTCGTGATGCATCCAGAAAGAGGATAAAGCTTCAACGGTTTCATTCAGTGGGAGATATTTCCTCTGCTAGGGAATTTGTATAAGCACGTGAAATATCGCGGAGTGCAGAGATTTATCCGTAGATTCGAAAGGATGTAGGTGTTGGTCAAGAAATATTTTGATTTCTTTAAATTTTGCCATAATTGACGGAAAGGTTTTAAACATTAAAACAGATTGTGGAAGAACATTGCCAGACAGAAAATTAATTCTCACTAAAAAAAATAAGGGGTCCTTATAAAAAATAAAGGATCCTAACTAAATGATTCAAGATTAAAAATTTGAAGTGTTTTTACTTGTAAATTTTTATTAACTGCTTAACCCTTTCAGGACCATAAGGTTTCTAAGAATAAATTTAGTATGTAACTGTTTATTTTAGTTTGTTTAGACGTAAAATAAATAAAAATCATAAGAAAAATACATAACAATGTGTAGTTTTTTTTAAATTTTATGGGAAATATTTTTCCCAATGGACTATAAAGGTAACACAAATTATAGTTAGGCTTATTATGCAATGTCTTTTATTTATTGGTTTATTAGAACAAAATGTTAACTAAAATAATACAAAATTATGAAATAAAATTACTATACAAAATGACGTGCTAATTATGATATTCTGCGAAGCAATTTCTTTTGGTAGTGAGGCAAAGATGGACATTGCACATAGTACATATATTATGCGTCCTGACAGTTCTGTTTTTGTTTTCTAAACGTTCCCGTTTACGTAATTGCGTTCGGCATACGTTCTATTTTGACATTCTGTATAAAAAATGCAGATAAGGTTATAATTAAATACGACAATCACCAATTTTAAAATGGGGAAAAATGTTCCCTTAGTCGTGAAAGGGTTAAAACAGATTGTGGAAGAACATTTCCAGAGAGAAAAATTAATTCTCACTAAAAAAAATAAGGAGTCCTTATAAAAATAAGGGATCCTTAATAAATGATTTAAGATTAAAAATTTAAAGTTTTTTTACTTGTCAATTTTTATTAACTGCTTAAGGAGGCGTTTCCCCAAATTCTCTTTTGAGGGATAAACCTTCGTTTGGAAAAGTACCAGGATATCTCCTAAAGTCTGAAACTCAGAGTAGTAGCGTAGTTCTCCACAATGGGGGGAAAACGCATCCAGCCAAAAGGCCCTGACCAGAGGGTCAGAGACTCCCAGGAAGACAAGAAGCTTTTTCAGGTCACTTTTGACTGATTTTCGTTTTTTGCTCATTTCCGACTGTATTTTTTTAGCCCTTTTTCGACTGCCATATATTTTAGCTCACTTTTGATTTTTCGACTCTGTTTTCCTTTCCTTTTCATTTTTTTTTCGACTTTTTTTACTGTTTTTTTCTCCTTTTTTTACTGTTTTTTTCTCCTTTTTTAGCACGTTTTTTGTCTGTTTTTCTTTTTCTCTCTCTCGATATTTAATGTTTTTTATTTCGCTCAATTTAAAATGCTTTTGTTTTGTGGATATTTAGTGTTTTTTTTTTCCCTCGACCTTGAGTATTTTTTAAGCTTGTTTTTGACTGCTTTTTTTTATTTTTCAGTTTGTTTTCTCCAGCTGATTTTTTGGATGTTTTTTTTTGCTTCATCTCTTTGACTTGTTTTGCCTTTTTTCCCACTCGTTTTACTGTTTACTTTTTCATCTAGTTTTGATTGTTTTTCTCTTTTAGCTCGTTCTTTAATGTTTCACTTTTTTTTGTATATTTTCTAAACTTTCTTAATTTTATAAAAACCGTGTGTTTTTTCTAAAACTGCAGACACACTTCGCGAGGGGCGGGGGTGGCTCAGTAGGTAGCGCGCCAGGCTCGTAATCTGTAGTTCCCAAGTTCGAGTCCCAGCTGGGTCAGCGTTGAGATTTATCTCCGCAAAATTTCCCCGCCCTGCATACGGTCAGTAGGGGACACCGATGGGCTTGGAAAGGACGCCGTCCGTCGGATGTGACGTTAAGCCGTGGTCCCGTGTGCGGGAGAGCCATACCCTGTGCACGTTAAAGAACACACTGGATGGCCTTGACGGGAGGCAACCATCTGTCTCCCAACAGCTGTTCCAGTGGGTCCCCTCCCCCAACCTTCTCTGAGCCTTCGGGGTCCTTGTGGCCTAGCCATTTAGCCCATGGTGTGCAAAAATGTGCCGCTCAGAGGTAAAACAATCCAATCCAATCCTATAGTTACCTAGTTTGCCCAGTGTGTGCCAAAGAGTGTCATTGAGAGGTAAAACAACTCAACCCAAATTAGACGTAGGATTGTATGTGTGTATGTTTACACTACAGAAATGCCGTATGAAGTTACTTTTAGTATCAGATATTTCCTAATCGTATTCTATACACAAACTTAGACTTATAATAAAAGTTTTGATCAATAACAGAAGCTTGGGCCAATGATAGAAAATTATAACAGTAATAGAAGCTTAGATCAAGAATCGGAGATTTGATTAATAGTAGAAAAATAGACAAATGATAGAAACTTACACTAGTAATAGAAGATTAGTTGTGTTTGTGTTGTTTTACCTCTGAGCGGCACTTTTTTGCACACCATGGGCTAAATGGCCAGGTCACATGGACCCCGAAGGCTCAGAGAAGGTTGGGTTGGGGGAAGGGACCCACTGGAACAGCTGTTGGGAGACAGATGGTAGCCTCCCGTCAAGGCCATCCAGCGTGTTCTTTAACGAGCATAGGGTATGACTCTCCCGCACACGGGGCCACGGCTTAACGTCCCATCCGATGGACGGCGGCCTTTTGAAGGCCATCGGTGTCCCCTACTGACCGTGGGCAGGGCGGGGAATTTTGCGGAGATAAATCTCAACGCTGACCCAGCTGGGACTCGAACTGGGAACTACAGATTACGAGCCTGGCGCGCTACCGACTGAGCCACCCCCGCCCGAATAGAAGATTAGACCAATAATAGAAGTGTGGACTAGTAATCATATTAGCTGGGACTCGAACTGGGAACTACAGATTACGAGCCTGGCGCGCTACCGACTGAGCCACCCCCGCCCGAATAGAAGATTAGACCAATAATAGAAGTGTGGACTAGTAATAGAAGCTTACATTAATAATAGGATCTTACATTAATAATAGGATCTTACATTAATAATAGAATTTTATATTAAAAATAGAAGTTTGAACTAGTAATAAAAACCTAGAACGATGATAGATGTTTATGCTAGTAATAGAAGCTTATACAAGTAATAGAAGCTGAGGACAATAATAGAAGTTAGATCTAATAGTAATAGACCAGTAATAGGAGCTTTGACCAGCAGTAGAAGCTTAAACATTAATCGAAGATGTAGTTTCTTTCTAATGATATTCACTATTTATTTTTATCTTGATTTGGATGTTCAAACTTAACTTTTTTCCCCTTGATCTTGACGTAATATCACTTTTGTTGTGCTCTTTTTTGCCCGTTATTTTCTTGTTTTTACACTTTCGCAGCCTTTTTTTTTAACTTTTCTTGGTTATGATATTCAAGCTTATTTTTATTATGATACTCACAGCTTTTATTTTTCCTTTGATTCTAAAGTAGATAGAATTTTTTCCCTTTTATTCTAAAGAACATAGATTTTTTTACTTTGATTCTAAAGTAGATAAAATTTTTTCCCTTTGATTCTAAAGAACATAGTTTTTTTTCCTTTGATTCTAAAGTAGATAGAATTTTTTCTCTTTGATTCTAAAAAACATAGATTTTTTTTCCTTTGATTCTAAAGTATATAGAATTATTTCCCTTTGATTCTAAAGAACATAGATTTTTTTCCTTTGATTCTAAACTACACAGAATTTTTTTTTCTTTGATTCTGACGTACACAGCTTATGTTTTTTCTTATATCTTGACGTACACAGCTTATGTTGTTTCTTTTATATTGAAATGCGCAACTGTTTTTCCTTTGATTCTGACGTACAAAACTTATGTTTCTGCTTTTTAATTTGACGTTTGCAATTTATGTTTTTTGTGTTGCTTTTGTTTATTTTGATATTGATGATGATATAGTATTAAAATACTTTTTCTGACTCCGATTATTGATTATGAAAATGCGATATCAATATGAAACTCGAACTGAAAGTTCCATTCGTTATTTCGTTTCCTATTTCATAAGAAATAAATCTTCAATCTGCATAATATGCGTCATTTGTTTTAAAATAAATGAGATTTATTCCATTTTATTTAAAACGGTTTAGGAAAAACGAAGGCTTAAATCTTTACTAGAGCGTCGAGTTAAAGTAGAAGTCTGATATTCTTCTCCGTCAGAATTAAAGGGGGCCAGGAAAGGAACCCCCATTCCAAAGTATTAACCGACTCTGCTGACGAGAATATGGTGAAGCGATGCCTGCGGTCAAAGCATCCCGTCAGCACACTTTCCCATCAAAAGAATCGGGAATTGGATCGCATAGCTTAGAATAAATGCATACCACTCGAATGTTGGGCTTTCAAAAATATTCTGCCTCTTCGGTTTTCTCGAAATATTTCTGTTGAGTACTAAGTTTACGAATGTATTTCACAAATTCACTGTTTATTTCTAGGAATCATATTAAGTAAATCTTCCGGTGGGCATCTTTTCAAATATTCAACTGAGTCAGAACCGAAAAAAAGAAAAAAAAAAACAACAATATTTTATGCGATTTAGCTGCACGGATTTTGATGTTATATATTCTTTCATGGAGAAGTAGGTAGAAGAACATTTTTTATTAGTAGATAACTCTGATAAAAGGTTTGACTTCCGTTTCCTTTCTAGAGTATTAAGGGATGGGAAAAACTAAATCATTTTTGATGCCCCAAAAAAAACAACATTTTTTGAACATTTTACTCTAAAGAAATGGAATTCCAATCCACATAAACGAGCAGTACTGCATTGCCTTGAAATTTAAACGGAATTTGATAATACACACATCCCTAAGTTTACACGGCAGATAGGTTCCGGGGTGGGGGACGGGGGGGGCTCAGTCGGTAGCGCGCCAGGCTCGTAATCTGTAGTTTCCAGGTTCGAGTCCCAGCTGGGTCAGCGTTGAGATTTATCTCCGCAAAATTCCCCGCCCTGCCCAGAGTCAGTAGGGGACACCGATGGGCTTGGAAAGGCCGCCGTCCGTCGGATGGGACGTTAAGCAGTGGCCCCGTGTGCGTGAGAGCCATACCCTGTGCACGTTAAAGAACACGCTGGATGGTCTTGACGGGAGGCTACCATCTGTCTCCCAACAGCTGTTCCAGTGGGTCTCCTCCCCCAACCTACTCTGAGCCTTCGGGGTCCATGTGACCTGGCCATTTAACCCATGGTGTGCAAAAAAAGTGCCGCTCAGAGGTAAAACAACCCAACCCAATCCCTCATATGTATAAATTTAAGTTTTTAGTAACACTTATCAAATTAAGCTAAAAAAAACAACTACCCATAATATTTCAATCAGATTTAATGGCATATACATTCTTACTCTAGATATTAATGAAATGCCAGCTTGAAGCCAGAAAAGCCAGAAAATAAGATGTTGGTAATATGAATGGAAATTTTAGAACTTGACATTGAAATCTCTCATAGCGATTGGAATTCATCGCTAAGTAGGGAACTTGACATTGAAATCTCTCATAGCGATTGGAATTCATCGCTAAGTAAGGAACTTTACATTGAATCTCTCATCGCCAAATAAAAGGAACTTTACAATGAAATCTTTCATAGCGATTGGAATTCGTCGCTAAGTAGGGAACTTTACAATGAAATCTTTCATAGCGATTGGAATTCATCGCAAAGTAGGGAACTTTACATTGAAATCTGACATAGCGATTGGAATTCATTGCTATGTAAGGAACTTTACAAAGTAATATCTGATAGCTATTGGAATTCACCGCTAAGTAAGGAACTTGATATTGAAATCTCTCATAGCGATTGGAATTCATCGCCAAGAAGGGAAATTGACATTGAAGCCTCTCATAGGGATTGGAATTCATCGCTAAGCAGGGAACTTTACATTGAAATCTTTCATAGCGATTGGAATTCATCGCTAAGTAGGGAACTTTACATTGAAATCTCACATAGCGATTGAAATTCATCGCTAAGTAAGGAACTTTACATTGAATCTCTCATCACCAAGTAAAAGGAACTTTACAATGAAATCTTTCATAGCGATTGGAATTCGTCGCTAAGTAGGGAACTTTACAATGAAATCTTTCATAGCGATTGGAATTCATCGCAAAGTAGGGAACTTTACATGGAAATCTCACATAGCGATTGAAATTCATCGCTAAGTAAGGAACTTTACATTGAATCTCTCATCGCCAAGTAAAAGCAACTTTACAATGAAATCTTTCATAGCGATTGGAATTCATCGCTAAGTAGGGAACTTTACACTGAAATCTCTCATAGCGATTGAAATTCATCGGTAAGTAGGGAACTTTACATTGAAATCTTTCATAGCGATTGAAATTCATCGCTAAGTAGGGAACTTGACATTGAAATCTCTCATAACGATTAGAATTAACCGCTAAGTAGGGAACTTTACATTGATATCTCTCATAGCGATTGTAATTCATCGCTATGTAAGGAACTTTACAATGAAATCACCCATAGCGATTGAAATTCATCGCTAAGTAAGGAACTTTACATTGAATCTCTCATCGCCAAGTAAAAGAAACGTTCCAATGAAATCTTTCATAACGATTGGAATTCACCGCTAAGTAAGGAATTTCACATTGAAATCTCTCATAGCGACTGGAATTCATCGCTAAGTAGGGAACTTTACATTGAAATCTCTCATAGCGATTGAAATTTATCGCTAAGTAGGGAACTTTACATTGATATCTCTCATAGCGATTGAAATTCATCGTTAAGTAGGGAACTTTACACTGAAATCTCTCATAGCGATTGGAATTCATCGCTGAATTTCACCTTGAAATCTCTCATAGTGATTGGAATTCATCGCTAAGTAGGGAACTTTACATTGAAATCTCTCATAGCGATTGAAATTCATCGCTAAGTAGGTAACTTGACATTGAAATCTTTCATAGCGATTGGAATTCGTCACTAAGCAGGGAACTTGACATTGAAATCTCTCATAGCTATTAAAATTCATTGCTAAGTAGGGAACTTGACATTGAAATCTTTCATAACGATTAGAATTCATCGCTAAGTAGGGAACTTCACATTGAAATCTCTCATAGCGTTTGGAATTCATCGCTAAGTAAGCTAATAATGACCTATATATATATACTCGTAAGGTGGTGTTTGCGTGTTATAACAAAATAAACATGTTTGAAATCATGTATATTAAAGTATACGCAACTTTTTTGTCTCACTACACTGAACATAACAAATCCGAAGAACGCGACATCGAAATACATGTCCAGGTAAACAACCTCACATACTGGTTTCATATATTTCCAATTAGGACAAGTCATATATAGTAATGTAGATGAATAATAAAAGACTTAAGTTCCCAAAAGATATTTTAATAATTCAATTGCATTCTAGGAAAAGGAAACAATTCCCTATGTAGGAAACGTCAAAGAGAAAATATTTGTCAGCTTTTGTTCCGAAGCCAATCGATATTGACTTGACTGTTTTAGACATGCGCACATTAATATATTAAGCATCATTTGCAATTCACCTTTGAAGTTGTTGCAGCAGAAACAAAGGAAACTTCTCTTTCAGAAAATTTTGTTTTCTAAACAGTGGGCAACTTGTTATTAAATATTCAAGTCTTGCTGAAGTTTACCTCTGCACAATTTGTCTTGTTCAATCTTTCCATACAAAAGTAAAAGAAAAATATTAAATTCGCTTTAAAAGAAAACAGGAATAAAAAAATTCGCAGCTTATGCATCAGAATCCTAATCTGCATATCTTCCAATTGTATGAGCCCTTCCCAGCAGATCTACGTACGCATTTTCATGTTTTCTGCAATATACATCACGCAGTTCCAAAGTGGTAAATATTTAAAAAAAAAATAACTTTTACATTAAAGGATCTTAAAGAAACTTTTGAAATTGTCTGTTAACCCTTTCAGGACCATAAGGTTTCTAAGAGTAAATATTAGTATGTAACTGTTTATTTTAGTTTGTTTAGACGTAAAATAAATAAAAATCATAAGAAAAATACATAACAATGTGTAGATTTTTTGGAATTTTATGGGAAATATTTTTCCCAATGGACTATAAAGGTAACACAAATTATAGTTAGGCTTATTATGTAATGTCTTTTATTTATTGGTTTATTAGAACAAAATGTTAACTAAAATAATACAAAATTATGAAATAAAATTACTATACAAAATGATGTGCTAATTATGATAATCTGCGAAGCAATTTCTTTTGGTAGTGAGGCAAAGATGGACATTGCACATAGTACATATATTATGCGTCCTGACAGTTCTGTTTTTGTTTTCTAAACGTTCCCGTTTACGTAATTGCGTTCGGCATACGTTCTATTTTGACATTCTGTATAAAAAATGCAGATAAGGTTATAATTAAATACGACAATCACCAATTTTAAAATGGAAAAAATGTTTCCCTTAGTCGTGAAAGGGTTAAACTGTTGATTTAATCAAAATAAAAAAGTAATAAAAACAACAATTTTAATAGACAATTTTAAAGGTTTTTAAAGCTTTTTTAATGTAATGATTTTAAAAAATAGTTATTAGTGTGGGCTGATGTGCAGTACACAATAATATACACTCCTTGTAAAAGTGGATTAATGTGGAACTAGAAATGTCATCAAAGTTTCAAAAGATTCGGCATCAGCTTGCTGGTAAAAATAGCATGGAAGCAAAAGGTTGGCATTGTCGATTCAGCTTTATGGATATGAGTCTATACACTAACAGCGAAACTTCAAAGCGATGCTACTCAACAGACGTTAAGTCCTGGTTTATGACATCATCTTCGTCATCTTGTGAAAGATTGTTAAGTAAGCAAGCAGCGATCTTAAATTTTAGCAGCATCCATTACATTGTTCAGTTGGGTTGTTTTACCTCTGAGCGGCACTTTTTTGCACATCATGGGCTAAATGGCCAGGTCACATGGACCCCGAAGGCTCAGAGAAGGTTGGGGGAGGGGACCCACTGGAGCAGCTGTTGGGAGACAGATGGTAGCCTCCCGTCAAGGCAATCCAGCGTGTTCTTTAACGTTGGGTTGTTTTACCTCTGAGCGGCACTTTTTTGCACACCATGGGCTAAATGACCAGGTCACATGGACCCCGAAGGCTCAGAGAAGGTTGGGGGAGGAGACCCACTGGAACAGCTGTTGGGAGACAGATGGTAGCCTCCCGTCAAGGCAATCCAGCGTGTTCTTTAACGTGCAGAGGGTATGGTTCTCCCGCACACGGGGCCACGGCTTAACGTCCCATCCGACGGACGGCGGCCTTTCCAAGCCCATCGGTGTCCCCTACTGACCGTGGGCAGGGCGGGGAATTTTGCGGAGATAAATCTCAACGCTGACCCAGCTGGGACTCGAACCTGGGAACTACAGATTACGAGCCTGGTGCGCTACCGAGTAAGCCACCCCCGCCCCCACATTGTTCAGTGGACTATAATACAATAACATTGTCCAAACTGGTAAATTGCCTTTTAAAATAATTATTTTAACAAAAATTGTTGCAATTAAATTCAAATTCAATTTTAAATATATATATTTTTACTGCAAATAATCAAGTAATCAAATCCCTACATGGTCTAGTGTTTAACGAACCTGAATACTAAGACCAGCTGGTATGTCCTTGTGTAAGCATTTTTATGTTGTTGAGAAACCGGGACAAGCTAGTAAAACTTTTGGCTATATCCTTCTTTTAGGGGGGCGGGCGGGGGGTGCTCAGTCGGTAGCGCGCCAGGCTCGTAATCTGTAGTTCCCAGGTTCGAGTCCCAGCTGGGTCAGCGTTGAGATTTATCTCCGCAAAATTCCCCGCCCTGCCACGGTCAGTAGGGGACACCGATGGGCTTGGAAAGGCCGTCGTCCGTCGGATGGGACGTTAAGCCGTGGTCCCGTGTGCGGGAGAGTCATACCCTGTGCACGTTAAAAAACACGCTGGATGGCCTTGACGGGAGGCTACCATCTGTCTCCCAACAGCTGTTCCAGTGGGTCCCCTCCCCCAACCTTCTCTGAGCCTTCGGGGTCCTTGTGACCTGGCCATTTAGCCAATGGTGTGCAAAAAATTGCCGCTCAGAGGTAAAACAACCCAACGTTAAAGAACACGCTGGATGGCCTTGACGGGAGGCTACCATCTGTCTCCCAACAGCTGTTCCAGTGGGTCCCCTCCCCCAACCTTCTCTGAGCCTTCGGGGTCCTTGTGACGTGGCCATTTAGCCCATGGTGTGCAAAAAAGTGCCGCTCAGAGGTAAAACAACCCAAACCAACCTTGTTTTGCCCTTGTGGCCCCTTTGGAGTTTATGTATTTTAACTTTTGTTATTGCCAATCGTGCACTATTATTATTTTCGGATGGGACATAAAACCGTGGCCCCGTGTGCGGGAGAGCCATACCCTGTGCACGTTAAAGAACACCCTGGATGGCCTTGACGGAAGACTACCATCTGTCTCCCAACAGCTGTTCCAGTGGGTCCTCTCCCCCAACCTTCTCTGTACATGTGACCAGGCCATTTAGCCCATGGTGTGCAAAAAAGTGCCGCTCACAGGTAAAACAATCCAACGTTAAAGAACACACTGGATGGCCTCGACGGGAGGCTACCATCTGTCTCCCAACAGCTGTTCCAGCGGGTCCTCTCCCCCAACTTTCTCTGAGCCTTCGGGGTCTATGTGACCTGGCCATTTAGCCCATGGTGTGCAAAAAAGTGCCGCTCAGAGGTAAAACAACCCAAACCAACCTTGTTTTGCCCTTGTGGCCCCTTTGGAGTTTATGTATTTTAACTTTTGTTATTGCCAATCGTGCACTATTTTAGACTTCGAGATATAAGCCCTAGACTTGGAGCTCATAAAATTAATTAAAGATATCAGATATTAGTTAATTATTCCATTTTTCATCAACGCATTCTTTAATCAGAACTGTAAATATTTCGTTGGTAATATGAATGGAAATTTTAGATTTTATGAATATGAATGGAAATGTTATTGCCAATTTTTTCCCTTTGATTCTAAAGAACATAGATTTTTTTCCTTTGATTCTAAAGTATATAGAATTTTTTCCCTTTGATTCTAAAAAACATAGATTTTTTTCCTTTGATTCTAAAGTATATAGAATTTTTTCCCTTTGATTCTAAAGAACATAGATTTTTTTCCTTTGATTCTAAAGTATATAGAATTTTTTCCCTTTGATTCTAAAGAACATAGATTTTTTTCCTTTGATTCTAAAGTATATAGAATTTTTTCCCTTTGATTCTAAAGAACATAGATTTTTTTCCTTTGATTCTAAAGTATATAGAATTTTTTCCCTTTGATTCTAAAGAACATAGATTTTTTTCCTTTGATTCTAAAGTATATAGAATTTTTTCCCTTTGATTCTAAAGAACATAGATTTTTTTCCTTTGATTCTAAAGTATATAGAATTTTTTCCCTTTGATTCTAAAGAACATAGATTTTTTTCCTTTGATTCTAAAGTATATAGAATTTTTTCCCTTTGATTCTAAAGAACATAGATTTTTTTCCTTTGATTCTAAAGTATATAGAATTTTTTCCCTTTGATTCTAAAGAACATAGATTTTTTTCCTTTGATTCTAAAGTATATAGAATTTTTTCCCTTTGATTCTAAAGAACATAGATTTTTTTCCTTTGATTCTAAAGTATATAGAATTTTTTCCCTTTGATTCTAAAGAACATAGATTTTTTTCCTTTGATTCTAAAGTATATAGAATTTTTTCCCTTTGATTCTAAAGAACATAGATTTTTTCCTTTGATTCTAAAGTATATAGAATTTTTTCCCTTTGATTCTAAAGAACATAGATTTTTTCCTTTGATTCTAAAGTATATAGAATTTTTTTCCTTTGATTCTAAAGAACATAGATTTTTTTCCTTTGATTCTAAAGTAGATAGAATTTTTTCCCTTTGATTCTAAAGAACATAGATTTTTTCCTTTGATTCTAAAGTATATAGAATTTTTTCCCTTTGATTCTAAAGAACATAGATTTTTTTCCTTTGATTCTAAAGTATATAGAATTTTTTCCCTTTGATTCTAAAGAACATAGATTTTTTCCTTTGATTCTAAAGTATATAGAATTTTTTCCCTTTGATTCTAAAGAACATAGATTTTTTCCTTTGATTCTAAAGTATATAGAATTTTTTCCCTTTGATTCTAAAGAACATAGATTTTTTTCCTTTGATTCTAAAGTATATAGAATTTTTTCCCTTTGATTCTAAAGAACATAGATTTTTTCCTTTGATTCTAAAGTATATAGAATTTTTTCCCTTTGATTCTAAAGAACATAGATTTTTTCCTTTGATTCTAAAGTATATAGAATTTTTTCCCTTTGATTCTAAAGAACATAGATTTTTTTCCTTTGATTCTAAAGTAGATAGAATTTTTTCCCTTTGATTCTAAAGAACATAGATTTTTTTCCTTTGATTCTAAAGTATATAGAATTTTTTTCCTTTGATTCTAAAGTATATGGAATTTTTTCCTTTGATTCTAAAGTATATAGAAATTTTTCCCTTTGATTCTAAAGAACATAGATTTTTTTCCTTTGATTCTAAAGTATATAGAATTTTTTCCCTTTGATTCTAAAGAACATAGATTTTTTCCTTTGATTCTAAAGTATATAGAATTTTTTCCCTTTGATTCTAAAGTATATGGAATTTTTTCCTTTGATTCTAAAGTATATAGAATTTTTTTCCTTTGATTCTAAACTACACAGAATTTTTTTTTCTTTGATTCTGACGTACACAGCTTATGTTTTTTCTTATATCTTGACGTACACAGCTTATGTTGTTTCTTTTATATTGAAATGCGCAACTGTTTTTCCTTTGATTCTGACGTACAAAACTTATGTTTTTGCTTTTTAATTTGACGTTTGCAATTTATGTTTTTTGTGTTGCTTTTGTTTATTTTGATATTGATGATGATATAGTATTAAAATATTTTTTCTGACTCCGATTATTGATTATGAAAATGCGATATCAATATGAAACTCGAACTGAAAGTTCCATTCGTTATTTCGTTTCCTATTTCATAAGAAATAAATCTTCAATCTGCATAATATGCGTCATTTGTTTTAAAATAAATGAGATTTATTCCATTTTATTTAAAACGGTTTAGGAAAAACGAAGGCTTAAATCTTTACTAGAGCGTCGAGTTAAAGTAGAAGTCTGATATTCTTCTCCGTCAGAATTAAAGGGGGCCAGGAAAGGAACCCCCATTCCAAAGTATTAACCGACTCTGCTGACGAGAATATGGTGAAGCGATGCCTGCGGTCAAAGCATCCCGTCAGCACACTTTCCCATCAAAAGAATCGGGAATTGGATCGCATAGCTTAGAATAAATGCATACCACTCGAATGTTGGGCTTTCAAAAATATTCTGCCTCTTCGGTTTTCTCGAAATATTTCTGTTGAGTACTAAGTTTACGAATGTATTTCACAAATTCACTGTTTATTTCTAGGAATCATATTAAGTAAATCTTCCGGTGGGCATCTTTTCAAATATTCAACTGAGTCAGAACCGAAAAAAAGAAAAAAAAAAAACAACAATATTTTATGCGATTTAGCTGCACGGATTTTGATGTTATATATTCTTTCATGGAGAAGTAGGTAGAAGAACATTTTTTATTAGTAGATAACTCTGATAAAAGGTTTGACTTCCGTTTCCTTTCTAGAGTATTAAGGGATGGGAAAAACTAAATCATTTTTGATGCCCCAAAAAAACAACATTTTTTGAACATTTTACTCTAAAGAAATGGAATTCCAATCCACATAAACGAGCAGTACTGCATTGCCTTCAAATTTAAACGGAATTTGATAATACACACATCCCTAAGTTTACACGGCAGATAGGTTCCGGGGTGGGGGACGGGGGGGGGCTCAGTCGGTAGCGCGCCAGGCTCGTAATCTGTAGTTTCCAGGTTCGAGTCCCAGCTGGGTCAGCGTTGAGATTTATCTCCGCAAAATTCCCCGCCCTGCCCAGAGTCAGTAGGGGACACCGATGGGCTTGGAAAGGCCGCCGTCCGTCGGATGGGACGTTAAGCAGTGGCCCCGTGTGCGTGAGAGCCATACCTTGTGCACGTTAAAGAACACGCTGGATGGTCTTGACGGGAGGCTACCATCTGTCTCCCAACAGCTGTTCCAGTGGGTCTCCTCCCCCAACGTACTCTGAGCCTTCGGGGTCCATGTGACCTGGCCATTTAACCCATGGTGTGCAAAAAAAGTGCCGCTCAGAGGTAAAACAACCCAACCCAATCCCTCATATGTATAAATTTAAGTTTTTAGTAACACTTATCAAATTAAGCTAAAAAAAACAACTACCCATAATATTTCAATCAGATTTAATGGCATATACATTCTTACTCTAGATATTAATGAAATGCCAGCTTGAACGAAATCATTTTACTTTCAAAATGCAATGACGCATCTGTTCAAATGAGATGACTATGGATTCTAATTACTTTACCTTAGGTTGGGTTGGTTTGTTTTACCTCTGAGCGGCACTTTTTTGCACATAATGGGCTAAATGGCCAGGTCACATGGACCCCGAAGGCTGAGAGAAGGTTGGGGGAGGGGACCACTGGAACAGCTGTTGGGAGACAGATGGTAGCCTCCCGTCAAGGCCATCCAGCGTGTTCTTTAACGTGCACAGGGTATGGCTCTCCCGCACACGGGGCCACGGCTTAACGTCCCATCCGACGGACGGCGGCCTTTCCAATCCCATCGGTATCCCCTACTTACCGTGGGCAGGGCGGGGAATTTTGCGGAGATAAATCTCAACGCTGACCCAGCTGGGACTCGAACCTGGGAACTACAGATTACGAGCCTGGCGCGCTACCAACTGAGCCACCCCCGCACCTTTCTTTCAGAATCTTCATATAGTTATAATTATGCTCACTAATAGTGGAATAATTTGAAAATTTCAAAATTTCAAAACTAATATTGCAAGGGATGTAATTAGGTATTGGGTATGAAATATGAATATCATGAAGTTTACATTGACAACAATGATTTTCACCTTTACCCAAGAGTGGGTGGAAAATGCATTTTTTTTTTGCGTTTGAATCCCGTGGCCGAGTGGTTAGCGCGCTTGGCTGTTGATCTAAGGGACCTGGGTTCGATCCCCGGATTAAGGCATGGATGTTCGTGTTGTTTTTTTGCTGAGGTCCTGCCATCCTCTCAGATTTTCTACTGTGGCATATAAACTGACAGGCTCCTGTCAGACCTCTGTGGCAAGCAGCTGCTTGAGGGGGTAATTATTATTTATTTATTTGAAGCAAAAATTGCTTGTTTTCAGAAATAAACTGAAAATTCTTTTTGGACTGGACAGATATTGATAAACTATTATGATTCTAAAAACATACCCACTCAAGCAGCTGACTGCCACAGTTTATACGGAATAGTAGAAGGTCTGTGAGGATGGCGGGACCTCAGCAGAAAAACAACACAACATCCATGCCTTACCCGGGGCTCGAACCCAGTCCGTACATCAGTAACCTAGCGTGCTAACCATTCGACTGAAAATTTTCCCAGAAATATTAATTGCGTTTTTAGGCAACAGAAAGTTAAAAACGAACATAGCAAACATCTATTTGGGCTAGAAGTTTGATATTTTAGTTGTGGAGTGTGATGATTAAGGAGTTTGCAATGGCAGCAGAAATTTGTTCCTTGTTTCCAATAGTGAGTTCCAAAATGCAACTTTTGGGTTGAGAGATTAATGAGAAATTATTCTTCAGTTGAATAGGTTCTAATGAAATGCGATGATTTACAGTTTTAAAATCCTCCAAATGGTTTTAATTTATGATCGTTAAATAAAAAATAAATACCCCCTCAAGCAGCTGCTTGCCACAGAGGTCTTACAAGAGCCTGTCAATTTATATGCCATAGTAGAAGGTCTGAGAGGATGGCAGGACATCAGCAGAAAAACGACACAAACATCCATGCCTTAACCGGGGCTCGAACCCAGGTCCCTTAGATCAGTAGCCAAGCGCGCTAACCACTCGGCCATGGGAAGGCTAGGGTATTAAACGTAGAAAATCTAAAATCTAAAATTTCCATTCATATTACCAACGAAATATTTACAGTTCTGATTAAAGAATGCGTTGATGAAAAATGGAATAATTAACTAATATCTGATATCTTTAATTAATTTTATGAGCTCCAAGTCTAGGGCTTATATCTCGAAGTCTAAAATAGTGCACGATTTTCAATAACAAAAGTTAAAATACATAAACTCCAAAGGGGCCACAAGGGCAAAACAAGGTTGGTTTGGGTTGTTTTACCTCTGAGCGGCACTTTTTTGCACACCATGGGCTAAATGGCCAGGTCACATAGACCCCGAAGGCTCAGAGAAAGTTGGGGGAGAGGACCCGCTGGAACAGCTGTTGGGAGACAGATGGTAGCCTCCCGTCGAGGCCATCCAGTGTGTTCTTTAACGTTGGATTGTTTTACCTGTGAGCGGCACTTTTTTGCACACCATGGGCTAAATGGCCTGGTCACATGTACAGAGAAGGTTGGGGGAGAGGACCCACTGGAACAGCTGTTGGGAGACAGATGGTAGTCTTCCGTCAAGGCCATCCAGGGTGTTCTTTAACGTGCATAGGGTATGGCTCTCCCGCACACGGGGCCACGGTTTTATGTCCCATCCGAAAATAATAATAGTGCACGATTGGCAATAACAAAAGTTAAAATACATAAACTCCAAAGGGGCCACAAGGGCAAAACAAGGTTGGTTTGGGTTGTTTTACCTCTGAGCGGCACTTTTTTGCACACCATGGGCTAAATGGCCAGGTCACATAGACCCCGAAGGCTCAGAGAAAGTTGGGGGAGAGGACCCGCTGGAACAGCTGTTGGGAGACAGATGGTAGCCTCCCGTCGAGGCCATCCAGTGTGTTCTTTAACGTTGGATTGTTTTACCTGTGAGCGGCACTTTTTTGCACACCATGGGCTAAATGGCCTGGTCACATGTACAGAGAAGGTTGGGGGAGAGGACCCACTGGAACAGCTGTTGGGAGACAGATGGTAGTCTTCCGTCAAGGCCATCCAGGGTGTTCTTTAACGTGCATAGGGTATGGCTCTCCCGCACACGGGGCCACGGTTTTATGTCCCATCCGAAAATAATAATAGTGCACGATTGGCAATAACAAAAGTTAAAATACATAAACTCCAAAGGGGCCACAAGGGCAAAACAAGGTTGGTTTGGGTTGTTTTACCTCTGAGCGGCACTTTTTTGCACACCATGGGCTAAATGGCCACGTCACAAGGACCCCGAAGGCTCAGAGAAGGTTGGGGGAGGGGACCCAGTGGAACAGCTGTTGGGAGACAGATGGTAGCCTCCCGTCAAGGCCATCCAGCGTGTTCTTTAACGTTGGGTTGTTTTACCTCTGAGCGGCAATTTTTTGCACACCATTGGCTAAATGGCCAGGTCACAAGGACCCCGAAGGCTCAGAGAAGGTTGGGGGAGGGGACCCACTGGAACAGCTGTTGGGAGACAGATGGTAGCCTCCCGTCAAGGCCATCCAGCGTGTTTTTTAACGTGCACAGGGTATGACTCTCCCGCACACGGGACCACGGCTTAACGTCCCATCCGACGGACGACGGCCTTTCCAAGCCCATCGGTGTCCCCTACTGACCGTGGCAGGGCGGGGAATTTTGCGGAGATAAATCTCAACGCTGACCCAGCTGGGACTCGAACCTGGGAACTACAGATTACGAGCCTGGCGCGCTACCGACTGAGCACCCCCCGCCCGCCCCCCTAAAAGAAGGATATAGCCAAAAGTTTTACTAGCTTGTCCCGGTTTCTCAACAACATAAAAATGCTTACACAAGGACATACCAGCTGGTCTTAGTATTCAGGTTCGTTAAACACTAGACCATGTAGGGATTTGATTACTTGATTATTTGCAGTAAAAATATATATATTTAAAATTGAATTTGAATTTAATTGCAACAATTTTTGTTAAAATAATTATTTTAAAAGGCAATTTACCAGTTTGGACAATGTTATTGTATTATAGTCCACTGAACAATGTGGGGGCGGGGGTGGCTTAGTCGGTAGCGCACCAGGCTCGTAATCTGTAGTTCCCAGGTTCGAGTCCCAGCTGGGTCAGCGTTGAGATTTATCTCCGCAAAATTCCCCGCCCTGCCCACGGTCAGTAGGGGACACCGATGGGCTTGGAAAGGCCGCCGTCCGTCGGATGGGACGTTAAGCCGTGGCCCCGTGTGCGGGAGAACCATACCCTCTGCACGTTAAAGAACACGCTGGATTGCCTTGACGGGAGGCTACCATCTGTCTCCCAACAGCTGTTCCAGTGGGTCTCCTCCCCCAACCTTCTCTGAGCCTTCGGGGTCCATGTGACCTGGTCATTTAGCCCATGGTGTGCAAAAAAGTGCCGCTCAGAGGTAAAACAACCCAACGTTAAAGAACACGCTGGATTGCCTTGACGGGAGGCTACCATCTGTCTCCCAACAGCTGCTCCAGTGGGTCCCCTCCCCCAACCTTCTCTGAGCCTTCGGGGTCCATGTGACCTGGCCATTTAGCCCATGATGTGCAAAAAAGTGCCGCTCAGAGGTAAAACAACCCAACTGAACAATGTAATGGATGCTGCTAAAATTTAAGATCGCTGCTTGCTTACTTAACAATCTTTCACAAGATGACGAAAATGATGTCATAAACCAGGACTTAACGTCTGTTGAGTAGCATCGCTTTGAAGTTTCGCTGTTAGTGTATAGACTCATATCCATAAAGCTGAATCGACAATGCCAACCTTTTGCTTCCATGCTATTTTTACCAGCAAGCTGATGCCGAATCTTTTGAAACTTTGATGACATTTCTAGTTCCACATTAATCCACTTTTACAAGGAGTGTATATTATTGTGTACTGCACATCAGCCCACACTAATAACTATTTTTTAAAATCATTACATTAAAAAAGCTTTAAAAACCTTTAAAATTGTCTATTAAAATTGTTGTTTTTATTACTTTTTTATTTTGATTAAATCAACAGTTTAACCCTTTCACGACTAAGGGAAACATTTTTTCCATTTTAAAATTGGTGATTGTCGTATTTAATTATAACCTTATCTGCATTTTTTATACAGAATGTCAAAATAGAACGTATGCCGAACGCAATTGCGTAAACGGGAACGTTTAGAAAACAAAAACAGAACTGTCAGGACGCATAATATATGTACTATGTGCAATGTCCATCTTTGCCTCACTACCAAAAGAAATTGCTTCGCAGAATATCATAATTAGCAACATCATTTTGTATAGTAAATTTATTTCATAATTTTGTGTTATTTTAGTTAACATTTTGTTCTAATAAACCAATAAATAAAAGACATTGCATAATAAGCCTAACTATAATTTGTGTTACCTTTATAGTCCATTGGGGAAAAATATTTCCCATAAAATTCCAAAAAAAACTACACATTGTTATGTATTTTTCTTATGATTTTTATTTATTTTACGTCTAAACAAACTAAAATAAACAGTTACATACTAATATTTACTCTTAGAAACCTTATGGTCCTGAAAGGGTTAACAGACAATTTCAAAAGTTTCTTTAAGATCCTTTAATGTAAAAGTTATTTTTTTTTTAAATATTTACCACTTTGGAACTGCGTGATGTATATTGCAGAAAACATGAAAATGCGTACGTAGATCTGCTGGGAAGGGCTCATACAATTGGAAGATATGCAGATTAGGATTCTGATGCATAAGCTGCGAATTTTTTTATTCCTGTTTTCTTTTAAAGCGAATTTAATATTTTTCTTTTACTTTTGTATGGAAAGATTGAACAAGACAAATTGTGCAGAGGTAAACTTCAGCAAGACTTGAATATTTAATAACAAGTTGCCCACTGTTTAGAAAACAAAATTTTCTGAAAGAGAAGTTTCCTTTGTTTCTGCTGCAACAACTTCAAAGGTGAATTGCAAATGATGCTTAATATATTAATGTGCGCATGTCTAAAACAGTCAAGTCAATATCGATTGGCTTCGGAACAAAAGCTGACAAATATTTTCTCTTTGACGTTTCCTACATAGGGAATTGTTTCCTTTTCCTAGAATGCAATTGAATTATTAAAATATCTTTTGGGAACTTAAGTCTTTTATTATTCATCTACATTACTATATATGACTTGTCCTAATTGGAAATATATGAAACCAGTATGTGAGGTTGTTTACCTGGACATGTATTTCGATGTCGCGTTCTTCGGATTTGTTATGTTCAGTGTAGTGAGACAAAAAAGTTGCGTATACTTTAATATACATGATTTCAAACATGTTTATTTTGTTATAACACGCAAACACCACCTTACGAGTATATATATATAGGTCATTATTAGCTTACTTAGCGATGAATTCCAAACGCTATGAGAGATTTCAATGTGAAGTTCCCTACTTAGCGATGAATTCTAATCGTTATGAAAGATTTCAATGTCAAGTTCCCTACTTAGCAATGAATTTTAATAGCTATGAGAGATTTCAATGTCAAGTTCCCTGCTTAGTGACGAATTCCAATCGCTATGAAAGATTTCAATGTCAAGTTACCTACTTAGCGATGAATTTCAATCGCTATGAGAGATTTCAATGTAAAGTTCCCTACTTAGCGATGAATTCCAATCACTATGAGAGATTTCAAGGTGAAATTCAGCGATGAATTCCAATCGCTATGAGAGATTTCAGTGTAAAGTTCCCTACTTAACGATGAATTTCAATCGCTATGAGAGATATCAATGTAAAGTTCCCTACTTAGCGATAAATTTCAATCGCTATGAGAGATTTCAATGTAAAGTTCCCTACTTAGCGATGAATTCCAGTCGCTATGAGAGATTTCAATGTGAAATTCCTTACTTAGCGGTGAATTCCAATCGTTATGAAAGATTTCATTGGAACGTTTCTTTTACTTGGCGATGAGAGATTCAATGTAAAGTTCCTTACTTAGCGATGAATTTCAATCGCTATGGGTGATTTCATTGTAAAGTTCCTTACATAGCGATGAATTACAATCGCTATGAGAGATATCAATGTAAAGTTCCCTACTTAGCGGTTAATTCTAATCGTTATGAGAGATTTCAATGTAAAGTTCCCTACTTACCGATGAATTTCAATCGCTATGAGAGATTTCAGTGTAAAGTTCCCTACTTAGCGATGAATTCCAATCTCTATGACAGATTTCAATGTGAAATTCCCTACTTAGCGATGAATTCCAATCGCTATGAGAGATTTCAATGTAAAGTTCCCTACTTAGCGATGAATTCCAATCGCTATGAGAGATTTCAATGTAAAGTTCCCTACTTTGCGATGAATTCCAATCGCTATGAAAGATTTCATTGTAAAGTTCCCTACTTAGCGACGAATTCCAATCGCTATGAAAGATTTCATTGTAAAGTTCCTTTTACTTGGTGATGAGAGATTCAATGTAAAGTTCCTTACTTAGCGATGAATTTCAATCGCTATGTGAGATTTCAATGTAAAGTTCCCTACTTAGCGATGAATTCCAATCGCTATGAAAGATTTCAATGTAAAGTTCCCTGCTTAGCGATGAATTCCAATCCCTATGAGAGGCTTCAATGTCAATTTCCCTTCTTGGCGATGAATTCCAATCGCTATGAGAGATTTCAATATCAAGTTCCTTACTTAGCGGTGAATTCCAATAGCTATCAGATATTACTTTGTAAAGTTCCTTACATAGCAATGAATTCCAATCGCTATGTCAGATTTCAATGTAAAGTTCCCTACTTTGCGATGAATTCCAATCGCTATGAAAGATTTCATTGTAAAGTTCCCTACTTAGCGACGAATTCCAATCGCTATGAAAGATTTCATTGTAAAGTTCCTTTTACTTGGCGATGAGAGATTCAATGTAAAGTTCCTTACTTAGCGATGAATTCCAATCGCTATGAGAGATTTCAATGTAAAGTTCCCTACTTAGCGATGAATTCCAATCGCTATGAAAGATTTCAATGTAAAGTTCCCTGCTTAGCGATGAATTCCAATCCCTATGAGAGGCTTCAATGTCAATTTCCCTTCTTGGCGATGAATTCCAATCGCTATGAGAGATTTCAATATCAAGTTCCTTACTTAGCGGTGAATTCCAATAGCTATCAGATATTACTTTGTAAAGTTCCTTACATAGCAATGAATTCCAATCGCTATGTCAGATTTCAATGTAAAGTTCCCTACTTTGCGATGAATTCCAATCGCTATGAAAGATTTCATTGTAAAGTTCCCTACTTAGCGACGAATTCCAATCGCTATGAAAGATTTCATTGTAAAGTTCCTTTTACTTGGCGATGAGAGATTCAATGTAAAGTTCCTTACTTAGCGATGAATTCCAATCGCTATGAGAGATTTCAATGTCAAGTTTCCTACTTAGCGATTAATTCCAATCGCTATGAAAGATTTCAATGTAAAGTTCCCTGCTTAGCGATGAATTCCAATCCCTATGAGAGACTTCAATGTCAATTTCCCTTCTTGGCGATGAATTCCAATCGCTATGAGAGATTTCAATATCAAGTTCCTTACTTAGCGGTGAATTCCAATAGCTATCAGATATTACTTTGTAAAGTTCCTTACATAGCAATGAATTCCAATCGCTATGTCAGATTTCAATGTAAAGTTCCCTACTTTGCGATGAATTCCAATCGCTATGAAAGATTTCATTGTAAAGTTCCCTACTTAGCGACGAATTCCAATCGCTATGAAAGATTTCATTGTAAAGTTCCTTTTACTTGGCGATGAGAGATTCAATGTAAAGTTCCTTACTTAGCGATGAATTCCAATCGCTATGAGAGATTTCAATGTCAAGTTCCCTACTTAGCGATTAATTCCAATCGCTATGAAAGATTTCAATGTAAAGTTCCCTGCTTAGCGATGAATTCCAATCCCTATGAGAGACTTCAATGTCAATTTCCCTTCTTGGCGATGAATTCCAATCGCTATGAGAGATTTCAATATCAAGTTCCTTACTTAGCGGTGAATTCCAATAGCTATCAGATATTACTTTGTAAAGTTCCTTACATAGCAATGAATTCCAATCACTATGTCAGATTTCAATGTAAAGTTCCCTACTTAGCGATGAACTCCAATCGCTATGATAGATTTCGATGTAGAGGTCCTTACTTAGCTATGAATTCCAATCGCTATGAAAGATTTCATTGTAAAGTTTCTTTTACTTGACGATGAGAGATTCAACGTAAAGTTCCTTACTTAGCGATGAATTTCAATCGCTATGTGAGATTTCAATGTAAGGTTCCCTACCTAGCGATGAATTCCAATCGCTATGAAAGATTTCATTATAAAGTTGCTTTTACTTGGCGATGAATTCCAATAGCTATGAGAGATTTCAATGCAATGTTTCTTACTTAGCGATGAATTCCAATAGCTATGAGAGATTTCAATACAATGTTCCTTACTTAGCGATGAATTCCAATGGATGACAGATGGATTCCAGTGAATTCAGGTTATGAGGTAATTCGAAGTCAGTCATATTTATGTCTGATGCAGTAACGGTGTATGATCATAAGGAACAAGATTACGTTAAATCTAGCATTCCGTGGGAAAAGCATTTAAATGGTTTTCAAAATAAAAGCAACAAAACTACCTGTTATATTCTTTTTATCGTCTCTCTGTCAGTCTTTCTATTTGTAGATCTTAAATTTTTGTTATTCTTAGAGAAAATTTAAAAGATATTTTTGTTTGCTACGCCGTCCCGTGGTCGAGTGGTTAGCACGCTTGGCTACTGATCTACGGGACCTGGGTTCGAGCCCCGGGTAAGGCATGGATGTATGCGTCGTTTTTCTGCTGAGGGCCTGCCATCCTCTCAGACCTTCTACTTATGGCATATAAACTGGCAGGCTGCTGTCAGACCTCTGTGGCAAGCAGTTGCTTGAGGGGTATTTATTTTTTTTTATATGTTCTCATAAATCGAATTTCTCAATAGCTAATAGTACCCTCTAACGGTGGGAAAAAGAAGAAATTGGCACAACTTTAAACGAATGTTGCACACGATCGATTTATAATAAAAATGGGAATGTTGGTCATAGAGTGTGTAATGGATTTTTCCTGTTACCCCCAGGGAGGTGGGGGCGGGGGTGGCTCAGTCGGTAGCGCGCCAGGCTCGTAATCTGTAGTTCCCAGGTTCGAGTCCCAGCTGGGTCAGCGTTGAGATTTATCTCCGCAAAATTCCCCGCCCTGCCCACGGTCAGTAGGGAACACCGATGGGCTTGGAAAGACCGCCGTCCGTCGGATGGAACGTTAAGACGTGGCCCCGTGTGCGGGAGAGCCATACCCTGTGAACGTTAAAGAACACGCTGGATGGCCTTGACGGGAGGCTACCATTTGTCTCCCAACAGCTGTTCCAGTGGGTCCCCTCCCGCAACCTTCTCTGAGCCTTCGGGGTCCATGTGACCTGGTCATTTAGCCCATGGTGTGCAAAAAAGTGCCGCTAAGAGGTAAAACAACCCAACAACCCAACCCAGGGAGGTGATAAATCAGCACTTTTCTATTTTAAAAAATAAAGAGAAATTTATTTTTGTATTTTAAGGACACTAATAAAATATTACTCTTTACAATTCCACAGTCATCTATCAGTTCTAATTTTCACTGTTAGGGTATATGAAAATCGTAAAATTAAACTCCATTCGCTTTTAAAAAGAGCATCCCATATTCATATTAAGCGATATTTTATTCTCTTTCTTCAATTAAAAATAATTACAATTAAAAATTTCCCATTTCGATTTTGATTCAAAATATTGTTATTTATTTTGGGGATTCATTTAACTACATTCCCTAGTAAAAAAAATTATTTTCTTATTCAAGTAAGCAAAGTTCTGGACTCGAACAAGGAACTGCAGATTATGACTTTGGCACACTTCCAACTGAACCAATGCATGTTAGTACCAAATAGTGTCACCAAATGGCAGCAGTTATCACTCCTACACACACGCGCAATGAGGTGCAAAATTGGAGCGAGCGTGGCGAAGGTACAGTCCCTCAAAAAAGTATCCGAACACTATGGTTGATAACAGAATTTAGAAAAAATATCTGGCAACGATTTGTTTAGAAATTCTGATCTGGTGGATTAGTGATCCTGATCTGGTCTGGTGAATTACTGATCTGGCAACCTTCGTGTCACGTGACACGAAGGTTGCCAGATCACTAATTTCTAAAAATATTGTTGCCAGACATTTTTTCTGAATTCTGTAATCAATCATAGTGTTCGGATATTTATTTGAGCGACAATACTGCACGAGAGCCGTCCCGTGGCCGAGTGGTTAGCACGCTTGGCTACTGATCTAAGGGACCTGGGTTCGAGCCCCGGATTAGGCATGGATGTCTGTGTTGTTTTCTGCTGAGGTCCTGCCATCCTCTCAGATCTCCTACTGTAGCATATAAACTGACAAGCTCCTGTCAGACCTCTGTGGCAAGCAGCTGCTTGAGGGGGTATTTATTTTTTTACTGCACGAGTGTATTAAGATGGAGATCCTAACAGTAATTTGGTTAACGGACGGACGGACGACAAAGTGAAAACATCATCTCTTTTTTTTTCCTTTTAAGATCAAGATAAAAAATATAGAAATATCTTTAAATATTTTGTCTTATCTTTTTTTTTCTACTATGAACGCTATTATTGATTTTTTTCGCGCAAAAAATTTGCGCGAAAAAGCCAAAAGTTGTTCTAGAATTGTTCTAGAATTAATCGATTTCATCCATGCGTATGTCAAACGAAAGCTTGTTACTCAAGGAATGTCATATAGGTTATAAAAAATGAGCCCATTATAATAATATAATAACAAAAATCCCGAAAAATTTTGCGGAGATAAATCTCAACGCTGACCCAGCTGGGACTTGAACTACAGATTACGAGCCTGGCGCGCTACCGACTGAGCCACCCCCGCCCCTACGCATCAGAGATGAACTCTTACTACGCAGAGATTAAAGCCAGCCAGCCACTTGCTCGATTAACATATTGCTTCTTCGGTTTGATTACCAAAAATTCCCCGCCCTGCGTAGTCAGTAGGGGACACCGATGAGCTTGGAAAGGCCGCCGTCCGTCGGATGGGACGTTCAGCCGTGGCCCCGTGTACGGGAGAGCCATACCCTGTGCACGTTAAAGAACACGCTGGATGGCCTTGACGGGAGGCTACCATCTGTCTCCCAACAGCTGTTCCAGTGGGTCACCTCCCCCAACCTTCTCTGCGCCTTCGGGGTCCTTGTGACCTGGCCATTTAGCCCATGGTGTGCAAAAAAGTGCCGCTCAGAGGTAAAACAACCCAACTTAATACTAACTCACTAAAAGAGTTGGGTTGTTTGGGTTGTTTTACCTCTGAGCGGCACTTTTTTGCACACCATGGGCTAAATGGCCAGGTCACATGGACCCCGAAGGCTCAGAGAAGGTTGGGGGAGGGGACCCACTGGAACAGCTGTTGGGAGACAGGTGGTAGCCTACCGTCAAGGCCATCCAGCGTGTTCTTTAACGTGCACAGGGTATGGCTCTCCCGCACACGGGGCCACGGTTTAACGTCCCATCCGACGGACGGCGGCCTTTCCAAGCCCATCGGTGTCCCCTACTGACCGTGGGCAGGGCGGGGAATTTTGCGGAGATAAATCTCAACGCTGACGCAGCTGGAACTCGAATCTGGGAACTACAGATTACGAGCCTGGCGCGCTACCAACTGAGCCACCCCCTCCCCAACTCACTAAAAGAAACACAAAATATACACTTTCAGCCGCAACCGAAACGTTTCAATTCTCTCTTTTAAATTACCGTTATTGTTTTTAGTTCTGTCTGTTCAAATATCTTAGTGACATAATTCTCACGCTGAGGCACAACAACGCGAGCGTCAATGACACATCAATCATGGTTTTATTGTAGCACGTTCATCTGTCGCAACATAATATTGTTACGATAGATCAATGTTTCCCAAAGTGGGCGATACCGCCCCCTGGGGAGCGCCGGAACGATCCAGGGGGTCAGTAGCAGCCTCGGGTGCAATTGAGGGGCGGTGGAAGCATAAAGAAAGAAGGGAAGATAAGAAAATTTTGAAAAACCGTTCGTACATGTTTCATTTGTTGTGTAACATAGAGTTAAAATCGTAGTTGGGTTGTTTTACCTCTGAGCGGCACTTTTTTGCATACCATGGGCTAAATGGCCAGGTCACATGGACCCCGAAGGCTCAGAGAAGGTTGGGGGAGGGGACCCACCGGAACAGCTGTTGGGAGACAAATGGTAGCCTCCCGTCAAGGCCATCCAGCGTGTTCTTTAACGTTGGGTTGTTTTACCTCTGAGTGACACTTTTTTGCACACCATGGGCTAAATATCCAGGTCACATGGACCCCGAAGGCTCAGAGAAGGTTGGGGGAGGGGACCCACTGGAAAAGCTGTTGGGAGACAAATGGTAGCCTCCCGTCAAGGCCATCCAGCGTGTTCTTTAACGTGCGCAGGGTATGGCTCTCCCGCATACGGGGCCACGGCTTAACGTCCCATCCGACGGACGGCTGCATTTCCAAGCCCATCGGTGTCCCTTACTGACCGTGGGCAGTGCGGGGAATTTTGCGGAGATAAATCTCAACGCTGACCCAGCTGGGACTCGAACCTTGGAACTACAGATTACGAGCCTGGCGCGCTACCGACTAAGCCAACCCCGCCCCCCTTAAATCAGTAGCCAAGCGCGCTAACCACTCGGCCACGGGACGGCTTAAAGTCGTAGTGATTATTTTCCAAATAAACACATAAAATTATCCTTTGTTGTCTTAATTTTCTGTGTGTAATGCGAATGTTACTATGGTTGATTTTAATAAATAATTTTATAATTTCAAGCTATTTACAGCAACATCTTTCTTTACTATATTGTAAGGACGTAGGTAGAAATGTAGATACATGAAAGAACGCACATTTGTCACTGCATCTTTTTGTTGTTCGCTTAAAGAAGGGGGGCGGGGGTGGCTCAGTCGGTAGCGCGCCAGGCTCGTAATCTGTACTTGCCAGGTTCGAGTCCCAGTTGGGTCAGCGTTGAGATTTATCTCCGCAAAATTCCCCGCCCTGCCCACGGTCAGTAGGGGACACCGATGGGCTTGGAAAGGCCGCCGTCCGTCGGATGGGACGTTAAGCTATAGCCCCGTGTGCGGAAGAGTCATACCCTGTGCACGTTAAAGAACACGCTGGATGGCCTTGACGGGAGGCTACCATCTGTCTCCCAACAGCTGTTCCAGTTGGTCCCCTCCCCCCAACCTTCTCTGAGCCTTCGGGGTCCATGTGACCTGGCCATTTAGCCCATGGTGTGCAAAAAAGTGCCGCTCAGAGGTAAAACAAGCCAACCCAACCCGAAGCTAAATTCTCCAACTCACCCAGAGACTAAATTCCTCGACACATTCTGGACCTAAAATTTGGACCCCCTCCCTTGAAACCAATTTCTCGGACCCCACAAAGCTAAATTCTCCCCCTTCCCCCTAGAAACTAAATCCTGGGCACGTGCCAGTCCCCTTTCAAGAAAATTCAAAACTTCGACTACGTTGCACCAGCCAAGATTCAGCCATCGTAAAATTTGTCCGGTCGAAATAATTAAGTTATTTCTATGCGATGGCTTCTTGCAGCTTAGACTAAATCAACACAGAATCTCAAATCGGCAAATTCATGTCGTGGAGCGAATCCCATTGTGTCGAATAGTTTTTCTTTCAAACACCGTCTGTCTCATCGGATGAAGATAAATATTTAATATCTGCGAATGAAATAAACCCAATCCGAGTGATATTGAGATGGATATTTATTTTCCGTTCTGGGGCGGGGGTGGCTCAGTCGGTAGCGCGCCAGGCTCGTAATCTGTAGTTCCCAGGTTCGAGTCCCAGCTGGGTCAGCGTTGAGATTGATCTCCGCAAAAATTCCCCGCCCTGCCCACGGTCAGTAGGGGACACCGATGGGATTGGAAAGGACGCCGTCCGTCGGATGGGACGTTAAGCCGTGGCCCCGTGTGCGGGAGACCCATACCCTGTGCATGTTAAAGAACACGCTGGATGGCCTTAACGGAAAGCTACCATCTGTCTTCCAACAGCTGTTCCAGTGGGTCCCCTCCCCCAACGTTCTCTGAGCCTTCGGGGTCCATGTGACCCGGCCATTTAGCCCATGGTGTGCAAAAAAGTGCCGCTCAGAGGTAAAACAACCCAACCCAATTTTCCGTTCTCTGCGGGGTACGGAAAAGTTCAGAGTTGACCGCATCGACTGTTTACGTGCGCAACTGAGTGACGTCCCCTACTTTCAATTCTGCTCGCGAGGCTCTCGACGCACGGACTTCGAGTGCAACCACGCCCCCTCGAAATTACTCGCAAACGACACTCACGCCACCCCACGCTTAATGTGCGCGTCAGCGTGTGTCTCTGCACGTGCACGAGCGTGTACGGAGTCCGGAAAATGGGGATTTGTACTGATTTCGAAATTTCGTGTTTTCTGATAAAGATTCTTATGGACCACGCTGCCGCTTCCTGAATTTGAATGTTCGTGCGCATTTTGATTTTGTCATTAGTTGTTAGACGATATCATGACATTTCGTGGAGATTAATATGACTAATGGAAGAGATCATCTTGAAGGACTGAAGTCGCCGTCTGGGGAATTGATATCGTTTAAATGCTTCCTCTGTGGTGAACTTAGTGATGGTTTCTCGACGGGGTTTAAAAATGTGTTGGTAGCTAATCATGGACTGAAAACATGCACTTGAGCGAAAGATTTATGATTTCAACGGTGCTGACTAATAGCGTTTGTTTGGTGACGTACGTAAGCTCGTTTCGCTTGACTTTGTTTTTGTTAGGTTGTTTTACCTCTGAGCGGAATTTTTTTGCACACCATGGGCTAAATGGCCAGGTCACATGGACCCCCGAAGGCTCATAGAAGGTTGGGGGAGGGGATCCACTGGAACAGCTGTTGGGAGACGGATGGTAGCCTCCCGTCAAGGCCATCCAGCGTGTTCTTTAACGTGCACAGGGTATGTCTCTCCCGCACACGGCGCCACGGCTTAACGTCCCATCCGACGGACGGCGGCCTTTCCAAGCCCATCGGTGTCCCCTACTGACCGTGGGCAGGGCGGGGAATTTTGCGGGTTGTTGGGTTGGGTTGTTTTACCTCTGAGCGGCACTTTTTTGCACACCATGGGCTTAATGGCCAGGTCACATGGACCCCGAAGGCTCAGAGAAGGTTGGGGGAGGGGACCCACTGGAAAAGCTTTCGGGAGACAGATGGTAGCCTCCCGTCAAGGCCATCCAGCGTGTTCTTTAACGTGCACAGGGTATGGCTCTCCCACACACGGGACCACGGCTTAACGTCCCATCCGACGGACGGTGGCCTTTCCAAGCCCATCGGTGTCCCCTACTGACCGTGGGCAGGGCGGGGAATTTTGCGGAGATAAATCTCAACGCTGACCCAACGCTGACCCCCGCCCCTCATCGCTTGACAACATGTTAATTGTGGAAATCTCATTCACGAGAAGATAGATTACCAGGACGAATCTGCTTGTTTGGCTTGCCAAAATGAACAAATTTTTACATGAAGACATGAAAGTTGAACTTCACCAGAAATTTTCAATTTCAGAATTATTTTAAAAAGTTAGCTTAAAGTAACTTTTCATTTTTAAAACCTATTGCAGTTTTTAGTTCGCTTTCAAAATACTAGTAATGTTTCAACTTTGTTATCTGTCTGTATGCAGAGACTTTCCGAATCTCCTAATAGCTTTAACTACCCCCCTATAAATAAAAAATAATAAAATAAATACCCCCTCAAGCAGCTGCTTGCCACAAGGGAAATAAAGGAAGAAATTTAAATGAATATTAAATATGACCTATTTATGTTTGAAATTTGAAATTTTGATGATAGAATGAGAGGTAAAGATTTTTGCCTCACATGGTATGAGGTCATGAGGTAGAACTGATTTTTTCCTGACATACCTTAGGGATGGGCAGAAAAACCCAGCACGTTTGTTTCATGAGACAAATAAATTTTTTTTTTTTTTTGTGTACTATGGTCGAGTGGTTAGCGCGCTTGGCTACTGATCTAAGGGACCTGGGTTCGAGCCTCGGGTAAGGCATGGCTGTTTGCGTTGTTTTTCTGCTGAGGTCCTGCCATCCTCTCAGACCTTCTACTCTGACATATAAACTGACAGGCTCCTGTCAGACCTCTGTGGCAAGCAGCTGCTTGAGGAGGTATTTATTTATTTTTTTTATAATATCGAAGCCATGAACAATGAACCATCATTTTAATTGTATTAAGTCACTACATTTACAACAATTGAAATAATTAGTTGTCCTGAGTGGATTCAAACCCACCTCTCCCAGAATCATACCGGGAGAGGAGCGGGGGTTGGCTCAGTCGGTAGCGCGCCAGGCTCGTAATCTGTAGTTCCCAGGTTCGAGTCCCAGCTGGGAAAGCGTTGAGATTTATCTCCGCAAAATTCCACGCAATGCCCATGGTCAGTAGAAGACACCGATGGACTTGGAAAGGCCGCTGTCCGTCGGATGGGACGTTAAGCCGTGGCCCCGTGTACGGGAGAGCCATACCCTGTGCACGTTAAAGAACACGCTGGATGGCCTTGACGGGAGGCTACCATCTGTCTCCCAACAGCTGTTCCAGTTGGTCTCTTCCCCCAACCTTCTCTGAGCCTTCGGGATCCGTGTGACCTGGCCATTTAGCCCATGGTGTGCAAAAAAGTGCCGCTCAGAGGTAAAATCACCCAACACACTTCCCGTAGGAATTTTATCATTGCTTTACACTGGGTTTTTTTTTGTAATGTCACTCTACATCACACAAGAGCCGACTGTAATTATATATTACATTAAAAACGGTAGTTTTAAAAATAAATATTCATTGTAATATTTAATATAATAACAGTCTAATAATTTAAAGTACTCATGAAAAGAATAATTTTAAAGTTTAGACAAATTATTTGCTTCCTAGTGCATCACAAATCAACCACAACAGATTAATATTTTTTTTTCTCCGAAACTTATGCCAGAGGTTCTTTTTAAGACAGTTATTTTTTAACCTTCAGTTCTGCTCATTAAAGAAGATTTTATCTGTTTCTTCCGTGATCGCCATAGCAACAACGCACACAAATTTTGTTACGTGATGATGGAATGCTTCCTTCTTGATTAATTACCATTAAAAATTGCAGTCGCCAGACTAAATTACCCGTTGGACCAAATATTGTAATCAAGAGAATTTAAGTTCCAGTCAGATTATAGTTTCAGAAACTATTTTTAATTCTTTAAATTTCGGCGCTTTTAATAAATTACTATGCGTCTTTAAGTTCCGCTTTTATAAATAATGCAGTTGAGAATTTGAAGTGTCCTTCAATTCCTAAAGTAATTGAATGGAACTTGCTATTCCCATGTGAGCAGGATGGATTAATTGGCGAGTTAATTTTCTGTTCACAGGCTGTTCCTCAAGTGAACATTTCTTCTTAATTGTCATTTAAAAATTAATGAATTTCTGTAACATCAATAAATTTGCATTAAGGACTAAACGTGATGTGTGTTGATAAAAGATACAAATTGATTATTTTTGAAATTCTTTTACTAAATACATTTAAGAACTTGCATTAATTAACAGAACACTTTGATAAGAATTAAAAAAATAGTATTAATTGGATAAAACAGAATAATTTTTAGATAAATGCATTTATTAAAGTAAAATCTAATCCGGTGGTTCTCAAAAGATGTACCGCGAAATTTTGGATGATACTACTGATTAAAGGAAATTGATAAACCATTTTGTTGCTATCTTTTGATACTGATTTTTCATTTAACTTTTTCTGTTTAATCAAATACTTTATCCATATTAAATCTCAATATTGATACAAAAATTAACACAAAACATGTCCATAACAAGTAAGGCGTAGTCACTAACCTCAATACAGGTCACAACGTAAACAAAATAACTCTGACTTTGCATACGATTCCACAGAAATGGAGGGGCGGGGGTGGCTCAGTCGGTAGCGCGCCAGGCTCGTAATCTGTAGTTCCCAGGTTCGAGTCCCAGCTGGGTCAGCGTTGAGATTTATCTCCTCAACATTCCCTGCCCTGCCCACGGTCAGTAGGGGACACCGATGGGCTTGGAAAGGCCGCCGTCAGTCGGATGGGACGTTAAGCCGTGGCCCCGTGTGCTGGAGAGCCTGTGCACGTAAAAGAACACGCTGGATGGCCTTGACGGGAGGCTACCTTCTGTCTCCCAACAGCTGTTCCAGTGGGTCCCCTCCCCCAACCTTCTCTGAGACTTCGGGGTCCATGTGACCTGGCCATTTAGCCCATGGTGTGCAAAAAAGTGCCGCTCAGAGGAAAAACAACCCAACCTAACCCACAGAAATGGCTATTATTCAAGGCAAATTGCACATGGTGTTGCCAACTTAAATTTATAGTCTGCCGCGAGTGTTCACGGCGAAAATTAGTGTGCCTTGAGCCAAAAAAGTTTGATAATCGTCGTTCTGATCTATATATATGAAATGGAAAGTTTGTGTGGCTATCTGTGCGTTTGTTTATTCGACATGTGCTCCTATTCCAAGCCTCGGTAAACCTTTTCATGACCGGCTGCATAGAAAACTGAAATGGAATGGCTGGCATCAAAGAGTTGGGTTGGTTGTTTTACCTCTGAGCGGCACTTTTTTGCACACCATGGGCTAAATGGCCAGGTCAGATGGACCCCGAAGGCTCAGAGAAGGTTGGGGGAGGGGACTCACTGGAACAGCTGTTGGGAGACAGATGGTAGCCTCCCGTCAAGGCCATCCAGCGTGTTCTTTAACGTTGGGTTGTTTTACCTCTGAGCGGCACTTTTTTGCACACCATGGGCTAAATGGCCAGGTCACATGGACCCCGAAGGCTCAGAGAAGGTTGGGGGACGGGACCAACTGGAACAGCTGTTGGGAGATAGATGGTAGTCTCCCGTCAAGGCCATCCAGCGTGTTGTTTAACGTGCACAGGGTATGGCTCTCCCGCACACGGAGCCACGGTTTAACGTCCCATCCGACGGACGGCGGCCTTTTCAAGCGTCAAAGAAATACATAATCAATAACTTATGTATAACAAACGCAAAATAACTAAAGTGAAGCATACAAAATATAATTTTATTAAAATTAATTTTTTTAATAAGGATTAACTTCACCGAAGTTGTATTTTTTGTCGTCTATCAAGTTTATTTTCTCTTTTACAAATTTAATTTATTTGTCAGCTCTCGGGCGGCACAAAAAAAGGTGGTGGGTCATATGCGACTCATGGGCTTAAGTTTGTCCATGGCCGTCTTAAATGGTTTAATCTGGACCACTAAATTTTGTCTTCAGTTCATCTCACCGTAACAAAGTGCGTTTTCAGGATTTCGACTGCACAGAATTAGGCCCTCCCCGAAAGGTTGGCCGCGAAACATCTATCGATTGATTCATCGATAATATACTACTCCATTCATAACTTCCGACACTTCATTAATAAGATTTCAACACTTCATTCATAACTTGCAACACCACCATTCCTAATTTACAACAACTCCATTCATAACTTGCAACTCCCCATTCATAACTTGCAACACCCCCATTCATAACTTGCAACACCCCCATTCATAACTTGCAACACCCCCCTCATAACTTGCAACACTTCATTCGTAACTTTCAACACTCTATTCGCAACTTGCACACCTCCATTCATAACTTACAACACCCCCATTCATAACATGCAACACCTCCATTCATAACTTACAACAACTACATTCATAACTTGCAACCCCCCATTCATAACTTGAAACACCCCCATTCATAACTTGCAACACCTCCATTCATAACTTGCAACACCCCCATTCATAACATGCAACACCTCCATTCCTAACTTACAAGAACTCCATTCATAACTTGCAACACCCCCATTCATAACTTGCAACACCCCCATTCATAACTTGCAACAAACCCATTCATAACTTGCAACACCCCCATTCATAACTTGCAACACCCCCCTCATAACTTGCAACACTTCATTCGTAACTTTCAACACTCTATTCGCAACTTGCACACCTCCATTCATAACTTACAACAACTCCATTCATAACTTGCAACCCCCCATTCATAACTTGCAGCACTCCATAACTTGCAACACCTCCATTCATACTTTGCAGCACTCCATAACTTGCAACACCCCCATTCATAACTTGCAACACCCCCATTCATAACTTGCAACACCTTCAATCATAACTTGCAATACCCCCATTCATAACTTGCACACCTCCATTCATAACTTGCAATACCCCATTCATAACTTGCACACCTCCATTCATAACTTGCAATACCCCCATTCATAACTTGCAACACCTCCATTCATAACTTGAAATACCCCATTCATAACTTGCAACACCTCCATTCATAACTTGCAACACCTCCATTTTTAACTTGCAAAACCTCCATTCATAATTTGCAACACACCCGTTCATAACTTGAAACACCTCCATTCCTAACTTGCACACCTCCATTCGAAACTTGCACACCTCCATTCATAACTTGCAACACCTCCATTCATAACTTGCAGCACTGCTGTTATTTCTCGTGCACAGCGCCTCATCCTACGGACGGTGACATTTCCAGGCCAATCGGTATTCATTATTGACTTGATAACTCTCTCCTCGGTGGTCCTTCAAATTCACTCGATAACTCTCTCCTCGGTGGTCCTTCAAATTCACTCGATAACTCTCTCCTCGGTGGTCCTTCAAATTCACTCCATAACTCCCTCCTCGGTGGTACTTCAATTTCACTTGATAACTCTCTCCTCGGTGGTCCTTCAAATTCAGTCCATAACTCCCTCCTCGGTGGTCTTTCAAATTCACTTGATAACTCTCTCCTCGGTGGTCCTTCAAATTCAGTCCATAACTCCCTCCTCGGTGGTACTTCAAATTCACTTGATAACTCTCTCCTCGGTGGTCCTTCAAATTGACTCCAAAATTACCTCCTCGGTGGTCTTTCAAATTCATTTGATAACTCTCTCCTCGGTGGTCCTTCAAATTCAGTCCATAACTCCCTCCTCGGTGGTACTTCAAATTCACTTGATAACTCTCTCCTCGGTGGTCCTTCAAATTCAGTCCATAACTCCCTCCTCGGTGGTACTTCAAATTCACTTGATAACTCTCTCCTCGGTGGTCCTTCAAATTCAGTCCATAACTCCCTTCGCGGTGGTCCTTCAAATTCAGTCCATAACTCCCTCCGCGGTGGTCCTTCAAATTCACTTGATAACTCTCTCCTCGGTGGTCCTTCAAATTCAGTCCATAACTCCCTCCTCGGTGGTCCTTCAAATTCACTTGATAACTCTCTCCTCGGTGGTCCTTCAAATTCAGTCCGTAACTCCCTCCTCGGTGGTCCTTCAAATTCAGTCCATAACTCCCTCCTCGGTGGTACTTCAAATTCACTTTATAACTCTCTCCTCGGTGGTCCTTCAAATTCAGTCCATAACTCCCTCCTCGGTGGTCCTTCAAATTCACTTGATAACTCTCTTCTCGGTGGTCCTTCAAATTCAGTCCATAACTCCCTCCTCGGTGGTCCTTCAAATTCACTTGATAACTCTCTCCTCGGTGGTCCTTCAAATTCAGTCCGTAACTCCCTCCTCGGTGGTCCTTCAAATTCAGTCCATAACTCCCTCCTCGGTGGTACTTCAAATTCACTTTATAACTCTCTCCTCGGTGGTCCTTCAAATTCAGTCCATAACTCCCTCCTCGGTGGTACTTCAAATTTACTTGATAACTCTCTCCTCGGTGGTCCTTCAAATTCAGTCCATAACTCCCTCCGCGGAGGTACTTCAAATTCACTTGATAACTCTTTCCTCGGTGGTTCTTCAAATTCAGTCCATAACTCCCTCCTCGGTGGTACTTCAAATTCACTTGATAACTCTCTCCTCGGTGGTCCTTCAAATTGACTCCAAAATTACCTCCTCGGTGGTCTTTCAAATTTATTTGATAACTCTCTCCTCGGTGGTCCTTCAAATTCAGTCCATAACTCCCTCCTCGGTGGTACTTCAAATTCACTTTATAACTCTCTCCTCGGTGGTCCTTCAAATTCAGTCCATAACTCCCTCCTCGGTGGTACTTCAAATTCACTTTATAACTCTCTCCTCGGTGGTCCTTCAAATTCAGTCCATAACTCCCTCCTCGGTGGTCCTTCAAATTCACTTGATAACTCTCTCCTCGGTGGTCCTTCAAATTCAGTCCGTAACTCCCTCCTCGGTGGTCCTTCAAATTCAGTCCATAACTCCCTCCTCGGTGGTACTTCAAATTCACTTTATAACTCTCTCCTCGGTGGTCCTTCAAATTCAGTCCATAACTCCCTCCTCGGTGGTCCTTCAAATTCACTTGATAACTCTCTTCTCGGTGGTCCTTCAAATTCAGTCCATAACTCCCTCCTCGGTGGTCCTTCAAATTCACTTGATAACTCTCTCCTCGGTGGTCCTTCAAATTCAGTCCGTAACTCCCTCCTCGGTGGTCCTTCAAATTCAGTCCATAACTCCCTCCTCGGTGGTACTTCAAATTCACTTTATAACTCTCTCCTCGGTGGTCCTTCAAATTCAGTCCATAACTCCCTCCTCGGTGGTACTTCAAATTTACTTGATAACTCTCTCCTCGGTGGTCCTTCAAATTCAGTCCATAACTCCCTCCGCGGAGGTACTTCAAATTCACTTGATAACTCTTTCCTCGGTGGTTCTTCAAATTCAGTCCATAACTCCCTCCTCGGTGGTACTTCAAATTCACTTGATAACTCTCTCCTCGGTGGTCCTTCAAATTGACTCCAAAATTACCTCCTCGGTGGTCTTTCAAATTCATTTGATAACTCTCTCCTCGGTGGTCCTTCAAATTCAGTCCATAACTCCCTCCTCGGTGGTACTTCAAATTCACTTGATAACTCTCTCCTCGGTGGTCCTTCAAATTGACTCCAAAATTACCTCCTCGGTGGTCTTTCAAATTCATTTGATAACTCTCTCCTCGGTGGTCCTTCAAATTCAGTCCATAACTCCCTCCTCGGTGGTACTTCAAATTTACTTGATAACTCTCTCCTCGGTGGTCCTTCAAATTCAGTCCATAACTCCCTCCGCGGAGGTACTTCAAATTCACTTGATAACTCTCTCCTTGGTGGTCCTTCAAATTCAGCCCATAACTCCCTCCTCGGTGGTACTTCGAATTCACTTGATAACTCTCTCCTCGGTGGTCCTTCAAATTCAGTCCATAACTCCCTCCTCGGAGGTCCTTCAAATTCACTCGATAACTCTCTCCTCGGTGGTCCTTCAAATTCAGTCCGTAACTCCCTCCTCGGTGGTCCTTCAAATTCACTTGATAACTCTCTCCTCGGTGGTCCTTCAAATTGACTCCAAAATTACCTCCTCGGTGGTACTTCAGATTCTGTCAATAACTCCCTCCTCGGTGGTCATTCAAAATTATGCAGCATATCCCTCCTGGTTGCCGCTCAAAATCGTTCAGTATCTCTCTCTTCGGTGGGGTTTCAAAACAAGTCAATATCTCCCTGGAACTGAGCAGCGAAATTCAATCAGTATCTCCCTCGTCAGTGGCCCTTCCAATTTAATATTATCTTCTTTCTCTATGGGTCTCCTCACTGTGTCTCTATCTCTTACTTCTATGCCTTTTCAGATCCAAATATTTAAGAGGGAGTATCTCCCTCCTAAATAGCACTTCAAATTCACTCAATAACTCCCTCCTCAGTGGCTCTTCAAAATCATCCCGCATTTCCCTCCTCTGTAGTCCTTCGAAATATTTCTGTATTTCTCCCTCTTCGGTAGGTTGGGTTGGGTTGTTTTACCTATGAGCGGCACTTTTTTGCACACTATGGGCTAAATGGTCAGGTCACATGGACCCCGAAGGCTCAGAGAAGGTTGGGGGAGGGGACCCACTGGAACAGCTGTTGGGAGATAGATGGTAGCCTCCCGTCAAGGCCATCCAGCGTGTTCTTTAACGTGCACAGGGTATGGCTCTCCCGCACACGGTGCCACGGCTTAACGTCCCATCCGACGGACCGCGGCCTTTCCAAGCCCATCGGTGTCCCCTACTGACCGTGGGCAGGGTGGGGAATTTTGCGGAGATAAATCTCAACGCTGACCCAGCTGGGACTCGAACCTGGGAACTACAGATTACGAGCCTGGCGCGCTACCGACTGAGCCACCCCCGCCCCTCTTCGGTAGGCTTTTAGAATCAGTTAATATCTTCACGTTCGGTGGCCCTCCAAATTCAGTCAGTATCTGCTTCCACTCTTCATTAAGTGTGTATCTCCCTCCTCCGAAGGCCTCCTTATTCAAATTATGAAACACTACAATGTATTTCTCTTCTCGATAGGTTTAGTATTTCCCACATTGGTGGCCTTTTAAATTCAATCAATATTTAAATTCAATCAATATCTTCCCCCTCCATGTGTCTTCTTATTCAGTCATTATCTCCCTCCTCGGCGACCCTTCAAATTCAGGCAGTATCTCTCTCCTCTATGGGCATTCTCATGTAATCTGTCTCTCTATCTCCTTGATGGCTTTTCAAATTTAGTATATTGCTCTTTAGCATCTCTTCAAATTTAATCAATACCTCTATCCTCGGTGGACTTTCACATTCAGTCAGTTTCTCCCTCCTTAGTGGGTCTTCGAAATCAATATCTCCCTCTTCTGTGGGCCTTCTCATTCAGTCTGTATATCTTTCCTCAGTGCGCCTTCAGATTCAGTCAATATCTCCCACACTGGCCACCCAAGTCTGTCAATATCTCCCTCACTGGCCTCCCAATTCTGTCAATATCTCCCTCACTGGCCTCCCAATTCTGTCAGTATCTCCCTCATTGGCCTCCCAATTCTGTCAATATCTCTCTCACTGGCCTCCCAATTCTGTCAATATCACCCTCACTGGCCTCCCAATTCTGTCAGTATCTCCCTCATTGGCCTCCTAATTCTGTCAATATCTCCCTCACTGGCCTCCCAATTATGTCAGTATCTCCCTCACTGGCCTTCCAATTCTGTCAATATCTCCCTCACTGGCCTCCCAATTCTGTCAGTATCTCCCTCACTGGCCTCCCAATTCTGTCAGTATCTCCCTCACTGGCCTCCCAATTCTGTCAATATCACCCTCACTGGCCTACCAATTCTGTCAATATCTCCCTCACTGGTCTCCCAATTCTGTCAATATCTCCCTCACTGGCCTCCCAATTCTGTCAATATATCTCTCACTGGCCTCCCAATTCTGTCAATATCTCCCTCACTGGCCTCCCAATTCTGTTAATATATCTCTCACATCCTCCCAATTCTGTTAATATATCTCTCACTGGCCTCCCAATTCTGTCAATATCTCCCTCATTGGCCTCCCAATTCTGTCAATATCTCCCTCACTGGCCTCCCAATTCTGTCAGTATCTCCCTCATTGGCCTCCCAATTCTGTCAATATCTCTCTCACTGGCCTCCCAATTCTGTCAATATCACCCTCACTGGCCTCCCAATTCTGTCAGTATCTCCCTCATTGGCCTCCTAATTCTGTCAATATCTCCCTCACTGGCCTCCCAATTATGTCAGTATCTCCCTCACTGGCCTTCCAATTCTGTCAATATCTCCCTCACTGGCCTCCCAATTCTGTCAGTATCTCCCTCACTGGCCTCCCAATTCTGTCAGTATCTCCCTCACTGGCCTCCCAATTCTGTCAATATCACCCTCACTGGCCTACCAATTCTGTCAATATCTCCCTCACTGGTCTCCCAATTCTGTCAATATCTCCCTCACTGGCCTCCCAATTCTGTCAATATATCTCTCACTGGCCTCCCAATTCTGTCAATATCTCCCTCACTGGCCTCCCAATTCTGTTAATATATCTCTCACATCCTCCCAATTCTGTTAATATATCTCTCACTGGCCTCCCAATTCTGTCAATATCTCCCTCATTGGCCTCCCAATTCTGTCAATATCTCTATCACTGGCCTCCCAATTCTGTCAATATCTCCCTCACTGGCCTCCCAATTCTGTCAATATCTCCCTCACTGGACTCCCAATTCTGTCAATATCTCCCTCACTGGCCTCCCAATTATGTCAATATCTCCCTCACTGGACTCCCAATTCTGTCAATATCTCCCAGCTCCAAGGGCCTTCTCATTCTGCAAGTATCTCCGTCCTTGGTAGTCCTTGAAATTCAATCAGTATCTCTATTATCGGTAGGCCTTCAAAATCAGCCAATATCTCCCAGCTCCAAGGGCCTTCTCATTCTGCAAGTATCTCCGTCCTTGGTAGTCATTGAAATTCAATCAGTATCTCTATTCTCGGTAGGCCTTCAAAATCAGCCAATATCTCCCAGCTCCAAGGGCCTTCTCATTCTGCAAGTATCTCCGTCCTTGGTAGTCCTTGAAATTCAATCAGTATCTCTATTCTCGGTAGGCCTTCAAAATCAGCCAATATCTCCCTCCTCTGTGGCCCTTTAAATTCACTTAATATCTGCCTCGTGATGGAGAGTGGGTCTCGCTCAGATGGCTCGAGCCAGCAGACCTAAGGAGGCAAGCATGTCACGCTGCCGATTCGGCTCTCCTCAATTCAGCATGTGAATACAGAAATGAAAAACAAATTCAAAGGAAACATTCAAAAAACTACATTATGTATATGTATAGCACCCCATCTAGGAAACTACGAATTAAAAGCTACATTGCGACTTTGTGTTGGGTTACCTCTGAGCGGCATTTTTTTGCACACCATGGGCTAAATTGGCCAGGTCACATGGACCCCGAAGGCTCAGAGAAGATTGGGGGAGGGGACCCACTGGAACAGCTGTTGGGATACAGATGGTAGCCTCCCGTGAAGGCCGTCCAGCGTATTCTTTAACGTGCACAGGGTATGTCTCTCCCGCACACGGGGCCACGGCTTAACGTCCCATCTGACGGACGGCAGCCTTTCCAAGCCCATCGGTGTCCCCTACTGACCGTGGGCAGGGCGGGGAATTTTGCGGAGATAAATCTCAACGCTGACCCAGCGGGGACTCGAACCTGGGAACTACAGATTGCGAGCCTGACGCGCTATCGACTGAACCACCCCTGCCCCATTACATTGCGGCAATACACCATAAAAACTTTGTGGACGATAAAAAAAAAGCCAAAATTTTAATAAAAGCTTATTCATTATGTTTCGAAACTTAAGTTATTTAATTAGGATGAAACGTGGTACGATTTTTATTGTTTTAATAATTCATAGCTTCTATAAGTACTGTTTTAATTAGCTAATAAATTCATGAAATATTATGTTTCGCATTTTCACAAGTCTCCCAAAGCATCTATTGCATGTTTAAGCAACAAATATGCAAATGTAGTGCTTAAAATAAAGAGGCTCAGAATATTTATGAGCAAAGGAATAAAATCGAGGAATGTAAGGAAAGCTTTACGGGACAAGATGCGAACCTAAGTAGCAGAAAAAAATATCCTGACTGGTAGGATTTGACTGAAATAAAAAACAATGGAAAATTCGATAATCATTCGATTAACAATTAACTGTCCATCTTCACACAGTATCAACTGTCCATTCGTAAACTCAGCTAGATTTAGAATCTTGGTGACAATGGTCACATTTTTCCCCGGGAAATTTTATGCCTGATACTTTTATTTGTCAGGACCGGAGGTATTTTAAATCGGCACAAAATAATGAACTTAGAATCCCACTTTTTATGGAGAATTAGACGGAACTTTAAAATAATACAAAAAAATACTCCCTCAAGCATCTGTTTGCCACAGAGGTCTGACAGGAGCCTGTCAGTTTAATATCCATAGTAGGTATTGTTGTTGTTGTTTTACCTCTGAGCGGCACTTTTTTGCACACCATGGGCTAAATGGCCAGGTCACATGGACCCGGAAGGCTCAGAGAAGGTTGGGGGAGGGGACCCACTGGAACAGCTGTTGGGAGACAGATGGTAGTTTCCCGTCAAGGCCATCCAGCGTGTTCTTCAGCGTGCACAGGGTATGGCTCCCCGCACACGGAGCCACGGCTTAACGTCCCATCCGACGGACGGCGGCCTTTCCAAGCCCATTGGTGTCCCCTACTGATCGTGGGCAGGGCGGGGAATTTTGCGGAGATAAATCTCAACGCTGACCCAGCTGGGACTCGAACCTGGGAACTACAGATTACGAGCCTCCATAGTAGGTATGTGAAGAAGGCAACACCTCAACAGAAAGACAACACAAGCATCCGTGCCTTACCCGGGACTCGAACCCAGGTCCGTTAGATCAGTGGCCAAGAGCGCTAACCACTCTGCACAACCCTTAATTGGAACATAGTCCACAGTTGATGAGGTCCTGTTTCACAATTTTAAGCGAGACTAGTGGGTTCCTCTTCTCAAGTATTATTTTCTAACACCTTGATGAAAATAAAATAAATTTTTTCTCTATAGATACTCCCGTTGTTAACCATTGAACTTCACCATCACTAGACTGTCATAAATGTCAGGCACTTTTTCTTCTAGGCTCTCCCTAAATCATCCAAACGAAAGCGCATCACAACTATCATAATCCTTTCTCGCCTTATACTATCTCAGTTTCATTATTCTGAAATACAGTCGCTCAAAAAAACATCCAAACACTATGGTTGATTACAGAATTCAGAAGAAAAAAACTGGCAACGATTTTTTTTAGAAATTAGTGATCTGGCAACCTTCGTGTCACGTGACACGAAGGTTGCCAGATCACTAATTTCTAAGAAACTCGTTGCTAGATATTTTTCTGAATTCTGTAATCAACCAGAGTGTTCGGATATTTTTTTGAGCGACTGTACATTGCAACGGCCATAATACTTTCTCCCCAATGTCATCACTATGAAAGTACATCACAACTAGCACAAAACTTTTTGACATTCACCATCACCAAATGATTACTGCGAAAGCATATCGCAACTCCGATATTTCAACTTCTGTCCTGTCATCGCTATATCGTTATCATGAGAAAACCTTGGAATTACCAACATAGTCATTACGAACTTCTTACCTGTCTTCAGAGATGGCGGTGATGTCATCACAGCAGGCGAAATCTCCTCCTTAGTGATTCGTCTTCACAGCAGCGTGGGGCGGGGGTGGCTCAGTCGGTAGCGCGCCAGGCTCGTAATCTGTAGTTCCCAGGTTCGAGTCCCAGCTGGGTCAGGGTTGAGAATTATCTCCGCAAAATTCCCCGCCCTGCCCACGGTCAGTAGGGGACACCGACGGGCTTGGAAAGGACGCCGTCCGTCGGATGGGGCGTTAAGCTGTGGCCCCGTGTGCGGGTGCGCCATACCGGGTTGGGTTGTTTTACCTCTGAGCGGCACTTTTTTGCACAACTTGGGTTAAATGGCCAGGTCACATGGACCCCGAAGGCTCAGAGAATGTTGGGGGAGGGGACCCACTGGAACAGCTGTTGGGAGACAGATGTAGCCTCCCGTCAAGGCCATCCAGCGTGTTCTTTAACGTGCACAGGTATGACTCTCCTGCACACGGTGCCACAGCTTAACGCCCCATCCGACGGAAGGCGGCCTTTCCAAGCCCATCGGTGTCCCCTACTGACCGTGGGCAGGACGGGGAATTTTTGCGGAGATAAATCTCAACGCTGACCCAGCTGGGACTCGAACCTGGGAACTACAGATTACGAGCCTGGCGCGCTACCGAATGAGCCACCCCCGCCCCAAGACAGCCATACCCTGTGCACGTTAAAGAACACGCTGGATGGCTTTGACGGGAGGCTACCATATGTCTCCCAACAGCTGTTCCAGTGGGTCAACTCCCCCAACTTTCTCTGAGCCTTCGGGGTCAATGTGACCTGGCCATTTAGCCCATGGTGTGCAAAAAAGTGCCGCTCAGAGGTAAAACACCCCAACTCACAGCAGCGTTGCACGCTATCAGTCTTGTCTTCGACCACATAACAACTAAGCAGCATCGACGTCGGCGGATGCTTTTACAGCGACTCGTATAGCTCGCTACAGGCTCTGATCTTGATGAGACCTGTGCCTGATTCTAACCCTGTTCTCCCCGAGCTCCATCGGCTGGCTGCCATATCACAGCGGTTCCGAACCTTTTTCGAGTCGCGACCCCATTTTACAAAGGCAACGTTGGGTTGGGTTGGTTTGTTTTACCTCTGAGCGGCACTTTTTTGCACACTGTGGGCTAAATGGCCAGGTCACAAGGACCCCGAAGGCTCAGAGAATGTTGGGGGAGGGAACCCACTGGGACAGCTGTTGGGAGACAGATGGTAGCCTCCCGTCAAGGCCATTCAGTGTGTTCTTTAACGTGCACATGGTATGGCTCTACCACACACGGGGCCACGGCTTAACGTCCCATCCGAAGGACGGCGGCCTTTCCAAGCCCATCGGTGTCCCCTACTGACCGTGGGCAGGGAACCCAGCTGGGACTCGAACCTGGGAACTACAGATTACGAGTCTGGCGCGCTACCGACTGAGCCACCCCCGCCCCACACAGACATGACCATGGCTTAACATCCCATTCTCTGAACGGTGTCCTTTCCAAAGCCCATCGGTGTCCCCTACTGATCGTGGGCAGGGCGGGGAATTTTGCGGAGATAAATCTCAACGCTGACCCAGCTGGGACTCGAACCTGGGAACTACAGAATACGAGCCTAGCGCGCTACCGACTGAGCCACCCCCGCTCCACACAGACATGACCATGGCTTAACATCCCATTCTCTGAACGGTGTCCTTCCCAAAGCCCATCGGTGTCCCCTACTGACCGTGGGCAGAGCGGGGAATTTTGCGGAGATAAATCTCAACGCTGACCCAGCTGGGACTCGAACCTGGGAACTACAGAATACGAGCCTGGCGCGCTACCGACTGAGCCACCCCCGCTCCACACAGACATGACCATGGCTTAACATCCCATTCTCTGAACGGTGTCCTTTCCAAAGCCCATCGGTGTCCCCTACTGACCGTGGGCAGGGCGGGGAATTTTGCGGAGATAAATTTCAACGCTGACCCAGCTGGGACTCGAACCTGGGAACTACAGATTACGAGCCTGGCGCGCTACCGACTGAGCCACCCCCGCCCCTTGTTTAATAGGAACGACATTCCCTTAAACAAGGTAAGGTGCTCCGATTCTTTGTACAAAGAAACAAAGAAACCCACAATCCAATCTCAGCCGGCCCCCCATCACTTCAAAAGAACAAAATCACTGAGCAACTTCTTTTCTTCATTTCTTGTAAAACCCTTTTCAAACGATTACACTTTTAAAACTAAACTATCTGTTACATTACAAAGATAACGCCTTTCATAGCAGATGCCGTATCTCAAGATATAAATAATCACGCTTTTAATTGCCGCATGGCGCACGCGCCGTTTCAATATTTTAATTGATTGCATCCTCAATGAAATCAATTAAATAACGTACAATGAAACGTAGTTTAAAAAAATCGAGTTGACGCCTGTACACATGAAACTGGAATTCGTGAAAAAATTCGTGTAAGCCGAATACAGACATCGACGGATTACATTGCGTGAGGGAGAAATCTTCCAGAAAAAGGTAGTTTCAGACTTCTCTGCCTATTTTGAAGTTCAAAACATTTGTCTTTGTATAATTTTTTAGTCCCATATTTTATGTCTGACATTAAAAATTTCATTCCATATAGAATATTATTTTAACCTTTCCTGTTCGGGGAATGTTTTAGCAATTTGTGAACTGTACTCAAGTCTTACCACTACCACTGCCGATGCTAAAATTATCGCCCCCTCGAAACTAAATTATTCTTAAATTATTCTCCCTCCCGAAATTAATTATTCTTAAATTATTCTCAACCCGAAAATAAATTATTCTTAAATTATTCTCCCTCCCGAAATTAATTATTCTTAAATTATTCTCCCTCCCGAAATTAATTATTCTTAAATTATTCTCCCCCGAAACTAAATTATTCTTAAATTATTCTCCCTCCCGAAATTAATTATTCTTAAATTATTCTCCCCCCGAAACTAAATTATTCTTAAATTATTCTCCCTCCCGAAATTAATTATTCTTAAATTATTCTCAACCCGAAAATAAATTATTTTTAAATTATTCTCCCTCCCGAAATTAATTATTCTTAAATTATTCTCCCTCCCGAAATTAATTATTCTTAAATTATTCTACCCTCGAAACTAAATTATTCTTAAATTATTCTCCCTCCCGAAATTAATCATTCTTAAATTATTCTGCCTCCCAAAATTAATTATTCTTAAATTATTCTCCCTCCCGAAATTAATTATTCTTAAATTATTCTCCCCCCGAAACTAAATTATTCTTAAATTATTCTCCCTCCCGAAATTAATTATTCTTAAATTATTCTCCCCCCGAAACTAAATTATTCTTAAATTATTCTTCCCCGAGAAACTAAATTATCGCCCCCTCGAAACTAAATTATTCTTAAATTATTCTCCCTCCCGAAATAAATTATTCTTAAATTATCCTCCCCCCGAAACTAAATTATTCTTAAATTATTCTCCCCCCGAAACTAAATTATTCTTAATTTTTTTTCCCCCGAAACTAAATTATCGCCCCCTCGAAAGTAAATTATTCTTAAATTTTCTTCCCCCGAAACTAAATTATCGCCCACTCGAAACTAAATTATTCTTAAATTATTCTCCCTCCCGAAATTAATTATTCTTAAATTATTCTCCCCCCGAAACTAAATTATTCTTAAATTATTCTCCCTCCCGAAATTAATTATTCTTAAATTATTCTCCCCCGAAACTAAATTATTCTTAAATTATTCTCCCTCCCGAAATTAATCATTCTTAAATTATTCTCCCTCCCAAAATTAATTATTCTTAAATTATTCTCCCTCCCGAAATTTATTATTCTTAAATTATTCTCCCCCCGAAACTAAATTATTCTTAAATTATTCTCGCTCCCGAAATTAATTATTCTTAAATTATTCTCCCCCCGAAACTAAATTATTCTTAAATTATTCTTCCCCCGAAACTAAGTTATCGCCCCCTCGAAACTAAATTATTCTTAAATTATTCTCCCTCCCGAAATAAATTATTCTTAAATTATCCTCCCCCCGAAACTAAATTATTCTTAAATTATTCTCCCTCCCGAAATTAATTATTCTTAAACTGACAGGCTCCTGTCAGACCTCTGTGGCAAGCAGCTGCTTGAGGGGGTATTTATTATTTTTATATTTATTAAATTATTCTCCGTCCTGAAATTAATTATTCTTAAATTATTCTTCCTCCCGAAATTAATTTTTAAATTATTCTCCCCCCCCACGAAACTAAATTAATCTTAAATTATTCTCCCTCCCGAAATTAATTATTCTTAAATTATTCTCCCCCCGAAACTAAATTATTCTTAAATTATTCTTCCCCCGAAACTAAATTATCGCCCCCTCGAAAGTAAATTATTCTTAAATTTTCTTCCCCCGAAACTAAATTATCTCTCCCTCGAAACTAAATTATTCTTAAATTATTCTCGCTCCCGAAATTAATTATTCTTAAATTATTCTCCCCCCGAAACTAAATTATTCTTAAATTATTCTCCCTCCCGAAATTAATCATTCTTAAATTATTTTCCCCCCGAAACAAAATTATTCTTAAATTATTCTTAAATTATTCTCCCCCCGAAACTAAATTAATCTTAAATTATTCTCCCTCCCGAAATTAATTATTCTTAAATTATTCTCCCCCCGAAACTAAATTATTCTTAAATTATTCTCCCTCCCGAAATTAATCATTCTTAAATTATTCTTCCCCCGAAACTAAATTATTCTTAAATTATTCTCCCTCCCGAAATTAATCATTCCTAAATTATTCTCCCTCCCAAAATTAATTATTCTTAAATTATTCTCCCTCCCGAAATTAATTATTCTTAAATTATTCTCCCCCCGAAACTAAATTATTCTTAAATTATTCTCGCTCCCGAAATTAATTATTCTTAAATTATTCTCCCCCCGAAACTAAATTATTCTTAAATTATTCTCCCTCCCGATATTAATCATTCTTAAATTATTCTCCCTCCCAAAATTAATTATTCTTAAATTATTCTCCCTCCCGAAATTAATTATTCTTAAATTATTCTCCCCCCGAAACTAAATTATTCTTAAATTATTCTCCCTCCCGAAATTAATCATTCTTAAATTATTCTCCCTCCCAAAATTAATTATTCTTAAATTATTCTCCCTCCCGAAATTTATTATTCTTAAATTATTCTCCCCCGAAACTAAATTATTCTTAAATTATTCTCCCTCCCGAAATTAATTATTCTTAAATTATTCTCCCCCCGAAACTAAATTATTCTTAAATTATTCTTCCCCCGAAACTAAATTAGCGCCCCCTCGAAACTAAATTATTCTTAAATTATTCTCCCTCCCGAAATTAATCATTCTTAAATTATTCTCCCTCCCAAAATTAATTATTCTTAAATTATTCTCCCTCCCGAAATAAATTATTCTTAAATTATCCTCCCACCGAAACTAAATTATTCTTAAATTATTCTCCCTCCCGAAATTAATTATTCTTAAACTGACAGGCTCCTGTCAGACCTCTGTGGCAAGCAGCTGCTTGAGGGGGTATTTATTATTTTTATATTTATTAAATTATTCTCCCTCCCGAAATTAATTATTAAATTATTCTCCCCCCCCACGAAACTAAATTAATCTTAAATTATTCTCCCTCCCGAAATTAATTATTCTTAAATTATTCTCCCCCCGAAACTAAATTATTCTTAAATTATTCTCCCTCCCGAAATTAATTATTCTTAAATTATTCTCCCCCCGAAACTAAATTATTCTTAAATTATTCTCCCTCCCGAAATTAATTATTCTTAAATTATTCTCCCCCCGAAACTAAATTATTCTTAAATTATTCTCCCTCCCGAAATAAATTATTCTTAAATTATCCTCCCACCGAAACTAAATTATTCTTAAATTATTCTCCCTCCCGAAATTAATTATTCTTAAACTGACAGGCTCCTGTCAGACCTCTGTGGCAAGCAGCTGCTTGAGGGGGTATTTATTATTTTTATATTTATTAAATTATTCTCCCTCCCGAAATTAATTATTAAATTATTCTCCCCCCCACGAAACTAAATTAATCTTAAATTATTCTCCCTCCCGAAATTAATTATTCTTAAATTATTCTCCCCCCGAAACTAAATTATTCTTAAATTATTCTTCCCCCGAAACTAAATTATCGCCCCCTCGAAAGTAAATTATTCTTAAATTATTCTTCCCCCGAAACTAAATTATTCTTAAATTATCCCCCCCTCCCCCCCGAAACTAAATTCTAGCTGTGTGACTGATTTGGCGGATTGGAATACATAAGAATCATCTTCATATGTGTGAAGGAATGTGAAAAGAAAAAGGTTCATGTTGCTGTAGTTTTTTTTCCAGAATTTTAAGATAAGAAAATAACACAAGAACAATGCATCTATATTCAACGTGCTATGTGATAAAGATTAAACTGGAAAAAAAAATAATTTTTTTATGAAAGTAAATTCTCTTTAATTAAGTTCTCTTTTAATCGAAGTGATGAAAATCAGAAAGCAAAGAAAGCAAAAAAAAAGAATGCGAAACATTAAAAAATTACCAGAAAAAAAATAAAGAAGATGAAAAATAAAATTATGAAAAATAAAATGATAAAATGATTAAAAATAAGAAGAAAAAATGAAAGAAACCTGCACAAAAGTTTATTTTATTGATGAGAATATAGAACAATGCTCGTTTCAACTAATTAAGGATATTTATTGGAGACCGAAAAGCTTCGAATCACTCAGTCCCTGAAATCACCGAATTACTTAATCAGTTTATGTCATCTTGCGAATTGATATCAGCAAGGCATTCTTTTAATGGTCTTCTTCCTCAACAATAAGGAAACGCTCAAAGGCAGTGAAAAAGGCAACAGTTAGCCTTGTCGTTACAAATAACTTAGATAACAAAAAAATCGTTTTGTGCTTTTGTTATTATGAAAGAGAAAACAAATGTTAGCTTGAAGGCGTATATAATAGAAAAATGATGACGATAAAGAAACTAATGCGTTTAGATCACTAAAGAGATGGTTTATACTGTGTGGAAATCTCTTGGAAAATTACTTTGTTTTAGAGGTATTATCTGGAGATTTTTTTCCTCAGTTGAGTTCATCAGCGAAAAATAAAAAATATTGCTTCACAGTTGTGAAGAAAGATGTTTCTTGTCTTTTGGGATTCACTAAATAATAAAAATAAATACCCCCTCAAGCAGCTGCTTGCCACAGAGGTCTGACAGGAACCTGTCAGTTTATATGCCATAGTAGAAGGTCTGTGAGGATGGTAGGACCTCAGCAGAAAAACGATACGTACATCCATGCCTTACCGGGGCTCGAACCCAGGTCCCGTAGATCAGTAGCCAAGAGCGCTAACCACTCGGCCACGGGACGGCTAAAATAAATACCCCCTCAAGCAGCTGCTTGCCACAGAGGTCTGACAGGAACCTGTCAGTTTATATGCCAGAGTAGAAGGTCTGAGAGGATGGCAGGACCTCAGCAGAAAACAACACGAACATCCATGATTTACCCGGGGCTCGAACCCAGGTCCCGTAGATCAGTAGCCAAGACGCTAACCACTCGGCCATGGGACGGCTAAAATAAATACCCCCTCAAGCAGCTGCTTGCCACAGAGGTCTAACAGGAGCCTGTCAGTTTATATGCCAGAGTAGAAGGTCTGATAGGATGGCAGGACCTCAGCAGAAAACAACACGAACATTCATGCCTTACCCGGGGCTCAAACCCAGGTCCCTTAGATCAGTAGCCAAGCGCGCTAACCACTCGTCCATTATTATGAATAAATAAATAATCAAATATGTGCTTTGTCATGCCCATTTTCGTCGCAAAATTGAAATATAAGAACTCTTAGGGCTGTGTTTAATTTTCCCTGGGCATAATTTTACGGATAATATTAAAATAAACGAAATAAAACATGCAACGGTGAAGGAAAATACGGAAATAAACTTACATTGCCTGGCCAAGTGATTATGAATACTGCCAATGTACGCAAAATTTCTTATTGACTGTCAAAGACTCTTTTGTACGGTCATAAATTCTAGTCAACTCACAGGATTCCGAGCTTTTGATCGAAAGGTACCTATTGAAATGTATATGTCAGGAAATTGTTGACTTTGGGGGAGAGGATCACTTCACGAGACTGTACAGGTTATGTACAAGAAATTTATTACCTAAAATACAAAATGATCATATGTATAAGCGATTGTGAATGAATGCTGGCAGGTGATCAGGATAATTCTTACTATAATGCAGAAATGGTAGAGCTTTGAAAATTTGCACCTATGGGTAATCAGGGTCGTAGGTCTCGGGACAAATCCGAAATATGACCTCCGACGTGTCCTTTGAGGTCAAATGGATGTCACATAGAGGTCAAACCGTGATCTACGAGTGCTAGACCGTGAAAATTGGTGTCTCGAAGGTGTAGATCTTGAAAACGTTACGAAATTTCGGATCCGGTGGGTCTTTTGAGGTCAAAGGTAAAATAGAGATCTATCGGTGCTAGAGAGCTAAAAATTGGTTCCTGAGGGTAATTTTAGTCGTAGATCAAGGAAAGGTTGCGAAATTTCGCTTCGATAGATCAAGGTCAAAGATAAAATTCGATTTACCGGTGTTCTGAACTCAATGGTTTCAGAATAACGAACACATATTCCAAACACCGCGACATACATAAATACACGTGGGTTTCACCTGATGGGCTGCATAGCAATATGATTGATTATATATTAATTAACAGCAAATGGGCTAGTTCTGTTAAAAATACCAGGGCATATAGGGGAGCTGAAATTGGATCTGACCATTACCTTGTTAAAAGTGTCTTGCAACTTAAACTTAAAAAGTGTTGTGCTAGGGTTAAAAAATTTACCTTTAATACTGAAGCTCTGAAAGACCCAGTTATAGCTAAAGCTTACCATGATAGGTTACTAAGTCATTATGACAGTCATGGTTTGCTCAATACTGAAGTTGAGGAAGAATGGGACCATTTTAAACAGACTTTTTTGGAAACTAACAGGACTCTTTTAGGGAAAAAGGAGCAGAGGAGACAGAATTATTTAAGTGATAAGGCACTTGAGCTTATTTCAGAAAGAAGGAACTGCAGGAATGTCCTTAATCAGTACCCTACTAGTCCTAATAGAAAGCATTACAAAGAACTTAATAAACGTGTAAAGGATCAGTTAGCTACTGATAAGAATCTTTGGCTTGATGGCCTTGCTGACAAAGCTGAGGAAGCAGTTAGACAACACAACAGCAGAGAGTTGTACCAGATAGTTAATGTTTTGTGTGGTAGAAAACGAACAGGTATACGGGGATTGAAGGATAAACAAGGTAAGGTTATAGAAGGTGAGGATTCTGTCATGGCTAAGTGGGCTGAGCATTTCAGTGATGTTCTAAACAATGTGGTTAATTCTACTCCCATTGTTTGCAATGATGATAGATGCATTGTTGGCTTTAATGTTGGCCCTATAACACAATCTGAAGTTAGTTTGGCTATTTCTAAACTTAAACTTCATAAATCCCCAGGGGTGGATGAAATTATTACGGAAATGCTTAGAGCTGGGAATGTTTCGGTTACCACTTGGATGACTGAAATTTTGAACAACTTTTATGATAAAGGCATGGTTCCTAAAGATTTTACCAGAGCTATTATTATCCCTATTTTCAAAAAAGGTGATCGCAGTTCTTGTGATAACTATAGGGGTATCAGCCTACTCTCTGTTCCAGGTAAAGTTCTTTCCATGATTGTGCTTAATAGAATTAAGAATCTGGTTGACAGGCAATTGCGTGATGAGCAATGTGGATTCAGAAGTGGTAGGGGATGAGTGGATCAGATATTTTCACTTAGGCAGATTCTTGAGAAATGTTTAGAGTTTCAGAAACCTTCGGTTGCTAGCTTTGTTGATTTCAAAAAGGCTTTCGACTCTGTTGATCGCCATAATTTGTGGTTGATTGTGAGATCATATGGTATACCAGACAAGTTAGTTAACATAATGAAAGCTCTCTATAATAACACTGAGTCATGTGTGAGAGTTGGTAAGTCTTGTAGCAATTGGTTTAGCATTACTTCTGGTGTTCGACAAGGGTGCATTTTGTCTCCTTTTCTTTTTAGCTTGGTTATTGATTATGTTATGCGAAATTCACTTCAAGGGAAAGATTTTGGCCTTAAATGGGCTGGAGATACGAAACTTTCTGAGTTAGATTATGCTGATGATTTAGCCCTTTTGGCAAATGATGTTGATGAGATGAACTCTTTCATTCGAGTTGTTGATGAGACTGGTAATAGAGTAGATTTGGTTATAAACAGAGAGAAAACTAAAGTGATGAAAATTGGTCAGGTAGGCTGTGATTCAGTTAATATGAAAGGTTGCAGTCTTGAGCAGGTGCCACAGTTTAGTTATCTTGGGAGCTATGTAACATATACCGGTGATGTGCGGAATGAGATTAACAGACGAATATACCTAAAGACTGAAATTAGACTTATAATAGTTTGGTTATTTCTAGGGTTAGCTATGGTAGTGAAACTTGGACGCTGTGTAAACAAGATAACAGGAAACTAGATGCTTTTGATTCTAGATGCTTACGCAGTATCTTGGGTATTAGGTGGTTTAACTTTGTAACTAATGATGAGGTTAGGCAAAGGAGTCTGCAACCTCCTTTAAGCAGCATATTTTGCAGAGAGAGACTCCGCTGGTTTGGCCATGTTGCCCGTATGGATAATTATAGATTGGCGAATAGGGTTATGAACAGTGTGCCTAGAGGCCTCAGAAGGAGGGGTAGACCTAGAATGCGGTGATCAGACAATGTCAAACAGGACCTTGTTAGAATTGGTGTACAGAGGCCGGATGCAGCAGATGTAGCTCAGGACAGATATGCTTGGAGAATTAAACTGCGCGGTCTGGTTGGACCTCCGTAGCCCATGGCTGCTTGATGATGATGATGGTGATGATGATGATGATGATGATGATGATGATGATGATGATGATGATGATGATGATGATGATGATGATGATGATGATGATGATGATGATGATGATGGAGAACTAAAAATTGGCAAATTGGGCTATTTCGGCCAGTGCAACTCAGAAATGAAAAGAATATTCGGATCCAATGTCACGTTCCAGGTCAAATAGCTGTCGGAGTGACCAGAGAGAAATCAAGAGGTGCTGAAGACTCCCACTGATTTCTAGTACAGTTGTATTTACAATACATCGACCCTCATACTCTAATGCGAATGTGATCAAACAAATCACCAGCTGGAAATGTTTTTTCCGCCGCCAACTTTCCAGCGATATAGCCTGATAGTCTTTCACCTCAATGCTCAAGTGGGGCGGGGGTGGCTCAGTCGGTAGCGCGCCTGGCTCGTAATCCGTAGTTCCCAGGTTCGAGTCCCAGCTGGGTTAGCGTTGAGATTTATCCCCGCAAAATTCCCCGCCCTGCCCACGGTCAGTAGGGGACACCGATGGGCTTGGAAAGGCCGCCGTCCTTCGGATGGGACGTTAAGCCGTGGCCCCGTGTGCGGGAGAGCCATACCCTGTGCACGTTAAAGAACACGCTGGATGGCCTTGACGGAATGCTACCATCTGTCACCCAACAGCTGTTCCAGTGGGTCCCCTCCCCCAACCTTCTCTGAGCCTTCGGGGTCCATGTGACCTGGCCATTTAGTCCATGGTGTGCAAAAAAGTGCCGCTCAGAGGTAAAACAATCCAGCGTTAAAGAACACGCTGGATGGCCTTGACGGGAGGCTACCATCTATCTCCCAACAGCTGTTCCAGTGTGTCCCCTCCCCCAACCTTCTCTGAGCCTTCGGGGTCCATGTGACCTGGCCATTTAGCCCATGGTGTGCAAAAAAGTGCCGCTGTGCAAACAAGACACCTTGATTTTCTTAGCATCTGCTACAATTCACCAGCTGACACAGATGACCGCTAACAGTACGTCAAAACCCATTTCAACAAGAACTATGTGCATAAAATTAAAAACTTTGAATTTTGGGAACTGCACCATAATACGGGCTGTTTGAGTTGTTTTTCCTCTGAGCAGCACTTTTTTTGCACACAACTAGCTAAATGGCCAGGTCACAAGGACCCCAAGGGCTCAGATATGGTTGGGAGAGGGAACCCATTGAACAGCTGTTAGGAGACAGATGGTAGTCTACCGTTAAGGCCATCCAACATATTCTATAACGTGGAAAGGGTATGATTCTCACACACATGGGGCCATGACTTGTTTTTCCTCTGTGCGGCACTTTTTTTGTACACAACTGGCTAAATGGCTAGGTCACAAGGACCCCAAGGGCTCAGATATGGTTGGGAGAGTGAACCCATTGGACAATTGTTAGGAGACAGATGGCAGTTTACCTTCAAGGCCATCCAACATATTCTACGACATGGACAAGGTATGATTCTCACACACATGGGGCCATGACTTGTTTTTCCTCTGAGCGGCACTTTTTGTACACAATAGGTAAATGGCCAGGTCACAAGGACCCCAAGGGCTCAGATATGGTTGGGAGAGGGAACCCATTGAACAGCTGTTAGAAGACAGATGGTAGTCTACCGTTAAGGCCATCCAACATATTCTATAACGTGGAAAGGGTACGATTCTCACGCACATGGGGCCATGACTTGTTTTTCCTCTGAGTGGCACTATTTTGTACACAACTGGCTAAATGGCTAGGTCACAAGGACCCCAAGGGCTCAGATATGGTTGGGAGAATGAACCCATTGGACAATTGTTAGGAGACAGATGGCAGTTTACCTTCAAGGCCATCCAACATATTCTACGACATGGACAAGGTATGATTCTCACACACATGGGGCCATGACTTGTTTTTCCTCTGAGCGGCACTTTTTGTACACAATAGGTAAATGGCCAGGTCACAAGGACCCCAAGGGCTCAGATATGGTTGGGAGAGGGAACCCATTGAACAGCTGTTAGAAGACAGATGGTAGTCTACCGTTAAGGCCATCCAACATATTCTATAACGTGGAAAGGGTACGATTCTCACGCACATGGGGCCATGACTTGTTTTTCCTCTGAGTGGCACTATTTTGTACACAACTGGCTAAATGGCTAGGTCACAACCCCAAGGACCCCAAGGATCCCAAGGGCTCAGATATGGTTGGGAGAGTGACCCATTGGACAATTGTTAGGAGACAGATGGTAATCTACCTTCAAGGCCATCCAACATATTCTATAACATGAACAAGGTATGATTCTCACGCACATGGGGCCATGACTTCCGATGGATAGCGACCTTTCCAAATCGATTGGTGAGCCCTACTGACCGAGAGCAGCGCGGTGAGTTATGTGGAGATAAATCTCAATGCTGGGTTGTTGGGTTGTTTTACCTCTGAGCGGCACTTTTTTGCACACCATGGGCTAAATGGCTAGGTCACATGGACCCCAAAGGCTCAGAGAAGGTTGGGGGAGGGGACCCACTGGAACAGCTGTTGGGAGACAGATGGTAACCTCCCGTCAAGGCCATCCAGCGTGTTCTTTAACGTGCACAAGGTATGGCTCTCCCGCACACGGGGCCACGGCTTGACGTCCCATCCGACGGACGGCGGCCTTTCCAAGCCCATCGGTGTCCCCTATTGACCGTGGGCAGGGCGGGGAATTTTTGCGGAGATAAATCTCAACAGATAAATCTCAACGCTGACCCAGCTGGGACTCGAACCTGGGAACTACAGATTACGAGCCTGGCGCGCTACCGACTGAGCCACCCCCTCCCCCAAAAAAGACTTTAACATATAAAGCACAACACACTTAATGGTGTTCATCTTTCTCTCTACATTTGTCTCTCAATGCTGGACTAAGCGAGACTCGAGTCCGTGAATTGCAGATTATTAACCTCCCGCATTACCAACCGACCACCCTTGACCCGACCTCATACATAAGATGAATTAATAGGCAGGTGTTCATTATAATTTGGCCTAAAAACCTGTGTTTACGTGTATCAGAGCGGCAAATCCAATATTGGGATTGGCTCGCCAATGAAATTTGCCTTTGGAGGAAACGTTTTCCTGTTCAGGTGCAGAGGACCTTCGCCTCTTCATTGGTTTATTATTAATAACTATTTTAACGCTATCATTATGTGACTGTAAGTCATGAGTTTCTACAGAATTCTGGAGATCATACAAATGATAAAATTCCATATAAGTGACCTGCAAGATCATGCTATTCAATAGATCAGCAAAATTCTTCAATTAAAAACAACAACAACAAAATCAACAATCATTCTCATGACATAATCAACAGTCGAACTAATGAGAAAATGTGATAAAATGCATCATGGTTCAAATTTAGTTAAATGTGAAGCTGATCACTGCGATCGTAGAGTATCACGTCCTGTGAACGTGGAACGCATGAATGGTAAGCTGAAAAAATTGTTTCGCCGTCAATGGAACCGAAACTCACATATCCAATATATGCCCGGTGTTATGACCACTGATCATCAACGGGCGGGGATGGCTCAGTCGGTAGCGCGCCAGGCTCGTAATCTGTAGTTCCCAGGTTCGAGTTCCAGCTGGGTCAGCGTTCAGATTTATCTCCGCAAAATTCCCCGCCCTGCCCACGGTCAGTAGGGGACACCGATGGGCTTGGAAAGGCCGCCGTCCGTCGGATGGGACGTTAAGCCGTGGCCCCGTGTGCGGGAGAGCCATACCCTGTGCACGTTAAAGAACACGCTGGATGGCCTTGACTGGAGGCTACCATCTGTCTCCCAACAGCTGTTCCAGTGGGTCCCCTCCCACAACCTTCTCTGAGCCTTCGGGGTCCATGTGACCTGGTCATTTAGCCCATGGTGTGCAAAAAAGTGCCGCTCTGAGGTAAAACAATCCAACCCATATCTCCTTATTCTGAAGTGTGCCTGTGGCATTGAAGTTAAAATGTAAAGAGGTATAAACTAAAAAGAATCAGAGCCCTAAGGTTATTTCTTGATTTTCAAAATCAATTAGAGAAAAAAAATGACTGGAATTGATCTGATACCAGGATGGAGTTGGGTTGTTTTACCTCTGAGCGGCACTTTTTTGCACACCATGGGCTAAATGGCCAGGTCACATGGACCCCGAAGGCTCAGAGAAGGTTGGGGGAGGGGACCCACTGGAACAGCTGTTGGGAGATAGATGGTAGCCTCCCGTCAAGGCCATCCAGCGTGTTCTTTAACGTGCACAGGGTATGGCTCTCCCGCACACGGTGCCACGGCTTAACGTCCCATCCGACGGACGGCGGCCTATTCCAAGCCCATCGGTGTCCCCTACTGACCGTGGGCAGGGCGGGGAATTTTGCGGAGATAAATCTCAACGCTGACCCAGCTGGGACTCGAACCTGGGAACTACAGATTACGAGCCTGGCGCGCTACAGACTGAGCCACCCCCGCCCCTATCAGGATGAATCTTGACCTCTTAAACGTTTGCTGACAGAGGTGATCGTACTTAATAGCTCCTGAGATGAGAAGATTCTGATGTTCCAAAGCATTTTCAAAAAACTGAATTGTAGCATCTCCAGCGCAGTTCCGAATAGAAGGGATACAAAGATCCCTTTGAGAGATGGAATTACGAAAAAACCAGGGTGCGAAACAAGTTTTCAGGTTTGAGTTCGCTTTTATGCACAGTGGTTGACTTTGGAAGTGCCTCTTGAATTGCTCCATTAAGATTTGGAATTTAAGAATTAAGTAATTTAAATAAATTTGAATAATTTAATTTAATTAATTTAAAATTCACGAAATCTCCCTGAAACTAAATTCACAAACCCTCCATGAAACTAAATTCACGAACCATCCCCAAAACTAAATTCACGAACCCTCCCTGAAACGTAATTCACGAACCCTCCCTGAAACTAAATTCAGGAACTCTCACTAAAACTAAATTCACGAACCCTCCCTGAAACGATATTCACGAAACCTCCCTGAAACGAAATTCACAAACCCTCCTCGAAACTAACCGAATTCTTGAAACCCCCAGGAACTAATCTCTCGGACCCACCTCTCACCCACCCTCATCCCACCCACCCCATCCACGAAATTAAATGGTGGGTAGGTGCCTGATTTAAAATACCCGTTTTTTAATAGCAATATAAGTTTCCTCAAACAAAAATAAATTTAAGAAAATCAATATTTCGTTATGGAAAAAACATAAATTTTTTGCTACACTTGTATCATTCAACATAAATTTTTCAATCCATTTTTGTCTCTTCTCTTTGCAGATGCCCATGATGACAGAAGAAAATTATTAAATGACATATTGCAAGATTTCTATCATTTCGAAAACAAATTATTTACGCCCGAAATAACGTAATTGAAAATATCGCTAAAAAGTGTAAAAACATTTCTTCCTAATCCCAGTAGCATATTTTCTGTCCGTTACAAGAACACAGATGTTTGTTTGCGAAACAGTGCATTGAGACTAGTTTCCTTTGACTTCCTCCCTGAAACATTCTCTTGTATCTTGATCCCATTTCCCGCCCCCCCCCCTTTCGCCGCTCTGATGAGATATGTGGAGCCATCCTGCAGTGACACACAAACGCACTCACATAGTGATCTTCTTCTTCGGGCCCCGTGCCAAGTTATCTGGAGACAGTCGCACTCCTTCCTACTCTTCTGTTGGAGCCCATCGTCCATTAATGGCTCCTTGCAAAAGAGATCTATGGCTCATTGTGTTCATGGGGGTTCTTGTCTTGCAGTCAGTTCCTTGCAGCGAAAATTTGCTAATTTAGTAGAATAGTTCCCTTCTAGTGTTTGCTCTAACGGGACCAATGGGTTTACACGACAACTATATTATCTCTGGAATGAATTGCAATTCATTATCGCCATGTGTTAGAGATGGTCCAAGTGATAAAATGAATGATATTTTGTATATAAACTGCATATATGTAACTATTTATTACGTAAAATATATATGTAGGTTTTTATTAAAATGTTTCCCCTCCTCTTTTCTTTCTTCAAAGCTTTTTATTAGAATATATTTAAAAACTTTTCTAGCGGTAGTTAATATTTATTTTAAAAAGATGAAAGTTACACAAATTCGGAACAATCTTTACCGTGCAATATTAAAATTTAGTGTATAAAGTAAATTGCAATCTACATTAGCACACTTTAAATCAATGGTTCCTCAAAGGGGGATTTTAGAAATTTATGGAGGTGCTCCCGACTTTTTCGGTAGAAATACAGCGAAGAGCCAAAACATTATGACCAGTGCGTCTTTATGCAAATCGAAGCAATTGCAGGTAAAGGACGGCGCATGTGAAGATTATCATCACCACCACCACCATCATCCTCATCATCCTCATCCTCAAGCAGCCAAGGGCTACGGAGGTCCAACCAGACCGTGCAATTTAGTTCTCCAAGCAAGTCTGTCCTGAGCTACATCTACTGCATCTGGCCACTGCACACCAATTCTAACAAGGTCCTGTTTGGCATTGTCTGCCCACCGCATCCTAGGTCTCCCCTTCTTTCTGAGGCCTTTAGGCACACTGTTCATAACCCTATTCGCCAATCTATAATTATTCATACGGGCAACATGGCCAAACCAACGGAGTCTCTCTCTGCACAATATGCTGCTTAAAGGAGGTTGCCGACTCGTTCACCTAACCTCATCATTAGTTAGAAAGTTGAACCACCTAATGCCCAAGAAACTGTGTAAGCATATGGAATCAAAAGCATCTAGTTTCCTGTTATCTTGTTTACAAAGTGTCCAAGTTTCACTACAATAATTAACCCTACAAAGAACCAAACTATTATACACTCTAATTTTAGTCTTTAGGTGTATACGCCTATTTCTCCACACTCTCCATAGATTCTTAAAAGTCCCGGCAGCAATCCCTATTCGTCTGTTAATCTCATGCCGCAAATCACCATTATCTGTTACATAGCTCCCAAGGTAATTAAACTGTGGCACCTGCTCAAGACTGCAACAATTCAGATTAACTGAATCACAGCCTGCCTGACCAATTTTCATCACTTTAGTTTTCTCTCTGTTTATAACCAAACCTACTCTACTCTACTACCAGTCTCATCAACAGCTCGAATGAAAGAGTTCATCTCATCAACATTATTTGCCAAAAGGGCTAAATCATCAGCATAATCTAAATCAGAAATTTTCTTATCTCCAGTCAATTTAAGGCCAAAATCTTTCCCTTGAAGTGAATTTCGCATAACATAATCAATAACTAAACTAAAGAGAAAAGGTGACAAAATGCACCCTTGTCGAACACCAGAAGTAATGCTAAACCAATTGCTACAAGCCTTACCAACTCTCACACACGACTCAGTGTTATTATAGAGAGCTTTCATAATGTTAACTAACTTGTCAGGTATACCATATAATCTCACAATCAACCACAAATTATGACAATCAACAGAGTCGAAAGCCTTTTTGAAATCAACAAAGCTAGCAACCAAAGGTTTCTGAAACTCGAAACATTTCTCAAGAATCTGCCTAAGTGAAAATATCTGATCCACACATCCCCTACCACTTCTGAATCCACATTGCTCATTACGCAATTGCCTGTCAACCAGATTCTTAATTCTATTAAGCACAATCATGGAAAGAACTTTACCTGTAACAGAGAGTAGGCTGATACCCCTATAGTTATCACAAGAACTGCGATCACCTTTTTTGAAAATAGGGATAACAATAGCTCTGGTAAAATCCTAAGGAACCACGTCTTGATATAAAGAGATAGAAATGAAGAGTTAGAGATTTTAATGAAGAGAAGAGAGAAGATAGAATAGAGATGGGAAAGGCAGCGGACATAAGTGATTTTGACAAAGGCCAAATTTGTAATGGCCAAACGACTGGGTCAGAGCATTTCAGAGACGGCAAGGCTTGCTGGTGCTGGTGGTCAGCCATTGTTAGTACCTTCAAAAAGTGGTCCGAGGAGGGAAAAACCACAAACCGGGATAGTGTGGGGCAGTTTGCCCGTAATTTCAATACTGGTGACGGGAGTAACGTGTCACAACACACAGTACATCGAACCCTGCTGAAAATGGGGCTGTGTAACCGCAGGCCACTCGAAGTGACCATGCTATCCTCGGTTCGTCGCAGAAAGCACCTGCAATGGACACGTATCAAAACTGTACCTTGAATGATTGGAAAAAGGTATTCTGGTCTGATGAATCGTGTTTCCTGTTCCACCATGTGGACGCCCGGGTACGTGTGCGTCGTTTACCTGGAGAAGTGTTTGCACCAGGATGCACCTTGGGACGAAAACAAGCCGGTTGAGTAAGTTTAATTGGATTGGATTGTTTTACCTCTGAGCGGCACTTTTTTGCACACAATGGGCTAAATGGCCAGGTCACATGGACCCCGAAGGCTTAGAAAAGGTTGGGGGAGGGAACCCACTGGAACAGCTGTTGGGAGACAGATGGTAGCCTCCCGTCAAGACCATCCAGCGTGTTCTTTAACGTTCACAGGGTATGGCTCTCCCGCACACGGGGCCACGGCTTAACGTCCCATCCGTCGGACGGCAGTCTTTCCAAGCCCATCGGTCTCCCCTACTGACTGTGGGCAGGGCGGGGAATTTTGCGGAGATAAATCTCAACGCTGACCCAGCTGGGACTCGAACCTGGGAACTACAGATTACGAGCCTGACGCGCTACCGACTGAGCCACCCCCGCCCCTCCTTGGGACGAAAACAAGCCGGTTGAGTAAGTGTAATGCTTTGGCAATGTTCTGCTGGGAAACCCTGGGTCCCGTCATTCACGTACAGGAAACTATTATGTCTACCAGCTGCCTAAACATCATGCAGACCAGGTACATCCTTTCATGGCAATGGAATATCCCTCTAGTAGTGTCTTCTTTTAGCATGTTACACTGCTCGGATTGTTCAATGCGGAACATGAGGAAGACTTCCAGGTATTTCCCTGCCCTCCAAATTCCCCAGGTATTAATCCAATTGAGCATCTGTGGTTTGTATTGGAACAGCATATCCGATCTGAGGCAGCCCAACCACGTAACTTACAAGAGTTAAAGGATCTGCTGGTAATGGTTGGTACCAGATACTATAAGACACCTTTAAAAATCTTGTAGAGTCCATGCTTCGTTGCATTGGGTTGGGTTGTGTTGTTTTACCTCTGAGCGGCACTTTTTTTCACACCATGGGCTAAATGGCCAGGTCACATGGACCCCGAAGGCTCAGAGAAGGTTGGGGGAGGGGACCCACTGGAACAGCTGTCGGGAGATAGATGGTAGCCTCCCGTTAAGGCCATCCAGCGTGTTCTTTAACGTTCACAGGGCATGGCTCTCCCACACACTAAGCCACGGCTTAACGTCCCATCCGACGGACGGCGGCCTTTCCAAGACCATCGGTGTCCCCTACAGACCATGGGCAGGGGGGGGGGGAATTTTGCGGAGATAAATCTCAACGCTGACCCAGCTGGGACTCGAACCTGGGAAATACAGATTACGAGCCTGGCGCGCTACCGACTGAGCCACCCCCGCCCCTACCTCGCTGCGTAAGATTTGTTTTGGCAGCACATGGAGGACCAACATTTTAGGCAGATGGTCATAATGTTTTGGCTCTTCGGTGTATGATAAACAAAATATCGACTAGTAGTCATGAATATTATGTTTCGACAGAAAGAAACAGAAATTTATGGATACAGTATCGAAACACTTGGGGACGGGGGTGGCTCAGTCGGTAGCGCGCCAGGCTCGTAATCTGTAGTTCCCAGGTTCGAGTCCTAGCTGGGTCAGCGTTCAGATTTATCTGCGCAAAATTCCCCGCCTTGCCCACGGTCAGTAGGGGACACCGATGGGCTTGGAAAGGCCGCCGTCCGTCGGATGGGACGTTAAGCCGTGGCCCGTGTATGGGAAAGCCATACCCTGTGCACGTTAAAGAACACGCTGGATGGCCTTGACGGGAGGCTACCATCTATCTCCCAACAGCTGTTCCAGTGGTCCCCTCCCCCAACCTTCTCTGAGTCTTCGGGGTCCATGTGACCTGGCCATTTAGCCCATGGTGTGCAAAAAAGTGCCGCTCAGAGGTAAAACAACCCAACCCAACTCAAAACACTCGTAAATTTGTATATATAGTAAACATTATTTCAATTTGTGGAAAAAGGAAAAAGTGGAAAAAGTGTTTTTAATGTCTTAGAAAAAGTAAGAAGGGTGTCTCGGCTCACAAAGTTTGGGAACCACTGCATTGAAAGTTTTTCAACAACCCCCCAGCAACATCAAACGGATAATATGAATCATAACCTTTGAAATATATATACAGGGTGAATCTGAAAAAGTAGGCAAACTTTACGGGGTGGTAGAACGCAGCTATACGAGCAATATTCGTCATAGAATGTATGGTCGGAACGCAAGCGGTGAGAAGTTAAAAGGTAGTTTTCCACTGTCACATTTAAAGAATGAACACAAGAAGGAGAGGAGATACTCTGTGCCTCACTTGCATTCCCGTCCGCTGCACCGTACACAAAGTGCATATCCGCCATTTCGTGGTTGGTATAACTAGCCATCCTCTCGGCAATCCACGGTAGAAATGCCGTTGGGTGCGAGGACCGACCCTTTTATACCATTTCTAACGCCACCTAGCGGCTCGCCGTTTGCATTCCGACCATATTACGGGGTGGTAGAACGCAGCTATACGAGCAATATTCGTCACAGAAAGTATGGGCGGAACGCAAACGGCGAGCCGCTAAGTGGCGTTAGAAATGGTATAAAAGGGTCGGTCCTCGCACCCAACGGCATTTCTACCGTGGATTGCCGAAAGGATGGCTGGTTATACTAACCACGAAATGGCGGATATGTACTTTGTGTACGGTGCGGCGGACGGGAATGCAAGTGAGGCACAGAGTATCTCCTCTCCTTCTTGTGTTCATTCTTTAAATGTGACAGTGGAAAACTACCTTTTAATTTCTCACCGCTTGCGTTCCGACCATACATTCTATGACGAATATTGCTCGTATAGCTGCGTTCTACCACCCCGTAAAGTTTGCCCACTTTTTCAGATTCACCCTGTATATTTATTATCTAGAGGTGGTCCGTCCAACCCAAACATGGTGAAGAAGCCACTAGACCACAACCACAATCTTCAGAATATATCCATGAGATATCTAAGTTGTCTAAGAGATATCCGTTGGTCATCTTAGACATATTATGGATATTTGCCGGATATTGTGGTCCTATAGGCATAAACAGCAAAATTCGTCGTGAGCTGCAGTAAACATTTCCTAGAAAAAGAAAACGTACATTTCTAATGGCTAATGAGTTGGCAAAAAAATATATTTTTTAAGAAATCAAAAATTCATCGATTGAAAAAAAGTATGCATATTTAATGAGTACTTTGAAATGGCAAAATCGTGTAGTTATGCACCTAAATTTTATTGGTCAAAAAACGTCAAGAAATGAGACAGATTTCGCATGAACATGATGATTTCGCATGATTCTTTCACAATCAGAAGCTTGATGTTCACGAGCCATGGTTTGGGAGACCTCATGTACAATATATAATTTTCGTTTCTATCGAGTTGGGTTGGGTTGTTTACCTCTGAGCGGCACTTTTTTGCACACCATGGGCTAAATGGCCAGGTCACATGGACCCCGAAGGCTCAGAGAAGGTTGGGGGAGGGGACCCACTGGAACAGCTGTTGGGAGACAGATGGTAGCCTCCCGTCAAGGCCATTAAGCGTGTTCTTTAAGGTGCACAGGGTATGACTCTCTCACACACGGGGCCACGGCTTAACGTCCAATCCGACGGACGGCGGCCTTTCCAAGACCATCGGTGTCCCCTACAGGCCATGGGCAGGGGGGGGGGGAAATTTTGCGGAGGTAAATCTTAACGCTGACCCAGCTGGGACTCGAACCTGAAAACTACAGGTTACGAGCCTGGCGCGCTACGGACTGAGCCACCCCCGCCCCCTTCTGTCCAGACTTTATCAAATGCTTTTACAATATCTAGTTGCAATCTATTATTACTGTCGCAACCGATTCTTTCTATGACTACACCCTCAGTTTTACAATATAGACTGCACCCTCAGTTTTACAATTATTAACAAATATGATTAGTGGCAAATTAAGAAATTCGTATATTGCATGTGTAAAGCGTTTAGTTGAGCTTGCTGCTTATTTCCTCATAATAATACATATTATATATTGGACAATCATTAACATACAAGTAAGAGAAGCAAAATTTAGCATAATGTTTGTGAATTTGTTTTGAACTTTTAATTGCTTCAATGTTGATGCTATTACGTGACCCTTTGAAAGTCAGCTTTTCTGCATTACTGTTTTAACAATCAAGGGAAATTTGCCGCAAGATGGCTCTCTTTACGAATTTGCTCATTGTCGTTTATACTTTCTTTGTTCTCAAAATATTCTTATTTTAGAAGTTAGAGTGCTTCAAAGTTTACCTTCGCTCACATAACATGCAAAGCTGTTGTCTTAATTCAACGATTATTCAGTATAAACTTTACATTTGAATCCGTTATCATTAAATGCATCTCAAAACAAATTTAAATATTCTATAATTTGAGAAATATTATGAATTCCGGTAGCTGCTCTCAATGCATTTAATATATTGCTAATACAATATAATTAAACTTTCAATTTATTATCTCCTAAATTATTTCTAGATTTTGACAAACACTATCATACAACTAAACAGAGCAAAATCTAACGTAATATTTGGTGATTATATGAAAGCCTATGAAAGTTTTTATTTGATTTTTTATCCTTTCCGCAATTTTTCCCCTGATTATTAAACCCTTTCCTTCAAGGGGGGGGGGGCTCAGTCGGTAGCGCGCCAGGCTCGTAATCGGTAGTTCCCAGGTTCGAGTCCCAGCTGGGTCAGCTTTGAGATTTATCTCCGCAAAATTTCCCCGCCCTGCCCACGGTCAGTAGGGGACACCGATGGGCTTGGAAAGGCCGCCGTCCGTTGGATGGGACGTTAAGCCGTGGCCCCGTGTGCGGGAGAGCCATACCCTGTGCACGTTAAAGAACACGCTGGATGGCCTTGACGGGAGGCTACCATCTGTCTCCCAACAGCTGTTCCAGTGGGTCCCCTCCCCCAACCTTCTCTGAGCCTTCGGGGTCCTTGTGACCTGGCCATTTAGCCCATGGAGTGCAAAAAAGTGCCGCTCAGAGGTAAAACAACCGAACGTTAAAGAACACGCTGGATGGCCTTGACGGGAGGCTACCATCTGTCTCCCAACAGCTGTTGCAGTGGGTCCCCTCCCCCAACCTTCTCTGAGCGTTCGGGGTCCTTGTGGCCTGGCCGTTTAGCCCATGGTGTGCAAAAAAGTGCCGCTCAGAGGTAAAACAACCCAACCCTATGAAAGTTTTTTTTTTTTTTTATCCTTTCCGCAATTTTTCCCCTGATTATTAAACCCTTTCCTTCAAGGGGGGGAACCCTTTATGCTTTTGCTCGCTACCCTGAAACTTTGCTTCTAACATTTTTCTTTGAACGAAAAGGAAATTAAGATTGGATACTTTTTATGATAGATAAAATTTAGTCTCAGATATTACCCTTTCAACACTGATTACAAATTCATCAATGGAAAGCGTCACCATCGAAAGTAATAGCGGAATAATTCTTGAACATAGTTTAAGTCACGATATATTAAACCTGACACCGTCGTCGGCATTAACAAAGCTCTATTCAATTACGTTCCGACATGCATCGCACAAAGTATCGCATTTGGGACATTTTCTCACTTACCAAGCGATATAGATGAAGAGCACTCAATTACTCTTAATGATGATTCGATTACCAGTTGGAAGGAATGTGCAAAAGTCCGTACATTAATCTAATAAGGCAAACGTTTCGTAAATCGTAATGTAATCTTCTCTGCACCATACATACAATGCAGTCTTCGATGTCCCTAACAAATGTTGAAAACTTCACCAATTCCCAAAACCTTAGGCGCCAAATTGTCCAGCAGTGATTTGTTAGTGATGTCCTGCCTGGGGGAAATATTTCACGATCATTTCATTTGGATGAAATACAATGAAAAATAAGATCGTAGATCGTAGATCGTTACATCGTAAAATGAAGTACCAGGTACAATAGTACCCATAACCTTCTTCATCTGGAAATATGCCCGCAAAACTTCCCGCCCTGCCCACGGTCAGTAGGGGACACCGATGGGCTTGGAAAGGCCGCCGTCCGTTGGATGGGACGTTAAGCCGTGGTTCCGTGTACGGGAGAGACATACCCTGTGCACGTTAAAGAACATGCTGGATGGTCTTGACGGGAGGCTACCATCTGTCTCCCAACAGCTGTTCCAGTGGGTTCCCTCCCCCAACATTCTCTGAGCCTTCGGGGTCCATGTGACCTGGCCATTTAACCCATGGTTTGCAAAAAAAGTGCCGCTCAGAGGTAAAACAACGTTAAAGAACAGGCTGGATGGCCTTGACGGGAGGCTTACCATCTGTCTCCCAACAGCTGTTTCAGTGGGTCCCCTCCCCCAACATTCTCTGAGCCTTCGGGGTCCATGTGACCTGGCCATTTAGCCCATGGTGTGCAAAAAAGTGCCGCTCAGAGGTAAAACAACCCAACCCAACCCAGCTGGGTCAGCGTTGAGATTTATCTCCGCAAAATTTATCTCCGCAAAGCCTCCCGTCAAGGCCATCCAGCGTGTTCTTTAACGTGCAAAGGGTATGGCTCTCCCGCACACGGAGCCACGGCTTAACGTACCATCTGACGGACAGCGGCCTTTCCAAGCCCATCGGACAACGGTCAGGACAACAAGCATGATTTCGATTTCCACTCAGAACTTTTTTTCGACTAATTATTTCAACAGATTACATTGAAATGGCAAGAATAAAATTTTAACAAAATAATATGTAATTAATGTAGGAATGTACTATTATCTATTTATTCTTGAAAATAAAGGATATAAATGAAAATTATTTAGTAGATTTTACTTTGGAATGACAAATCTAATAATCGCTTTTGACTTTGTCTCTAATAATCTCCCTTGAAAATTACTGCTGCATCTAAGCTGATGAATACCACTGCTATTTCATAATATGTGCTACATCTGTATTATATTAAATGTCGATTTACATGTAAACTAGGGGCGGGGGTGGCTCAGTCGGTAGCGCGCCAGTCTCGTAATCTGTAGTTCCCAGGTTCGAGTCCCAGCTGGGTCAGCGTTGAGATTTATCTCCGCAAAATTCCCCGCCCTGCCCACGGTCAGTAGCGGACACCGATGGGCTTGGAAAGGCCGCCGTCCGTCGGATGGGACGTTAAGACGTTGCCCCGTGTACGGGAGAGCCATAACCTGTGCACATTAAAGAACACGCTGGATGGCCTTGACGGGAGGTAACCATCTGTCTCCCAACAGCTGTTACAGTGGGTGCCCCTCCCCGAACCTTCTCTGAGCCTTCGGGGTCCATGTGACCTGGCCATTTAGCCCATGGTGTGCAAAAAGGTGCCGCTCAGAGGTAAAACACCCCAACCCACGTAAACTGATTAACATGTAAATCGGGAGATTCATGTACATTTTTATTAGTTTCTATATCATTTTAACAGAACACAAAAACAGAATTTTGTCATTTACATTTCATACGATTTTTGCAATTTAAAATCTGAAAATAATGAAATTTAGCACTACATTAATCAGAAGAAATGCGAAATGCAGAAGCAACTGAAATTCAGACAATTCAATAATCACCTTCTTTCCCATTAATTCAAGCCATCTGTGAATCCTTATTCACTGGTTTCCACAAACTAAGGAAAATCCTTTTGTTAAGTCAATGGGAAGCTAAGGTCAAAGCTCCATAACTTCTAAAATAGGTATTTTTTGTTTTAAAAAATGTGATTGCAGATAAAGATCTCAATCAAATAAATCAATTCTCGATTTTCAATAATATTCATTCAGTTTTTAATGAATTATGGAAGTTTCAATATTTTGAGATAACAATGCCAGCCACAAAAATTGACTTCAGAATTGAAAAATTCCTCGCCCTGCCCACGGTCAGTAGGGGACACCGATGGGCTTGGAAAGACAGCCGTCCGTCGGATCGGACTTTAAGCCGTGGCCCCGTGTGCGGGAGAGACATACCCTGTGCACGTTAAAGAACAGGCTGGATGGCCTTGACGGGAGGCTACCATCTGTCTCCCAATAGCTGTTCCAGTGAGTCCCCTCCCCCAACCATCTCTGAGCCTTTGGGGTCCATGTGACCTGGCCATTTAGCCCATGGTGTGCAAAAAAGTGCCGCTCAGAGGTAAAACAAAATCGCCCTGCGCCCAATATGTGAAATTGCAATTCTGCCGTAGGAAAATATATTAATTTTAATGCTAATAATATGTCCAATCCCACTAAACAGGGGCGGGGGTGGCTTAGTCGGTAGCGCGCTAGGCTCGTAATCTGTAGTTCCCAGGTTCGAGTCCCAGCTGAGTCAGCGTTGAGATTTATCTCCGCAAAATTTCCCCGCCCTGCCCACGGTCAGTAGGGGACACCGATGGGCTTGGAAAGGCCGCCGTCCGTCGGATGGGACGTTAAGCCGTGGCCTCGTGTGCGGGAGAGCCATAAACTGTGCACGTTAAAGAACACGCTGGATGGCTTTGACGGGAGGCTACCATCTCTCTCCCAACAGCTGTTCCACTGGGTCTCCTCCCCCAACCTTCTCTGAGCCTTCGGGGTCCATGTGACCTGGCCATTTAGCCCATGGTGTGCAAAAAAGTGCCGCTCAGAGGTAAAACAACCCAACGTTAAAGAACACGCTGGATAGCCTTGACGGGAAGCTACCATCTGTCTCCCAACAGCTGTTCCAGTGGGTCCCCTCCCCCAACCTTCTCTGAGCCTTCGAGGTCCATGTGACCTGGCCATTTAGCCCATGCTGTGCAAAAAAGTGCCGCTCAGAGGTAAAACAACCCAACCCAATCCATGTGACCTGGTCATTTAGCCCATGGTGTGCAAAAAAGTGCCGCTCAGAGGTAAAACAACCCAACGTTAAAGAACACGCTAGATGGCCTTTACGGGAGGCTACCATCTGTCTCCCAACAGCTGTTCCAGTGGGTCCCCTCCCCCAACCTTCTCTGAGCCTTCGGGGTCCATGTGACCTGGCCATTTAGCCCATGGTGTGCAAAAATGTGCCGCTCAGAGGTAAAACAACCCAACGTTAAAGAACACGCTGGATGGCCTTGACGGGAAGCTACCATCTGTCTCCCAACAGCTGTTCCAGTGGGTCCCCTTCCCCAACCTTCTCTGAGCCTTCTGGGTCCATGTGACCTGGCCATTTAGCCCATGGTGTGCAAAAAAGTGCCGCTTAGAGGTAAAACAACCCAATGTTAAAGAACACGCTGGATGGCCTTGACGGGAAGCTACCATCTGTCTCCCAACAGCTGTTTAGGGGCGGGGGTGGCTCAGTCGGTAGCGCGCCAGGCTCGTAATCTGTAGTTCCCAGGTTCGAGTCCCAGCTGGGTCAGCGTTGAGATTTATCTCCGCAAAATTCCCCGCCCTACCCACGGTCAGTAGGGGACACCGATGGGCTTGTAAAGGCCGCCGTCCGTCGGATGGGACGTTAAGCCGTGGCCCCGTGTGCGGGAGAGACATACCCTGTGCACGTTAAAGAACACGCTGGATGGCCTTGACGGGAGGCTACCATCTGTCTCCCAACAGCTGTTCCAGTGGGTCCCCTCCCCCAACCTTCTCTGAGCCTTTGGGGTCCATGTGACCTGGCCATTTAGCCCATGGTGTGCAAAAAAGTGCCGCTCAGAGGTAAAAACAACCCAACAACAACAACAGCTGTTTCAGTGGGTCCCCTCCCCCAACCTTCTCTGAGCCTTCGGGGTCCATGTGACCTGGCCATTTAGCCCATGGTGTGCAAAAAAGTGCCTCTCAGAGGTAAAACAACCCAACAACCCACTAAACATTTCCTGCTGAAACGACTGTGCATCTTATATGCTGTAAAATGTATCAGGTATTAAATCTTTCTAGTGAAAAGTTCAATAGACAACGAACACCATAAGACAACGAACTACTAACAAAGGCAGGGTAAGTCTCGGCTATGAGAACACCGAGGCTCTGCAGGGGAGGGTGGGGAGAGCTTTAGCAGAATTCTGCAGTAAAACAAAAGAGTTGATCATTAAAAGAGCAGTTGTTTTCCAGAGCCCAAGGCAAACATCTAAGCAGTCTTATCACTTACATTTCTTTTTGTTACCCAAATCGTGTAGTTTAGGGTTCGGTTGTTTTACTTCTGAGCAGCACTTTTTTGCACACCATGGGCTAAATGGTCAGGTCACATGGACCCCGAAGGTTCAGAGAAGGTTGGAGGAGGGGACCCACTGGAACAGCTGTTGGGAGACAGATGGTAGCCTCCCGTCAAGGCCATCCAGGGTGTTCTTTAACGTTGGGTTGTTTTACCTCTGAGCGGCACTTTTTTGCACACCATGGGCTAAATGGCCAGGTCACATGGACCCCGAAGGCTCAGAGAAGGTTGGGGGAGGGGACCCACTGGAACAGCTGTTGGGAGACAGATGGTAGTCTCCCGTCAAGGCCATCCAGCGTGTTCTTTAACGTTGGGTTGTTTTACCTTTGAGCGGCACTTTTTTGCACACCATGGGCTAAATGGCCAGGTCACATGAACCCCGAAGGCTCAGAGAAGGTTGGGGGAGGGGACCCACTGGAACAGCTGTTGAGAGAGAGATGGTAGCCTCACGTCAAGGCCATCCAGCGTGTTCTTTAACGTGCACAGGGTATGGCTCTCCCGCACACGAGGCCACGGCTTAACGTCCCATCTGACGGACGGCGGCCTTTCCAAGCCCATCGGTGTCCCCTACTGACCGTGGGCAGGGCGGGGAATTTTTGCGGAGATAAATCTCAGCGCTGACTCAGCTGGGACTCGAACCTGGGAACTACAGATTACGAGCCTGGCGCGCTACCGACTGAGCCACCCCCGCCCCACACGTAGTCTAGGGCACCAGATCCAAACAAGGTACTTTTCATTACGTGCGACTAGTTATGACTGTAAATCACGTTTTTGAAATATACCGGATTTGTTAAAACAAAACACTTAATACTTACAAAATGTATTGACGTGCTTCTGTATGTGTGAACTCAAAGTTACACTGAAAGCTATGGAATCATTCTAGCCTCCCTAGATTTCGAAAGTTTTTCGCCGAAAAATTTGGAGTCCGACCTGGGAGAGAGTTGGAATTTATCTCCGCAAACTCACGCCCTCTCCTTGGTCAGAATGGGACACCTATGGGCTTGGAAAAGCTGCCGTCCGTCGGATGGGACGTTAAGCTGTGGAACCTTGTGTGAGAGACCCCATACACTGTGCACGTTAAAGAACATGCTGGATGGCCTTGACGGGAGGCTACCATCTGTCTCCCAACATCTGTTCCAGTGGGTCCCCTCCCCCAACCTTCTCTGAGCCTTCGGGGTCCATGTGACCTGGCCATTTAGCCCATGGTGTGCAAAAAGTGCCGCTCAGCGGTAAAACAATCCAATCCATCTCAGGAGAATGGTGCATCACTCTTCTCCCAGCTTATGCCAAGCTACTATATGCAGACTTAACAATACTCTATTTATTTGTATTCTTTCATATAAAGTGCATTACCCATCGCTGTTGAAATTGAAGTTTTGTCATTCATCTGTGTTTCAAAGCATTTGCAATTTATTAATATTGTAAAAAATAATGAATAGGGTAGGTGATGTTAAGTTGCATACTTAAAATTAACCTTAGTTATCTGTGTTGCAGAAATTATTTCATCAAACTAAAGCATCTGATCTCTTGTGCGCAAGGGCGGGGGTGGCTCAGTCTGTAGCGCGCCAGGCTCGTAATCTGTAGTTCCCAGGTTCGAGTCCCAGCTGGGTCAGCGTTGAGATTTATATCCCCCAAATTCCCCGCCGTGCTCACGGTCAGTAGGGGACACCGATGGGCTTGGAAAGTCCGCCGCCCGTCGGATGGGACGTTAAGCCGTGGCACCGTGTGCGGGAAAGCCATACTCTGTGCACGTTAAAGAACACGCTCGATGGCCTTGACGGGAGGCTACCATCTATCTCCCAACAGCTGTTCCAGTGGGTCCCCAACCTTCTCTGAGCCTTCGGGGTCCATATGACCTGGCCATTTAGCCCATGGTGTGCAAAAAAGTGCAGCTCAGAGGTAAAACAACAACATCAAATGTGGCGGCTTGGCTGCCCGATTCCTGATAACAGATGGCACCACTGGCGAATCAATAAAAATTGCAGGAATGCTTATATAACACTTTGTTGAACAAATGGGTGTCTCTTGATGGTTCAGAGGTTAGTTTAGGTTTCGAATACCAATTAGTAAAACCATTATTTTTCCACCTTATTATATTTTTTCCCAATAAGGACGAAATCCACGAATACAAGAAAATCGAGTACATATTTGAATATTGTTATGAGAGGAAAATGAGCATCATTAAAACAGGAACAGGTGCCATCTGACGCTCGTGTGCGAGAATTACGTCACCAATTGGTTGGAAGAAAGACTTTGAATAATAAAGAGTTGAGAAAACATTGGAAATTTGCAGTTGTGCAAAGATTTGAGTGTTTTTTTTAGTGGTGTTTTGTGTTATGTATCCGAAAAGAAGGTATTTCAGTGGAGTTGAGTGGTTTGTTGTTTGAGAAAATTTGAGTAGCTAATTTTTGAAAGGAACTGATCGAAGTTACCATTATGAAACTTAATATTTTGTGGCAGTAATAATTTGGTGTCGGCGAGGAATTTAGTGTGAAATATAGAATTGAAAGGGTAAACCTTGGTAATTTATAGGTTTATTCACAAAGATAATTGTGTTGCTTATTGAATATTGTAAAAAATTCCATTTATGCTTTGAATAGAGTTTGAGCAAACTGTAATAAACCTGTTTGAAATATAGTTCAGAATTGTTAAACTTTCTTTGTTTTCATTTGTATAACTTCATACTGATGGTATGAAAATTTGTGTTTAATTTAAATTGTTGTATATATGATCAAATTACCTTTGCAATTAAATTGGTTCATTTATCGTTAGATTGATTGGGTTGTTTTACCTCTGAGCGTGGCAGGGCGGGGAATTTTTGCGGAGATAAATCTCAACGCTGACTCAGCTGGGACTCGAACCTGGGAACTACAGATTACGAGCCTAGCGCGCTACCGACTAAGCCACCCCCGCTCCTGTTTAGTGGGATTGGACATATTATTAGCATTAAAATTAATATATTTTCCTACGGCAGAATTGCAATTTCACATATTGGGCGCAGGGCGATTTTGTTTTACCTCTGAGCGGCACTTTTTTGCACACCATGGGCTAAATGGCCAGGTCACATGGACCCCGAAGGCTCAGAGAAGGTTGGGGGAGGGGACCCACTGGAGCAGCTGTTGGGAGACCGATGGTAGCCTCCCGTCAAGGCCATCCAGCATGTTCTTTAACGTGCACAGGGTATGGCTCTCCCACACAAGGGGCCACGGTTTAACGTCCCATCCGACGGACGGCGGCCTTACCAAGCTCATCCGTGTCCCCTACTGACCGTGGGAAGGGTGGGGAATTTTGCGGAGATAAATCTCAACGCTGACCCATCTGGGACTCGAACCTGGGAACTACAGATTACGAGTCTGGCGCGCTACCGACTAAGCCACCCCCGCCCCCCATTAGGTTGGTAATCTGATTTTTTTTTATTGAACTCATTCTCAGTTTTTCTTTTTAAAATTTGTAAGAATATATTGATTTTATAGTTAAAGTCCGCCAATTATTCGCTATTTGCGAAAAACACAAAGGGAAATGGAAAATGCAATCGCACGTACTTTCGCCACCATACACTTCACTTTATTATCCCTGTAAGATGACTTCAGTGCAGTTAGGGGGCGGGGGTGGCTTAGTCGGTAGCGCGCCAGGCTCGTAATCTGTAGATCCCAGGTTCGAGTCCCAGCTGGGTCAGCGTTGAGATTTATCTCCGCAAAATTCCCCGCCCTGCCCACGGTCAGTAGGGGACACCGATGGCTTGGAAAGGCCGCCGTCCGTCGGATGGGACGTTAAGCCGTGGTCCCGTGTGCGGGAGAGCCATACCCTGTGCACGTTAAAGAACACGCTGGATGGCCTTGACGGGAGGCTGCCATCTGTCTCCCAACAGCTGTTCCAGTGGGTCCCCTCCCCCAACCTTCTCTGAGCCTTCGGGGTCCATGTGACCTGACCATTTAGCCCATGGTGTGCAAAAAAGTGCCGCTCAGAGGTAAAACAACCCAGCGTTAAAGAACACGCTGGATGGCCTTGACGGGAGGCTACCATCTGTCTCTTAACAGCTATTCCAGTGTGTCCCCTCCCCCAACCTTCTCTGAGTTTCGGGGTCCTTGTGGCCTGGCCATTTAGCCCATGGTGTGCAGAAAAGTGCCGCTCAGAGGTAAAACAACCCAACCCTCTATCAATAAGTCAGTCAATTACACACTCACGGTCACCTATATATATGGAGAGATTAGCTCTTTATCTCGTATGACTGTGAAGATGACAGGGCAATATATCTAATTCCAAAATATATTGGAGCGGGGGTTGGCTCAATCTGCAGATCTTTAGTTTTTTGGAAATTCCCACCCTGCTCAGGATCAGAAAATGAACAACGACGGGCTGGGAAAGATCCACCCAGCGGATGGGGCGTTAAGCTGCGGCTCCGTGAGCGCGAAAAGCCCGATCCTGTGCACGTTAAAGAGCATTCTGAATGGGTTTGACGGAAGAATTTCATCAGTTGGGTTGTTTTACCTCTGAGCGGCACTTTTTTTGCACACCATGGGCTAAATGGCCACGTCGCATGGATCCCGAAGGCTCAGAGAAGGTTGGGGACCCACTGGAACAGCTGTTGGGAGACAGATGGTAGCCTCGCGTCAAGGCCATCCAGCGTGTTCTTTAACGTGCACAGGGTATGGCTCTCCCGCACACGGAGCCACGGCTTAACGTCCCATCCGACGGACGGCGGCCTTTCCAAGCCCATCGGTGTCCCCTGCTGACCGTGGGCAGGGCGGGGAATTTTGCGGAGATAAATCTCAACGCTGACCCAGCTGGGACTCGAACCTGGGAACTACAGATTACGAGCCTGGCGCGCTACCGAATGAGCCACCCCCGCCCCAATTTCATCAGTCTTCTGACAGTCATCTACTCTCCGAGAATGGGGTCCTTGTGACCTGGTCATTTAGCCGACTATAGACCAAAAAGTGGAACTCATACGGAAAACACCTCAGTTTTAAAGATAGCAACACAAGCATGTTTTTCTGTGGACTTGCTCAGATTTCAACCTTCGTTAAAATTTAATCCTTTAGAGCTTGCTTTTCCTCGCCAACAACAAGAAAACTCGAACTCAATATACTTCCGTTCCTCTGGGTTATTTTAAATACTTTCTTTTTCTGCTTACTGATTCTGAGAATTTATATTGTTTAGTCTTTGTTAAGCTGGAATACAATTTTTAAAGTTCAGTTATAAGTTGTTCTTTCCAAAGTTTCTTTAATTTTATCCCCATTCAGAACCTTTGGCTTTTCCTACAAATGAAAAGTTGAGATTTTTCCTTGCTCTAGTTTCTCTTTTCTTTAGCTATTAAATGGCAAAAGACATCGCAGAACCTACTGAGAGCTTCTGATGTTTGCATCTCATTTGATGAATGACCTCATTTTAGAACAAAGACTAAAGAATAATACATCTAATTATTTTCGAGAAATAATTATCCGCAAATGTTTTCTCTACGTTTTTCCGTAAAGAATATAAGAAGCTTAAATGGACGTTTCTCTGATTGGATGGCTTGTTTACAAAGATCGAGTATTTGTCCGGAATTTTCATTCAAACACTGGGACAATTTCTTAAGAATTCCGTTTGGTTCAGAACATATTCCGTGCAATTTTTTCTGTTTTCGAAGCACAAATGATCAAAGTTTCTTCAGTTTATTTTTTTTTCCTTTCTAAAAACAAATAAAGCGGAATAAAACACACTTTGGTTGAAATAATTTTTTTCACGAAATTTCAGAAAACGAAATTACATATGTTACCGCTAAAGTGCAGAAATCAGTTATTCTACAGATTATCTAGGTATTGTGCTGATTAACTAGGGTGATCCGTTAACGTGCGGAAAATTGTTTCATTTTTCAAATTACCTAGGTAATATGCAAATTACCTGGATAATCTGCACATTACCTACTAGGCACTCGTTAAAGTGAAAATAAGATCTTTGCTGGAACAACAGGAACGTTTCTGTACGCTTAAATTAACATAATGTTATTTATCTAGTGTCCGAGAGTAGAGTTGAAACCAGGGTCATCCCTCTGTCAACATAAATCAGTCGTCCGAATTATAAAAAAACGCCCCCAAAATGAGCAGGCCAAGTGAGAACGAATCATTTTAGTGATTCGTTATCCAGAATGAATCACTTTACCGATTCGTTCTCACTTGGCCTAGGCTCATCCGGGCGTTTTTATAATGCGGACAATGAATCACGTGACACGAAGATTCATATTCAAGAGATTCACCACTATGAGAGAAACAAACTTTTGAACTTGAACGATACGGAAGCCGTTAATGTGCACATTACCTAGGTAAAATGCGGAAAACTCTTGATTCCGCACGTTCACGGAGCAAATCAGTTAATCTGCAGATTAGCTAGGTAATGTGCACATTAACGGCTTTCGAGCTTTAGCGGTAACATACACCAAGATTACAAATACCGCACTGAAAAGATTGTGCTATTCTTGAAACAAAACTATATTTACAAAATTTTGAGATATGCTATAAAGAACTAGATTTTTCAGATTTTTAAAACATACCATAAAAAAATCACATTTACAAATTTTGAAATTTCGCCTCCTTTCAAACTAAAGGGAACTGCATTTAAGATTTCGAAATACATAATTGAAAATGTCATCGATAAAATGTAAACAGGGTATGCTGGTTCAAATGCACTTATCGAGTCGTTGAAAACGATGACGACCTGTAAATAAATGAATCACTCATGAGCAAAAGCTTCTAGCCTTATCTTCTTAAGTACTCTCGATTCATCGCACGTCTTTCGAAATTTGGAGAGAAATCTGTTCATTGGAAGTAAAGTATCTATTCGTTGAACGTTGAATATCTGCTAGTTGAATCTCGGGCATCTATCCTCTGAATATATTCAGCGCATCTGTTCTGGGTTGGGTTGGGTTGTTTTACCTCTGAGCGGCACTTTTTTGCACACCATGGGCTAAATGGCCAGGTCACATGGACCCCCGTAGACTCATAGAAGGTTGGGGGAGGGGACCCACTGGAACAGCTGTTGGGAGACCGATGGTAGCCTCCCGTCTAGGCCATCCAGCGTGTTCTTTAACTTGCACAGGGTATGGCTCTCCCGCACACGGGGCAACGGCTTAACGTCCCATCCGACGGACGGCGGCCTTTCCAAGCCCATCGGTGTCCCCTACTGACCGTGGGAAGGGCGGGGTCGTAGGTCGTTACATCATAAAATGAAGTACCAGGTACAATAGTACCCATAACCTTCTTCATCTGGAAATATTCCTAAATGGCATCAGTTTGAAAAAACAAACAAAAGCAAACCACACAATGGTAGGCCCCAAAGGGCAAAAGAACATAAAACAAAAGAGTAGTAATGATGCACAAGAGACCTAAAATGGATAACTTTCTTTAGCGAAAGCCATCATCTTAGGCCTCTTGTATCTGTTAAGGACTTCATGATCGTAGTCCAGAATGCAGGATATAATCTCGTGCGGGTTTCTCTGCACTGACTGGTAGAAACCTCGCGAGACAAACTTAAGATATGTGTAAATATGATCAATGCCCAGATCTTTAGGCAATTGTCTATTGGTTACAAACCAAGAGGCATTGACCACACATCGCAGGATTTTATTCTGCAAGACCTGTATCTTGTGAATATTCGTGGGAGTTGTGTTCGCCCAAATTGGGGAAGCATAAAATATCACAGGTCGAATGACCATGTGTTAAATTAGTAATTTATTATGAATGGATAATACTGAGTTTCTTCCTAGAAGAGTCCCCAGTTGACATCTGACAGAGTTAACTTTTGTGATGATCACGTGTATATGGGGATCGCACTTAAGCTTCTGATGCAGAGTGACTCCCAAATATTTGACAGTCTCCTGCCTGTATGTTAAATAACAGCAGTTGATATAAATCTCGGAGAATATCAAAATAGCGGTAGGTTAAAAATATAATAGTGAAATGGTTTCATTTTTTGTTAAAAATATTTACGGATAATTTATTTAGATTTTTTTTCAAATAAGCCTATGTTCAAAACATGTGAAATATTTAACCAGCTAGAAAAACGCATATCGCCTCTGGCGCATATGTGAATCTCGTTTTCAAAGAGAATGAAGTTTTTCTTTTACCTACTTTTTCACTCCTTAAACCTTTTAAGAGTTAAGTTAGAGAGAACCTTTTAATTCGAACTAATGGATGACGGGGGAAATGCAAATATTAATATTTCATTAATAATTGCAACATTAAAAGTATTTGTCTTTTATTCCTTAAATTTAAAACGTTGCCTTTTTCACACATCTTTAAGAAAAGCGGGAAGTTATTGCTGTCAGTGTATTTTCTCTTGACAATCTACCACCGAAATTTCAAATTTCTGAAATAAAGAGATGACTTGTAACAATCTTTAAAAATTTCGCTGTTTCCATATTTAGTGATCTCTGACGATATAAGGGGTGGGGGTGACTCAGTCGGTCTACCAACCTTCTCTGAGCCTTCGGGGCCCTTGTGACCTGGCCATTTAGCCCACGGTGTGCAAGGGGCGGGGGTGGCTCAGTCGGTAGCGTGCCAGGCTCGTAATCTGTAGTTCCCAGGTTCGAGTCCCAGCTGGGTCAGCGTTGAGATTTATCTCCGCAGAATTCCCCGCCCTGCCCACGGTCAGTAGGGGACACCGATGGGCTTGGAAAGGCCGCCGTCCGTCGGACGGGACGTTAAGCCGTGACCCCGTGTGCCGGAGAGCCATACTCTGTGCACATTAAAGAACACGCTGGATGGCCTTGACGGGAGGCTACCATCTGTCTCCCAACAGCTGTTCCAGTGGGCCCCTCCCCCAACCTTCTCTGAGCCTTCGGGGTCCATGTGACCTGGCCATTTAGCCCATGGTGTGCAAGAAAGTGCCGCTCAGAGGTAAAACAACCCAACCCACGGTGTGCAAAAAAGTGCCGCTCAGAGGTAAATCAACCAATAACATGAAAGAGAAGATTATTGATGTCTTCGACGTGTTAGACATTCAATTTAATAAATAAATCAACTTTTGAAATTTAATTACTTCTTAAATTCACACGATACGAAACAAAGTTTGCAGAAGAGCAAAGTGAAGCGCGATCAAGTTTTCGCTACTCTGGACCAACAGCTTGATAAATAAGAAGAGATGCGAGCCATTTATCATTCCTAAGGAAAGAAATTCATGTGCTTCTTAACTAATGATGAACGCTCTCGTCATCGTTAAGTATGACGTGCGATTGTCATGCCTCGCTGAGCACAGGCTGCCCGTGCTGTGACGCCACGCTGAACGCTTCCAACGAACGCACGAGAAATAATTACTGACAAAACGGGCCAAGTTCTCGTTTGAATAAACATCTTGCCTTTAGCTGCCGGCATTTGCTTCGCTTGTATATATGCTCGTATTTCTCTTCCGTTAAGAAAAGAGATAAAAAAAAAGAGATTTCGTGTAGAATACTAGAAAAGCTCTTTTTTTTTAATGTGTTAGGTTCACTTTTGAAAAAAAAAATGAATTTATTGCTGTATAAAATAGCGGTAAAAAAAAGTCTTTTATGGTGAACGAAATGAGGCTTTTTATAACCATTTCGTATTGTAGCAGATGGTTAAATTAATTAAGACTATTAACTGCATCACAGAATGAGATCATTTTAAAAAATTTGAAGGTGAAAGTGAATATGTCTGCGTTTCATATTTTTTGTTAACAATAATGATAATATTCTTTTTATTTTGTTATTAACTCTATGAATAAGTTTCCCTTTGCCTTGAAGAGCAATTAGGAATATAATGGATTAAGTAAAGACAGAAAAGGTAATGCTTCAATGTCAATTCATCAGTTACTATGGAGATGAAAGCCAAAGAAACGTATGTAAACTTTAATCATCTCAAAATAAATCAGAAGTAGTTTTTTTAGAAATGCGTTAGTGAAGAATCAGTTTCTTTTTTGTTCAATGGGAAAAGATCATTTCATAGTCAACTTATCAGCAATTTGGATGAATCTTATGTTTCTTTTTATAATTGAAAGAACATTTTTAAGCTAGCAAAATAATTTAATTATTTAGAAGTTGAAATGAATTACCGATTTTGACTATAATACCTGACGTTGTAAGGCTAGGTCGTTTTTACCTCTGATAGACACTTTTTCTGAACGAAAGTGGGTTGGGTTGGGTTGTTTTTCCTCTGAGCGGCACTTTTTTTGCACACTATGGGCTAAATGGCCAGGTCACATGGACCCCGAAGGCTCAGAGAAGGTTGGGGGAGGGGACCCACTGGAACAGCTGTTGGGAGACAGATGGTAGCCTCCCGTCAAGGCAATCCAGCGTGTTCTTTAACGTTGGGTTGTTTTACCTCTGAGCGGTACTTTTTTGCACACCATGGGCTAAATGGCCAGGTCACATGGACCCCGAAGGCTCAGAGAAGGTTGGGGGAGGGGACCCACTGGAACAGCTGTTGGGAGACAGATGGTAGCCTCCTGTCAAGGCCATCCAGCGTGTTCTTTAACGTTGGTTTGTTTTACCTCTGAGCGGTACTTTTTTGCACACCATGGGCTAAATGGCCAGGTCACATGGACCCCGAAAGCTCAGAGAAGGTTGGGGGAGGGGACCCACTGGACCTCTGAACACTTGAACAGCTGTTGGGAGACAGATGGTAGCCTCCCGTCAAGGCCATCCAGCGTGTTCTTTAACGTGCACAGGGTATGACTCTCCCGCAGACGGGCCACGGCTTAACGTCCAATCCGACGGACGATGGCCTTTTCAAGCCCATCGGTGTCCCCTACTGACCGTGGGCAGGGCAGGGAATTTTTGCGGAGATAAATCTCAACGCTGACCCAGCTGGGACTCGAACCTGGGAACTACAGATTACGAGTCTGGCGCGCTACCGACTGAGCCACCCCCGCCCAATGAAGACCAGATTAGGATGGATTCTTCTACCTTCGTGAACACGTTTGCCGAAGTAGTTCTGATAAATTTTTGACCGAGGCGACATTGCAGTCTTTGTGTATATCACTGTTCTTCGTGAACTCTTCTGGCTGCACATTTAGGGCTTAAAAATGGGGAGTATCAGTGAAGTATCGTCTACGTAAAATGTCATTTTGACCCTTCCAAATTGAGGCATGTCACAAAAGGATAAGTTTAACCCTTTCAGGACCATAAGGTTTCTAAGAGTAAATATTAGTATGTAACTGTTTATTTTAGTTTGTTTAGACGTAAAATAAATAAAAATCATAAGAAAAATACATAACAATGTGTAGTTTTTTTGGAATTTTATGGGAAATATTTTTCCCAGTGGACTATAAAGGTAACACAAATTATAGTTAGGCTTATTATGCAATGTCTTTTATTTATTGGTTTATTAGAACAAAATGTTAACTAAAATAATACAAAAATTATGAAATAAAATTACTATACAAAATGATGTGCTAATTATGATATTCGGCGAAGCAATTTCTTTTGGTAGTGAGGCAAAGATGGACATTGCACATAGTACATATATTATGCGTCCTGACAGTTCTGTTTTTGTTTTCTAAACGTTCCCGTTTACGTAATTGCGTTCGGCATACGTTCAATTTTGACATTCTGTATAAAAAATGCAGATAAGGTTATAATTAAATACGACAATGACCAATTTTAAAATGGGAAAAATGTTTCCCTTAGTCGTGAAAGGGTTAAAAGAACTGGTCGCAAAAGAGATCCTTGCGGAACTCCTGAATTAATGGACTTTGTACTGAAAGAAGAATCTTTGACAGACAAATGATATGTCCTTCCATGCAAATAAGAAAAGATATTGACGCGAAATACTTTCATAATGTTTGTATTGTAGATTTCATAACAATGTTTCCGTTCCATGGCGAAGTAATTCATGAATAAAATTTCAATAGAAGTAAATCAATAAAAGACAATACTGAATTCAATATAATTCAAAGTATTGAATACTTTCTGATCGCATGTCGGAATTTTACGAAATTGTGGGCGAATTCTACTCACGGAAACACCAATAATTTTCAGTGTATTATTTCATGTGTTCCATGTCTACAGTACATATGTGATTCTTTACTACTGTAATATTTCAGCAGGCTGTTTTGTTTATTTAAAACCTCGTTTACAAATCAACTGATTAAATCAGATCCTCCAGGTTTAGTACAACCACAGTCCAATGCATCAAAAGTAATTTTTATTTCGAAAAATAGTGGATTTTTTTACATTCAATTGCTATTTCGGTTTGATATTTCGTATCTCGCAGCCTATTCTTTAAATACATTGATGCATATTTGTATTTACTTCGAATTATTCAGTATTTTAAAATAATATATAAAATTAATACTCGGTAATTCATGATTGATGAATTTATTTCGATTCCATTGCTACCGTTTAAATTATTAATATGCCGCTCTCAAATAAGTGAAAAAAAAAAGGATATACTACCAATCAATTACACTACCTTGGAAAGAAAACCGATTTCACGAAGTGGTTGGTTTGGGTTGTTTTACCTCTGAGCGGCACTTTTTTGCACACCATGGGCTAAATGGCCAGGTCCTATGGACCCGTAGGCTCAGAGAAGGTTGGGGGAGGGGACCCACTGGAACAGCTGTTGGGAGACAGATGGTAGCCTCCCGTCAAGGCCATCCAGCGTGTTCTTTAACGTTGGGTTGTTTTACCTCTGAGCGGCACTTTTTTGCACACCATGGGCTAAATGGCCAGGTCACATGGACCCCGAAGGCTCAGAGAAGGTTGGGGGAGGGGACCCACTGGAACAGCTGTTGGGAGACAGATGGTAGCCTCCCGTCAAGGCCATCCAGCGTGATCTTTAACGTGCACAGGATATGACTCTCCCGCACACGGGGCCACGGCTTAACGTCCCATCCGACGGACAGCGGCCTTTCCAAGCCCATCGGTGTCCCCTACTGACAGTGGGCAGGGCGGAGAATTTTGCGGAGATAAATCTCAACGCTGACCCAGCTGGGACTCGAACCTGGGAACTACAGATTACGAGCCTGGCGCGCTACTGGTTGAGCCACCACCGCCCCTCACGAAGTTGTGATTTGTCTGATGGAAGAAACTTCTGAAACTGTTGAAGATGCACTCATCACTTCCCCCAGTTGGCGATATCTAACGTTCACTTTACAACTCCTATTGATTTTAACAAAACAATAAAATTGTTAAAACCCAGAAAGGCTCCTGGTCTTGATGATATCACGAACACCACGATCAAACAACTTCCGTCTAAAGCCATTGTTTACATCTGTTGTATTTTTAACAGCCTTTTACGACTGAAACACATCCCATTGATCTGGAAAAGGGATGTTATTAAAAAGATACATAAATGGGAGAAACATCCAACCATTCCCCAGAGTTATCGACCGATCAGTTAGCTCCCATATTTGGATAAAGTTTCTGAGAAAATTATCTTAAATAGCCTAGTGGAGCATACTGATCGGAATAGCCTAATTCCGCAAGAACAGTTTGGCTTTAAGCGAAATCGATCTACAGCTCACCAACTGCTACGATTGTGGAAATGGTTGCTGAATCCTTAAATAAAAAGAGACCTTCGCAACCACCTTTCTTGATGTGGCGAAAGCTTTTCATTAGATCTGGATCGACGGCCTTCGGATGGTCTTCGACGGCCTTTTATACAGATCGATGGCCTTCGACGATACTGGATCGATGGCTTTCGACGGCCTTCGGATGGCCCATATTATACAGTATCTTCCCTTTGGGTATGTATGGCCCATATTATGTAGTCATACCTGAATGAAATAACATTTTATGCTAGGAGTAGCAACTGCCTTTCCACTGAAAGGAACATAGATGCGGACGTTCCACAAGGCTCCTTGTTGGGCCCTGCTCTATTCAACTTCTATGTACTTGATCTCGCTCCTCTCGGGGGCGGGGGTGGCTCAGTCGGTAGCGCGCCAGGCTCGTAATCTGTAGTTCCCAGGTTCAAGTCCCAGCTGGGTCAGCGTTGAGATTTATCTCCGCAAAATTCCCCGCCCTGCCCACGGTCAGTAGGGGACACCGATGGGCTTGGAAAGGCCGCCGTCCGTCGGATGGGATGTTAAGCCGTGACTCCGTGTACGGGAGAGCCATACCCTGTGCACGTTAAAGAACACGCTGGATGGCCTTGACGGGAGGTAACCATCTGTCTCCCAACAGCTGTTCCAGTGGGTTCCCTCCCCCAACCTTCTCTGAGCCTTCGGAGTCCATGTGACCTGGCCATTTAGCCCATGGTGTGCAAAAAAGTGCCGCTCAGGGGTAGAACAACCCAACCCATCCTGTCATGACGGCACTATACATTGATGATATTGCTCTACTCTATTCATCCCTGAGCCCCAGCCTGGCCATCAAAAGGTTGCAGCTTGGGATGGCCAAAGTAGAGCGCTGGTACTCCAAACGGAAAATACGTATTAACCTGGATAAGAGTCAGTCAGTGGTCTTCTCCAGGAAGAAGTTTGTTAATCCTGATTCTCCTAAAATTTTTGGAATTAAAACATCCCGGACACCATTAATGTCCGGAATGTTTTAACCTGGTATCTTTCTACATAAAAAGCTTAGTTGGGTTGGGTTGTTTTACCTCTGAGTGGCACTTTTTTGCACACCATGGCCTAAATGGCCAGGTCACATGGACCCCGAAGGCTCAGAGAAGGTGGGGGAGGGGACCCACTGTAACAGCTGTTGGGTGACAGATAGTAGCCTCCCGTCGAGGCCATCCAGCGTGTTCTTTAACGTGCACAGGCTATGGCTCTCCCGCACACGGGGCCACGGCTTAACGTCCCATCCGACGGACGGCGGCCTTTCCAAGCCCATCGGAAGCTTAGTTGGAATGCACATGTTAATCATGTGGTGTCAAATGCTCAGATCATCAGGTGTAAAATTGCCCTCTTGATAAGGTGATCAAAACTGCCTCCAGAAAAGAAATTATTTCTTTATAAGTCTCTTCTGCGGCCAGTCCTGACATATGCCTCACCAGTGTGAGGCAACACTACTAACACCAATGTGAGGAGGCTTCAGAGCTTCCAAAATAAAACTCCATGGTTTGTGAAAAACAAGACCATTTACAGTGATTTGAGCACTGACCACATATACATTCATATTCGGAAGCTCGCGCAGAACCTTTTTCGAGGCAGTGGGAGATCATCCTTATGATATAATTAGATCTTTGATTCAGTCGGTAGCGCGCCAGGCTCGTAATCTGTAGTTCCCAGGTTCGAGTCCCAGCTGGGTAAGCTTTGAGATTTATCTCCGCAAAATTCCCTGCCCTGCCCACGGTCAGTAGGGGACACCGATGGGCTTGGAAAGACCGCCGTCCGTCGGATGGGACGTCAAACCGTGGCCCCGTGTGCGGGAGAGCCATACCCTGTCCACGTTAAAGAACACGCTGGATGGCCTTGATGGGAGGCTACCATCTGTCTCCCAACAGCTGTTCCAGTGGGTCCCCTCCCCCAACCTTCTCTGAGCCTTCGGGGTCCTTGTGACCTGGCCATTTAGCCCATGGTGTGCAAACAAGTGCCGCTCAGAGGTAAAACAACCCAAAACAACCCAACCCAGCTGGGTCAGCGTTGAGATTTATCTCCGCAAAATTCCCCGCCCTGCCCACGGTCAGTAGGGGACGCCGATGGGCTTAGAAAGGCTGCCGTCCGTCGGATGGGACGTTAAGCCGTGGCCCCCTGTGCGGGAAAGCCATACCCTGTGCACGTTAAAGAACACGCTGGATGGCCTTGACGGGAGGCCACCATCTGTCTCCCAACAGCTGTTCCAGTGGGTCCCCCCCCCCAACCTTCTCTGAGCCTTCGGAGTCCATGTGACCTGGCCATTTAGCCCATGGTGTGCAAAAAAGTGCCGCTCAGAGGTAAAACAACCCAACCCAACCTAGATCCTTGATTCATTATAATCCCTTGGTTTTAAACCAATTCAAACGTCCAAAGATTATAGTGTTTGACACGCACATGGTTTACTTTTAGTTGTGCTTTTTTAAGTAAATTTGATTTGCCCTTGTGGCCCCATTGGGGTTTATCTGTTTTAACTTTTGTTATTCCCAATTAGGCACTATATTAGACTTCTGAATATAAGCCCTAGGCTTGGAGCTCATAACATTAATTAAAGATATCCGATATTACCAATCAATTACCTTAATTGCACGTCAGAAGTATTTCAGGATATACTCTTGGTGTAAAGCATTGTCAAATACGATCATTTATTCTCTATTGACAAAAAGAATTTTGGGTTGGGTTACCTCTGAGCGGCACTTTTTTGCACACCATGGGCTAAATGGCCAGGTCACATGGACCCCGAAGGCTCAGAGAAGGTTGGGGGAGGAGACCCACTGGAACAGCTGTTGGGAGACAGATGGTAGCCTCCCGTCAAGGCCATCCAGCGTGTTCTTTAACGTGCACAGGGTATGGCTCTCCTGCACACGGGGCCACGGCTTAACGTCCCATCCGACGGACGGCGGCCTTTCCAAGCCCAGCGGTGTCCCCTACTGACCGTGGGCAGGACGGGGAATTTTGCGGAGATAAATCTCAACGCTGATCCAGCTGGGACTCGAACCTGGGAACTATAGATTACGAGCCTGGCGCGCTACCGACTGAGCCACCCGCGCCCCTGGACAATTAGAGGTGGTGATCATATCGATTTCGAATCTCAGCTATCACTCCACTCTGTTCAACGGATATTATCATTGGTGATGGATTCATTCTGTAATTACAAATAGATATTTATTATGTCGCTAATTTTGTTCGTGTTCAAGCGTTAAGTGTTCGTGTTCAAGCGTTAAGTGTTCGTGTTCAAGCGTTAAGTGTTCGTGTTCAAGCTTTAAAGTTGAAAAAAAAAACACCGAATCGCATTCAAGTTTCTATAAAAGCTCTTTTTTAACATAATGGTTACGGAGGTAGTTACTGTTCCAGCAAGCGGCAAACATTGTGTGTTAGCTCTAGCTGAGACAGTGGTTCGCTAATTTTGTTCGTGTTTCAGCTTTAAGTGTTCGTGTTCAAGCTTTAAAGTTGAAAAAAAAACACCGAATCGCATTCAAGTTTCTATAAAAGCTCTTTTTTAGCATAATGGTTACGGAGGTAGTTATTGTTCCAGCAAGCGGCAAACATTGTGTGTTAGCTCTAGCTGAGACAGTGGTTCGCTAATTTTGTTCGTGTTTCAGCTTTAAGTGTTCGTGTTCAAGCTTTAAAGTTGAAAAAAAAACACCGAATCGCATTCAAGTTTCTATAAAAGCTCTTTTTTAGCATAATGGTTACGGAGGTAGTTACTGTTCCAGCAAGCGGCAAACATTGTGTGTTAGCTCTAGCTGAGACAGTGGTTCGCTAATTTTGTTCGTGTTTCAGCTTTAAGTGTTCGTGTTCAAGCTTTAAAGTTGAAAAAAAAACACCGAATCGCATTCAAGTTTCTATAAAAGCTCTTTTTTAGCATAATGGTTACGGAGGTAGTTATTGTTCCAGCAAGCGGCAAACATTGTGTGTTAGCTCTAGCTGAGACAGTGGTTCGCTAATTTTGTTCGTGTTTCAGCTTTAAGTGTTCGTGTTCAAGCTTTAAAGTTGAAAAAAAAACACCGAATCGCATTCAAGTTTCTATAAAAGCTCTTTTTTAGCATAATGGTTACGGAGGTAGTTATTGTTCCAGCAAGCGGCAAACATTGTGTGTTAGCTCTAGCTGAGACAGTGGTTCGCTAATTTTGTTCGTGTTTCAGCTTTAAGTGTTCGTGTTCAAGCTTTAAAGTTGAAAAAAAAACACCGAATCGCATTCAAGTTTCTATAAAAGCTCTTTTTTAGCATAATGGTTACGGAGGTAGTTACTGTTCCAGCAAGCGGCAAACATTGTGTGTTAGCTCTAGCTGAGACAGTGGTTCGCTAATTTTGTTCGTGTTTCAGCTTTAAGTGTTCGTGTTCAAGCTTTAAAGTTGAAAAAAAAACACCGAATCGCATTCAAGTTTCTATAAAAGCTTTTTTTAGCATAATGGTTACGGAGGTAGCTACTGTTCCAGCAAGCGGCAAACATTGTGTGTTAGCTCTAGCTCAGGCAGTGGTCAGCAGTGACTTTAATCCAAGTAGATCGTGTCCTCATATGAGAATGCCTTTATGAACTAGAAATACATTCAGCAGCTACTTTATTAGGTATATAATTCGATGTTTTGTCAGCTCAAACTTACTCTCTTTTAAATGAGCTTCTCAGGGATAAACGTGACTGAAGATAATTTGAAAATCACAATCAAATAGATTTAAATCTTTATTTTCAAAAGTATTCGTTCAGTGTTGGGTTGTTTTACCTCTGAGCGCACTTTTTTGCACACCATGGGCTAAATGGCCAGGTCACAAGGACCCCGAAGGCTCAGAGAAGGTTGGAGGAGGGGACCCACTGGAACAGCTGTTGGGAGACAGATGGTAGCCTCCCGTCAAGGCCATCCAGCGTGTTCTTTAACGTGCACAGGGTATGGCTCTCCCACACACGGGGCCATGGCTTAACGTCCCATCCGACGGACGGCGGCCTTTCAAAGCCCATCGGTGTCCCTTACTGACCGTGGGCAGGGCGGGGAATTTTGCGGAGATGAATCTCAGCGCTGACCCAGCTGGGACTCGAACCTGGGAACTACAGATTACGAGCCTGGCGCGCTACCGACTGAGCCACCCCCGCTCCCATTGTTTAGAGAGTCACTAAATTAGGAATATTTAACAGAAAATATATGGTTTTAATTGCTCTACAAAATTTAAAAAAAGTTATAACCTCTATACCAAATTTTACTAATACAGCTGGTGCGCTAATTAGGTTAATATCGCGCACTAATTAGGTTAATTTTGAATGTTTAGTGAATATAATAGAATTTGAGCAGCCATATTTGTGCAAATAGTTTCGTCCATTATATTATAATTCCATCCATTCCAGGATTTTCTATTTTATCAAATGGGCTTGGTTGCTTTACCTGTGAGCGGTGCTTTTTTGCAGACAATGCGCTAAATGGCCAGGTCACAAGGAACCTGAAGGCTCAGAGAAGGTTGAGAGACAGATGGTAGCCTTCCGTAAGGTCCATTCAGTGTGTTCTCTAAAGTGCAGAGGGTAGGGCTCTCCCACACGCAGGGGTCACGGCTTTACGTTCCATCCGATGGACGACGACCTTTTCAGTCCCATCTACTGACCGAAGGAAGGCGTGGAATTTTGCGGCGATAAATTTCAACGCTGCCCCAGGTGGGACTTGAATCTGGGAACTGCATTTTACGAGCCTGGCGCGCTACCTAGTGAGCCACCCCTTGTTTACGAAACGTGTTGATCGGCTTTTGAATATAAAGTTAAAAATCGATTACGACGAATGGAAAAAATAACACTTTTAGAATAAAAATATTTGTGGAAAAAAAATTAAAAATGAAATTCTCCTCAAGCATCCCTACTTGCGTCGAAAGTTTGAACGAATGGATCCTGATGACAAATAATAGATATCTGGGAGGAAGATATATATATATAAATACCCCCTCAAGCAGCTGCTTGCCACAGAGGTCTGACAGGAGCCTGCCAGTTTATATGCCATAGTAGAAGATCTGAGAGGATGGCAGGACCTCAGCAGGAAAACGACACATACGTCCATGCCTTACCCGGGGCTCGAACCCAAGTCCCGTAGATCAGTAGCCAAGGGCGCTAACCACTCGGCCACGGAACGGCTTTAAAATAAATACCCCCTCAAGCAGCTGCTTGCCACAAAGGACAGACAAGAGCCTGTCAGTTTTTTACGTCATAGCAGAAGGTCTGAGATGATGCGGAACCTCAGCAGACAAACGACACACCTTACCCAGGGCTCGAACTCAGATCCCTTAGATCAGTAGCCAAGCGTGCTGTCCATAGGAAGGCTAGGTAATAATTACAGCTTTACAAAGTAATTTAAATAAATAGTTTTCAAATTCTAGTAGAAGTTTTAAATTTTTCCAAAATTCTGATAATCAATTTTTTTTTCCAGTGTTTTTACTTTTTTTTAGCAAGAGTGGTTCGGTTTTTTTTTACCCAGTAGCCCATTTTAAAAAAAGGAACTAAAAATAATCTTATTAATATTAATGATTAATGACCCATTTAATACTCTTAGCTTTGAAAAGTGTTAACCTAATTCCTTTGGAACATCTTATTATATTTTGCTCTATACTATCGATTGAAAGCGAAAGTAAATCCGTATTTATGCCATCCCAACAATAAATACCATCCTCCTCTGTAAGTGATTTTCCTTTCATCCGAAGCAACTCTCTTTCAATTTATCGGGGATCTCTTCCTCCTCTTCTCAAAGCGAGATCGTTTAATTAACGTAAACAAAGAAATTCCGGGAGGTTTTGTTTATTCCTGTCACCAATTCACAACCACCAATAATGCTAATGCCAAAGTGTCCGACAACAATATCGAGACAAAGGCTCCCTGGAACTTCTTGAGAATCTCATTTTATGCTCTTAAATCTCTCGCTCCTTTTCAATCCTGAAACTCATTAAAGAATTCCGGAGATCCTTTCTTTCTATCATTGGTTGCATCACTACTGGATCACTGTGTTTAAGGTAAATGCTAGTTTAACGTCAATACAAGTATTGAGTTGAAGACTTAGAAGAGTTGTAACGAAGCATGCATCAAACTAATCGGGGGCGGGGGTGGCTCAGTCAGTAGCGCGCCAGGCTCGTAATCTGTAGCTCCCAGGTTCGAGTGCCAGCTGGGTCAGCGTTGAGATTTATCTCCGCGAAATTCCCCGCCCTGCCCACGGTCAATAGGGGACACCGATGGGCTTGGAAAGGCCGCCGTCCGTCGGATGGGACTTTAAGCCGTGGCCCCGTGTGTGGGAGAGTCATACCCTGTGCACGTTAAAGAACACGCTGGATGGCCTTGACGGGAGGCTACCATCTGTCTCCCAACAGCTATTCCAGTGGGTCCCCTCCCCAACCTTCTCTGAGCCTACGGGGTCCATGTGACCTGGCCATTTAGCCCATGGTGTGCAAAAAAGTGCCGCTCAGAGGTAAAACAACCCAACCCAACCCAGCGTTGAGATTTATCTCCGCAAAACTCCCTGCCCTGCCCACGGTCAGTAGGTGACACCGATGGGCTTGGAAAGGCCGCCGTCCGTCGGATGGGACGTTAAGCCGTGGCAACGTGTGTGGGAGAGTCATACCCTGTGCACGTTAAAGAACACACTGGATGGCCTTGACGGGAGGCTACCATCTGTCTCCCAACAGCTGTTCCAGTGGGTCCCCTCCCCCAACCTTCTCTGAGTCTTCGGGGTCCTTGTGGCCTGGCCATTTAGCCCATGGTGTGCAAAAAAGTGCCGCTCAGAAGTAAAAGAATTCAATCCAACCCATTATAATATTACAAAACCACTGAAAAACTATTATATTATTACAGAACTATTTGGAACCCTGTTATATTATTATGGGACAATTGCGACCCCAATGTACTATCACGACGCCATTACGATCCATTATATTATCATGGAACAATAGCGACATCATTTTATTATTAATATGACACTATTGTGACACCAAGATATTATTACGAGACCATTGCGACCCCATTATATGATTTCGAAACCATTTGCAACCCCATTATATTATTATGGAAACATTGAGAATCTTCCAATCTGTCATGGTACCTTTTGCGATTGCAATATATTTTCATGGAAGGATTGCGATATATGTATATATTCATGAAGTCATTACGACCCCAATATATTTTTACAAATTAAAATGGATGAGCATTGAGCGTGAGTTCAAGTAAATATTTTACAATGTTAATTACAAAACAATGCAATTCATTACAAAACCATGGATGAAATTTTTTATACAAACTAAGTCTACCGGCACGAAAATCTATATCAATATAAAGATACTTTCAGAAGAATCCATTATCTTAATTCTATTCACACTCAAATCACAAAACAAGGCTAAAATCATTCCATGAACAATAGAATCATGTTGGTAAATAATAAATATTCCATCTAACGAGAATATCCTTACCAATTCCTAAACAAACTAAATGACTTCCTTCTAAGGTTTTAGTCATCAAGTACTCCAAAACTGCGGCTAAGTGTACTGGTTTCTCAGAACCAATTCCTTTGGGCGGGAGTGGCTCAGTCGGTAGCGCGCCAGGCTCGTAATCTGTAGTTCCCAGGTTCGAGTCCCAGCTGGGTCAGCGTTGAGATTTATCTCCGCAAAATACCCCGCCCTGCCCACGGTCAGTAGGGGACACCGATGGCCTTGGAATGGCCGCCGTACGTCGGATGGGACGTTAAGCCGTGGCCCCGTGTGCGGGAGAGACATACCCTGTGCACGTTAAAGAACACGCTGGATGGCCTTGATGGGAGGCTACCATCTGTCTCCCAACAGCTGTTCCACTGGGTCCCCTCCCCCAACCTTCTCTGAGCCTTCGGGGTCCATGTGACCTGGCCATTTAGCCCATGGTGTGCAAAAAAGTGCCGCTCAGAGGTAAAACAACCCAACGTTAAAGAACACGCTGGATGGCCTTGATGGGAGGCTACCATCTGTCTCCCAACAGCTGTTCCAGTAGGTCCCCTCCCCCAACCTTCTCTGAGCCTTCGGGGTCCATGTGACCTGGCCATTTAGCCCATGGTGTGCAAAAAAGTGCCGCTCAGAGGTAAAACAACCCAACCCCACCCAACCAATTCTTTTCAAACGTTGATCATCACGCACAAGACGATAAATTATTCTTTTCCTTTACTAGTTTACTAACACGATCCACACTAATAAATTAATCAACCTTTCGCACACCTCACCATGAAATAGATAGATAGATAGATAATTTTTATTTCAGATAATGTTTAACAGCACACAAAAACTTTTGAGGTCTCACAAGAGTAGCTCGTTCGTGAGATCTCCATACAGAAACAATTTAAATTGGAAACATCGGTCGTCACATTGAATAATACACAAAAAACGAAAACAAATCAAAACCAAAAAAATTCTAGTAGTTCAGAAGTGAGAAAGTCAGAAAGTCAGAAACATTCAATATCCATGTTACATATAAACAGTTGTAGTAGATTAATGCAAAAAAGTTTCCACATCATCCAGTTTCAAAATGTAGTTCTTGAGAACTTTAGAAAACAAATGAAAATTCGTGATATTTTTCATGCTGACCGGGAGAGAGGAAAGGAATTTCGGTGCTAAATACAAAAAATAATGCCTAAAAGTTTCCTTGTGTAATGCAGGAATTTCATAATTTATGTTTTTTTCTCGTCATAATTGGTAATTTTTCGTATCAGTTTTAATGCAATCATTTCTAAAGTAAAGGTATTTAATAATTTCGAAAAAATAATCATAGCGTAAAGGCAAAATCCCACTTCTCGAAACAAAGGTAATGAAGGTTGCGTTTTGGGGCTTTTAATTAATAAGCGAATAAATCTCTTTAGCAGCACTAAAAGTTGTTTAAAATTATTGAAATACATGCCTCCCCAAGATTTTATACCATACGTTAATTGAGAATGGATTAATGCACAATATAGTGTACACATATATATAAATGAAAGTAAATATCTTACGAGATATAAGCGGGCCAGGTTACGGATGACCTTCTTTTTAACCCACGTTACATGCACTTTCCAAGTTAGGCCTGCATCAATCGAAATACCTAAATATTTCACTGACGGCACAAAAGGGATTTGGGGACAGTTACAGTGACTTTTCGATGAACAATTTGTATCATGATATTTCAATTTATTGCGGTGCAAAATATTTGTAGCAGAATTATTTTTCTTTAAGTAAAAATAAACTGCATTTGTCTTTGTCAGATTTATTGTTAAAAAATTACTTGTGGTCCAGTTTCTAATTAATTCTAGATCACTATCTGCTTGTTTAAAAATAATCGAAGAATCAGAACCGGTATATGTCAGGCAAGTGTCGTCAGCAAAAATAGTTAATTTACCTATTAGGTTAATGGAATCTAAATCATTAATGTAAATAATAAAAATAAGGGACCCAGAACATATCCCTGGGGCACTCCGTATTCAACTTTAGTCCAAGCACTCTATGTATCTTTTATTTTTACTCTTTGCATTCTGTTTGCTAAATAACTGCGAAACCAATTCAATGCCACTCCTCTAACTCCAGCAGCTTGAAATTTTTCTATTAATTTTTGATGATTTACCGTATCGAATGTTTTTTTAATGTCCAGAAAGATTGTTAATGCATGATCACTGTTATTCGTAGCTGTGTAAATCGTATTTGTTACCTGCAATAATGCATCATCCGTACCCATTTTTTCTCTAAACCCAAACTGATTGCTACTGATATTCATATAATTTATTTTTCACTATTTTTTCCAAAATTTTAGATATTACTGAGAGTAATGCAATAGGTCTATAATTCTCTAATTCTTTTGGGTCACCGTCTTTAAAAATAGGAACAATAGTAGTTTTTTTAAAACCATCAGGAAAAATTCCTTGCTCAATGGATAGATTAAATAGATTTACAAGTATTTCGATAAATTTTTCTCCCAACAGATGAATTATTTCTGCGGTTAAGCCATCAAAACCTGGAAATTTATTTTTTGGTAGAAGTATAATTTGAGTCCTAATATCTTTAGCTATTACTGGCGTTAAGAAGAAAGAACTTACCGCAGTTTGTTTTCCGTCTCCCTCCCAAGCAGCATTTATGTAAACCAAATCTTTGTTCAAATTCCGTCAATTCCGGCAAAATAATCGTTGAACAAATTTGCAAATTTACAAGGGTCTTCATCATATTTAATTAACTCGTTTTTACTTTTAATTGTACGGGGATAGTTTTCTTTCTTATAAAATACTTCTTTGTTAAACACTTATCGTGTATATACTGAGACTAACTATGTCCCCTTTCACATAATAATAACCAGTGACGGCTCGTAGCTAAAATTAGTAGGGGTGCTGCTCCAGAAAATTTTTAGCCTTTGTTTTAAAATTGTGTAAAAGGAAACAAACATGTATAAAAAGAAAATTTATTCAGAAAATTGATGAAATCCTAAAAGAACAAAATCAAACATTTTTTTTACTTACTTTAACCTAAATTGTTACAGTTCAAGCTTAATCTATTCATTTAAAAATGAAATCCATTCTTCTTGTTTTAATTTGCGCGAAAAAAAAATGAATCAAATAGAATAGCTGGAAGCAGGATAATAATCTAATTCTACACTTTATCACATTCAAGAATATGGTACACGATTTTTAAGCACAACACACGCGGAGTAAAAAAAAACTACCTTCAACCAGCACGCCAGGGTCGGCACTGCGGGAACGACAGTGCTCCCCTTGCAGCCTCGCGTGTAGCTTCCTATGTGCGCATGCGCACAACAGTCAAACACCTCGCCGCTAGTACTGTGAAGCGCACAGTTCCATACAAAGATTTTTGTATCTTTTTCATAAACTGGGGGATGGCTACTGACATTAGGCTTAAGAATTATATATTGTACAAGTATAAAGAAAGAATTAAAGAAAAAAGGACTCATTATATTAAATGTTATCGATAATATCAAGTTGAAATTGGGGGTGCTGCAGTTCCACAGTGCCTATACGCGAGCCACCGTTGACAATAACTCTAACTTAACAATTCTATCTTTTCTATTCTTCACTTAGGTTCTTCGTTCCAATTCGTTTATTACGTAATTCTCACGCAGAAACAAACGTGACCGTTCATGGCTCGTTTATCATAAATTCATTGCAGCACGTTTATCTGTCGTAACAATATTATCAGGGAATAACTGCGACTACAATATGTGTCTCTAACTAATGCAGATGCATGAATGTGTCCCACCAAATAGTCTTTTTTTTATTCAAATTTAAATGTTAGCACACCGTCACTAACAAATCTCTGGGCCATCCAGAATATGCATGATCAGTGGTGTCCAAAGTTAAGTTGTTGGATTGTTTTACCTCTGAGCGGCACTTTTTTGCACACCATGGGCTAAATGGCCAGGTCACATGGACCCCGATGGCTCAGAGAAAGTTGGGGGAGGGGACCCACTGGAACAGCTGTTGGGAGACAACATATGGTAGCCTCCCGTCAAGGCCATCCAGCGTGTTCTTTAACGTGCACAGGGTATGGCTCTCCCGCAAACGGGGCCACGGCTTAACGTCCCATCCGACGGACGGTGGCCTTTCCAAGACCATCGGTGTCCCCTACTGACCGTGGGCAGGGCGGAGAATTTTGCGGAGATAAATCTCAACGCTGATTCAGCTGGGACTCGAACCTGGGAACTACAGATTACGAGCCTGGCGCGCCACCGACTGAGCCACCACCGCCCCTTCTTGGAGGGGATTGACGACCTATATAACATCCCACACATGCCCTTTAGGATTCAGGTAGGGAGAATAGACTGACCATCCCATCCACCGAATATACTCGCTTTCGAGACATTCGTAAACTGTGTGAGCCCTCTATGGTGGCGGGCATTATAGTCAGTGTATGACTGACTATAATGCCCGCCACCATAGGCGGCATTATAGTCAGGCAACTGAGGGCAAACAGAGCTCCTGAGGAGTCTCATATAGGGCTGAAGGATATTTTCCCTATATACCGTTGACACCCCCCCGATAGGGGACCACCTTGTCGTGGTGGGGGGCCTAGGGCCCAGCAACCCTGTCGAAGGCTGTGCTGACCGGATTGGGTCCCCGGTTGGACATAGCCAAGACTAACCGAGGTTGAGGATGCCGCTGACCGGTTCCGTGTTGACCGGTTGGACGGGACGGTGTCCGTGACCTCACCTATCAGGAGCTCTGGGTGAGCTGTTCGAGGGCTCTGCTGAACGGTTACTGCCTGCCTAGTAGGCACGAGCCCTCAAAAAAGTCTGGGTCTTACTAAGAGTCTCCACCCCGGACGCCGAGCGAACTTGGATCTATATATCCTTGTTCAAGGCTAACCGGGGAATAGATTAAAGTAAGGTTTCTTCCGGTGGTCAGTTTTCCTTTTATAGGACTGCTGCCATGTGAGGCTGGGGTTGAGGTGCGCCTATAAGGCGTATTCCTTGCCTCCGGCTCTAGATAAGCACGGCTTTTCATAACCAGATAGTGTCGTGAGACGGAACCGGGAATTGCAGTGGTTGCATGAGATCGCAACAAAAGAGATCAATACCTTCGATAATCTCCTCGATAGGGAACCAACTTGTCGGGGTGAGGGGGCGTGAGGGCCTTAACAAAGTTGAAGGCTATGCTGACTAGAGTTGTTCATGTCAGACAGGCCAAAATGGAAAGGTCGGACTAAGAGTTCCCGTAACGTGAGCCGAAGCAACTTGGATCTTTATATCCTTGTTTTTGGCGCCCCGGGACATAGATTAAAATGCAGGTTTTGCAGCGGGTTATGCCATGGGTTGAGTTTTACTTCTATAGTACTGTTCAACCCTTGATTGTCGTGGGCTCTGCTTTACCAATATGGTACTGTATGTCCTCGACCATTAGATAGTGGTCAACATGACATTATCCCTATACTGGTAGTGCTTTAGGGGGAACTAGTGGGTCTTGTCATTAAGTATACCTACGATAAGTTGTTGGGTTGGGTTGTTTTACCTCTGAGCGGCACTTTTTTGCACACCATGGGCTAAATGGCCAGGTCACATGGAACCCGAAGGCTCAGAGAAGGTTGGGGGAGGGGACCCACTGGAACAGCTGTTGGGAGACAGATGGTAGCCTCCCGTCAAGGCCATCCAGCGTGTTCTTTAACGTGCACAGGTTATGGCTCTCCCACACACGGGGCCACGGCTTAACGTCCCATCCGACGGACGGCGGCCTTTCCAAGCCCATCGGTGTCCCCTACTGACCGTGGGCAGGGCGCGGAATTTTGCGGAGATAAACCTCAACGCTGACCCAGCTGGGACTCGAACCTCGGAACTACAGATTACGAGCCTGGCGCGCTACCGACTGAGCCACTCCTCCCCCTACGACAAGTCAGAGTGTTTCCGGCAAAGACGTGATTGTGAAATATGGTTAAAATTAAAATATGTTCATTTTGTGAATAATGTTTCACGTTGAACACCAGCGTATTGAGCACGTACTATATTTCAATGCACTACGACACGATATGGATTGACTTTGATTATCTTTTGCCAACTTATTAATACCAAATCTTTGGAATTTTGCAAATGCCAGGGTGTAATCTAAGGTTGGTGTAAAGTTGCGAATGGGATCTAAGGTTGGTGTAAAGTTGCCCATGCCCCCTACCCACTCTTAATTTTCTTCTACATCCGGGCATGTAATTGCTATGAAACCAGTTTTATTCATGAAACCTAATAAACCTCCATATTTTCTATAGTATACAATTTTACTCAAAGGAAATCTCCACCAAGCAGAAAATATGAAAGATATTTTCAAAAAATCTAAAACTACCGCTTCAAAATTACTCCTTGCCTGCAAGATTAAAAATTACAAGGTTAGAAACTAGTTCATTAATCCAACAGAGGACACGTTGTATCATGCTGTATATGTTACCGCTAAATCTCGAAAGCCGTTAATGTTCACATTACCTAGCTAATCTGCAGATTAACTGATTTGCTCCGTTAACGTGCGGAATCAAGAGTTTTCCGCATTTCACCTAGGTAATGTGCACATTAACGGCTTCCGTATCGTTAAAGTCCAAAAGTTTGTTTCTCTCATAGTGGTGAATCTCTTGAATATGAATCTTCGTGTCACGTGATTCACTCGTCCGCATTATAAAAAACGCCCCGGATGAGCGGAGGCCAAGTGAGAACGAATCGGTAAAGTGATTCATTCTTGATAACGAATCACTAAAATGATTCGTTCTCACTTGGCCTGCTCATTTTGGGGGCGTTTTTTACAATTCGGACGACTGATTCGTGTTGACAGAGGGATGACCCTGGTTTCAACTCTACTCTCGGACACTAGATAAATAACATTATGTTAATTTAAGCGTACAGAAACGTTCCTGTTGTTCCAGCAAAGATCTTATTTTCACTTTAACGAGTGCCTAGTAGGTAATGTGCAGATTATCCAGGTAATTTGCAGATTACCTAGGTAATTTGAGAAATGAAACAATTTTCCGCACGTTAACGGATCACCCTAGTTAATCTGCACAATACCTAGATAATCTGTAGAATAACTGATTTCTGCACTTTAGCGGTAACATATATACCAGAACAGAAATTTATGATATTGGAAATAGCAGAGGTCATAAAAACAATAGCTCCTGTCCAGCCAACAAAAATTACGTTGCACGTAAACGGTTATTTCTCTATAACTCTCTCGCCCGAATGAGTGATATAGAGATGCAATTCTTGGGAGCTCTACAGCGCATGCGCCAGTGGATGTTGTCGAGGATTAATTACGACAAAAATTATCCAAAAAAAAAAAACCCATTAACGAGTGATAATACATAAAGTGAAAACTTAAGAGGTAGAGAGTGTGACAAGAAATAAGAAAACTTTTTCTCCCTGAAAGCTCTGGGTGGGAGGATCAGACGAAAAATCCTGTATCATACCGGGGCGGGGGTGGCTCAGTCGGTAGCGCGCCAGGCTCGTAATCTGTAGTTCCCAGGTTCGAGTCCCAGCTGAGTCAGCGTTGAGATTTATCTCCGCAAAATTCCCCGCCCTGCCCACGGTCAGTAGGGGACACCGATGGGCTTGAAAAGACCGCCGTCCGTCGGATGGGACGTTAAGCCGTGGCCCCGTGTGCGGGAGAGCCATACCCTGTGCACGTTAAAGAACACGCTGTATGGCCTTGACGGGAGGCTACCATCTGTCTCCCAACAGCTGTTCCAGTGGGTCCCCTCCCCCAACCTTCTCTGAGCTTTCGGGGTCCATGTGACCTGGCCATTTAGCCCATGGTGTGCAAAAAAGTGCCGCTCAGAGGTAAAACAACCCAACCCAAACTCGCAATAGTTCCATAATGATACATTATGGTTGGAATGGTTTCATAATAATATATTAAAGAGGTCGCATTAATAGATTGGAATGACAATGATTCCGTAATAAATTACTTAAAGAAATTCGGTTTGCCGTAAGTGCTCCTTTAGAATTAATGGTCACCTTATCACTCTATTAACACGGATAAGTTCCACTTCTCTTTAATCTTTGATTTCCTTCTCATTGATCGCTTCCTATATCACAGAAGATCAAACAGTATTTAATAAAGGCTGAGAAATTCGATGGAGATGTTATATCTCGCGCTTCCGACTCAGCCAATCACAGCACCATTATAGAAAGGTTGGGTTGGGTTGTTTTAACTCTGAGCGGCACTATTTTGCACACATGGGCTAAATGGCCAGGTCACATGGACCCCGTAGGCTCAGAGAAGGTTGGGGGAGGGGACCCACTGGAACAGCTGTTGGGAGACAGATGGTAGCCTCCCGTCAAGGCCATCCAGCGTGTTCTTTAACGTGCACAGGGTATGGCTCTCCCGTACACGAGGCCACGGCTTAACGTCCCATCCGACGGACGGCGGCCTTTCCAAGCCCATCGGTGTCCCCTACTGACCGTGGACAGGGCGGGGAATTTTGCGGAGATAAATCTCAACGCTGACCCAGCTGGGACTCGAACCTGGGAACTACAGATTACGAGCCTGGCGCGCTACCGACTGAGCCACCCCCGCCCCCTCATTATAGTAAGGAATTTAAAGTTTAACACAAGAAACTTCCCTTTCGAAATGAACGAATCTCTTGGACTTCAAAGACACACACCTTTCCAAAATCAAGTGGGAAAACAATAGTGGTTTAAAACTCGAATTCGGGTAATCTGTAGTTTCTAATTTCGAGTGACAGTTTTGAAGGGTATCGCCAGTAATTTCCACCCTGACCTCAGTGAAAAAGGACGGCATCTGTGGAATGGGACGTTAAGCCGTGAACTCGTCTACAGCAGACCTATATCATGTGTAGGCTAAATAACAAACTGGATGACATGGTGGGAAGCTAACATCTGTCTCCTGACAGCTCTCAGGAGGGTGTCCGTCCTCCAATCTTTGCCGAGTCTTGGAGTCCTTTTATCTGCAACTCCTAGGTTCAAGTTCCACCAGAGCCAGCGTTGAGATTTATCTCCACCAAATTCACCGCCCTGCTCACGGCCAGTAAGGGACGCTGACTGGCTTGAAAAATCCGTCGTCCATCAGTGTCTGGGCTCGTTAAAGAACACGCTGGATGGCCTTGACGGGAGGCTACCATCTGTCTCGTAACTGCTGTTTCATTGAGTTCCCTCCCTAACCTTCTCTGAGCCCTCGGGACCTAGTGACCTGGCCATTAAGTCCATTATTTTGGCAAAATGTGCCGATCTGCGTAAAAAAACCAACCATAGGTAGAGACTGACTATTCGTCTAACCCTTGGTGATACAGGAGAAACCCATATACGGAATTTGAGACCAAGTATTTGAGGAATTATAGCAGCCTGAATCTATTGCAAAAACGATGACATTTTTCGATAATTTTTGTAGTAATTAATCTCTCGACAACATCCACTGGCACATGCGCTGTAGAGCTCACAAGAATTGCATCTCTATGTAGTGAGTTGGGTTGTTTTACCTCTGAGATGCACTTGTTCAATGTACTAAATGGAAGCAATGTCAGAGATGGATGGCCTCCTATCAAGGCCACCCAACGTGTTCCTGAACGCCCACGGTTAAGGCCACCTGGGGCATGTGGTCAAAGCCACCCAGATGCACAAATCCCGGACATGATGAATACAAATCAACACTTGAATATTCCTGCAAGGAGGTTGAGGCCTCGCAGACTCATTCAGCTAACTTTTTGATTATTAAGTTGAATTATTTTCTATGGTTACAAAGAATTTAGCCAATTGATTTTTTTTAAGGTAAGTGACAAGAAGAGAATTGTAAATAGTGTCAGTTATAATTACTTTTTTAGAGTAAGAGGCAGGTTTCAACTTAGGGTTGATAGGCTCAATAATATTTTTTAAGTCAATAGTTAATATATTCAAGTTTCTGAGTTTATCAATAAATGCTGTTCTTTCATCATTATAGTAATTACATTCAAATAGAATGTGATTAATGTTTTGAATGGAATTGCAGAAGTTGCATTTTGGAGAATCTAATTTTCCAATTTTAAATAAATAAGAATTTGTAAGAGCTCTATTTACTTTGATTCTTAGGATTGCGGTAATTTCTTTTTTGTTTAATCCAAAGTTTCGAAAGTTTGTTATTTTAGGGAATAATTTAAATCGATGTGTATGAGATGCATTGTTTGAGTGCCAATCTTGCAAATCGTTGTAGCATTTAATTTTATTATTAGTTTTATATATGTTAAAAATGAAAGGTGAGTCCATGGTAATATTTAAAAGTTTAGCCTGTTTTGTCAATGAGTCTGCTTGTTCGTTGTACTGAATTCCACAATGGGCAGGGACCCATTGTAGATATATAGTATTATTTAAGAGTAAGTGATCATATAATAAGATATATATGTCATTTAAGAATATCGGAAAGTTAGAATATGATGGATTATTACTTATTATTTCAATTGATGATTTGCTGTCAGTTATAATTACTTTTTTTTTGTTTTAAAATTTTTTAGCCCATTCAATAGCTAAAACAATTGCAGTAAATGACTGGAGAATGAGTTTTAAATTTAAATTTATGTGAAAATTTTTCAGTTGGACAAGTAAACGCTCCTGTTGATATTTTTTTTTTTCGTTATCAACAGAGCCAACGGTATAGATGTGTATATAGTTCTGATGTAAATTATTGAGATGTATTTCTGATAATGTTTGTAAGCAAGAATTGTTATATGATTTTTTTGAATCAATACCTTGGATGTTTTTTAATATACAGGTAAGGTTGAAATCCAAAATGGAAAATTGGGAAAATAATTTCCGTTAGTTTGATTATTTATAATATTGATTATTTTGTTTTTGTCAGGAAATTCGATAATGGTATAATCTTGAAAATTATTATAAATTTTATCTATAATAGGATGTTTTCTATTTTTAGAAATAATTCTGAAAATTAAGTTAGCTAGAAGGAATTTTTTATGTAATTCCAGTGGGGGATAGTAGTTTCAGCACAGACATCTACGTTAAAGGAGCTTTCAATGAGGCCTAGGCAATATTTAATTATTTTAACTTAGATACGTTCTAATTGTTTCATTTTGGTTATTGAAATGGTATTTAATAATTCTATGCCGTAAAAGGATTTGGGTAAAATAATTGATTTATATGTTAATAATAAGTTTTTTGTGAACAACCCCATTTTGAAGTACCACGGTATCTCATAAAATTATATAATTTTGATGCTTTTTCTTTAGCTGACTTTATATAGTGTCCCCATATTAACTTGGAATCTAAATTTAGGACTAAAAATTTAATATTATTAACGATAGAAATTGGTTTTTGATTAATTTTAAGATTAAATTCTTGTGGAAGACTTTTTTTATGAAAATATAATATGTTGGTTTTGTCTGTAGAAATTTTGAGTTTTAAGCTATTTAAAAAATTGCTTAATTTATTTGAAGTGTATTGTAAATTTCTCTGAATTAAATTTATGTCTGCATCCATAGTCCAAAATATTATATCGTCTGCGTAAGTACCAAAGAATATTTTTTGGTCAAAAATTTTTTACAGATCTTTAATCCCGGACAGGGCACTAAAAAAGAAGTAAAGTTTTGTCATTTAAAAATCATCTGGCAGTTGTTTATTTTAAAAAATTTAGAAATCAGTAAAATGTTCAATAATGTTTAAAAAAGTCAAAGTAAGTCGATTTTGGTTTTTCACGCCATTCTAAACTAAATACTTTGTAGTACAATTTTCGGAAAATTAAATTACTTAAAACTTTATGCATATTTAATATGCTTTCTTTCTTTTCCTCCTGTGTTCAGCGGCCCAGTTTATAAAGGTGGCTTCCACTGAGAACTCACATTTTTTTCGACTCTCATGCACTGGCTTTTACTTCTATTTAAACATAAGCAATATTTCTGTCATTTGCGACTTCATGAAAAATATTAATGTTTGAGGGAATTAAGCATGAAAGAACAATACAAATATCGCATTTTTCTCCGTTTACTTCTGAAATTTATTATTCTCACATATAAAATGTAAATTTAATTTTGTAGCACAATTCATTGGACTCTCAATTATCAGATTTGGGTTGTTTTACCTCTGAGCGGCACTTTTTTGCACACCATGGGCTAAATGGCCAGGTCACATGGACCCCGAAGGTTCAGAGAAGGTTGGGGGAGGGGACCCACTGGAAAAGCTGTTGGGGAGACAGATGGTAGCTTCCCGTCAAGACCATCCAGGCTGTTCTTTAATGTGCACAGGGTATGTATCTCCCGCATACGGGGCCACGGCTTAACGTCCATCCGACGGATGGCGGCCTTTCCAAGCCAATCGGTGTCCCCTACTGACCGTAGGCAAGGCGGGGAATTTTGCGGAGATAAATCTCAAAGCTGATCCAGCTGGGACTCGAACTGGGAACTACAGATTACGAGCCTGGCGCGCTACCAACTGAGCCACCCCCGCCCCACCTGTGTCGGAGAGCCATACCTTGTGCACGCTAAAGAATATGCTGGTTAGCACTGATGGGAGCTACCATCTGTCTCCTAAAAGTTGTCCATGTGGTCCCCTCCCCTATGACCTCCATGATCTTTGTGACCTGAGCATTTAGCCCTTAGTGTGCGAAAAGTTGCCGCTCAGATGTATAACAACTCAATTCCCAACAACTACTAATTACCACAACCAACACACTTTCATGTTATTATTGTTATTACTAATATTATTATTAGCAATTTTTAACCAACATGCTGGGCAAAATATCCAATGAAATAATTATGAGCTTTCGATGGGTTGGGTTGGGTTCTTTTACCTCTGAGCGGCACTTTTTTGCACACCATGGGCTAAATGGCCAGGTCACATGGACCCCGAAGGCTCAGAGAAGGTTGGGGGAGGGGACCCACTGGAATAGCTGTTGGGAGACAGATGGTAGCCTCCCGTCAAGGCCATCCAGCATGTTCTTTAACGTGCACAGGGTATGAATCTCCCGCACACGGAACCACGACTTAACGTCCCATCCGACGGACGGCGGCCTTTCCAGCCCATCGGTGTCCCCTACTGACCGTGGGCAGGGCGGGGAATTTTGAGGAGATAAAAGCTTTCGATGAATACTTTGCATATGAATCTATCTACAGGAGATGCGCTGCTACTTAGAAGTGTATTTTTTGCATTGAATGAAAGGCAGATTTTAACTTAATTTCCATAACTCTTCAGTTTCTTTAATACATTCAAGATATTTTCCTTCCAAATTGTAAATATCAGTTCGAAATAATTTAACAAATCTCCGTCAAAAGAGCTCTTTAAAATTTCCTTCAAGATAAGGAAATATTTCCAGTTCAGGCAATTCTTTTGAGACTTTACATCGTACAGATTGAATATAGATTGCAAAGGAATTTTGCTTGGAAAGAAATAGCTTGCTCTAAATTAACGAACTGATTTATTTTTCCTGTTAGAAATGAACAACTGAGATCTAATTCGGTATGCATCAATGCAATGTCTTGTGTGACTCTCTGATGATATGAATTGTAAATAGCGTCAGGCTTCTTGAGAATTAAAATCCTGTTTATCTTATTCGTTGAAAAATATTCAGTTGAAGAATTTGCACTCCGCACGATAGCAGCTCAGAGTTTATTAAAAGTATTTCATTTGCATCCATTTAATGATGCTGGTGTTCATTAGCAGGGTTCTAGTCAGGACATTTCTTATCAGAAGATGAAGGTGATTTGGTTCAAGGTCTTAAGGAACTCATGAAGGAGAATCGTGGGGCGGGTGTGGCTCAGTCGGTAGCGCGCCAGGCTCGTAACTGTAGTTCCCAGGTTCGAGTCCCAGCTGGGTCAGGGTTGAGATTTTATCTCCGCAAAATTTTCCCTCCCTGCCCACGGTCAGTAGGGGACACTGATGGGCTTGAAAAGACCGCCGTCCGTCGGATGGGACGTTAAGCCGTGGCCCCGTGTGCGGGAGAGCCATACCCTGTGCACGTTAAAGAACACGCTGGATGGCCTTGACGGGAGGCAACCATCTGTCTCCCAACAGCTGTTCCAGTGGGTCCCCTCCCCCAACCTTCTCTGAGCCTTCGGGGTCCATGTGACCTGGCCATTTAGCCCATGGTGTGCAAAAAGTGCCGCTCAGAGGTAAAACAACCCAACGTTAAAGAACACGCTGGATGGCCTTGACGGGAGGCTATCATCTGTCTCCCAACAGCTGTTCCAGTGGGTCCCCTCCCCCAACCTTCTCTGAGCCTTCGGGGTCCATGTGACCTGGCCATTTAGCCCATGGTGTGCAAAAAGTGCCGCTCAGAGGTAAAACAACCCAACGTTAAAGAACACGCTGGATGGCCTTGACGGGAGGCTACCATCTGTCTCCCAACATCTGTTCCAGTGGGTCCCCTCCCCCAACCTTCTCTGAGCCTTCGGGGTCCATGTGACCTGGCCATTTAGCCCATGGTGTGCAAAAAGTGCCGCTCAGAGGTAAAACAACCCAACGTTAAAGAACACGCTGGATGGCCTTGACGGGAGGCTACCATCTGTCTCCCAACAGCTGTTCCAGTGGGTCCCCTCCCTCAACCTTCTCTGAGCCTTCGGGGTCCTTGTGGCCTGGCCATTTAGCCCATAATGTGCAAAAAAATGCCGCTCAGAGGTAAAACAATCCAATCCAATGAAGGAGAATCTCTTGATCTTCCTTTTACCATTTGCAGTTCAGTGTGACACTCAAAATAATGGTTCCGATTTTCAAAATCTTCTTAAATGTGAAGTACAGTGAACCTTCGTTATAGCGCTGCTCGCTATACCGCGCACTCGGTTATAGCGCGGGTGATGTTCGCGATAAGTTCAAACATGTTTATACAGGTCCGTGCGGCGTTAGTGAGTATCGCATTTTATTGTTACTGCGTATTGAGTAATTGTGTATGTATTGAGTTCCTGCATGTATTTTGAATAGTGTTTAATTATTGTATGCATGATAAGTAAAAGAAAAGCTTACAGTGTGAAATTTATTGTGTCGCCACGGCGCCGCTCGGTATAACGCGGTTTACCTTATAACGCGGGTGTTGTTTTCCGCCCGACATGTGCGTTATATCGGGGGTCCTCTGTAATTACTTTATTTTGCAACTGTAAGATTTCGAAGTGGCAGGGTTTTGGATTGGACTGTTTTACTTCTGAGCGGCACTTTATGCACACCATGGGCTAAATGGCCAGGTCACATGGACCCTGAAGGCTCAGAGAAGATTGGGGGAGGGAACCCACTGGAACAGCTGTTGGGAGACAGATGGTAGCCTCCCGTCAAGGCCATCCAGCATGTTCTTTAACGTGCACAGGGTATGGCTCTCCCGCACACGGAGCCACGGCTTAACGTCCCATCCGACGGACGGCGGCCTTTCCAAGCCCATCGGTGTCCCCTACTGACCGTGGGCATGGCGGGGAATTTTTGCGGAGATAAATCTCAACGCTGACCCAGCTGGGACTCGAACCTGGGAACTACAGATTACGAGCCTGGCGCGCTACCGATTGAGCCACCCCCGCCCCAAGTGGCAGGGTCAATAGACAAACAAAAATTAATTGACGTTATTTTTCACTACCGTTTTTAATTCTAATTAAGCAAACTGGATATGAAAGATTTACGACTGAAGCAACACGTATGACATTCCATCTTTTGATCTCATCTTATTAGCCCAATATAAAATAAAGTATAAGAAAAAGAAGTTCAGCTTTGACAAAGCGTAAGTGGCGACCTCAAGCGGTGTTTCAAATCGTGTGCATTTGTTTCAGCTGGGAAACAAAGAATAAGGGACAAATGAATTATGTATCAAAAATTTTTATTTAAAAAGTAGGAAAAAATAACTGCACTTTGAATTTGAAAAAAAAAATAATATCATGATTTTAATAAAGGTTTATTTTTTCTATTGGAATTATTTTTTGTTGAACCAATAATTATGAACTGAACGGACAGAGAATATTTCAAATTAGCCTTTGGTCAATTTATAGAATAAATTATTACAATTGAAAGCTTTCTAACTAGAATACAAACAGGGACTAGAATTGATATTGATATACTCCGTAAAATATAAATGGGTAATTACATAAGAAAATCAAAGAGAATTAAAGTTGACAGTAGCATGTAATTACAAAAGTGTTCGTCCTCTGTAAAGTTAATTTCATCCCTAAGCCAAATGCACGATACTCGATTTTACATTAATCTCTATGGGTTGGGTTGGGTTGTTTTACTTCTGAGCGGCATTTTTTGCACACCATGGGCTAAATGGTCAGGTCACATGGACCCCGAGGCTCAGAGAAGGTTGGGGGAGGGGACCCACTGGAGCAGCTGTTGGGAGACAGATGGTAGCCTCCCGTCAAGGCCATCCAGCGGAAAGGCCATCCACCTTTAACGTGCACAGGGTATGGCTGTCCCGCACACGGGGCCACGGCTTAACGTCCCATCCAACGGACGGCGGCCTTTCCAAGCCCATCGGTGTCCCCTACTGACCGTGGGCAGGGCGGGGAGTTTTGCGGAAATAAATCTCAACGCTGACCCAGCTGGGAATCTCTATGGACTTCACATATTCATGATATTATCACTAAAGTCAATGCAGTGAGATATCAACTAGGAACATGGGAACTACTCCTTCGGAGAAATGATATCTTGATGATTGACCATAAATTATTATTGTGTAACATGGTCATTCTTCCGATAATAACTTATGCTTCCCCTATATGGGCGATCACCACCTCCACGAATGTACGCAAGATTCATGTCTTACAAAACAAAATATTGAGATATGCCCTTGGTTTGTTACTAACAGACAACTTCATAAAGACTTGGGCATCGACCATATATATACTCATATTAAATGCATCTCAAACTGGTTTTTTGAGGCTGTTAAAAATAATCCTAATGAGATTATTTCTTCTTTGCTCGGGGCGGGGGTGCCTCAGTCGGTAGCGCACCAGGCTCGTACTCTGTAGTTCCCAGGTTCGAGTCCCAGCTGGGTCAGCGTTGAGCTTTATCTCCGCAAAATTCCCCGCCCTGCCCACGGTCAGTAGGGGACACCGATGGGCTTGGAAAGGCCGCTGTCCGTCGGATGGGACGTTAAGCCATGGCCGTGTTCGGGAGTGCCATACCCTGTGCACGTTAAAGAACACGCTGGATGGCCTTGACGGGAGGCTACCATTTGTCTCCCAACAGCTGCCCCAGTGGGTCACCTCCCCCAACCTTCTCTGAGCCTTCGGGGTCCATGTGACCTGGCCATTTAGCCCATGGTGTGCAAAAAAGTGCCGCTCAGAGGTAAAACAACCCAACGTTAAAGAACACGCTGGATGGCCTTGACGGGAGGCTACCATCTGTCTCCCAACAGCTGTTCCAGTGGGTCCCCTCACCCAACCTTCTCTGAGCCTTCGGGGTCCCTGTGACCTGGCCATTTAGCCCATGGTGTGCAAAAAAGTGCCGCTCAGAGGTAAAACAACAACCCAACTCGTTACTTATAATTCAGTAGTAAAGTATGACAGGCGATTTCCTGTAGGCATGGGACTGATGTAATGTGTAGTTAGCAAGGAAACAATGGCACAGCGAAGGTCTTTCTATGCATCCCCAACTAGTATAGCAAGATCTCATCAGAGAAACAATACCAGAAAAGAAATATTATATTAGGTTCTGTTGTTTTACCTCTGAGCGGCACTTTTTTGCACACCATGGGCTAAATGACCAGGTCACATGGACCCCGAAGGCTCAGAGAAGGTTGGGGGAGGGGACCCACTGGAACAGCTGTTGGGAGACAGATGGTATCCTCCCGTCAAGGCCATCCAGCGTGTTCTTTAACGTGCACAGGGTATGGCTCTCCCGCACACGGGGCCACGGCTTAACGTCCCATCCGACGGACGGTGGCCTTTCCAAGCCCATCGGTGTCCCCTACTGACCGTGGGCAGGGCGGGGAATTTTGCGGAGATAAATCTCAACGCTGACCCAGCTGGGACTCGAACCTGGGAACTACAGATTACGAGCTTGGCGCACTACCGACTGAGCCATCCCGCCCCAAAAAGTAGAGAGAAGAAATACCTTCGTTTAAACTATTTCTTTATACAATTTACTGAAGGGTGGGTAAATTGTAAATGCAGCGAAAAACATAAAGGGCCATTTTAAAAGAATCCCTATATTTAAAGTGTTATATTCTGTTGCCGTCCTGTGATTAGTGGTTAGCGAGCTGGGACTGATAAAAGAGACTCAGATTCGAGCCTCAGGTAAGGCATCGATGTTTGTGTGTTTTTCTGCTGAGGTCCCCCCCATCCGGGGCGGGGGTGGCTCAGTCGGTAGCGCGCCAGGCTCGTAATCTGTAGTTCCCAGGTTCGAGTCCCAGCTGGGTCAGCGTTCAGATTTATCTCCGCAAAATTCCCTGTCCTGCCCACGGTCAGTAGGTGACACCGATGGGCTTGAAAATGCCACCGTCCGTCGGATGGCACGTTAAGCCGTGACCCCGTGTGCGGGAGAGCCATACCCTGTGCACGTTAAAGAACACGCTGGATGGCCTTGACGGGAGGCTACCATCTGTCTCCCAACAGCTGTTCCAGTGGGTCCCCTCCACCAACCTTCTCTGAGCCTTCGGGGTCCATGTGACCTGGCCATTTAGCCCATGGTGTGCAAAAAAGTGCCGCTCAGAGGTAAAACAACCCAACCCAAAACCCTCTGAGCAGCATTCGTTTATACATAATGGGCAAAGTGACCAGGTCATAAGGACCCTGAGGACTCAGAGAAAGTTGGGAGAGGAAACCCACTAGACAGCTGTTAGGAGACAGGTGGTATTCTTCCATCTAGGTCATCCAGCGTGTTCCTTAACATCCATTGGTTATGGCTCTCCCGCACAAGGGACCAACGGCTTGATGTCGTATCCGACAGAAAGTGACTTTCCAAGACCATCAGTGTCCCGTACTGACCGAGGACAAGGCGGAGAGTTTTACGGAGATAAACCTCGATTCTAATCCAGGCGGGAGTCGAACCTGGAAATTAGATTACGAGCCTGGAGCGTTAATGGCTGAGCCATCCCCGCTCACAGGACATGTATGAAACGCGGAATTAAAATCGCTGGTTAGTAGAAGTGGGCCCGAGAAATCGCGATTTCATAACATTGGGTTTCTTTTAGAAGAGAAGAGTGGTGTGCTCCGAAAAATATTCCGTAATTTAGAGAATTTCAAGGAAAGACTCAATTGTAAATATCACACCTGACAGTCTGAGCCCAGTTTGTAAGGGAGTTGAATATCACTTCATCATTATCTACCAGATTGAAATCTCTTGAATGCAAAACGTGTTGGGTTCGGTTGTTTTACCTCTGAGCGACACTTTTTTGCACACCATGGGCTAAATGGCCAGGTCACATGGACCCCGAAGGCTCAGAGAAGGTTGGGGGAGGGGACCCACTGGAACAGTTGTTGGGAGACAGATGGTAGCCTCCCGTCAAGGCCATCCAGCGTGTTCTTTAACGTTGGGTTGTTTTACCTCTGAGCGGCACTTTTTTGTACACCATGGACTAAATGGCCACATCACATAAACCCCGAAGACTCAGAGAAAGTTGGGGAAGCGGGCCCACTGGAACAGCTGTTGGGAGGCAGATGGTAGCCTCCCATCAAGGCCATCCAGTGTGTTCTTTAACGTTGAGTTGTTTTACCTCTGAGCGGCACTTTTTTGCACACCATGGACTAAATGGCCACGTCACATAAACCCCGAAGTCTCAGAGAAGGTTGGGGAAGCGGACCCACTGGAACAGCTGTTGGGAGGCAGATGGTAGCCTCCCGTCAAGGCCATCCAGTGTGTTCTTTAACGTTGGGTTGTTTTACCTCTGAACGGCACTTTTTTGCACACCATGGACTAAATGGCCACGTCACATAAACCCCGAAGTCTCAGAGAAGGTTGGGGAAACGGGCCCACTGGAACAGCTGTTGGGAGGCAGATGGTAGCCTCCCATCAAGGCCATCCAGTGTGTTCTTTAACGTTGAGTTGTTTTACCTCTGAGCGGCACTTTTTTGCACACCATGGACTAAATGGCCACGTCACATAAACCCCGAAGTCTCAGAGAAGGTTGGGGAAGCGGACCCACTGGAACAGCTGTTGGGAGGCAGATGGTAGCCTCCCGTCAAGGCCATCCAGTGTGTTCTTTAACGTTGGGTTGTTTTACCTCTGAGCGGCACTTTTTTGCACACCATGGACTAAATGGCCACGTCACATAAACCCCGAAGTCTCAGAGAAGGTTGGGGAAGCGGACCCACTGGAACAGCTGTTGGGAGGCAGATGGTAGCCTCCCATCAAGGCCATCCAGCTTGTTCTTTAACGTGCACAGGGTACGGCTCTCCCACACACGGGGCCACGACTTAACATCCCATCCGAAGGACGGCGGCCTTTACAAGCCCATCGGTGTCCCTACTAACCGTGGGCAGGAAGGGGAATTCTGCGGAGATAGAATACAACACCAAGCTTTAACAGTTTTTTGCCGTTTTGTAAACAAACTTACTTTCGCTACTTAATAAGTTAACGAAATACGTAACTTTAAAATATGGATATTCTCTTGTACTAACCTTGCATTGTGACATTGATGAAGAATACTGGTAAGATATCTCCGAGAAGTAAAAATTCAATTTTCACAACCTCGCTCTAGCGCTTCTTTTTCACCTCCTTATCCCTCGGCCCATTTTTCATTTCCGTATCGCTCTCATCTGTTTACAAAAGGAGTTCCCATTACGATTATCAGTAGCAGTTGCGTTCCGACCTTGCAACAGACAAAAAAAGGCATTGCCGTTGAAAGTGCAGAAATGGTAATAGGCATCTTCGGATGCTGCTGCTGTTGCGACAGATGCATAAAGGTGAGGAGCAGCAGAAAATGCTCCGCTAATGTCGCTGCGAACGTTCAGAATGTGGAGGAGGTTCAAATATGTTATCAGAGCCACGTCTTCGATCCAGTGAGCTTGCAGAAACCGTCATCTCCCCGATACATTATCAATAGCGAGCCAATTTTCAACACCCTAAAGCTACCACATCGCTCCGTATTGATCCCCCGGATGATGCTCCCTGAGAAGGAAAAGTTCCTTACGTTCCAGATGCTGAGAGATGAGAGAGAGAGAGAGCACGTGGCCTTGTGAAACCCACCTCGAGGGAGAAAGCATGTCTCGGGGAATTTCCGATTTTATTTTTCAGACACCAAACTCCCAGCAGAAATGAACTTCTCGTCCTCACCCTGCTTACAAGGTGTTTTGAAGAATAGGGGTCAAAAATGTGAGCAGAGCTTCGCCAGCAACATCGTGGTCAGTGCACAAATCTCTTTGGATCATATGGGTCACATGAGTCTTGAGAAAGACTCGATATCCGCGGAATATTGTCGAATAAAAAGCAGATTTATCTTTCCCTTATTTCTTAGGGCGGGGGTGGCTCAGTCGGTAGCGCGCCAGGCTCATAATCTGTAGTTCCCAGGTTCGAGTCCCAGCTGAGTCAGATTATCTCCGCAAAATTCCCCGCCCTGCCCACGGTCAGTAAGGGACACCGATGGGCTTGGAAAGGCCGCCGTCCGTCGGATGGGACGTTAAGCCGTGACCCCGTGTGCGGGAGAGACATACCCTGTGCACGTTAAAGAACACGCTGGATGGCCTTGACGGGAGGCTACCGTCTGTCTCCCAACAGCTGTTCCAGTGGATCCCCTCCCCCAACCTTCTCTGAGACTTCGGGGTCCATGTGACTTGGCCATTTAGCCCATGGTGTGCAAAAAAGTGCCGCTCAGAGGTAAAACAACCCAACCCTTATTTCTTAACTTTGAATGGCAGAGAAGTTTACAGATATTCTGCAAGATTTTAAACGAAATTAACTTCCACAATTCCATGAGTGAAATTTCTCCACAGTGTTTGAATTACTACAGAATGTTTAGGGAAAAGCTCAGTCATCAATCGCTGGTACATATAAAAATGCAAAAAGTAAAAGAACCATATCGCCTCTGGCGCATATCAGATAATCTTTTTAGAAAGAACTAAGTTTTTGGTTTACGTAATTTTTAACTCCTTAAAAGATTTAATTCGTAGTAATGGATGTTTGCGAAAATGCAAATAATGGTATTTTATTAGTACTTTTACAACATAAAAGACATTTGTCTTTCATTCTTCAAAACGTTGCATTTTTCACACACCCTCTGAGAAAAAGGAGGCAGATTGTCTGTTCAAAAAGTTCATTTTATTTCACACAACCTTTCAGAAAACAGGGGTAGATAGTTTCTCCAAAATGTTGATTTTATTTCACACCCCCTCTCAGAAAAAAAGGGTAGTTTGTTACTTCTAAAAGTTTATATTATTTCACACTCCCTCTCATAAAAAAGGGGCAGATTGTTTCTACAAAAAGTTGATTTTATTTCACAACCCTTCTCAGAAAAAAGAGATAGATTATTTCTACAAAAATTTGATTTTATTTCACATCCCTTCTCACATAAATGGTGTAGATTGTTTCCGCAAAAAGTTTATTTTATCCCCCCCACCTCTCAGAAAAATGGGATAGATTGTTTATTCAAAAAGTCGATTTTATTTCACACATCCCTCCCAGAAAAAAATGCAGATTGTTTCTCGAAAAAGTGCCTATAATTTAACACACTTCTAAGAAAGAGGGGGTAGATTGTTTCTTCAAAAATTTGATTTTATTTCAGTTCACTCTCAGAAAAAAGGGGTAGGCTGTTTCTTCAAAGAGTTGCTTTTTTTCACACTCCCTCTCAGAAAAAAGGGATAGATTGTTTCTCCAAAAAGTTGATATTGTTTCTCACCACCTCTCAGGAAAAACAGATAGATTATTTTTTTAAAAAGTTATTTTTTCACACCACCTCTCAGAAAAAAGGAGTAGATTGTTTCTTCAAAATGTTGATTTTATTTCACCCACACTCTCAGAAAGAATGGCTAGATTGTTTCTTCAAAAAATTGATTTTATTTCACACTCCCTCTCAGAAAAAAGGGATAGATTGTTTCTCCAAAAAGTTGATATTGTTTCTCACCACCTCTCAGGAAAAACGGATAGATTATTTTTTTTTTAAAGTTAATTTTTCACACCACGTCTCAGAAAAAAGGAGTAGATTGTTTCTTCAAAATGTTGATTTTATTTCACCCACACTCTCAGAAAGAATGGCTAGATTGTTTCTTCAAAAAATTGATTTTATTTCACACCCCTCTCAGAAAAAATTGGATAGATTGTTTCCTCAAAGAGTTGATTTTATTTCACACCTCCCTCTCAGAGAAAAAAGGTAGATTGTTTCTTGAAAAGGATTATTTTATTTCACACCCCTTTCAGAAAAAAGACATAGTTTGTTTCTTCAAAAAGATGATTTTTTACACACCCTCTCAGAAAAAAAATTAGATTGTTTGTTTAAAAAGTTGATTTTTCACACACTCTCTCAGAAAAAAATGGGTAGATTGTTTCTTCAAAAATTTGATTCTTCACACCCCCCTCTAAAAAAAAAGAGTTAAATTTTTTCAAAAGTTTAATTTTATTTCACACCTCCCTCCTAGACAAAAAAGTGGCAGATTGTTTCTCCAAAAAGTTCATATTATTTAACACCCCTCTCATAAAAACGGGTACATTGTTTCTTCACATATTGGTTTTATTTCACTAACTCTCTCAGAAAAAAAAGGTAGATCGTTTCTTCAAAAAAGTTGATTTTATTTCACACACCCTGTCAGAAAAAAGGGATAGATTATTTCTACAAAAAGTTGTATTTATTTCACACCACTTCTCATATTAAAGGTGTAGATTTTTCCGCAAAAAGTTAGTTTTATTTCACCACCCTCTCTCAGTTAAAAGGTGCAGATTGTTTCCATAAAATGTTATTTTAATTTTTGCTCTCCACCTCTCAGAAAAATGGGGTAAATTCTTTCTTCGAAATGTTGACTTTATTTCACACACCCTCTCAGAAAAACAGAGGTAGATTTTTTCTTCAAAATCTAGTTTTTATTTCTCCCCCACTCTCAGAAAAAAGGGGGTAAATTGCTTGTTCAAAAAGTTGATTTTATTTCAAACACCCTCTCAAGAAATAGATGTATATTGTTTCTTCAAAAAGTTAATTTCATTTCATATCTCCTCTCAGAAAAAAAGGGTTAGATTGTTTCTTTAAAAAGTTGATTTTATTTCACACACCCTCTCAGAAAAATGGTGTAGATTGTTTCTTCAAAAAATTTATTTCATTTCACACACCCCTGTCAGAAAACAGGGATAGGTGTTTCTCCAAAAAGTTGCTTTTTTTGAAACATCCTCTGAGAAAAGAGGAGCAAATTGTTTATTCAAAATGATGTTATTTTTTTCAAAAAGCCTCTGAGAAATAGGATCCTGATTGTTGCTCTTTGTACAATATCTCTTGACACTCTACCACCGAAATCATAGATATCTTCTAGAAACCGATCGGGGGTGGCTCAGTCGGTAGCGCGCCAGGCTCGTAATCTGTAGTTCCCAGGTTCGAGTCCCAGCTGGGTCAGCGTCGAGATTTATCTCCGCAAAATTTCCCCGCCCTGCTCACGGTCAGTAGGGGACACCGATGGGCTTGGAAAGGCCGCCGTCCGTCGGATGGGACGTTAAGCCGTGGCCCCGTGTGCGGGAGAGCCATACCTTGTGCACGTTAAAGAACACGCTGGATGGCCTTGACGGGAGGCTACCATCTGTCTCCCAACAGCTGTTCCAGTGGGTCCCCTCCCCCAACCTTCTCTGAGCCTTCGGGGTCCATGTGATCTGGCCATTTAGTCCATGGTGTGCAAAAAAGTGCCGCTCAGAGGTAAAACAACACAACCCAACCTAGAAACCGATCATTTGCAACATTCATTAAAGGTTTTGTCGTCCCCATATTTAGTGACCTATAAGGATGAAAATTAAAACTACTTAAGGATTTAGAAAATGCCAATTATAATATTTAATTTTTACCATTCCAAATGCAAAATTGTTTTACAATTATCCCTTTCAACAGTTGCTTTTCCCACTCACTCTAGGTAATAAAAAAAAATACCCTCTCAAATACCTCTCTTTTTAAAGTCTAAAATGAAATATAATAATAAATACCACCCTCAAGCAGCTGCTTGCCACAGATGTCTGATAGGAACTTGTCAGTTTACATGCCATAGTAGAAGGTCTGAGAGAATGGCAGGACCTCTGCAGAAAAACGACACATACATCCATGCCTTACACGGGGCTCGAACCCAGGTCCCTTAGATGTACAAGGGGTCAACTCTTTGCTTCCAATGGAATCTTCTTAACCTTCCTATTCCACTTAATTTCGAATTTCTAGCATATATTAATCGTTTGCAATATTTCTTACAATTTTCGAACGATTATTATTGATTACAACAATAACAAACGGTTATTGTTTACAATTTTCAAAATTTTCCAGTTGTAGAATGTAATTATAAGTTTTGGGATATTCTGAAAGTTCGAATCGTAATATTTCAACAATACCTATTCAACCCCCTGGGGCGGGGGGGTGGCTCAGTCGGTAGCGCGCCAGGCTCGTAATCTGTAGTTCGCAGGTTCGAGTCCCAGCTGGGTCAGCGTTGAGATTTATCTCCGCAAAATTCCCCGCCTTGCCCACGGTCAGTAGGGGACACCGATGGGCTTGGAAAGGCCGCCGTCCGTCGGACGGGACGTTAAGCCGTGGCCCCGTGTGCGGGAGAGCCATACCCTGTGCACGTTAAAGAACACGCTGGATGGCCTTGACGGGAGGCTACCATCTGTCTCCCAACAGCTGTTCCAGTGGGTCCCTTCCTCCAACCCTCTCTGAGCCTTCGGGGTCCATTTGACCTGGCCATTTAGCCCATGGTGTGCAAAAAAGTGCCGCTCAGAGGTAAAACAACCCAACCTATTCAACCCCAAAAAAGGATTTTTCAATTCATTTCAAAGATCCAAAAATTCGATGTCTACAGACAGACAGGCAACAAAGGGAAAACATTGACTCATTTTATTTTGGAAACGTTATAATAATAAATGCCTTCTCAAGCAGCTGTTCGGGACAGAGGTCTGAGAGGAGAGCCTGAAAGTTTAATAGGACATAGAGAAGATCTGTGAGGAAAGCGAGAGCTCAGCAGAAAGACAGCACAAATATTGATAGCTTCCGTAAGCAATTCAATAAGTGACAAAAAGTTCAACGAAACATTGCAACAGAATGCGATAACCGATGCAAATTTAATATATATACAGTAGAATTCCTCTTATCCAGCCCTGACGGGACCGGGTTGGGTTGGGTTGTTTTACCTCTGAGCGGCACTTTTTTGCAACACCATGGGCTAAATGGCCAGGTCACATGGACCCCGAAGGCTCAGAGAAGGTTGGGGGAGGGGACCCACTGGAACAGCTGTTGGGAGACAGATGGTAGCCTCCCGTCAAGGCCATCCAGCATGTTCTTTAACGTGCACAGGGTATGGCTCTCCCGTACACGGGGCCACGGCTTAACGTCCCATCCGACGGACGGCGGCCTTTCCAAGCCCATCGGTGTCCCCTACTGACCGTGGGCAGGGCGGGGAATTTTTGCGGAGATAAATCTCAACGCTGACCCAGCTGGGACTCGAACCTGGGAACTACAGATTACGAGCCTGGCGCGCTACCGACTGAGCCACCCCCGCCCCCAAGACTTGACCGGACACTGCCGGATGGACGAAAGGCCGATTAATCCGAAAATCGTGTCAGAAATAAATAAAAACGGCAAATGTCAGAAATACTAACTGTATTTTAATAGATAATTTGTTGTATAATATTAACAGTTCACTAACACTCACTTGAAAAAGTCCGTGATTTTTTTCTGTTTCTTTGAACTTAACACTTTTTCACCTGCAAGTCTTCCCATTTTTTAATTAACATCACATCAATCGCAGATGTGTCCTATTGTTGTTCAATGTATCTTACTGCAACATCAGAAGCTTTTTTTCTTTCAATATGGTTAACTTTCTCTTCTTTCTCTTCTTTCTCTTCTTCATTCTCCGCTTCTTCTGCATTCCCTTCTTGGCAAGGGCGGGGGTGGCTCAGTCGGTAGCGCGCCAGGCTCGTAATCTGTAGTTCCCAGGTTCGAGTCCCAGCTGGGTCAGCGTTGAGATTTATCTCCGCAAAATTCCCCGCCCTGCCTACGGTCAATAGGGGACACTGATGGGCTTGGAAAGGCCGCCGTCCGTCGGATGGGACTTAAGCCGTGGCCTCGTGTGCGGGAGAGCCATACCCTGTGCACGTTAAAGAACACGCTGGATGGCCTTGACGGGAGGCTACCATCTGTCTCCCAACAGGTGTTCCAGTGGGTCCCCTCCCCCAACCTTCTCTGAGCCTTCGGGGTCCATGTGACCTGGGCATTTAGCCCATGGTGTGCAAAAATGCAGCTCAGAGGAAAAACAACCCAGCGTTAAAGAACACGCTGGATGGCCTTGATGGGAGGCTACCATCTGTCACCCAACAGCTGTTCCAGTGGGTCTCCTCCCCCAACCTTCTCTGAGCCTTCGGGGTCCTTGTGGCCGGGCCATTTAGCCCATGGTGTGCAAAAAAGTGCCGCTCAGAGGTAAAACAACCAACCAAAACAACCAATCAAGTGTGTCACATCCAGGCAGCAGTTTGAAGTCATTAAGCAGCGAAATGTTGTCATTATCCGTCATATCTTCGGTAGGCTCAGTCTCATTCGATAATTTCGTATTGGTACTTTCTACACAGTTTTCGAGACATGGAGTCAAGTCATGGAGAAAACGTCGAGCTAAAGTTTTCTCCGTAACTTTAAAAAGTTGTACGAGGCATTTCTTCAAAAGCTTTCGCCAACATGTAGATAATATCTTTGATATTTATTGTTTTCAAAGCATTTAAAAGTCCTATTCCCTCATTTTCGGTTCGCTGTTGAATTTCTTAAAGAAGCTTTCTCCTGTATCACCTTTCAAAACTTACAAGCACGCCTTGATCCATTGGTTGCACTATAGATGTTACATTAGGTGGCAAAAACATGGCTTTCATGTTGTCAGAAATAAGCTCGCCTGGCATTATCGAGAATGAGCAGGGCCTTTACAAGCATTGTCCTTTACAAGCATTGTCGAAATTGTCGAATTTCAAATACTGAGGGCCTTTACAAGCATTGTCGAGAATGAGTAGGGCCTTTACAAGCATTGTCGAGAATGAGTAGGGCCTTTACAAGCATTGTCGAGAATGAGTAGGGCCTTTACAAGCATTGTCGAGAATGAGTAGGGCCTTTACAAGCATTGTCGAGAATGAGTAGGGCCTTTACAAGCATTGTCGAGAATGAGTAGGGCCTTTACAAGCATTGTCGAGAATGAGTAGGGCCTTTACAAGCATTGTCGAGAATGAGTATGGCCTTTACAAGCATTGTCGAGAATGAGTATGGCCTTTACAAGCATTGTAAGACTTGTCAAGTGATTTTTTACTTTTGGAACAAATTCTGTAAAGAACCACTCATTAAGCAAATATGAGTCTATCCAAGCAGAATTTTGAGCTTTGTAGTAAACTGACAGCGTAGGTAAATTTAAATGCTTCAATGCTCGGGGTTTTGCTGATTTCCTAATTGCTAAAAGAGGAAGTTTGTGCGTACCTGCAGCATTTGTACACACAGCCAGAGTTGGGTTGTTTTACCTCTGAGTGGCACTTTTTTGCACACCATGGGCTAAATGGCCAGGTCACATGGACCCCGAAAGCTCAGAGAAGGTTGGGGGAGGGGGATCCACTGGAACAGCTGTTGGGAGACAGATGGTAGCCTCTCGTTAAGGCCATCCAGCGTGTTCTTTAATGTGCACAGGGTATGGCTCTTCCGCACACGGGGCCGCGGCTTAACGTCCCATCCGACGGACGGCGCCTTTCCAAGCCCATCGGTGTCCCCTACTGACCGTGGGCAGGGCGGGGAGTTTTGCGGAGATAAATCTCAACGCTGACCCAGCTGGTACTCGAACCTGGGAACTACAGATTACGAGCCTGGCGCGATACCGACTGAGCCACCCCCGCCCCTACATTAGGTGGCAAAAGCATGGCTTTTATGTTGTCAGAAATGAGTTCGCTTGGCTGTGTTGGAGCATTGTCGAGAATGAGTAGGGCCTTTGCAAGCAATGTAAAACTTGTCAAGTGATTTTTTACTTTTGGAACAAATTCTGTAAAGAATCACTCATTAAGCAAATACGAGTCTATCCAAGCAGACCTTTGAGCTTTGTAGTAAACTGGCAGCGTAGGTAAATTTAAATGCTTCAATGCTCGGGGTTTGGCTGATTTCCCAATTGCAAAAAGAGGAAGTTTGTGCGTACCTGCAGCATTTGTACACACAGCCAGAGTGATTCATTCTTTGTTTGTTTTAAATACTGATGCTGAGGTTTCTTGCGCTTTCACAAGTTTAAATTTAATCCAGTCTCATCAACATTGTAGATTTGTTCTGCGCATAGGCCTTCTTCTTCTTCAATAAGCACTAAACTTTTCTGAAAATTACTTTGAGGCTAAAGGAGCAGCTGTCAATTTCTCACCACAAACACCAAGGTAATGAACACCATGTCGTTTTTTTCCACCGAGAAACCCATCCCTCTCTTGCTGAAAGATCTCCCCCTTTATGGATTTTAAAATGAAGGATTAATGTTTTTTCTTTCAAGATTGGCCCACTGATTGCCATTCCTTTTCGACGCTCTTGCATGAACCATAACCAAAGTGCATCATCAACAATTTGATATTTCGGCTTTCTAATCCTTTCAGGGCCATAAGGTTTCTAAGAGTAAATATTAGTATGTAACTGTTTATTTTAGTTTGTTTAGACGTAAAATAAATAAAAATCATAAGAAAAATACATAACAATGTGTAGTTTTTTTGGAATTTTATGGGAAATATTTTTCCAAATGGACTATAAAGGTAACACAAATTATAGTTAGGCTTATTATGCAATGTCTTTTATTTATTGGTTTATTAGAACAAAATGTTAACTAAAATAATACAAAAATTATGAAATAAAATTACTATACAAAATGATGTGCTAATTGTGATATTCTGCGAAGCAATTTCTTTTGGTAGTGAGGCAAAGATGGACATTGCACATAGTACATATATTATGCGTCCTGACAGTTCTGTTTTTGTTTTCGAAACGTTTCCGTTTACGTCATTGCGTTCGGCATACGTTCTATTTAGACATTCTGGATAAAAAATGCAGATAAGGTTATAATTAAATACGACAATCACCAATTTTAAAATGGGAAAAATGTTTCCCTTAGTCGTGAAAGGGTTAAGAATGCACCGAGAAGAAAACGTTTTTTCAGACTAGACTTGAGTGCAAAAATCTTGTAAAGATTTTCTATTCCTTCTCCAGTCATTTGCCGTGCTTTTATCAACACCTGTTTCATCACAAATATGCTTTTACTGGATCTCCTTTGTCAATAGTTTCTAACCTTCTAATTTCCTCTCCATCGAAACGAAATTACTCTTACGTTTGCAACCGCTCATTTTGTTCCACACAATAATTAATAGATCACAACACACACTAATGTATTCGCACAGTACACTGTACATTGTAATATTCACAAAGAGGAACTGAGGCAAATATGTACTGTATTATAAACAAAACACGCGACGACTTCCTTCCGCTTCTTGGAACTGAAGCAAATAAACAAAACACGCGGCGACTTGCTTCCGCTTCTTCGAACTGAAGCAAATAAACAAAACACGCGACGACTTTCTTCCGCTTCTTGGAACTGAAGCAAATAAACAAAACACGCGGCGACTTTCTTCCGCTTCTTGGAACTGAAGCAAATATATAAAACACGCGACGACTTCCTTCCGCTTCTTGGAACTGAAGCAAATAAACAAAACACGCGGCGACTTTCTTCCGCTTCTTGGAACTGAAGCAAATAAACAAAACACGCGACGACGTCCTTCCGCTTCTTGGAACTGAAGCAAATAAACAAAACACGCGGCGACTTTCTTCCGCTTCTTGGAACTGAAGCAAATAAACAAAACACGCGACGACTTCCTTCCGCTTCTTGGAATTCAAGCAAATAAACAAAACACGCGGCGACTTGCTTCCGCTTCTTGGAACTGAAGCAAATAAACAAAACACGCGACGACTTCCTTCCGCTTCTTAGAACTGAAGCAAATAAACAAAACACGCGACGTCTTCCTTCCGCTTCTTAGAACTGAAGCAAATAAACAAAACACGCGGCGACTTTCTTCCGCTTCTTGGAACTGAAGCAAATAAACAAAACACGCGACGACTTCCTTCCGCTTCTTGGAACTGAAGCAAATAAACAAAACACGCGGCGACTTGCTTCCGCTTCTTGGAACTGAAGCAAATAAACAAAACACGCGACGACTTCCTTCCGCTTCTTGGAACTGAAGCAAATAAACAAAACACGCGACGACTTCCTTCCGCTTCTTGGAACTGAAGCAAATAAACAAAACACGCGGCGACTTGCTTCCGCTTCTTGGAACTGAAGCAAATAAACAAAACACGCGACGACTTCCTTCCGCTTCTTGGAACTGAAGCAAATAAATAAAACACGCGACGACTTCCTTCCGCTTCTTGGAACTGAAGCAAATAAACAAAACACGCGACGACTTCCTTCCGCTTCTTGGAACTCAAGCAAATAAACAAAACACGCGGCGACTTGCTTCCGCTTCTTGGAACTGAAGCAAATAAACAAAACACGCGACGACTTCCTTCCGCTTCTTGGAACTGAAGCAAATAAACAAAACACGCGACGACTTCCTTCCGCTTCTTGGAACTGAAGCAAATAAACAAAACACGCGGCGACTTGCTTCCGCTTCTTGGAACTGAAGCAAATAAACAAAACACGCGACGACTTCCTTCCGCTTCTTGGAACTGAAGCAAATAAATAAAACACGCGACGACTTCCTTCCGCTTCTTGGAACTGAAGCAAATAAACAAAACACGCGACGACTTCCTTCCGCTTCTTGGAACTGAAGCAAATAAACAAAACACGCGGCAACTTGCTTCCGCTTCTTGGAACTGAAGCAAATAAACAAAACACGCGACGACTTCCTTCCGCTTCTTGGAACTGAAGCAAATAAACAAAACACGCGACGACTTCCTTCCGCTTCTTGGAACTCAAGCAAATAAACAAAACACGCGGCGACTTGCTTCCGCTTCTTGGAACTGAAGCAAATAAAGAAAACACGCGGCGACTTTCTTCCGCTTCTTGGAACTGAAGCAAATAAACAAAACACGCGACGACTTCCTTCCGCTTCTTGGAACTGAAGCAAATAAATAAAACACGCGACGACTTCCTTCCGCTTCTTGGAACTGAAGCAAATAAACAAAACACGCGACGACTTCCTTCCGCTTCTTGGAACTGAAGCAAATAAACAAAACACGCGGCGACTTGCTTCCGCTTCTTGGAACTGAAGCAAATAAACAAAACACGCGGCGACTTCCTTCCGCTTCTTGGAACTGAAGCAAATAAACAAAACACGCGGCGACTTGCTTCCGCTTCTTGGAACTGAAGCAAATAAACAAAACACGCGACGACTTCCTTCCGCTTCTTGGAACTGAAGCAAATAAACAAAACACGCGACGACTTCCTTCCGCTTCTTGGAACTCAAGCAAATAAACAAAACACGCGGCGACTTGCTTCCGCTTCTTGGAAGTGAAGCAAATAAACAAAACACGCGGCGACTTGCTTCCGCTTCTTGGAACTGAAGCAAATAAACAAAACACGCGACGACTTGCTTCCGCTTCTTGGAACTGAAGCAAATAAACAAAACACGCGGCGAGTTGCTTCCGCTTCTTGGAACTGAAGCAAATAAACAAAACACGCGACGACTTCCTTCCGCTTCTTGGAACTGAAGCAAATAAACAAAACACGCGGCGACTTGCTTCCGCTTCTTGGAACTGAAGCAAATAAACAAAACACGCGACGACTTCCTTCCGCTTCTTGGAACTGAAGCAAATAAACAAAACACGCGGCGACTTGCTTCCGCTTCTTGGAACTGAAGCAAATAAACAAAACACGCGACGACTTCCTTCCGCTTCTTAGAACTGAAGCAAATAAACAAAACACGCGGCGACTTGCTTCCGCTTCTTGGAACTGAAGCAAATAAACAAAACACGCGACGACTTCCTTCCGCTTCTTGGAACTGAAGCAAATAAACAAAACACGCGGCGACTTTCTTCCGCTTCTTGTAACTGAAGCAAATAAACAAAACACGCGACGACTTCCTTCCGCTTCTTGGAACTGAAGCAAATAAACAAAACACGCGGCGACTTGCTTCCGCTTCTTGGAACTGAAGCAAATAAACAAAACACGCGACGACTTCCTTCCGCTTCTTGGAACTGAAGCAAATAAACAAAACACGCGGCGACTTGCTTCCGCTTCTTGGAACTGAAGCAAATAAACAAAACACGCGGCGACTTCCTTCCGCTTCTTGGAACTCAAGCAAATAAACAAAACACGCGGCGACTTGCTTCCGCTTCTTGGAACTGAAGCAAATAAACAAAACACGCGACGACTTCCTTCCGCTTCTTGGAACTCAAGCAAATAAACAAAAAAAGCGGGGACTTGCTTCCGCTTCTTGGAACTGAAGCAAATAAACAAAACACGCGACGACTTCCTTCCGCTTCTTAGAACTGAAGCAAATAAACAAAACACGCGGCGACTTTCTTCCGCTTCTTGGAACTGAAGCAAATAAACAAAACACGCGACGACTTCCTTCCGCTTCTTCGAACTGAAGCAAATAAATAAAACACGCGACGACTTCCTTCCGCTTCTTGGAACTGAAGCAAATAAACAAAACACGCGGCGACTTGCTTCCGCTTCTTGGAACTGAAGCAAATAAACAAAACACGCGGCGACTTCCTTCCGCTTCTTGGAACTGAAGCAAATAAACAAAACACGCGGCGACTTGCTTCCGCTTCTTGGAACTGAAGCAAATAAACAAAACACGCGACGACTTCCTTCCGCTTCTTGGAACTCAAGCAAATAAACAAAACACGCGGCGACTTGCTTCCGCTTCTTGGAAGTGAAGCAAATAAACAAAACACGCGGCGACTTGCTTCCGCTTCTTGGAACTGAAGCAAATAAACAAAACACGCGACGACTTGCTTCCGCTTCTTGGAACTGAAGCAAATAAACAAAACACGCGGCGACTTGCTTCCGCTTCTTGGAACTGAAGCAAATAAACAAAACACGCGACGACTTCCTTCCGCTTCTTGGAACTGAAGCAAATAAACAAAACACGCGGCGACTTGCTCCCGCTTCTTGGAACTGAAGCAAATAAACAAAACACGCGACGACTTCCTTCCGCTTCTTGGAACTGAAGCAAATAAACAAAACACGCGGCGACTTGCTTCCGCTTCTTGGAACTGAAGCAAATAAACAAAACACGCGGCGACTTCCTTCCGCTTCTTGGAACTGAAGCAAATAAACAAAACACGCGACGACTTCCTTCCGCTTCTTGGAACTGAAGCAAATAAACAAAACACGCGGCGACTTGCTTCCGCTTCTTGGAACTGAAGCAAATAAACAAAACACGCGACGACTTCCTTCCGCTTCTTGGAACTGAAGCAAATAAACAAAACACGCGGCGACTTGCTTCCGCTTCTTGGAACTGAAGCAAATAAACAAAACACGCGACGACTTCCTTCCGCTTCTTGGAACTGAAGCAAATAAACAAAACACGCGGCGACTTGCTTCCGCTTCTTGGAACTGAAGCAAATAAACAAAACACGCGACGACTTCCTTCCGCTTCTTGGAACTGAAGCAAATAAACAAAACACGCGGCGAGTTGCTTCCGCTTCTTCGAACTGAAGCAAATAAACAAAACACGCGACGACTTCCTTCCGCTTCTTGGAACTCAAGCAAATAAACAAAACACGCGGCGACTTGCTTCCGCTTCTTGGAACTGAAGCAAATAAACAAAACACGCGACGACTTCCTTCCGCTTCTTGGAACTGAAGCAAATAAACAAAACACGCGGCGACTTGCTTCCGCTTCTTGGAACTGAAGCAAATAAACAAAACACGCGACGACTTCCTTCCGCTTCTTAGAACTGAAGCAAATAAACAAAACACGCGGCGACTTTCTTCCGCTTCTTGGAACTGAAGCAAATAAATAAAACACGCGACGACTTCCTTCCGCTTCTTGGAACTGAAGCAAATAAATAAAACACGCGACGACTTCCTTCCGCTTCTTGGAACTGAAGCAAATAAACAAAACACGCGGCGACTTGCTTCCGCTTCTTGGAACTGAAGCAAATAAACAAAACACGCGGCGACTTGCTTCCGCTTCTTGGAACTGAAGCAAATAAACAAAACACGCGGCGACTTTCTTCCGCTTCTTGGAACTGAAGCAAATAAACAAAACACGCGACGACTTCCTTCCGCTTCTTGGAACTGAAGCAAATAAACAAAACACGTGGCGACTTGCTTCCGCTTCTTGGAACTGAAGCAAATAAACAAAACACGCGACGACTTCCTTCCGCTTCTTGGAACTCAAGCAAATAAACAAAACACGCGGCGACTTGCTTCCGCTTCTTGGAACTGAAGCAAATAAACAAAACACGCGACGACTTCCTTCCGCTTCTTGGAACTGAAGCAAATAAACAAAACACGCGACGACTTGCTTCCGCTTCTTGGAACTGAAGCAAATAAACAAAACACGCGGCGAGTTGCTTCCGCTTCTTCGAACTGAAGGAAATAAACAAAACACGCGACGACTTCCTTCCGCTTCTTGGAACTCAAGCAAATAAACAAAACACGCGGCGACTTGCTTCCGCTTCTTGGAACCGAAGCAAATAAACAAAACACGTTGGGACTTTCTTCCGCTTCTTGGAACTGAAGCAAATAAACAAAACACGTTGGGATTTCTTCCGCTTCTTGGAACTGAAGCAAATAAACAAAACACGTGGGGACTTGCTTCCGCCTCTTGGAAGTGAAACAAATAAACAAAATACTTGGGGACTTTCTTCCGCATCTTGGAACTGAAGGAAATAAAACACGCGACGCCTTCCTTCCACTTCTTGGAACCGAAGCAAATAAACAAAACACGCGGCGACTTTCTTCCGCTTCTTGGAACTGAAGCAAATAAACAAAACACGTGGGAACTTGCTTCCGCTTCTTGGAACGACCGGTTAAAGTGGAGGCCGGTTAAACCGAGACCGGATAAGAGAGGGAGTCTACTGTATATAAAAGATTTTCTTAGGATAGAAGAAATCGCCAATATTTTTTAATCTTTTAAAAACATGTACCTACATATATATAAAATTGACGTCACTCTATCTGTCTGTCTATCCATACATATTGATTTTTTTTTTACTTTTAGAGAAAATCAGAAAATTCTTATTTGGAGATCAGAGATTGGACACGTGTTGATGAAATATTATATATATATTTTTTAAAAATATAATTTTTATTCATAAGAGTAAAGAATACAAATACATTTACAAATTGACCCGCAAAGCTAAATAGCTTTTCTGCAGGAAAATGAATAAATTATATTAAACATAGGTCATTCAGCCACAAAAATGGTGTACATCAAATAAATCCACAAAACGCGACACATAATAATCAGGTAACAAAAAATACCAAATAATTTTTAATTCCATTTGAAGTCTTCTAAAAGAATCATATTTTCGAATCTAGGAATAGCTTTAATAGCGTCCTCTAATCTAGGAATAGCGTAGAATTTAAAACAGTTAAAAGAAAAGAACTCTGATCTCTAAATAAAGAGAAAACTCTTAGTTTAAGGTCAATATCAATTTTAGGGGAAAAAATTCTTCAACCTGGTAGGGCACGACCTCCTTACAAAATGTCATCTGCTCTGACCGCCGAACTACCGGCCAATAGTGTAGCTTACCTCTATTTGATGTTATTTACTTTCTACTTAAAATACACAATTTTGTGTGTCTGATGAATTTGCACATTGTCCTATCTGGTCAGAAACAGTCTCAGAAAACAGATAAGTTACGTTGGGTTGTTTTACCTCTGACCGGCACTTTTTTGCACATTATGGGCTAAATGGCCAGGTCACAAGGACCCCGAAAGCTCAGAGAAGGATTGGGGCAGGGGACCCACTGGAACAGCTGTTGGGAGACAGATGGTAGCCTCCCATCAAGGCCATCCAGCGTCTTCTTTAACGTGCACAGGGTATGGCTCTCCCATACACGGGGCCACGGTTTAACGTCCCATCCGACGGACGGCGGCCTTTCCAAGCTTATCGGTGTCCCCTACTGACCGTGGGCAGGGCGGGGAATTTTGCGGAGATAAATCTCAACGCTGACCCAGCTGGGATTCGAACCTGGGAACTACAGATTACGAGCCTGGCGCGCTACCGAGTGAGCCACCCCCGCCCCAGATACGTTACGAGTATAAATTTGAATGTAATGAAGAAATTTGGCGACGTTTTTTGTCCAAATGTCAAAGAAGGTATCACCTTAGTTGAACGTTGATATCAATTTTAGAGGAAAAATTATCTTGAGCTTGGTGTATCAGAATCCACTATCTCACGATAATATTTTACCATGTTATCAGGAGGTTGTGGATTCTGATTCCAACTGGATGAACACAATTTGATTTCTCTAAAATTGATATCGATGTTAAACTAAGAGTAATACCTTCCTTGACAGTTCGACAAAAACGTTGAGAAATATCTTCAATTTTTTTATATACTGACATCACCACTTCTCGCAAACAGTGTTATCAGAATAATATGAACACCCACGGAATCATAGTATACCGGCCCAGGCGCGTCACAGAGTGTCGCAAGGTCGACCACACGGAGATATAAGTGGTAGGCCAGGACAGATGAGCCATAGTGCATAACGTGAGCACAATGGGCAGTGGTGTTTATTTGACGGACGTTCTAAAAGGATCGCTCCGAGGGTGTAATTTGGGTTGTTGGGTTGTTTTACCTCTGAGCGGCACTTTTTTGCACACCATGGGATAAAGAGCCATGTCACATGGACCGCGAAGGCTCAGAGAAGGTTGGGGGAGGGGACCCGCTGGAACAACTGTTGGGAGACAGATGGTAGCCTCCCGTCAAGACCATCCAGCGTGTTCTTTAACGTGGACAGGGTATGGCTTTCACACACACGGGACCACGGCTTAACGTCCCATCCGACGGACGGCGGCCTTTCCAAGCCCATCGGTGTCCCCTACTGACCGTGGGCAGGGCGGGGAATTTTGCGGAGGTAAATCTCAACGCTGACCCAGCTGGGACTCGAACTTGGGAACTACAGATTACGAGCCTGGCGCGCTATCCACTGAGCCCCCCCCCGCCCCCAAGGGTGGAAGCATCTCAGAAACAGCGGACTTCGTGGGCTGTTCACGAGGTGCTTTAGTAAGGGTGTACCAAGAACGAACCACTGGCACACCGAGTACCTCCAGACGCCATAACTGTGGAACCCCAAAGGTCATCGACCCCAGAGGAGAACGTCGCCTCCGTTGACTGGTATCGAAGCGCAACAGTGCAGCAATTGACCACTCAAATGACCGCTGGGGAACCCAGGTACGTGTCCCAATAACAGAAGAGTGAACCCTGTTAGGCATGGGTCTCCAAAGTCAATGCTGTGTAAAGGCGCCCATGTTAACGAAGGTCCATCGGCAACGACGCCTGTAGTTCGGACGGGACTACCGTCTTTGGACAGTGGGAGAGTGGAAAAAGTTTGCCTTCTCCGACGAATCAAGGTTTCTCTCCACAGAAGTGACAGGTAGTGGTGGATATAGCGTCAGACACACGAGACCCAACATCTGGAAATGCTTGTCGGTCAAGTTGTTTGGGTTGTGTTGTTTTACCTCTGAGCGGCACTTTTTTGCACACCATGGGCTAAATGGCCAGGTCACATGGACCCCGAAGGCTCAGAGAAGGTTGGGGGAGGGGACCCACTGGAAGAGCTGTTGGGAGACAGATGGTAGCCTCCCGTCAAGGCCATCCAGCGTGTTCTTTAACGTGCACAGGGTATGGCTCTCCCGCACACGGGGCAACGGCTTAACGTCCCATTCGACGGACGGCGGCCTTTCCAAGACCATCGGTGTCCCGTACGGCCGTGGAAAAGGCGGGGAATTTTACGGAGATAAATCTCAACACTGACCGAGCTGGGACTCGATCATGGAAACTGCATCTGTCTCCCACCATCTGTCTCCCAACAGCTGTTCCAGTGGGTCCCCTCCCCCAACCTTCTCTTAGCCTTCGGGGTCCATGTGACCTGGCCATTTAGCCCATGGTGTGCAAAAAAGTGCCGGTCAGAGGTAAAGCAACCCAACCCAACCTAAGTTTCGGACAAGGGAAAGATCTAGTTTGATTTTTTTCTATTTCAGAAAACAGAAGAAGGTTTCCTTTGGGGCTGTTGAAAAACGTTTTCAACACTTAACGAAAGACATTCGCTTGGGAGGACGATGAATTGTATTTATCCTCAAGACAAAGACCTGTATCAGAGAGAACTCATGTTGTAAAAAAAAGTTGTGGGTTGGGTTGCTTTACCTCTGAGCGGCACTTTTTTGCACACCATGGGCTAAATGGCCACGTCACAAGGACCCCGAAGGCTCAGAGAAGGTTGGGGGAGGGGACCCACTGCAACAGCTGTTGGGAGACAGATGGTAGCCTCCCGTCAAGGCCATCCGGTGTGTTCTTTAACGTGCACAGTGTATGGCTCTCAAACACTTGGGGCCACGGCTTAACGTCCAATCCGACGGACGGCGGCCTTTCCAAGCCCATCGGTGTCCCCTACTGACCGTGAGCAGGGGGGAATTTTGCGGAGATAAATCTCAACGCTGCCCCAGCTGGGACTCGAACATGGGAAGTACAGATTACGAGGCTGGCGCGCTACCGACTGAGCCACCCCCGCCTCATTTTATGACTAGAGGTCTTGTATAGTTAGAGGTTGGCCATCTCGATAATTCACTGCCATTGGTTGATTGAGTCACGTGGTTTATGGGCGCCATGTTTTGTCCTACCGTGAGACGAAAGCCTATGAGTTAGCGTGTGTACCTATTTAAAACTTCTCCGTTGTTATAGTTTTATACATTTCTACCACTTTTTTTGTCTTTAAAAGCTGTGAAATTTTATGAATGTCTTACTGGACTGCATTTGGGTGTAAAAATTCTGCTCATAGAAATAAATTAATGAATATTTTTTACAAGAAACTCCCCTAGGTTGAGTTGGGTAGTTTTACCTCTGAGCGGCACTTTTTTGCACACCATGGGCTAAATGGCCAGGTCACATGGACCCCATAGGCTCAGAGAAGGTTGAGGGAGGGGACCCACTGGAACAGCTGTTGGGAGACAGATGGTAGCCTCCCTGTTGGGAGACAGTTTGGGAGACCCGTTTGATAGACAGATGGTAGCCTCCCTTGTGCGGGAGAGCCATACCCTGTGCACGTTAAAGGCCACCCAGCGTATTCTTTAACGTGCACAGGCTATGGCCCTCCCGCACACGGGGCCACGGCTTAACGTCACATCTGACGGACGGCGGCCTTTCCAAGCCCATCGGTGTCCCCTACTGACCGTGGTAAGGGCAGGGAATAACTCCCCTAGAAAACGGAAATTGTCTGCAAAGGTGAAATGAGCTAGCTGAAAACCAGGAAATAATTTATTCGTTTAATAATTATAATAATTTTAAGTTCGTTTAAAAAACGATCTAATTTTTGCATTTTGTCGTCATCTTGCCAATATTTGTTCGTTTGTTTGTTCGTCTGTTTTTCCACCTGTCTATCCGTCTAAAGTAAATAAACGTTTTTCCTTTTAGAGAAAAAATTAAAAATTGTTTTTGTGTGGATAGATTTCGAAGAAATATTGCGATTCACAATTTTGAAATATTCCAATAGCCTCTAGCGGTGGAAAATAGGGGCGGGGGTGGCTCAGTCGGTAGCGCGCCAGGCTCGTAATCTGTAGTTCCCAGGATCGAGTCCCAACTGGGTCAGCGTTGAGATTTATCTCCGCAAAATTCCCCCCTGCTCACGGTCAGTAGGGGACACCGATGGGCTTGGAAAGGCCGCCGTCCGTCGGATGGGACGTTAAGCCGTGGCCCCGTGTGCGGGAGAGCCATACCCTGTGCACGTTAAAGAACACGCTGGATGGCCTTGACGGGAGGCTACCATCTGTCTCCCAACAGCTGTTCCAGTGGGTCCCCTCCCCCAACCTTCTCTCAACCTTCGGAGTCCATGTGACCTGGCTCTGCTCATAGAAATAATTATTATTATTTAGCATATGGTGTGCAAAAAAGTGCCGCTCAGAGGTAAAACAATCCAATCCAAGCCATTGGTTGATTGAGTCACGTGGTTTATGGGCGCCATGTTTTGTCGTACCGTGAGGCGAAAAGTTAGCGTGTGTACCTATTTAAAACTTCTCCGTTGTTATAGTTTTATACATTTCTATCACTTTTTTTTGTCTATAAGAGCTGACATATGTTATGAATGCCTCACTGCTCTGCATTTGGGTCTAAAAATTCTGTTCATAGAAATAAATTAATGAATATTTTTTCTAAGAAACTCCCCTAGAAAACGGAAATTGTCTGCAAAGGTGAAACGAGGTAACTTGAAAAGCAACAAATAACTGATTCGTTTAATAAGTATAATAATTATAAGATCGGTTGAAAAACGATCTAATTTTTGCATTTTGTCGTCATCTTGCCAATATTTGTTCGTTTGTTTGTCTGTCTGTCTTTCCACCTGTCTATCCGCCTAAACTCAATAAACGTTTTTCCTTTTAGAGAAAAATTAAAAAATTGCTTTTGGGTTGGATAGATTTCGAAGAAATGTTGCGATTCACAATTTTGAAATATTCCAATAGCCTCTAGCGGTGGAAAATGATGGAAAAAGCTAAAATTTCAAAAGAGTATTGCAAGCAAACTATTTACACTAGAAATCCGAAAATTTGGTGGTAGAGTGTTATAGTCAGAAGGTTTGCAACGACATCAAGCTTTACCGTCGTAGCCAAAAGGGGGTGCGAAAATTAAACGTTTAAGAAATAAACGAAACAACCTCTTTTTTGATTGGGTTTTACAGGTACTAATAAAATACTAATATTTACATTTTCCGAATCCCCCATCAGTTGGAATTTTCACTGTTAGAAAGTACTAAAGGCGGTAAATATAAACTCGAAAGACGGCCTCTAGCGGCTGGAAATACCAGATCTTTAAACGAATATTGCAAATGATCTCTTTATGATAGAAACTTACATGTTTTGGAGGAACTTACATTACCTTGAAGAGGAACTCTTCTAATCTATTGAGGATAATACGTTCAAACAGTTTTCCAAGGCAGGAAAACAGACTGATTGGACGATAGCTGTCAGGAAATACAAACTCCTTTCCTGGTTTGTGTATCAGTCTGACATAAGCGTTTTTCCAGGCTCCTGGAAAAACATGGTGACGGAGGAGGAAATTAAAAATCCCGCAGAGATAGGTAATGGCTTTCTTCGGAAGGTGTTTTAGCATTCTGTTGGAAATATTATCAGGATGAATGTTTACTATGTTTAAGAGAAAATCTATCATTCCATTGTTCAAATTGTTAACGGTAAGTGCTCAGAACTATGATAATAAATTTATAATAATAAATGCAACAAATTGTGAAGCATTTAGATTTTTAAGAAAATTTATTACGTACGTGACGAAATGAGAAAGGGAAATTTAATGAAAATGTATATTATTTTAGGTTAGAACATATTTAAATATGATATAACCTAATAAGTGAATTTGAAAGATGTAGATTGAATTATTTTACCTCTAAGCAGCACTTTGCACAGAATGGGTTAAATGACCAGGTCACAAGGACCCGTGGGCTCAGAGAAGGTTAGGGAAAGGGACCCATTGGCTTGGGGAAGGGACCCATTGGCTAGGGGAAGGGACCCATTGGCTAAGGGAAGGGACCCATTGGCTAGGGAAAGGGACCCAATGGCTAGGGGAAGGGACCCATTGGCTAGGGGAAGGGACCCATTGGCTAAGGGAAGGGACCCATTGGCTAAGGGAAGGGACCCATTGGCTAAGGGAAGGGACCCATTGGCTAGGGGAAGGGACCCACTGGTTAGGGGAAGGGACCCACTGGCTAGGGGAAGGGACCCATTGGCTAGGGGAAGGACCCATTGGCTAGGGGAAGGGACCCATTGGCTAGGGAAAGGGACTCATTGGCTAGGGAAAGGGACCCATTGGCTAGGGAAAGGGACCCATTGGCTAGGGAAAGGGACCCATTGGCTAGGGAAAGGGACCCATTGGCTAGGGGAAGGGACCCATTGGCTAGGGAAAGGGACCCATTGGCTAGGGGAAGGAACCCATTGTCTAGGGGAAAGGACCCATTGGATAGGGAAAGGGACCCATTGGCTAGGGAAAGGGACTCATTGGCTAGGGGAAGGAACCCATTGTCTAGGGGAAGGGACCCATTGGCTAGGGAAAGGGACCCATTGGCTAGGGAAAGGGACCCATTGGCTAGGGAAAGGGACCCATTGGCTAGGGGAAGGAACCCATTGTCTAGGGGAAGGGACCCATTGCCTAGGGAAAGAGACCCATTGGCTAGGGGAAGGGACCCATTGGCTAGGGGAAGGGACCCACTGAAGAGCTGTTAGGATTCACTATAGTAGTCTCCCTTCAAGGCCAACCAGCATGTTCTTTAACTCGCACAGGATCTCTCTCGCACACGGAGCCACGGCTTAATGTTCCATCCGATGAACGACAGCCTTTGTAACCCATCGGTGTCCCATACTCGCCGTGCGCAGGGTTGAGGTTCTCAGCGCTGGTATAGTTGGGAATCTGCAGTTACCAAACTGCAGATTTTGAACCTGGTGCACCACTGCCTGATGTCGGATGGGACGTTAAGCTGTTGGCCTGTGTGATGGAGAGTCTTAAAGAACACGCTGGATGGCCTTGACGGGAGGCCACCATCTGACTCCAAACAGTTCTCCAGTGGGTCCCCTTTCACAACTTCTGAGAGGCGGGGGTGGCTCAGTCGGTAGCGTGTCAGGATCCTAATCTGCATTTCCCGGGTTCGAGTCCCAGCTGGGACAGTGATGAGATTTATCTCCGCAGAAATCCTCTCCCTGCCCTCAGTCAATAGGGGACACCGAAGGACTTGGAAAGGATGCCGCCCGTCGGATGGGACGTTAAGCCGTGGTCCCGTGTGCGGGACAGTCATATCCTACGCACGTTAAAGAACAAGCTGAATGGCCTTTACATTCTATCAGTCTCCTGGCAGCTGTTCCAGTGGGTCCCTTCCCCTAACCTTTTCTGTGCCCTCAGGGTCCTTGTGACCTGGCTGTTTAGTCAATTGTGTGCAATGGCCGTCAATCCACTTGAACGTTTAAATTAATATCCAAAATTACCTGTACCTTGGCTTTACTCTAACCCCGTGCATGAAATAAATTATTTTTATTATAAAAAAAAAATCATACGAAACGTTTCGCTTTTTTTTTGTTTGTATTTTTTACTGGGGATATACAGAAATGTCATTTTGGTGTTTACGATCAATTATAGACCAAAATGATGAATGCAATTTGCAAACGAAGAATTCGAGAAAATGAATCCTCACGTTCGGAGATTTCGAATGGAAACAAGAGTTCGGTTGTTGAGCCACGCGCAGTCCAATTCAAAACAATGGATGATAATTAACGATATTTTCATTCATTTTTGCTGAAAATATCTGATTGTTTGCAGAATTAAAGGCGCGCTCTAATTATTGCACTCCAAGGGTTGCCAACGTCACCAGCACGGGGAGGACGGATGGTGATCGAATGCGACCTTCAGAATTTCAACAAAAGTGCCTCGGTTTGTCTCACAGTTGGATCTTACAATATGACGGATGGATGTGGAGGCGAACGAAATGAATTTATTTATTTATTTTTAGCGGGAACGCTCATTTTAATTAATTCTATGCTTGGAAGAAAAATTTGCTTCACACGTTCATTCAGAAGTTGACGAAAATCGCTCAGAAAAATATTATGGTTCATTAAAATGCAGAGTAATCAATCTTAACATAAAAGGTGAACCTCGCCCTGTCTCGGTTAGTAGCGGACACCGATGGGCTTGAAATGTCCGTCGTTGGACGGACATTTCAAGCCCATCGGTGTCCGTGTGTAGACGAGCCATACCCTGCTCACATTAAGAAACATCTCCGCAAAATTCCCGCCCTGCCCGCGGTCAGTAGGGGACACCGATGGGCTTGGAAAGGCCGTCGTCCGTCGGATGGGACGTTAAGCCGTGGCTCCGTGTGCGGGAGAGCCATACCCTCTGCACGATAAAGAACACGCTGGATGGCCTTGACGGGAGGCTACCATCTGTCTCCCAATAGCTGTTCCAGTGGGTCCCCTCCCCCAACCTTCTTGAGCCTTCGGGGTCCATGTGACCTGGCCATTTAGCCCATGGTGTGCAAAAAAGTGCCGCTCAGAGGTAAAACAACACAACCCACCAGAGGCAGTAAGCGTTCTTCAACTTTTTTTAGTAAATTTTGTCTCACGCATCTTGTATATCGAAGGTAGATATTTAACAATATATTTCGATATTTGATCGGCAGAGATGTCATATTAATTGCCACCACCAGAAGTAAAAACTGTTCTCCACAATTCTATAACAGAGTGCTATAACCAACACGTAATGGAATCATCAGAAAAAGTGTTGGAAGTGATGAGCGCTTCTCGCGTTGCCGTCTTCGTGCTCCGCGAGCTCAAGCCTCGGCTGAAGCTCGTCGTTCAAAGGTAACGTGATCACAGGAATCATGGTCGTTGCGTGCATCTGCGGCGTCCCTCATCGTGACCGCAGCGGAGGCTGCACGAGAAGAATCTCATCAACAGGAGTCGGAGTCGCTCTCCTACATCCCTGATGAAGAGGACGTGCTGGGATTTCCTCTTCGTCCGTGTCACGTGACACTCTGACAGGTGAACGTGAAGAAAAGAACGAATGGAGCTCGTCGCAGTAAACCCAGCTCTAACTTCACGGAAGATGGAGAGCAGAACGGTAGAGGATACAAGATACTAGTAATCACGTTAACTCATCAATTACTGGGGCGGGGGTGGCTCAGTCGGTAGCGCGCCAGGCTCGTATTCTGCAGTTCCCAGGTTCGAGTCCCAGCTGGGTCAGCGTTGAGATTTATCTCCGCAAAATATCCCCGCCCTGCCCACGGTCAGTAGGGGACTACGATGGGCTTGGAAAGGACGCCGTCCGTCGGATGGGACGTTAAGCCGTAACCCCGTTTGCGAGAGAGCCATACCCTGTGCACGTTAAAGAACACGCTGGATGGCCTTGACGGGAGGCTACCATTTGTCTCCCAACAGCTGTTCCAGTGGGTCCCCTCCCACAACCTTCTCTGAGCCTTCGGGGTCCATGTGACCAGCCCATGGTGTGCAAAAAAGTGCCGCTCAGAGGTAAAACAACCCAACCCATCAATTACTGAATTTCCTTGAACAGAAAAATGCTACATCTTTTTAGTTCGTGGTTAATATTTTTACTTTTTGCTCTGTAGAGATTCCCTTCCTTTTTTACAGGGGTTATTGAAAATTTTTAGGGGGTTTGGACAGTTATCGATGAAATCCAGGAGAACCTCACAATGTCTGCGCTCAAAAATTTTGAAATTATGAAAAAATTCCACCTTTTTGCAAAGTGCACATTTTCAAATTTTTGTATCCTATTCCGGTATCGAAATTTCGGAAGTTTAGAAGCAATCTTCAGGTAGCCAATCAAGACACATCGAATTGTCAGCTGGGTTGGGTTGTATTACCTCTGAGCTGCACTTTTTTGCACACCATTGGCTAAATGGCCAGGTCACATGCACCCCGATGGCTCAGAGAAGGTTGAGGGAGGGGACCCACTGGAACAGCTGTTGGGAGACAGATGGTAGCCTCCCGTCAAGGCCATCCAGCGTGTTCTTTAACGTGCACAGGGTATGGCTCTCCCACACACGGGGCCACGGCTTAATGTCCCATCCGACGAACGCGGACTTTCCAAGCCCATCGGTGTCCCCTACTGACCGTGGGCAGGACGGCGAATTTTGCGGAGATAAATCTCAACGCTGACCCAGCTGGGACTCGAACCTGGGAACTGCAGATTACGAGCCTCGCGCGCTACCGACTGAGCCACCCCCGCCCCGAATTTTCAGCTGAATAATATATTCTAGTACAAGTTACCGAATACATTCACGTACAGTAGGGTATTCAAGACAATCACACAGCACTCTAAAGAAAAAACAAAGTTTTAAAAATCCAAGGTTATTCTCTTAAAACTGTAAAAACAATTTTAATAACGTTATGGAGGGAATTTTTTTTTATAAAGATATCATTTTCTTTTAAATAGCGATCCCGTGTCCGAGTGGTTAGCGCGCTTGGCTGCAGATCTAAGGGACCTGGGTTCGAGCCCCGGGTAAGGCATGGATGTATGTGTTGTTTTTTGTGCTGAGGTCCTGCCATCGTCTCAGAACTTCTGCTATGGCATATAAACAGACAGGCACCTGTCAGACCTCTGTGGCAAGCAGCTACTTGAGGGGGTATTTATTTTTATTTTATTATTCTTCTAAATCCGAACCTACACATTCCCCGCCCTGTCCACGGTCAGTAGGGGACACCGATGGGCTTGGAAAGGCCGCCGTCCGTCGGATGCGACGTTAAGCCGTGGTCCCGTGTGGCGGGAGAGAGCCATACCCTGTGCACGTTAAAGAACACGCTGGATGGCCTTGACGGGAGGCTAACATCTGTCTCCCAACAGCTGTTCCAGTGGGTCCCCTCCCCCAACCTTCTCTGAGCCTTCGGGGTCCATGTGACCTGGCCATTTAGCCCATGGTGTGCAAAAAAAGTGCCGCTCAGTGGTAAAACATCCCAACCCAGCACAGGGTCCATGGCTTAACGTCCCATCCGACGGACTGTGGCCTTTCCAACCCCACTTAACCGTGGGGCAGGACTGGGAGTTTTGCACAGATAAATCTCAACTTTGGCCTAGGTGGGAATCGAACCTGGGAACTGCAGATTACGAGCCTGGCGAGCTACCAACTGAACCACATCCACTCCATTTCTTCTAGCACTTCGACAATATTGTGTTAATCTTGCTGTACCTATTTTTCCAGTTTCTGAATAATCCGTATGCACGATACAAGATTGTTATTTCACATATCGATATATATGTGCAAAGTTCGTTTTCAGTCTCCACCATTGAACTGAGTTGAGATCGTTACTGAGTTTCCGTTTGATGGCGCTGGTGATGGTACTGATGATGATGGCGATAAAGCAAACGAAAATAATTCCAGGACATCAATTTATGGCGGGAGGGGGGGGAGGAAGATAATCCTGTTCCTTCGAAGCGAACGGAGTCTGCTCTGTGAAGGAATAAGACCATTAATCACAAACATCCTCTTCAGTTGACATTTTGGAAAAACAGAGGCTAGATATCGGCGGGGCGGAAAGCAGACCACCATCAGTTATCGCAAAGGAAAAGCTGCGGCTTCTCCTTCCCGTTTCTGATATTAAATTTATAGCAAAAAGTTTCAAACAGAAATACCGAATTATTCGTGACTTTTAACTATTTATCCAGGAAGTGATGAGTGTGTTAGCTCTGTGGTGTTATTATTATTTCTTTACAGTGTTACCAATATAGCTAGAAGATTAAAGAATTGTAAACAGATTTAATATCTTTACAGTGTTATAATAAAATTTTTAAAAATTTTAATTCTGAAATTAATTAATAAATAATTCTGAATTTAATTCTGAATTAATTAAAAAAAATTCAGAATTATGATCTTTACACAGTGTTAATAATATAGCCAGGAGATTAAGAATTGCAAACAGATTTAATATTTTTAGAGGGTTATAATAAAATTTTAAAGAATTTTAAACAGAATTATGATCTTTACAGTGTTAATAATGTAGCCAGGAGATTAAAGAATTATAAACAGATTTAATATCTTTACAGTGTTATAATAAAATTTTAAAGAATTTTAAACAGAATTATGATCTTTACAGTGTTAATAATGTAGCCAGGAGATTAAAGAATTGTAAACAGATTTAATATCTTTACAGTGTTATAATAAAATTTTAATGAATTTTAAACAGAATTATGATCTTTACAGTGTTAATAATATAGCCAGGAGATTAAAGAATTGTAAACAGATTTAATATCTTTACAGTGTTATAATAAAATTTTAAAGAGTTTTAAACAGAATTATGATCTTTAAAGTGTTAATAATATAGCCACGAGATTAAAGAATTGTAAACAGATTTAATATTTTCAGAGTGTTATAATAAAATTTTAAAGAATTTTAAACAGAATTATGATCTTTACAGTGTTAATAATGTAGCCAGGAGATTAAAGAATTATAAACAGATTTAATATCTTTACAGTGTTATAATAAAATTTTAAAGAATTTTTAAACAGAATTATGATCAGGCCAGGAGATTAAATTATGATCTTTACAGTGTTAATAATGTAGCCAGGAGATTAAAGAATTGTAAACAGATTTAATATCTTTACAGTGTTATAATAAAATTTTAAAGAATTTTAAACAGAATTATGATCTTTACAGTGTTAATAATATAGCCAGGAGATTAAAGAATTGTAAACAGATTTAATATCTTTACAGTGTTACAATAAAATTTTAAAGAGTTTTAAACAGAATTATGATCTTTACAGTGTTAATAATATAGCCAGGAGATTAAAGAATTGTAAACAGATTTAATATTTTCAGAGTGTTATAATAAAATTTTAAAGAATTTTAAACAGAATTATGATCTTTACAGTGTTAATAATATAGCCAGGAGATTAAAGAATTGTAAACAGATTTAATATCTTTACAGTGTTATAATAAAATTTTAAAGAATTTTAAACAGAATTATGATCTTTACAGTGTTAATAATGTAGCCAGGAGATTAAAGAATTATAAACAGATTTAATATCTTTTACAGTGTTATAATAAAATTTTAAAGAATTTTAAACAGAATTATGATCTTTACAGTGTTAATAATATAGCCAGGAGATTAAAGAATTGTAAACAGATTTAATATCTTTACAGTGTTATAATAAAATTTTAGAGAGTTTTAAACAGAATTATGATCTTTACAGTGTTAATAATATAGCCACGAGATTAAAGAATTGTAAACAGATTTAATATTTTCAGAGTGTTATAATAAAATTTTAAAGAATTTTAAACAGAATTATGATCTTTACAGTGTTAATAATATAGCCAGGAGATTAAAGAATTGTAAACAGATTTAATATCTTTACAGTGTTATAATAAAATTTTAAAGAATTTTAAACAGAATTATGATCTTTACAGTGTTAATAATATAGACCAGAGGCGTAGAACGTTGACATCGGGGTAGTTGCCAAGGGCGCCGGAATCACAGGGAGGTGCTGGAGCGCCACGAACCCTTCCACGATATCTGACGTTTATGTGCAAAATAAAATCGAATGATTAGCCGCCCATAGTTCGTTGAATTTAATACGTATTGTTTATACCGTCGTATCGTCAAGATAGCATATTATACATTTTCGTTACTTCGTACAAAAATATTTTTTTCCTTTTATCGGCGGACAATTAGCCCCCCCCCCCCCTCCTCCCCTGCACCGCGCATGCCATAAAACAGCTTTGGAGCGCAATTTCCAACTCTTCATATTGCTTTTACAAATCATGCCGTCACAAATTAAAATTTTGTCACATAGGTATCTTTTACTTTCGGGGGAAGTTCATAATTCGTACATTATATTGAATTTATTATGTTTTAAAACCCCGGGATTGTTTAAGATCAACATATTTGGGTTGTGTTGTTTTAGCTTTGAGCGGCACTTTTTTGCACACCATGGGCTAAATGGCCAGGTCGCATGGACCCCGAAGGCTCAGAGAAGGTTGGGGGAGGGGACCCACTGGAACAGCTGTTGGGAGACAGATGGTAGCCTCCCGTCAAGGCCATCCAGCGTGTTCTTTATCATTGGGTTGTTTTACCTATGAGCGGCACTTATTTTGCACACCATTGGCTAAATGGCCAGGTTGCATGGACCCCGAAGGCTCAGAGAATGTTGGGGGAGGGGACCCACTGGAACAGCTGTTGGGAGACAGTTGGTAGCCTCCCGTCAAGGCCATCCAGCGTGTTCTTTAACGTTGGGTTATTTTACCTCTGAGCGGCGCTTTTTTGCACACCATGGGCTAAATGGCCAGGTCGCATGGACCCCGAAGGCTCAGAGAAGGTTGGGGGATGGGAACCACTGGAACAGCTGTTGGGAGACAGATGGTATACTCCCGTCAAGGCCATCCAGCGTGTTCTTTAACGTTCGGTTGTTTTACCTCTGAGCGGCGCTTTTTTTGCACACCATTGGCTAAATGGCCAGGTCGCATGGACCCCGAAGGCTCAGAGAAGGTTGGGGGAGGGGACCCACTGGAACAGCTGTTGGGAGACAGATGGTAGCCTCCCGTCAAGGCCATCCAGCGTGTTCTTTAACGTGCACGGGTATGGCTCTCCCGCACAGGGAGCCACGGCTTAACGTCCCATCCGACGGACGGCGGCCTTTCCAAGCCCATAGATGTCCCCTACTGACCGTGGGCAGGGCGGGAAATTTTGCGGAGATAAATCCCAACGCTGACCCAGGTGGGACTCGAACCTGGGAACTACAGATTACGAGCCTGGCGCGCTACCGACTGACCCACCCCCGCCCCTTGAGATCAACTTATGAGGACAGGAGCGTACATCATCACTTGGTTTCCTATCAACCGAGCGAGAACTGACTCAAAAAAATAATTTTGATGAGATTTTGCCAACGAAAAAGTAGGAAAAATGAAAATGCTTTAAAAATAATGAATTGCAATTTCTTTGGCAATTATTTATGTGCAATTAATATTTATTCATGTAACTGTATGAAAATAATGACAATAAATATACAGGGTGTCTCAAAAATATAGGTACAAACTTTTAGGGGAGGTAGAAAATATCTGAAGGAATGAAAATTGCATAGGAACCCGTAACCGGAAACGTCAGCGTAAGTCAATAGACGGCGCTGTTCATCTGTGCGCTATAGAGGCCCTGTATAGGTAGAGATTGGCCATCTCAAAATTGGACGCCATGTTTTGTCGTCGCTCGGATTGTTTAGCGTGCATAGCTAAATGGTATTGAACGGGTTGGGTTGGGTTGTTTTACCTCTGAGCAGCACTTTTTTTGCACACCATGGGCTAAATGGCCAGGTCACATGGACCCCGAAGGCTCAGAGAAGGTTGGGGGAGGGGATCCACTGGAACAGCTGTTGGAAGACAGATGGTAGCCTCCCGTCAAGGCCATCCAGCGTGTTCTTTAACGTGCACAGGGTATGGCTCTCCCGCACACGGCGACACGGCTTAACGTCCCATCCGACGGACGGCGGCTTTTCCAAGCCCATCGGTGTCCCCTACTGACCGTGGGCAGGGCGATGAATTTTGCGGAGATAAATCTCGACGCTGACCCAGCTGGGACTCGAACCTGGGAACTATAGATAACGAGCCTGGCGCGCTACCGACTGAGCCACCCCCGCCCACTCCTTTAGATATTATCTACCTCCCCTAAAAGTTTGTACCTATATTTTTGAGACAACCTGTATACAATATAAATAACATGTGTATTTTTTTTATCAATAACTGAATAAGGGCGGACAATTATATATTTTCCAAGGGCGCCAAAAGCCTAGCTACGCCTCTGATATAGACTACTAGATTAAATAATTTCAAAGATAATTATTTAGTTCTTTGCAGACATGATAGAAATTCGTAACTGGTTTCCTAAAAGATAAATTAATCAACCTTTTGCTGTAATTTTATTAGGTACAGTTCCACATGATGTCATAGTAATTTAGAAACAGAAATCTGTACAGTCGCTCAAAAAAGTATCCGAACACTATGGTTGATTACAGAATTCAGAAAAAATATCTGGCAACGATTTTTTTTAGAAATTAGTGATCTGGCAACCTTCGTGTCACGTGATACGAAGGTTGCCAGATCACTAATTTCTAAATAAAGTCGTTGCCAGGTATTTTTTCTGGATTCTGTATTCGACCATAATGTTTGGATATTTATTCGAGCGACTGTAGGTGGTCATATTATTTTGATACTAGATCGTGTGGGCTCACTCACGGAAATATTGAGCGTGTGCAGTTACCGTTCAGAGCAAACTAGAGCGTGTGCAGTAAACTGCACACGCTCCAGTTTGCTGTGAACGGTAACTGGAGCGTGTACATTTACTGTACACGCTCCAGATATTTTTCCTGAATTCTGTAATCACGAGACACGAAGTTTGCCAGATCACTAATTTCTAAAAAAATCGTTGCCAGATATTTTTTCTGAATTCTGTAATCAACCGTAGTGCTCGGATACTTTTTTGAGCGACTGTACCTTGTTAAATAAACTTTTTTATGAAGAAATGTGACTGAATATAATTTAATTATCTCAATCAATTAAATTTCAATCTCGATTTTTAACTCTGTTAGTTCGGTGTTTAGAGTTAAGAAATTGGAATATTTAATAGCAATCATGGAAATTTAAATAATTTTACTAAAAAGTGAATAAAAATAAATCGAAACGAAAACATTGACTATTATATTAAATTTTACCCACATTTGTAAGATCAGTTTCAGTTGTTCTCATAATATTATATTAATTTTCGCAAATTTGGAATGAATTTCTTTTCAGAACGTTGGGTTGTTTTACCTCTGAGCGACACTTTTTTTTGCACACCATGGGCTAAATGGCCAGGTCACATGGACCCCGAAGGCTCAGAGAAGGTTGGGGGAGGGTACCCACTGGAACAGCTGTTGTGAGACAGATGGTAGCCTCCCGTCAAGGCCATCGAGCGTGTTCTTTAACGTTGGGTTGTTTTACCTCTGAGCGGCACTTTTTTGCACACCATGGGCTAAATGGCCAGGTCACATGGACCCCGAAGGCTCAGAGAAGGTTGGGGGATGGGACCCACTGGAACAGCTGTTGGGAGACAGATGGTAGCCTCCCGTCAAAGCCATCCAGCGTGTTCTTTAACGTTGGGTTGTTTTACCTCTGAGCGTCACTTTTTTGCACACCATGGGCTAAATGGCCAGGTCACATGAACCCCGAATGCTCAGAGAAGGTTGGGGGAGGGGACTCACTGGAACAGCTGTTGGGAGACAGAAGGTATCTCCCGTCAAGGCCATCCAGCGTGTTCTTTAACGTTGGGTTGTTTTACCTCTGAGCGGCAATTTTTTACACACCATGGGCTAAATGGCCAGGTCACATGGACCCCGAAGGCTCAGAGAAGGTTGGGAGAGGGGACCCAATGGAACAGCTGTTGGGATACAGAAGATAGCCTCCCGTCAAGGCCATCCAGCGTGTTCTTTGACGTGCACAGGGTATGACTCTCCCGCACACGGCGCCACGGCTTAACGTCCCATCCGACGGACGGCGGCCTTTTCAAGCCCATCGGTGTCCCCTACAGACCGTGGGCAGGGCGGGGAATTTTGCGGAGATAAATCTCAACGCTGACCCAGATGGGACTCGAACCTGGGAACTACAGATTACGAGCCTGGCGAGTTACCGACTGAGCCACCCACGCCCCATATAAATGATAAATGATAATGAAGTACTAGATTAACCAGAGAGCGTTTGACTATGCTGCTGTATAATAGCTATTTAAAAAACTTCATTTCACGTAAACTTTAGGGGAAAGTTGCTCAAAAAGTATCCAAACACTGTGATTGATTACAGAATTCTGTAATAAAAATATCTGGCAACGATTTTTTAGAAATTAGTGATCTGGCAACCTACGTGTCACGTGATTACAGAATTCAGGAAAAATATCTGGAGCGTGTACAGCAACTGTACACCTTCCAGTTACCGTTCACAGCAAACTGGAGCGTGTGCAGTTACTGCACACGCTCCAGTTTGCTGTGACTGCTGATTGTTTTTACAGCACACGCTCCCGTTCACAGCAAACTGGATCGTGTGCAGTTACTGCACACGCTCCAGTTTGCTGTGAACGGTAACACACGCTCAATATTTCACACTCAATATTTCTGCACACGCTCAAATATTTCTCAATATTCTGCTCAAATATTTCTCAATATTCTCTATTTTCTCAATATTCTGCACACGCTCAATATTTCTGTGAGTGAGCCCGCACGATCTAGTATCAAAATAATATGACCACCTACAGTCGCTCAAAAATGTATCCGAACACTATGGTTGATTACAGGATTCAAAAAAAATATCTGGCGACTATTTTTTTAGAAATTAGTGATCTGGAAACCTTCGTATCTCCAAAAAGAAATATCCGAACACTAAGGATGATTACAGAATTCAGAAAAAATATCTGGCAACGATTTTTTTAGAAATTAGTGATCTGGCAACCTTCGTGTCACGTGACACGAAGGTTGCCAGATCACTAATTTCTAAAAAATCGTTGCCAGATATTTTTTTTAATTCTGTAATCAACCATAGTGTTCGGATATTTTTTTGAGCGACTGTACTTGTTGTGAACTTCAGTATTCAATTTTTTCGTTTCATCATTATATTTTTTTGAACTGATTCAATTTCCCCTTCACTTATCCCTGACCTGCATGAGAAGTATCCATTTTAATTACGATCACTCGCTGCGCGTGCATTTGGATATCTGCAACTCCATGCCGCTTTTATCTGTGCAAGATCCTAACTGATCTTCGCAGCATACTAATAACATCATTAAAACAGTTTCTACTCAGGATTTCCCAAGTAAATACATTTAAATGCTTACCTTATAATTGTTTTTCCAAATAACATAACAGAGAGCTGCTTGTGTTGATTTTGTCTGCTGCATTTGTTTATATGACAGCGAACATGAAAACGCTTCACTGTGCTAGAATACAAAATGATGCAATATGTCTTTGTTACATTGTTCATGCAATTATTTGGGGCGGGGGTGGCTCAGTCGGTAGCGCGCCAGGCTCGTAATCTGTAATTCCCAGGTTCGAGTCCCAGCTGGGTTAGCGTTGAGATTTATCTCCGCAAAATTCCCCGCCCTGCCCACGGTCAGTAGGGGACACCGATGGGCTTGGAAAGGCCGCCGTCCGTCGGATGGGACGTTAAGCCGTGGACCCGTGTGCGGGAGAGCCATACCCTGTGCACGTTAAAGAACATGCTGGATGGCCTTGTCGGGAGACTACTATCTGTCTCCCAACAACTGTTCCAGTGGGTCCCCTCCCCCAACCTTTTCTGAGCCTTCGGGGTCCATGTGACCTGGCCATTTAGCCCATGGTGTGCAAAAAAGTGCCGCTCAGAGGTAGAACAACCCAACATTCGGATGGGACGTTAAGCCGTGGCCCCGTGTGCGGGAGAGCCATACCCTGTGCACTGTAAAGAACACGCTGGTTGACCTGGACGGGAGGCTACCATCTGTTTCCCAACAGCTCTTCCAGTGGGTCCCCTTCCCCAACCTTCTCTGAGCCTTCGGGGTCCATGAGACTTGGCCATTTAGCCCATGGTGTGCAAAAAAGTGCCGCTCAGAGGAAAAACAACCCAACTTACCTTATAATTGTTTTCCCAAATAACACAACATAGAGCAATTTGTGTTGATTTTCTCTGCAGCATTTGTTTATATGACAGCGAACATGAAAACGCATCACTGTGCTAGAATACAAAATGATGCAATGTGTCTTTGTTATATTGCTCGTGCCATTAGTTGCTACACACATATCTGGAATGTTTATTATTTTCTAATTAATTAATTTTTCTCCTTAAACTTTAAAAATTACACTAACCTTCCCAGTATGTACTTATCATCATCATCATCATCAAGCAGCCATGGGCTACGGAGGTCCAACCAGATGCAATTTAGTTCTCCAAACAAGTCTATCCTGAGCTACATCTACTGCATCTGGCCACTGCACACCAATTCTAACAAGGTCCTGTTTGACATTGTCTGCCCACCGCATCCTAGGTCTCCCCTTCCTTCTGAGGCCTTTAGGCACACTGTTCATAACCCTATTCGCCAATCTATAATTATCCATACCGGCAACATGGCCAAACCAACGGAGTCTCTCTCTGCACAATATGCTGCTTAAAGGAAGTTGCAAACACCTTTGCCTAACCTCATCATTAGTTACAAAGTTGAACCACCTAATGCCCAAGATACTGCGTAAGCATCTAGAATCAAAATCATCTAGTTTCCTGTTATCTTGTTTACAAAGTGTCCAGGTTTCACTACCATAACTAACCCTAGAAAGAACCAAACTATTATACAGTCTAATTTTAGTATTTAGGTGTATACGCCTATTTCTCCACAACCACTTATGGGAACACAAAATCAAAAAACCTTTTTAATGAAAATAAAAAAAGTTGTTAAAATACATCCTAAATATGGTTTCCCACATGAAAGCATAAAATACAGGATCATTATAAATTTGAGTGCGACATTTTATTAAATAATTAAATAAGAAAAGTAATTGCGCGTAGAAAGGGTGAAGAAACTCCCAAAGTGTCATTTTGTTATCAACAGGGTTGGGTTGGGATGTTTTACCTCTGAGCGGCACTTTTTTGCACACCATGGGCTAAATGGCCAGGTCACATGGACCCCGAAGGCTCAGAGAAGGTTGGGGGAGGGGACCCACTGGAACAGCTGTTGGGGAACAGATGGTAGCCTCCCGTCAAGGCCATCCAGCGTGTTCTTTAACGTGCACAGGGTATAGCTCTCCCGCACACGGAGCCATGGCTTAACGTCCCATCCGACGGACGGCGGCCTTTCCAAGCCCATCGGTGTCCCCTACTGACCGTGGGCAGGGCGGGAATTTTTGCGGAGAGTGTTATCAACAGACTTCAGTGTGGGTGCCATTTTGGTGGAGAATTATTCAACTTCCTATTAATTATTTTCGAATTATTTTCGCTACTTAAAAAAAATAGCGCTTTAAAATATGGGTAATCTTGTATGATGACAGTGTATATTTATAGTTATTAAAATATTCCACCTCTGTTTATTTTATATTACTTTTTTCGTTTTAATCATTTTTAATTTCTTTGCAAAAGATGAGCTAAACAACTATAATATTGTAAGAATAATAACGACCTAGAAACAATAATATTGTAAGAATAACAACGACCTAGAAACAATAATATTGTAAGAATAATAACGACCTAGAAACAATAATATTGTAAAAATAATAATGACCTAGAAACAATAATATTGTAAGAATAATAACGACCTAGAAACAATAATATTGTAAGAATAATAACGATCTAGAAACAATAATATTGTAAGAATAATTACGACCTAGAAACAATAATATTGTAAGAATAATTACGACCTAGAAACAATAATATTGTAAGAATAATAACGACCTAGAAACAATAATATTGTAAGAATAATAACGACCTAGAAACAATAATATTGTAAGAATGATAACGACCTAGAAACAATAATATTGTAAGAATAATAACGACCTAGAAACAATAATATTGTAAGAATAATAACGACCTAGAAACAATGCTAGATTAAACATTTTAGTTCGGAATTGAAAGAAATTATATATGTATGATTTGAGGTCAAGCATAGAATATTTGGTTTTGTTTTATAAAGGTCATTCAAATGAAAACCGAACAAGCTTGGGTAATGGACTCCTCGATTGTTGACCCTCTCATAAGGTTGGATTATTTACTTCTGAGCGACACTTTTTAGGCACACAATGGGCTAAATTGATAAGTCACAAGGATCCCAAGTGCTCAGAGAAGGTTGGAGAGAGGAGACGCACAGTAATTCAGTAGGTAAGTAGCCTTCTGAAGGCAACTTACTAAGCCTTCAGAAAAAAGGAAGGACACAGTTAACGTACAAAGTAAAAGAAGCAAAGCAAATGAGAAGTAAATGTTTGACATTGCTAAGGAAGTTAAAAATATCCTGGAAATCTTCAGGAAGCTGAATTTGGGTAATATATTATTCAACATCAAAAACTAGTTCTTTAAATTTAAGATGGCTAAGGATTGAACAGAGAGGATCTCAGTAGGCATCCAAGCCTTTGATCCTTGATCTATTACGATCCTTTGGTTAACCAGTTCAAGCGTCCAAAGATATTGGTGTTTGACACTTTAGTTTTGCTTTTTTAGCAAATTTGTTATGCCCTTGTGGCCCCTTTGGGGTTTATGTTTTTTAACATTTGTTATTGCCATTAAGGCATTATTTTTGACTTCGAGATATAAGCCCTAGGCTTGGAGCTCATAAAATTAATTAAAGATATCAGATATCATATCCTCACAACGACTACCGTCCACAACCCGCATAAAATTAATTAAAGATATCAGATATCATATCCTCACACCGACTACCGTCCACAACCCACATAAAATTAATAAAAGATATCAGATATCATATCCTCACACCGACTACCGTCCACAACCCACATAAAATTAATTAAAGATATCAGATATCATATCCTCACACCGACTACCGTCCACAACCCACATAAAATTAATTAAAGATATCAGATATCATATCCTCACACAGACTACCATCCACAACCCACATAAAATTAATTAAAGATATCAGATATCATATCCTCACACCGACTACCGTCCACAACCCACATAAAATTCATTAAAGATATCAGATATCATATCCTCACACCGACTACCGTCCACAACCCACATAAAATTAATTAAAGATATCAGATATCATATCCTCACACCGACTACCGTCCACAACCCACAAAATTAATTAAAGATATCAGATATCATATCCTCACACCGACTACCGTCCACAACCCACATAAAATTCATTAAAGATATCAGATATCATATGCTCACACCGACTACCGTCCACAACCCACATAAAATTAATAAAATATATCAGATATCATATCCTCACACCGACTACCGTCCACAACCCACATAAAATTCATTAAAGATATCAGATATCATATCCTCACACCGACTACCGTCCACAACCCACATAAAATTAATTAAAGATATCAGATATCATATCCTCACACCGACTACCGTCCACAACCCACAAAATTAATTAAAGATATCAGATATCATATCCTCACACCGACTACCGTCCACAACCCACATAAAATTCATTAAAGATATCAGATATCATATCCTCACACCGACTACCGTCCACAACCCACATAAATTTAATTAAAGATATCAGATATCATATCCTCACACCGACTACCGTCCACAACCCACATAAATTTAATTAAAGATATCAGATATCATATCCCCACACCGATTACCGCCCACAACCCAACTCGCTCAAATCGCTGCGTTCACCCATTCATAACAGTCGCAGGTACGTTATACAGCGGGTAGGTATCTGACCTATTTATATCCTTCAATGGGGTTTCAGCTGGCAGCATTATTGTTGTGGAGTAGGGCACGTTTGTGGATGGATGCAGTATGTATAATAAATTGTGCTTTTAGTGCATTAGATTATACTTTCAAATGTTATCTATTCTTTAGGAAAGCATACAAATTAACTGCATAATATATTTCAGTAAAAAGGGAAATTACGAAGTGGTACACTGATAGGTACCAAAATCAAAACTACATTTCGCTAGTAAGCTCACCAGACAAAAATTAATCATTCCTGGTTGAATGGGGGCGGGTTTGGCTCAGTCGGTAGGGCGCCAGGCTCGTAATCTGTAGTTCCCAGGTTCGAGTCCCAGCTGGGTCAGCGTTGAGATTTATAAACAACCCAACCCTGGTTGAATGTCACCTAATAGCGCGTAATGCCTCAGTGCGACCGAAGAACAGCCGAAATCCTGTGTGGCTTCTAGTTCAATGGATGAAACCACTGTGCACATCAGTTGGGTTGGGTTATTGGGTTGTTTTACGTCTGAGCGGCACTTTTTTGCACCCATGGGCTAAATGGCCAGGTCACATGGACCCCGAAGGCTCAGAGAAGGTTGGGGAAGGGGACATACTGGAAGAGCTGTTGGGAGACAAATGGTAGCCTACCGTCAAGGCCATCCAGCGTGTTCTTTAACGTGCACAGGATATGACTCTCCCGCACACGGGGCCACGGCTTAACATCCAATCCGACGGAATGCGCCCTTTCCAAGCCAATCGGTGTCCCCTACTGACCGTGGGCAGGGCGGGGAATTTTGCCGAGATAAATCTCAACGCTGACCCAACTGGGACCCGAACCTGGGAACTACAGATTACGAGCCTGGCGCGCTACCGACTGAGCCACCCCTCCCCCGTGCGCATCAGTATTCATTCACTCTTCCAGCAGCAAATATCGCAGTTCTGCCAGATTGGCCGGATAGCTGGGATGGTGCTTCACTCGTTACCCCAAATAATTCCACAAGTTTTTTATAGGATTCAAATCCGGGGATTTGGCGGGCCAGTCGAAATGTTCGAAGGCTTCAGAATGCTCGTCGTGCCAATCCGACACACTCCGAGCCCTGTGCACACATCAATTGTCGTCTTGGAAGACTGAGGTATCCTTCTGGTGTTCACTGTGGAGATGCTCCACGAAAGGTAACTTGTGGTCGTCCAATAGCTCCATGTCGCCCTCCTGGTTCACGGGCCACATCACCGCAACCAAAGTACTATTTCTTCGTACATGAGGGGCGGGGGTGGCTCAGTCGGTAGCGCGCCAGGCTCGTAATCTGTAGTTCCCAGGTTCGAGTCCCAGCTGGGTCAGCCTTGAGATTTATCTCCGCAAAATTCCCCGCCCAGCCCACAGTCAGTAAGGTACACCGATGGGCTTGGAAAGGCCGCCATCCGTCGGATGGGACGTTAAGCCGTGGCTCCGTGTGCGGGAGAGCCATACCCTGTGCACGTTAAAGAACACGCTGGATGGCTTTGACGGGAGGCTACCATCTGTCTCCCAACAGCTGTTCCAGTGGGTCCCCTCCCCCAACCTTCTCTGAGCCTTCGGGGTCCACGTGACCTGGCCATTTAGCTCATGATGTGCAAAAAAATTCAGCTCAGAGGTAAAACAACCCAAACAAACCAGCTCTTCGTACGTGAACACCCACAGAACATCGCAGAACCTCCTCCAACTTGAACAGAACCTTGCACACAATCTGAATGATAGGTTTCATGAGGCTTACGATGTACCCGTTGCCTCGCATCATTAGTACAAGCAAAAGCATGACTCATCCTACCAGATCACACGCTTCCAAGAACCAACAGTCCAATCTCTGTGGCGCCCTGTCCAGAGTAGCTGTGCAGCCTTGTGCAGAGCTGTTAACATGGGTCTCTTCCGCGGTACTCTGCTTCAGATATCCATGGCATGCAGTTCCCTTCGAAGTGTTCGTTCGGAAACAGCTTGTTGTAGGCTAGCATTGACTAACTGGAGCAATTCCTGCCTCATTGCAAAGAGGCTTACACTAACAGGGCATTCCCCGCTCTGCCCACGGTCAGTAGGGGACATCGATGGGCTTGGAAAGGCCGCCGTCCGTCAGATGGGACGTTAAGCCGAGGCCCCGTGTGCGAGAGAGCCATACCCTGTGCACGTTAAAGAACACGCTGGATGGCCTTGACGGGAGGCTACCATCTGTCTCCCAACAGCTGTTCCAGTGGGTCCTCTCTCCCAACCTTCTCTGAGCCTTCGGGGTCCATGTGACCTGGCCATTTAACCCATGGTGTGCAAAAAAGTGCCGCTCAGAGGTAAAGCAACCCAACATTCGGATGGGACGTTAAGCCGTGGCCCCGTGTGCGAGAGAGATATACCCTGTGCACGTTAAAGAACACGCTGGATGGCCTTGACTGGAGACTACCATCTGTCTCCCAACAGCTGTTCCAGTGGGTCCCCTCCCCCAACCTTCTCGGAGCCTTCGGGGTCCATGTGACCTGGCCATTTAGCCCATGGTGTGCAAAAAATGCCGCTAAGAGGTAAAACACCCAACCCATCTAATAGGGCATGATACACTACCATGGTCTCTATTGGTGAGCACAGACTTCTGCCGTAGTTCTGGCGACGATTAGCGGTAGACTGCGATGTACGGCACTTCTGGAAGACCCTTTAGACAGTGCGTTTTGTCACACCTGTAAAGTCAGCATCCTCTTGTACACTATGCCCTTTGGCTCGGCCAAACGCAACAACACATTTTTAACACTCATTCACATTTTTCACACACCTGTAAAGTCAGCATCCTCTTGTACACTATGCCCTTTGGCTCAGCCAAATGCAATAACACATTTTTAACACTCATTCACATTTTTGTCACACCTGTAAAGGCAACATCCTCTTGTACACTATGCCCTTCGGCTCGGCCAAACGCAATAACACATTTTTAACACTCATTCACATTTTTTGTCACACCTGTAAAGGCAGCATCCTCTTGTACCCTATGCCCTTTGACTCGGCCAAATGCAATAACACATTTTTAACACTCATTCACATTTTTGTCACACCTGTAAAGGCAGCATCCTCTTGTACACTATGCCCTTCGGCTCGGCCAAACGCAACAACACATTTTTAACACTCATTCATATTTTTCACACACCTGTAAAGTCAGCATCCTCTTGTACACTATGCCCTTTGGCTCGGCCAAATGCAATAACACATTTTTAACACTCATTCACATTTATGACACACCTGTAAAGGCAGCATCCTCTTGTACCCTATGCCCTTTGACTCGGCCAAATGCAATAACACATTTTTAACACTCATTCACATTTTTTGTCACACCTGTAAAGTCAGCATCCTCTTGTACACTATGCCCTTTGGCTCCGCCAAACGCAACAACACATTTTTAACACTCATTCACATTTTTGACACACCTGTAAAGGCAGCATCCTCTTGTACACTATGCCCTTTGGCTAGGCCAAATGCAATAACACATTTTTAACACTCATTCACATTTATGACACACCTGTAAAGGCAGCATCCTCTTGTACCCTATGCCCTTTGACTCGGCCAAATGCAATAACACATTTTTAACACTCATTCACATTTTTGTCACACCTGTAAAGGCAGCATCCTCTTGTACACTATGCCCTTCGGCTCGGCCAAACGCAATAACACATTTTTAACACTCATTCACATTTTTTGTCACACCTGTAAAGGCAGCATCCTCTTGTACCCTATGCCCTTTGACTCGGCCAAATGCAATAACACATTTTTAACACTCATTCACATTTTTGTCACACCTGTAAAGGCAGCATCCTCTTGTACACTATGTCCTTTGGCTCGGCCAAACTCAATAACACATTTTTAACACTCATTCACATTTTTGACACACCTGTAAAGGCAGCATCCTCTTGTACCCTATGCCCTTTGACTCGGCCAAATGCAATAACACATTTTTAACACTGATTCACATTTTTGTCACACCTGTAAAGGCAGCATCCTCTTGTACACTATGCCCTTTGGCTCGGCCAAACGCAATAACACATTTTTAACACTCATTCACATTTTTGACACACCTGTAAAGGCAGCATCCTCTTGTACACTATGCCCTTTGGCTCGGCCAAATGCAATAACACATTTTTAACACTCATTCACATTTATGACACACCTGTAAAGGCAGCATCCTCTTGTACCCTATGCCCTTTGACTCGGCCAAATGCAATAACACATTTTTAACACTCATTCACATTTTTGTCACACCTGTAAAGGCAGCATCCTCTTGTACACTATGCCCTTCGGCTCGGCCAAACGTAATAACACATTTTTAACACTCATTCACATTTTTTGTCACACCTGTAAAGGCAGCATCCTCTTGTACCCTATGTCCTTTGACTCGGCCAAATGCAATAACACATTTTTAACACTCATTCACATTTTTGTCACACCTGTAAAGGCAGCATCCTCTTGTACACTATGCCCTTCGGCTCGGCCAAACGCAACAACACATTTTTAACACTCATTCACATTTTTCACACACCTGTAAAGTCAGCATCCTCTTTTACACTATGCCCTTTGGCTCGGCCAAATGCAATAACACATTTTTAACACTCATTCACATTTATGACACACCTGTAAAGGCAGCATTATCTTGTACCCTATGCCCTTTGACTCGGCCAAATGCAATAACACATTTTTAACACTCATTCACATTTTTTGTCACACCTGTAAAGTCAGCATCCTCTTGTACACTATGCCCTTTGGCTCGGCCAAACGCAACAACACATTTTTAACACTCATTCACATTTTTGACACACCTGTAAAGGCAGCATCCTCTTGTACACTATGCCCTTTGGCTCGGCCAAACGCAATAACACATTTTTAACACTCATTCACATCTTTGTCACACCTGTAAAGGCAGCATCCTCTTGTACACTATGCCCTTTGGCTCGGCCAAACGCAATAACACATTTTTAACACTCATTCACATCTTTGTCACACCTGTAAAGTCAGCATCCTCTTGTACACTATGCCCTTTGGCTCGGCCAAACGCAACAACACATTTTTAACACTCATTCACATTTTTGACACACCTGTAAAGGCAGCATCCTCTTGTACACTATGCCCTTTGGCTCGGCCAAATGCAATAACACATTTTTAACACTCATTCACATTTTTGACACACCTGTAAAGGCAGCATCCTCTTGTACACTATGCCCTTTGGCTCGGCCAAACGCAATAACACATTTTTAACACTCATTCACATCTTTGTCACACCTGTAAAGTCAGCATCCTCTTGTACACTATGCCCTTTGGCTCGGCCAAACGCAACAACACATTTTTAACACTCATTCACATTTTTGACACACCTGTAAAGGCAGCATCCTCTTGTACACTATGCCCTTTGGCTCGGCCAAATGCAATAACATATTTTTAACACTCATTCACATCTTTGTCACACCTGTAAAGGCAGCATCCTCTTGTACACTATGCCCTTCGGCTCGGCCAAACGCAATAACACATTTTTAACACTCATTCACATTTTTTGTCACACCTGTAAAGTCAGCCTCCTCTTGTACACTATGCCCTTTGGCTCGGCCAAACGCAACAACACATTTTTAACACTCATTCACATTTTTTGTCACACCTGTAAAGTCAGCCTCCTCTTGTACACTATGCCCTTTGGCTCGGCCAAACGCAACAACACATTTTTAACACTCATTCACATTTTTGACACACCTGTAAAGGCAGCATCCTCTTGTACACTATGCCCTTTGGCTCGGCCAAACGCATTAACACATTTTTAACACTCATTCACATCTTTGTCACACCTGTAAAGGCAGCATCCTCTTGTACACTATGCCCTTTGGCTCGGCCAAACGCAATAGCACATTTTTAACACTCATTCACATTTTTGACACACCTGTAAAGGCAGCATCCTCTTGTACACTATGCCCTTTGGCTCGGCCAAATGCAATAACACATTTTTAACACTCATTCACATTTTTGACACACCTGTAAAGGCAGCATCCTCTTGTACACTATGCCCTTTGGCTCGGCCAAATGCAATAACACATTTTTAACACTCATTCACATTTTTAACACACCTGTAAAGGCAGCATCCTCTTGTACACTATGCCCTTTGGCTCGGCCAAACGCAATAACACATTTTTAACACTCATTCACATCTTTGTCACACCTGTAAAGTCAGCATCCTCTTGTACACTATGCCCTTTGGCTCGGCCAAACGCAACAACACATTTTTAACACTCATTCACATTTTTGACACACCTGTAAAGGCAGCATCCTCTTGTACACTATGCCCTTTGGCTCGGCCAAATGCAATAACATATTTTTAACACTCATTCACATCTTTGTCACACCTGTAAAGGCAGCATCCTCTTGTACACTATGCCCTTCGGCTCGGCCAAACGCAATAACACATTTTTAACACTCATTCACATTTTTTGTCACACCTGTAAAGTCAGCCTCCTCTTGTACACTATGCCCTTTGGCTCGGCCAAACGCAACAACACATTTTTAACACTCATTCACATTTTTGACACACCTGTAAAGGCAGCATCCTCTTGTACACTATGCCCTTTGGCTCGGCCAAATGCAATAACATATTTTTAACACTCATTCACATCTTTGTCACACCTGTAAAGGCAGCATCCTCTTGTACACTATGCCCTTCGGCTCGGCCAAACGCAATAACACATTTTTAACACTCATTCACATTTTTTGTCACACCTGTAAAGTCAGCCTCCTCTTGTACACTATGCCCTTTGGCTCGGCCAAACGCAACAACACATTTTTAACACTCATTCACATTTTTTGTCACACCTGTAAAGTCAGCCTCCTCTTGTACACTATGCCCTTTGGCTCGGCCAAACGCAACAACACATTTTTTGTCACACCTGTAAAGTCAGCCTCCTCTTGTACACTATGCCCTTTGGCTCGGCCAAACGCAACAACACATTTTTAACACTCATTCACATTTTTGACACACCTGTAAAGGCAGCATCCTCTTGTACACTATGCCCTTTGGTTCGGCCAAACGCAATAACACATTTTTAACACTCATTCACATCTTTGTCACACCTGTAAAGGCAGCATCCTCTTGTACACTATGCCCTTTGGCTCGGCCAAACGCAATAACACATTTTTAACACTCATTCACATTTTTTGTCACACCTGTAAAGTCAGCCTCCTCTTGTACACTATGCCCTTTGGCTCGGCCAAACGCAACAACACATTTTTAACACTCATTCACATTTTTGACACACCTGTAAAGGCAGCATCCTCTTGTACACTATGCCCTTTGGCTCGGCCAAACGCATTAACACATTTTTAACACTCATTCACATCTTTGTCACACCTGTAAAGGCAGCATCCTCTTGTACACTATGCCCTTTGGCTCGGCCAAACGCAATAGCACATTTTTAACACTCATTCACATTTTTGACACACCTGTAAAGGCAGCATCCTCTTGTACACTATGCCCTTTGGCTCGGCCAAATGCAATAACACATTTTTAACACTCATTCACATTTTTGACACACCTGTAAAGGCAGCATCCTCTTGTACACTATGCCCTTTGGCTCGGCCAAATGCAATAACACATTTTTAACACTCATTCACATTTTTGACACACCTGTAAAGGCAGCATCCTCTTGTACACTATGCCCTTTGGCTCGGCCAAACGCAATAACACATTTTTAACACTCATTCACATCTTTGTCACACCTGTAAAGTCAGCATCCTCTTGTACACTATGCCCTTTGGCTCGGCCAAACGCAACAACACATTTTTAACACTCATTCACATTTTTGACACACCTGTAAAGGCAGCATCCTCTTGTACACTATGCCCTTTGGCTCGGCCAAATGCAATAACATATTTTTAACACTCATTCACATCTTTGTCACACCTGTAAAGGCAGCATCCTCTTGTACACTATGCCCTTCGGCTCGGCCAAACGCAATAACACATTTTTAACACTCATTCACATTTTTTGTCACACCTGTAAAGTCAGCCTCCTCTTGTACACTATGCCCTTTGGCTCGGCCAAACGCAACAACACATTTTTAACACTCATTCACATTTTTGACACACCTGTAAAGGCAGCATCCTCTTGTACACTATGCCCTTTGGCTCGGCCAAATGCAATAACATATTTTTAACACTCATTCACATCTTTGTCACACCTGTAAAGGCAGCATCCTCTTGTACACTATGCCCTTCGGCTCGGCCAAACGCAATAACACATTTTTAACACTCATTCACATTTTTTGTCACACCTGTAAAGTCAGCCTCCTCTTGTACACTATGCCCTTTGGCTCGGCCAAACGCAACAACACATTTTTAACACTCATTCACATTTTTTGTCACACCTGTAAAGTCAGCCTCCTCTTGTACACTATGCCCTTTGGCTCGGCCAAACGCAACAACACATTTTTTGTCACACCTGTAAAGTCAGCCTCCTCTTGTACACTATGCCCTTTGGCTCGGCCAAACGCAACAACACATTTTTAACACTCATTCACATTTTTGACACACCTGTAAAGGCAGCATCCTCTTGTACACTATGCCCTTTGGTTCGGCCAAACGCAATAACACATTTTTAACACTCATTCACATCTTTGTCACACCTGTAAAGGCAGCATCCTCTTGTACACTATGCCCTTTGGCTCGGCCAAACGCAATAACACATTTTTAACACTCATTCACATTTTTTGTCACACCTGTAAAGTCAGCCTCCTCTTGTACACTATGCCCTTTGGCTCGGCCAAACGCAACAACACATTTTTAACACTCATTCACATTTTTGACACACCTGTAAAGGCAGCATCCTCTTGTACACTATGCCCTTCGGCTCGGCCAAACGCAATAACACATTTTTAACACTCATTCACATTTTTTGTCACACCTGTAAAGTCAGCCTCCTCTTGTACACTATGCCCTTTGGCTCGGCCAAACGCAACAACACATTTTTAACACTCATTCACATCTTTGTCACACCTGTAAAGGCAGCATCCTCTTGTACACTATGCCCTTCGGCTCGGCCAAACGCAATAACACATTTTTAACACTCATTCACATTTTTTGTCACACCTGTAAAGTCAGCCTCATCTTGTACACTATGCCCTTTGGCTCGGCCAAACGCAACAACACATTTTTAACACTCATTCACATCTTTGTCACACCTGTAAAGGCAGCATCCTCTTGTACACTATGCCCTTCGGCTCGGCCAAACGCAACAACACATTTTTAACACTCATTCACATCTTTGACACACCTGGCACACAGCCACTTCTTGTCACTGTATGAACCCTGTAGCACGACACAGCTATTTGTAGGGCGCATATATTATTTCGAACGGACGTAATCCTCTTACAATGAGAGATGACTATTTTTCTAAATTTTTTGTCCGGTGAGCTTATTTTCCCGTGGCATTTTGACCAGGATGAGATGGAGAGACTGAGAATTTGACAACACCTAGACTGCAGAGCCAAAACATTATGACCAGTGCATCTTTATGCAAATCGAAGCACCTGCAGGTAGACGACAGTGCAAGTGAAGGTCATGAACCGGTATAAATAATATCTGATACTGAGATCTGTTAATCAGTTGTTTTGGGTTGGGTTGTTTTACCTCTGAGCGGCACTATTTTGCACATCATGGACTAAATAGCCAGGCCACATGGACCGCGAAGGCTCAGAGAAGGTTGGGTGAGGGGACCGACTGGAACAGCTGTTGGGAGACAGATGGTAGCCCCCCGTCAAGGCCATCAAGCGTGTTCTTTAACGTGCACAGGGTATGGCTCTCCCGCACACGGGGCCACTGCTAAACGTCCCATCCGACGGACGGTGGCCTTTCCAAGCCCATCGGTGTCCCCTACTAACCGTGGGCAGGGCGGGGAATTTTGCGGAGATAAATCTCAACGCTGACCCAGCTGGGACTCCAACCTGGGAACTACAGATTACGAGCCTGGGGCGCTACCGACTGAGCCACCCCCGCCCCCGTTAATCAGTTGGGTTGGGTTGGGTTGTTTTACCTCTGAGCGGCACTTTTTTGCACACCATGGGCTAAATGGCCAGGTCACATGGACCCCGAAGGCTCAGAGAAGGTTGGGGGAGGAGACCCACTGGAACAGCTTTTGGGAGACAGATGGTAGCCTCCCGTCAAGGCCATCCAGCGTGTTCTTTAACGTTCACAGGGTATGGCTCTCCCGCACACGGGGCCACGGCTTAACGTCCCATCCGACGGACGGCGGCCTTTCCAAGCCCATCGGTGTTCCTACTGACCGTGGGCAGGGCGGGGAACTTTGCGGAGATAAATCTCAACGCTGACCCAGCTGGGACTCGAACCTGGGAACTACAGATTAGGAGCCTGGGGGCTACCGACTGAGACACCCCCGCCCCTGTTAATCAGTGTTATTGTTGTTCTTCAGATGGGAAAGACAGCGGACCAAAGTGAGTTTGACAAAGGCCAAATTGTAATACCCAGATGACTGGGTTAGAGCATTTCCGAGACGGCACGGTTTGTGAGGTGCTTATGGTCATCCATCATTAGTACCTTCAAAAAGTGGTCCGAGAAGGGTAAAAACCACGAACCTCTAGCAAGGTGTAGGCCAAACATAGCTCATCGATGCTAGAGGTGTTCGAAGGCTATCCCATATGTATCATACTCTGGAGCAATTCGCCTGTAATTTCAATGCTGATGACAAAAGAAATGTGTCATAACACAGAGTACAACGAATTGTCTGAAAATGGGGCTGTGTGGGGCGGGGGTGGCTCAGTCAGCAGCGCACCAGGCTCGTAATCTGTAGTTCCCAGGTTCGAGTCCCAGCTGGGTCAGCGTTGAGATTTATCTCCGTAAAATTCCCCGCCCTGCCCACGGTCAGTAGGGGACACCAATGGGCTTGGAAAGGCCGCCGTCCGTCGGATGGGACGTTAAGCCGTGGCCCCGTGTGCGGGAGAGCCATACCTTGTGCACGTTAAAGAACACACTGGATGGCTTTGACGGGAGGCTACCATCTGTCTCTCAACAGCTGTTCCAGTGGGTCCCCTCCCCCAACCTTCTCTGAGCCTTCGGGGTCCTTGTGGCCTGGCCATTTAGCCCATGGTGTGCAAAAAAGTGCCTCTCAGAGGTAAAACAATCCAATCCAATGTGGCTGTGTAGCTTCAGGCCGCTCCGAGTGCCCATGCTAACCTCGGTTCACCATCGAAAGTACCTACAATGGGCACACAATCATCAAAACTGGACCTTGAATGATTGGAAGAAGATCGTTTCGTCCGATGAATCTCGTTTCCTGTTGCACCATGTGGATATCCCGGTACATGTGCATCGTTTACCTGAAGAAATGTTGGCACCTTGATGCACTGTGAGATGAAAACAAGCCTATGGAGGAAGTGTAATGGTTTGGGCAATGTTGTACTGTAAAACCCTGGATCCAGTCATTCATATGCAGGAAACTATGACATCTACCACCTACCTAAGTATCATTGCAGACCAGGCACATCCTTTCATGGCAAGGGTACTGCCTCTAGTACTGCCTTCTTTCAGCAGGATAATGCGCCATGCAACATTACCCGAATTGCTCAAGAATGGTTCGTGGAACATGAAGAAGATTTCCAGGTATTGCCCTGGCCTCCAAATTCCTCAGACATCAATCGAATCGAACATCTATGGTTTGTATTAGAACAACATATCCGATCTACGGCGACTCAACCACATAATTTACAAGTGTTAAAGGATCTCCTGGTTAAAGGACCAGATACCACAAGACACCTTTAGAAATCTTGGACCCACTATGCCTCAGCGAATAACAGCTGTTTTAGCGAGTTGGTTGTTTTACCTCTGAGCGGCACTTTTTTGCACACCATGGGCTAAATGACCAGGTCACATGGACCCCGAAGGCTCAGAGAAGGTTGGGGGAGGGGACCCACTGGAACAGCTGTTGGGAGACAGATGGTAGCCTCCCGTCAAGGCCATCCAGCGTGTTCTTTAACATTGGGTTGTTTTACCTCTGAGCGGCACTTTTTTGCACACCATGGGCTAAATGGCCAGGTCACATGGACCCCGAAGGCTCAGAGAAGGTTGGGGGAGGGGACCCACTGGAACAGCTGTTGGGAGACAGATGGTAGCCTCCCGTCAAGGCCATACAGCGTGTTCTTTAACGTTGGGTTGTTTTACCTCTGAGCGGCACTTTTTTGCACACCATGGGCTAAATGGCCAGGTCACATGGACCCCGAAGGCTCAGAGAAGGTTGGGGAGGGTACCCACTGGAACAGCTTTTGGGAGACAGATGGTAGCCTCCCGTCGGCCATCCAGCGTGTTCATTAACGTGCACAGGGTATGTCTCTCCCGCATACGGAGCCACGGCTAAACGTCCCATCAGACGGACGGCGGCCTTTCCAAGCCCATCGGTGTCCTTTACTGACCGTGGGCAGGGCGGGGAATTTTGCGGAGATAAATCTCAACGCTGACCCAGCTGGGACTCGAACCTGGGAACTACAGATTACGAGCCTGGCGCGCTACCGACTGAGCCACCCCCGCCCCTGTTTTAGCGGCACATGTAGGACCAACATCATATTAGGCAGGTGGTCATAATGTTTTTGCTCTTCGGTGTACATTTTGAAGGAAAGTCCTATATTTTAGTCTCATATTTATTAAAAACCGAAAGACCCTTTTTTTGTGTATCTCTTTTATTCTGCCCTTTAAAAGTCCTATAATAAACTGATCTGGACAACTCCGGCTACTTTTTTTTTCTACCCTGCTGAGGAGTGATCAACCACACAGGGTCCTGGTACTGACCATATAAACCCACTGGACTGGACAGATATATGGCTCTGAGCTTGATTATGGATCCTGATTTTGCTGCACTGGTGGGCTTCTGTGGAGGGAAAATCTTCCGCTGTGTTTTCTGTTTTTTTGTGGGTTGACAGCCCCAAGTGAATAGATTCACAGAATATGTTTATCACCTGGTGGATGATCCTAAGCAGAAGTTATCGCAGGCACTTGAACTCTTTGCTTCTATTGGCATTGTCAAATTCTACATTGGAGGAAGTCTTCCAGTGTAGATGGCTTCAGCCTTTAGTGGTGGGGGAACGGGTCTTTGCCCCATGTCTGCGATTAGGGGGCTGTTTGATATTGTCGGCATTCCCTCTCTCAATAAACATAGTTTCTTTAAACATCCCACTAACCATTTTCTCTCCATAGGTAGTTGGAATGTGAGGACTCTGCACAGAGCTTTTTCTCTTGATGTCCTCACACAAGAATTCCACCATTATAATTTAGATATTCTCGGCTTGCAAGAGACCAGATGGACAGATAAAGGTCAGATTCGTAAAAATAATCTTAAATTTCTCTATCCAGGAACGAACGATAATAAACATCATCAAGGCGTGGGTCTGCTTCTCAGCAGACACGCTAGCGATGCTCTTCTAGGATATGAGTGCATTAATGAAAGGTTTCTTACAGCAAAATTTCAGACAAGCGTTAAAGACCTGAATGTTATCTACTGTTATGCCCCCACTGAGGATGCCGATGAGGATGAGAAGGATAGGTTTTACGGACAACTTCAGGATATTTTGAATTCTGTCAAGAAAGGAGATATTATTCTTGTTCTTGGTGACTTCAATGCCAAAGTTGGTACTGACTCTGACCTTTGGGGACGGGGTGATAGGCCCTTTTGGTATTGGTAACTTTTGCTAAAAACTTTCAATTGCTGCATGAAATCCATTCATCTTCTGTCTTTATGATACCCGTAATAATCCTTAGAGCAGGCATGTCAAACACGCGGGTCGCATGCGGCCCGCCGGGAACTGTTCTGCGGCCCGCCAAGATTGATAACCAATACGTTTATTTAACTTTTGACAACACTGGATTCTTTAATTAAAATTATAAGTACGTACACGGTACATGAATTAAATAAACCTATTTCAGAAAACATTTCCATTTATATATATAAGGGAAACTATTGCACATAAATGTATATGTCGGAGCCCGATCGTAGAATTGCTCATATCATGAAATGCCCGATTATTTCATGAAATAGTGGCATTTCATAATACGAGCAATTCTACGATCGGGCTCCGACATGTATACATGTATACACGTCTCGAGGTCATTCAAATGTACGTACTTTGCGCATGGCAATGAGTCACGAAATGCCAGTAGAGTCGGAAGCTGTTCGGTAGCAGTCAGTGAACGTTGAGTTGTGGGTTGGGTTGTTTTTCTTCTGAGCGGCACTTTTTTCCACACCATGGGTTAAATGGCCAGGTCACATGGACCCCGAAGGCTCAGAGAAGGTTGGGGAGGGTACCCACTGGAACAGCTGTTGGGACACAGATGGTAGCCTCCCGTCTAGGCCATCCAGCGTGTTCTTTAACGTTGGGTTGTTTTACCTCTGAGCGGCACTTTTTTGCACACCATGGGCTAAATGGCCAGGTCACATGGACCCCGAAGGCTCAGAAAAGGTTGGGGAGGGTACCCACTGGAACAGCTGTTGGGAGACAGATGGTAGCCTCCCGTCAAGGCCATCCAGCGTGTTCTTTAACGTTGGGTTGTTTTACCTCTTAGCGGCACTTTTTTGCACACCATGGGCTAAATGGCCAGGTCACATGGACCCCGAAGGCTCAGAGAAGGTTGGGGAGGGTACCCACTGGAACAGCTGTTGGGAGACAGATGGTAGCCTCCCTTCAAGGCCATACAGCGTGTTCTTTAACGTTGGGTTGTTTTACCTCTGAGCGGCACTTTTTTGCACACCATAGGCTAAATGGCCAGGTCACATGGACCCCGAAGGCTCAGAGAAGGTTGGGGAGGGTACCCACTGGAACAGTTGTTGGGAGACAGATGGTAGCCTCCCTTCAAGGCCATACAGCGTGTTCTTTAACGTGCACAGGGTATGTCTCTCCCGCACACGGGGCCACGGCTTAACGTCCCATCCGACGGACGGCGGTCTTTCCAAGCCCATCGGTTCCCCTACTGACCGTGGGCAGGGTGGGGAATTTTTGCGGAGATAAATCTCAACACTGACCCAGCTGGGACTCGAACCTGGGAACTACAGATTACGAGCCTGGCGCGCTACCGACTGAGCCACCCCCGCCCCCAGTAGAATCGGAAGCTATTCGTTAGCAGTCAGTGAACAAATACTGCGTTCTAGTCTAGTTTGCACATAACAATTTTCATCTGTTTTTTTTGTTTGGCGGCCCGCGATTTAATATATAATACTTAATATGGCCCTCGGTGGTTAACGAGTTTGACATGCCTGCCCTAAGCCTTTCTGCTCAGTTGGAAAACAAAGTTCTTCGGTCATAAAATAGAAAATATTCGCTTGCAAAAGTCAAGTATGATATTCGTATTTATAAAAAAATTCTAATCATCATATCTTAGACGCAATTCTAGGCGAATGAACGAACCGACGGGTGAACGAACACGTGTGACGTCATCGGTGGCAGGAATTGTCGATTCTTGTGGTTCCGCGGGTACTTCAGCGATCTGTCCCAAATTTGGTGGGATGGTCGCACTTAGTTCTAACCTTGTCTGGGTAATAGATAGGGTTCTTAGCTGTCGTGGGTCGGGGCTGATCCCTCGAAAAGTGTTCGAAATTTCTCAGGGCACTGCAGTGGTCTACGTTGCGAATGGTTGTTGTTGTTGTTGTTTTACCTCTGAGCGGCACTTTTTTGCACACCATGGGCTAAATGGCCAGGTCACATGGACCCCGAAGGCTCAGAGAAGGTTGGGGGAGGGGACACACTGCAACAGCTGTTGGGAGACAGATGGTAGTCTCCCGTTAAAGCCATTCAGCGTGTTCTTTAACGTTCGGTTGTTTTACCTCTGAGCGGCACTTTTTTGCACACCATGGGGTAAATGGCCCGATCACATGGACCGCGAAGGCTCAGAGAAGGTTGGGGGAGGGGACCCACTGGAACAGCTGTTGGGAGACAAATGGTAGCCTCCCGTCAAGGCCATCCAGCGTGTTCTTTAACGTGCACAGGGTGTGGCTCTTCCGCACACGGGGCCACGGCTTAACGTCCCATCCGACGGACGGCGGTCTTTCCGTCCTTTCCAAACCCATTGGTTCCCCTACTGACCGTTGGCAGGGTGGGGAATTTTTGCGGAGATAAATCTCAACGCTGACCCAGCTGGGACTCGAACCTGGGAACTACAGATTACGAGCCTGGAGCGCTATCGACTGAGCCACCCCCGCCCCGTTGCGAATGGAATAGTACGTTGTGAATAATACGTGTGGAAAGTTGGGAATGAAGTTATCAATGGACATACAATTGGTAGGCATTTGTAGAAATTTTATCCTTGGCTTTACATATGCGATTTACATTAATTCATGCGATTCAAAAGTAGAAATAGAAAAGAAAAAATTTTCCAACTTGAGAGAATAAAGTCCCCAGGCCACCATTGAATGCTGAATTTAATTATTTCCCCATTTGGATATTTTAAAAATGAAAAGAAATTTAAGAAGAAAATAAAACGTCATTAACTTCTTTTATATTCGAAATCCGTTAACTGAATTTTAAAACAACTTGCAAAAGGTTTTCAATACTTGTACAAATGAGTTTTTTTTTTTTCTTGTTCCGAAGATCTCTGAGTTACAAAAAAGGGAATTCCAAAGCAGGAAGAAAAACTTTATATATTATGAATGGAGACTTAATGAAGAATTGAGATGGTTTCAACGATGCCAAATAGCATACATGGATCTCCAATTAGATGCAAGAGTAAAAGAAAAAAAAAATGTAGTTACGTTTCTCCGTTTTTTGTTTAATTGCATTTATTCTTCTATTCAATTTAAATCTTTCGAACTGATCATGAGATTCGTAAACACTTTTCAGTTTTGAATACCTCAGATTTTTTCCTCTTTTTCATACAAGAAAGCATAACTTATTTTTAATAACTCTCAGAACATCAAGGTGTTTGAAAAAAGTCTAAATGCCTTTGATAAAAAATTGTTTGTTGGAAAATATTACATCTAAGGTTTAGAAGCAGATTACGATGCTACTGATCTAAGGGACCTGGGTTCGAGCCCCGGGTAAGGCATGGATGTATGTTTCGTTTTTCTGCTGAGGTTCTGCCATTCTCTCAGACCTTCTACTATGGCATACAAACTGACAGGCTCCTGTCAGACCTCTGTGGCAAGCAGCTGCTTGAGGGGGTATTTATTTACTTTTATTATTATTGTGAATGAGTTTATGGATAACTAGAAGATTTACCCGGTTTTGCTCGGGTCTGGAAACTTTTAAAATATAGATTAGATGGCATTAGCATCTACTCTATATTATATCGTATTATAGAGTAGTCTTATTATAGAGTATTATAGCATCTACTCTATATTATATCGTATTATAGAGTAGTCTTATTATAGAGTATTATAGCATCTACTCTATATTTATTCTTATTAAATATAGAGTAGATGGCATATAGAGTAGATTTACCCGGTGTTGCTCGGGTCTGGAACCTTTTAAAATATAGAGTCGCAAGCTTTCGTTTGACATAAAGTCATTATGATTAATTCCCTCTAGTTTAATTTTCCACTCTTTCTTTTAGGGGAGGAAAGAAATTAACATATTTCGTGGTCCCGTATGTACACAGAATATGTACGCAGAAATATTACATCTAGGACTTCATGCATCCTGCCTGCCATGTGTGAACATTATTGCACTGCAGTTTGTGATGTTCTATGCCAGTGTTTACCAACCTGTGGTCCGTGACTGCTGTGCCAATAATATAAAATTTTTCATCTTTAATCTAATTCTCAACCACCGCTGCCCACTACTGAGCATAAATAAATAATAAATAAATACCCCCTCAAGCATCTGCTTGCCACAGAGGTCTGACAGGAGCCTGCCAGTTTATATGCCATAGTAGAAGGTCTGAGAGGATGGCAGGACCTCAGCAGAAAAACGACACATACATTCATGCCTTACCCGGGGCTCGAACCCAGGTCCCTTAGATCAGTAGCCAAGCGTGCTAACCACTCAGCCATGGGACGGCTATAGCGAAGATAAAATTGGGACCGAAACCGAATGGCGAATTGCTGCATGTGTGAGAGTGAGGAGACTAATCGCAACACATCACATGATAATGTTTGTTAACATCTAGTTAGTCTTGTAAATGAGTAGACTTTAGTTATTGTGGTTGGTTTTAGTAGGGACTCTTTTTTTACGTGTTATTTTTTTATCTCTTCCCTTGAAAATGAGTAAGTAAATTAAACTCTTGGATATTTCAAAAAGAAAACATGTTGCTGACAATGAAAATGTGAAACCGAGCCGAGTGGTGTGTCCGCAACTCAAATGTGATTGGATTGGATTGTTTTACCTCTGAGCGGCACTTTTTTGCACACCATGGGCTAAATAGCCAGGTCACATGGACCCCGAAGGCTCAGAGAAGGTTGGGGGAGGGGACCCACTGGAACAGCTGTTGGGAGACAGATGGTAGCCTCCCGTCAAGGCCATCCAGCGTGTTCTTTAACGTGCACAGGGTATGGCTCTCCCTTAAGACCCATCTGACGTGCTGCGGCCTTTCCAAACCCATCGGTGTCCCCTACTGACCGTGGGCAGGGCGGGGAATTTTGCGGAGTCACTTGTTACTGATTGTAGCACTTCTCCAGTAAGGAAATCAATAACAATGTACAAATTATGAACTCCCACTCAAAAAAAAAGATACCTATCTAACAAATTTTTATTTTGCAGCTGCATGATTTGTAAAAGTAATATGAACAGTTGGAAATTGCGCCCCAAAGCTGTTTTATGGCATGAGCGGTGCGGGGAGGGGGGGGGGGGGGCTAATTGTCCGCCGATAAAACCAAAAAATATTTTTGTACGAAGTAACGAAAATTTATGATATACTGTCTTGATGAGTTGGGTTGGGTTGTTTTACCTCTGAGCGGCACTTTTTTCCACACCATGGGCTAAATGGCCAGGTCACATGGACCCCGAAGGCTCAGAGAAGGTTGTGGGAGGAGACCCACTGCAACAGCTGTTGGGAGACAGATGGTAGCCTTCCGTCAAGGCCATCAAGCATGTTCTTTAACGTGCACAGAGTATGGCTCTCCCGCACACGGGCCACGGCTTAACGTCCCATCCGACGGACGGCAGCCTTTCCAAGCCCATCGGTGTCCCCTACTGACCGTGGGCAGGGCGGGGAAATTTTGCGGAGATAAATCTCAACGCTGACCCAGCTGGGACTCGAACCTGGGACCTACAGATTACGAGCCTGTGCGCTACCGACTGAGCCACCCCCGCCCTCTTTTTGTACGAAGTAACGAAAATTTATAATATGCTCTCTTGACGATATGACGGTATAAACAATTCGTATTAAAATTCAACGAAGTACGGACCGCTAATCATTCGATTTTATTTTGCACATAAACGTCACATATCGTGGAAGGGCTCGTGCCGCCCAACACCGCCTTGGATTCCGGTGCCCTTGGCAACTGCCCCGATGCCAACACGTTCCTACGCCTCTGAACATGAACTTACCGTATATTTCCGCAGATAAGACGACCTTCAGATAAGACGAGGTATAAATTTTCGTCAAAGTTTTATAGTTTTAGCATATATCTGTCCTATAAGACGACCCCAAACTATCAACGGCCTATGAATTTAGTTTAGATCGGCGATCATCATCTGGATAATAATACTTTATAGCGTATACGGAATTATGTCCTATTGCAAACATTCGCACTGATTCGGGCATTCGGGTAATGACCTTGACCATTAACAAAAGCGTCGTATGGGCTATTCTATTTTGTGGACATACCCTACTCTGTACTAGTAAATAATTACGGTTTGTCCGTTTTTTCCTCAGTAGCTCAATAAACATAACTTTTAATATTTATTTTCTTTTAGTATTGTTTTACTATTACAATGTAATGTATTATCATATAGCGTATTTAAATAATATGAGAGATTTTTCGATAAGTTGTAGTAATAATGGTTTCAATTTATACAAATTTCAATCTAATATTTTTTGTATCTGTCCTATAAGACCACCCGGATTTTGGGGGCCTTTTTTATGATTCAACTATCATCTTATCTGCGGAAATATACGGTATGTATTTTTCGAATTTCCAGTCTTTAACAGTAGTAACGCCTACTAATCCGTGAATGGAAAAATGTAAATAGTACTATATCGATAGCCTTGTCACGTGACACGAAGGTTGCCAGATCACTAATTTCTAAAAAAATCGTTGCCAGATATTTTTCTCAATTCTGTAATCAACCCTAGTGTTCGGATACTTTTTTGAGCGACTGTAGGTGGTCATATTATTTTGATACTAGATTGTGTGGGCTCACTCATGGAAATATTGAGCGTGTGCAGTTACCGTTCACAGCAAACTGGAGCGTGTGCAGTAACTGCACCCACTCCAGTTTGCTGTGAACGGTAACTGGAGCGTGCACAGTTGCTGTACACGCTCCAGATAATTTTCCTAAATTCTGTAATCACGTGACACGAAGGTTGCCAGATCTCCAATTTCTAAAAAAATCGTTGCCAGATATTTTTTCTGTAATCGACCATAGTGTTCGGATAATTTTTTGAGCGACTGTAGGTGGTCATATTAGTTTGATACCAGATCGTGTGGGCTCACTCACGGAAATATTGAGCGTGTGCAGTTACCGTTCACAGCAAACCTGTGAACGGTAACTGGAGCGTGTACAGTTGCTGTACGCGCTCCAGATATTTTTCCTGAATTCTGTAATCACGTGACACGAAGGTTGCAGATCACTAATTTCTAAAAAAATCGCTGCCAGATATTTTTTCTGAATTCTGTAATCAACCCTAGTGTTCGGATACTTTTTTGAGCGACTGTACAACCCAAAAATGAATTTCTTATTTATCCCTTATATAAAAGAGTTGGGATTTCTCATCTTCTAGAGTTAAAAAGCAAACTAGTCAGTGCGTAGAAAATGAAATTATTTGTTTTCTGTATTAAAATATTACTGAAATATTTAAAATCAAGTTCTAACTTTTAAAAGAAATAAGATATAATAGAATCTTAAGATTTATTTCATAAAATTTTACGCGCGAACACACATGAACATCATCATCCTAAGATTATGGTGTATGACACCGCATGTTTAACTTTTAATTGTGCTTTTTATAGCTTTTTTTATAGTAGCTGTCCCATGGCCGAGTGGTTAGCGCGCTTGACTACTGATCTAAGGGAACTGGGTTTGAGTCCCGGGTAAGGCATGGCTGTCTGTGTCGTTTTTCTGCTGAGGTCCTCCATCCTCTCAGACCTTCTACTGTGGCATATAAACTGACAGGCTCCTGTCAGACCTCTTGTGGCCAGCAGCTGCTTGAGGGGGTATTTATAGTAAATTTGTTTTGCCCTTGTGGCCCCTTCGGGTTGATGTGTTTTAACTTTGTTATTGTCAATAAAGCACTATTTTAGACTTCGAGATATAAGGCCCTAGGCTTGGAGCTCTAAAAATTAATTCAAGATATCAGATATCACACATGAACATCAGCAACTCAAAGTTAAGGGACTTTTAACATTCCTACCCCATTTTAATCAATTTAAAATTATGTAGACCAGTGGTTCTCAACCTTTTATGCTTCACGTACCCCTTTGAAATGTGTATGTAGCTGGCGTACCCGTACAGATAGAGAAAGCTGTAGTTATAGTAGGATAATGACGACTTAGCGACATTTGAGCTCTCACGGCGTACCCAAAAAAAATTTTACCGCGTACCCAACGTTGAGTTGGGTTGTTTTACCTCTGAGCGGCACTTTTTTGCACACCATGGGATAAATGGCCAGGTCACATGGACCCCGAAGGCTCAGAGAAGGTTGGGGACCCACTGGAACAGCTTTTGGGAGACAGATGGTAGCCTCCCGTCAAGGCCATCCAGCGTGTTCTTTAACGTGCACAGGGTATGGCTCTCCCGCACACGGGGCCACGGCTTAACGTCCCATCCGACGGACGGCGGCCTTTCCAAGCCCATCGGTGTCCCCTACTGACCGTGGGCAGGGCGGGGAATTTTGCGGAGATAAATCTCAACGCTGACCCAGCTGGGACTCGAACCTGGAAACTACAGATTACGAGCCTGGCGCGCTACCGACTGAGCCACGCCCGCCCCTAATTGTGGCATATAACGGTGAAAAATAACTTAACTCAATATTTATCATTAATACTATGATTTCGTCCAGACATGATACTATTAATTTTATGTTATGTCTAGCAAACTAATATTATAAAAATGGTAAATATCCTTAAAATCTCTAAAACAAAACAAATGGTATACCTACATTAATTTTATTTAAAAAATCAAAAAAAACATTCAAAAACGTAAATAGTAACAAACGTATTAATAAAAATTTTAAGAATAATTTAATATTTGAATTTTTTTACAATTAAGTAATTCTGAACTATGAATATTACAAAAATATATGTATTAACTAATAGTCTCCCTTCGGTAACAATTTTACAGGAAACAATTCTATTCAGCAGGGTGATAAATATGTCATCGGGCTTATGGTAAATATGTCATCGGGCTTATGGTAAATATGTCATCGGGCTTAAGACAATTTCATCTCTAAATTTGATATCCACGTTAAACTAAGAGGGATTACTTAAATACCTTTCTGTTGAAACCAGCGCAGATAGATTTATTAAGTGTATAAATATTATAGTTATATGTTCTATTAAGTCTTAAACCAAATCACCAATAAGAATAAAAATTTATCAAAATTCATCCAATGACAGATCGATTTCATTTGGTATCCAAAATGTCAAACTTTTAACGAGCAAACTTGAACATTTCATAAATACACAGAAAACCACCCTAAAATATACAAATTTATCAAAATTAATGCAATGACAGATCGATTTTGACTTTTAACGAGCAAACTTGAACATTTCATAAATACACAGAAAACCACCCTAAAATATACAGCGAAATGTCGCTATAATTAGAGTAGAAATTATTGCATTTGGCTTTCTAGTATGATCATGATCCTATGAGCAGGTTCAAGAAGGCAAGACCATTGGTTTTCGATCAGGACCACTCTTTGGTCTAGTACCAACCTATCTACCATATTTATCATCGTTTTTCTGTCCCTTGGGGCTCACTTTTTGGAGATTTTTGTCTTGTCCTTTGCGACTCATGTTACTTATTGGATATCCTCAGATGGAAAAGGTTATGGGATCTTTTATCCTGGTACTTCGAAAAATCATAATTATGCTACATGCTACATGCTACTGCACTTGGCTTTTTGCATATTGTTATAGATCAGTGGCTCGCAAACGTTTTTACTCCGAGGCACACTGAATCTAATTATTTTTCCGCGGCACACTGAATCTAATTTTTTTCCTGCGGCACACTGAATCTAATTTTTTTTTCCGCGGCACACCTAAAAAATAATTTTTGATGGTTACGTAAAAAGAGGAAAATTGAAGTTTCGTTAAATGCATTTTATTTAAAATAAATATAATAATAAAGATAATTAATCATAACTCGGTGTTTGTTTTAAATATTTGTCCATTCTATGGCTTGAAATGATCAAAAATTAATACCAAAATTTGGAAAAAGCTTGATAAATACTTACAAGATCCCAGTTGATAAAATCTGAAAGATTTTTATTAAAGCACGTCGATAACACAAGTCAAGTCAAAATGAAATCTTTGGAATATCTAGTGTCAATTTGAAAATCTCTCGCGGCACACTTGAAATTTCTCGCTGCACACTACTGTGCCGCGGCACACAGTTTGCGAGACACTGTTATAGATATTTAGGATGAATGTCATCTTTCTACTGTGGGTGGGGTTGACTCAGTCGGTAGCTCGCCAGGCTCGTAATCTGCATTTCCCAGGTTCCAGTACCGCCTGCGCCAGTGTTGAGAATTATCTCCGCAAAACTCCCCCCGTCATGCCCACGGTCAGTAGGAGACACCGATGGGGTTGAAAAGGGCGCCGTCCGTCGGATGAGATATAAAGCCGTGACTTCGTGTGCGAGAGAGCCATACCCTGTGCATGTTAAAGAACACGCTGAATGGCCTCGACGGGAAGCTACCATCTGTCTCCTAAGAAATGTTCACTGGGTCCCCTCCCCCAGCCTTCTATGATCCCTCAGGGCCTCTGTGACCTGGGGCGGGGGTGGCTCAGTTGGTAACGCGCCAGGCTCGTAATCTGTAGTTCCCAGGTTCGAGTCCCAGCTGGGTCAGCGTTGAGATTTTTCTCCGCAAAATTCCCCGCCCTGCCCACGGTCAGTAGGGGACACCGATGGGCTTGGAAAGGCATCCGTCCGTCGGATGGAACGTTAAGCCGTTTCCCCGTGTGCGGGAGAGCCATACCCTGTGCACGTTAAAGAACACGCTGGATGGCCTTCACGGGAGGCTAGCATCTGTCTCCCAACAGCTGTTCCAGCGGGTCCCCTCCCCCAACCTTAACCCTCGGGGTCCATGTGACCTGGCCATTTAGCCCATGGTGTGCAAAAAAGTGCTGCTCAGTGGTAAAACAACCCAACCCTTTGTGACCTGGCCATTTACCCATGGGGTGCAAAAACTTGTCGCTCAAAACAACTCAACCACTTTTCACTACAAATGCTAAACTCACCACAATATAATTAAAATCATTTCTCTCATAAAAATTTAAAGGAAAGTTCATTAACAAGTGTCCTAACTAAGTGCTCTCTATAATTTCCTATAACTGAATTCTGTTGGTGAGCGTTGATGAGCATTCTGATGCCCAATTTGCTCATCAAATTTAAAATCTCATTAGAGCAGAAAGGAAAATAACCCTGCTCTGTTTATCTTGCAAACCTCGTCCCATTTTAATTAAGTGTCGTTTAATACTTCATACGTTCTCTACCGTGCAGTTTAACAACCTTAATACAATAATTGTCAACGTCTAATTTAAGTCCTTAACAAGATTTCAGTTGAATGCCCCTTTGGGAGTTATCGCTATAATGTGCATTAACTTTCTGTTTTTAATGATGCCTAGTTATTGGAGAACTAAATTGCACGGTATGGTTGGACCTCCGTAGCCCATGGCTGCTTGAGGATGATGATGATGATGAGTTATGTAGATGATATTCTCCTAGCACAGACGGTTCCATCATCAGGAGTTTATTTCATTACGAACTTATTTCCGATTCTGTTTACGAGATTTATGAATCGATTTCAGCTCCAAGTTGTGGCATTGTTAATGAACCTTTCTTTAAATTTCATGAGGGAAAATTATTTAAATTATATTGTGGTCAATGAATATCTGTTCTGACCTTGATTTTCAAAAAGACAGAAACTCAGTTGACATCGGTTAGTCTCAGGATTAGGTGTTAGTAGATTTTGAATGATGTTTTTTTCGAATAAACATCGACACGATTTTACAAGTAAATCTAATTCACAGAGCAGTTGGGTTGTTTTACCTCTGAGCGGCACTTTTTTGCACACCATGGGCTAAATGGCCAGGTCACATGGACCTCGAAGGCTCAGAGAAGGTTGGGGGAGGGGACCCACTGGAACAGCTGTTGGGAGACAGATGGTAGCCTCCCGTCAAGGCCATCCAGCGTGTTCTTTAGCGTGCACAGGGTATGGCTCTCCTACACACGGGGCCACAGCTTAACGTCCCATCCGACGGACGGCGGGCTTTCCAATCCCATCGGTGCCCCCTACTGACCGTGTGCAGGGCGGGGAATTTTGCGGAGATAAATCTCAACGCTAACCCAGCTGGGACTCGAACCTGCGAACTACAGATTACGAGCCTGGCGCGCTACCGACTGAGCCCTAAATTCGAGGCCCTAATATTCGAGGGAATCCCCCGCCCCTAATATTCGAGGGAAATTAATAGAATAAAGGTAGAATCATCGATTTCTGCAGTCATCAAGGTGCAATATCATACTAGTCATAAGAACCCCAAAGGTTCAGAGAAGGTTAGAGGAAGTAGGCCCATTGGACAGCAGTTAGCAGACAGATGAAAGCCTCCTGTCAAGGCAATCCAGTGTGTTCTTTAACGTGCACCTATTGGGAAGCAGTTAGCAGACAGATGAAAGCCTCCTGTCAAGGCCATCCAGTGTGTTCTTTAACGTGCACCTATTGGGAAGCAGTTAGCAGACAGATGAAAGCTTCCTGTCAAGGCCATCCAGTGTGTTCTTTAACGTGCACCTATTGGGAAGCAGTTAGCAGACAGATGAAAGCTTCCTGTCAAGGCCATCCAGTGTGTTCTTTAACGTTCACCCATTGGGAAGCAGTTAGCAGACAGATGAAAGCCTCCTGTCAAGGCAATCCAGTGTGTTCTTTAACGTGCACCTATTGGGAAGCAGTTAGCAGACAGATGAAAGCCTCCTGTCAAGGCCATCCAGTGTGTTCTTTAACGTGCACCTATTGGGAAGCAGTTAGCAGACAGATGAAAGCCTCCTGTCAAGGCCATCCAGTGTGTTCTTTAACGTGCACCTATTGGGAAGCAGTTAGCAGACAGATGAAAGCCTCCTGTCAAGGCCATCCAGTGTGTTCTTTAACGTGCACCTATTGGGAAGCAGTTAGCAGACAGATGAAAGCTTCCTGTCAAGGCCATCCAGTGTGTTCTTTAACGTGCACCTATTGGGAAGCAGTTAGCAGACAGATGAAAGCCTCCTGTCAAGGCCATCCGGTGTGTTTTAACGTGCACCCATTGGACAGCAGTTAGCAGACAGATGAAAGCCTCCTGTCAAGGCCATCCAGTGTGTTCTTTAACGTGCACCCATTGGGAAGCAGTTAGCAGACAGATGAAAGCCTCCTGTCAAGGCCATCCAGTGTGTTTTTAACGTGCACCCATTGGACAGCAGTTAGCAGACAGATGAAAGCCTCCTGTCAAGGCAATCCAGTGTGTTCTTTAACGTGCACCTATTGGGAAGCAGTTAGCAGACAGATGAAAGCCTCCTGTCAAGGCCATCCAGTGTGTTCTTTAACGTGCACCTATTGGGAAGCAGTTAGCAGACAGATGAAAGCTTCCTGTCAAGGCCATCCAGTGTGTTCTTTAACGTGCACCTATTGGGAAGCAGTTAGCAGACAGATGAAAGCCTCCTGTCAAGGCCATCCGGTGTGTTTTAACGTGCACCCATTGGACAGCAGTTAGCAGACAGATGAAAGCCTCCTGTCAAGGCCATCCAGTGTGTTCTTTAACCTGCACCCATTGGACAGCGGTTAGCAGACAGATGAAAGCCTCTTGTCAAGGCCATCCAGTGTGTTTTTAACGTGCACCCATTGGACAGCAGTTAGCAGACAGATGAAAGCCTCCTGTCAAGGCAATCCAGTGTGTTCTTTAACGTGCACCTATTGGGAAGCAGTTAGCAGACAGATGAAACCCTCCTGTCAAGGCCATCCAGTGTGTTCTTTAACGTTCACCCATTGGGAAGCAGTTAGCAGACAGATGAAAGCTTCCTGTCAAGGCCATCCAGTGTGTTCTTTAACGTGCACCTATTGGGAAGCAGTTAGCAGACAGATGAAAGCCTCCTGTCAAGGCCATCCGGTGTGTTTTAACGTGCACCCATTGGACAGCAGTTAGCAGACAGATGAAAGCCTCCTGTCAAGGCCATCCAGTGTGTTCTTTAACCTGCACCCATTGGACAGCGGTTAGCAGACAGATGAAAGCCTCTTGTCAAGGCAATCCAGTGTGTTCTTTAACGTGCACCCATTGGACAGCAGTTAGCAGACAGATGAAAGCCTCCTGTCAAGGCCATCCAGTGTGTTCTTTAACGTTCACCCATTGGGAAGCAGTTAGCAGACAGATGAAAGCTTCCTGTCAAGGCCATCCAGTGTGTTCTTTAACGTGCACCTATTGGGAAGCAGTTAGCAGACAGATGAAAGCCTCCTGTCAGGGCCATCCAGTGTGTTCTTTAACGTTCACCCATTGGGAAGCAGTTAGCAGACAGATGAAAGCTTCCTGTCAAGGCCATCCAGTGTGTTCTTTAACGTGCACCATTGGGGAGCAGTTAGCAGACAGATGAAAGCCTCCTGTCAAGGCCATCCAGTGTGTTTTTAACGTGCACCCATTGGACAGCAGTTAGCAGACAGATGAAAGCCTCCTGTCAAGGCAATCCAGTGTGTTCTTTAACGTGCACCTATTGGGAAGCAGTTAGCAGACAGATGAAAGCCTCCTGTCAAGGCCATCCAGTGTGTTCTTTAACGTGCACCTATTGGGAAGCAGTTAGCAGACAGATGAAAGCCTCCTGTCAAGGCCATCCGGTGTGTTTTAACGTGCACCCATTGGACAGCAGTTAGCAGACAGATGAAAGCCTCCTGTCAAGGCCATCCAGTGTGTTCTTTAACCTGCACCCATTGGACAGCGGTTAGCAGACAGATGAAAGCCTCTTGTCAAGGCAATCCAGTGTGTTCTTTAACGTGCACCCATTGGACAGCAGTTAGCAGACAGATGAAAGCCTCCTGTCAAGGCCATCCAGTGTGTTCTTTAACCTGCACCCATTGGACAGCGGTTAGCAGACAGATGAAAGCCTCTTGTCAAGGCAATCCAGTGTGTTCTTTAACGTGCACCCATTGGACAGCAGTTAGCAGACAGATGAAAGCCTCCTGTCAAGGCCATCCAGTGTGTTCTTTAACCTGCACCCATTGGACAGCGGTTAGCAGACAGATGAAAGCCTCTTGTCAAGGCAATCCAGTGTGTTCTTTAACGTGCACCCATTGGACAGCAGTTAGCAGACAGATGAAAGCCTCCTGTCAAGGCCATCCAGTGTGTTCTTTAACGTTCACCCATTGGGAAGCAGTTAGCAGACAGATGAAAGCTTCCTGTCAAGGCCATCCAGTGTGTTCTTTAACGTGCACCTATTGGGAAGCAGTTAGCAGACAGATGAAAGCCTCCTGTCAAGGCCATCCAGTGTGTTCTTTAACGTTCACCCATTGGGAAGCAGTTAGCAGACAGATGAAAGCTTCCTGTCAAGGCCATCCAGTGTGTTCTTTAACGTGCACCATTGGGGAGCAGTTAGCAGACAGATGAAAGCCTCCTGTCAAGGCCATCCAGTGTGTTTTTAACGTGCACCCATTGGACAGCAGTTAGCAGACAGATGAAAGCCTCCTGTCAAGGCCATCCAGTGTGTTCTTTAACGTGCACCTATTGGGAAGCAGTTAGCAGACAGATGAAAGCCTCCTGTCAAGGCCATCCGGTGTGTTTTAACGTGCACCCATTGGACAGCAGTTAGCAGACAGATGAAAGCCTCCTGTCAAGGCAATCCAGTGTGTTCTTTAACGTGCACCTATTGGGAAGCAGTTAGCAGACAGATGAAAGCCTCCTGTCAAGGCCATCCAGTGTGTTCTTTAACGTGCACCTATTGGGAAGCAGTTAGCAGACAGATGAAAGCCTCTTGTCAAGGCAATCCAGTGTGTTCTTTAACGTGCACCCATTGGACAGCAGTTAGCAGACAGATGAAAGCCTCCTGTCAAGGCCATCCAGTGTGTTCTTTAACGTTCACCCATTGGGAAGCAGTTAGCAGACAGATGAAAGCTTCCTGTCAAGGCCATCCAGTGTGTTCTTTAACGTGCACCTATTGGGAAGCAGTTAGCAGACAGATGAAAGCCTCCTGTCAAGGCCATCCAGTGTGTTCTTTAACGTTCACCCATTGGGAAGCAGTTAGCAGACAGATGAAAGCTTCCTGTCAAGGCCATCCAGTGTGTTCTTTAACGTGCACCATTGGGGAGCAGTTAGCAGACAGATGAAAGCCTCCTGTCAAGGCCATCCAGTGTGTTTTTAACGTGCACCCATTGGACAGCAGTTAGCAGACAGATGAAAGCCTCCTGTCAAGGCAATCCAGTGTGTTCTTTAACGTGCACCTATTGGGAAGCAGTTAGCAGACAGATGAAAGCCTCCTGTCAAGGCCATCCAGTGTGTTCTTTAACGTTCACCCATTGGGAAGCAGTTAGCAGACAGATGAAAGCTTCCTGTCAAGGCCATCCAGTGTGTTCTTTAACGTGCACCTATTGGGAAGCAGTTAGCAGACAGATGAAAGCCTCCTGTCAAGGCCATCCAGTGTGTTCTTTAACGTTCACCCATTGGGAAGCAGTTAGCAGACAGATGAAAGCTTCCTGTCAAGGCCATCCAGTGTGTTCTTTAACGTGCACCATTGGGGAGCAGTTAGCAGACAGATGAAAGCCTCCTGTCAAGGCCATCCAGTGTGTTTTAACGTGCACCCATTGGACAGCAGTTAGCAGACAGATGAAAGCCTCCTGTCAAGGCCATCCAGTGTGTTCTTTAACGTGCACCCATTGGGAAGCAGTTAGCAGACAGATGAAAGCCTCCTGTCAAGGCCATCCAGTGTGTTCTTTAACGTGCACACGGAGCCACGGCTTAAAGTCCCATCCAAAGAACAGCATCCTTTTCAAGTCCACCGATGACCCCTTTCTGACGGAGGGTAGGGCGTGGAGTTTTGCGGAGTTAAATCTCAACGCTTGCCCAGTCGGAACTGGACAATGGGAGCTGCAGATTAGGAGACTCTGGTGTACTATCTTTCTAGCGAATTTTCATCGTTTTGCTCTGTCATTCCTGATTAGAGATAGCTTATCCCACACCCTAACTCAATGTCTGATTCATTAACTCACAGTCAGTAACATTTACAGTTAAGATATTTTGTTTATCAAGTTCAGATATCATATACACTGAATGGACAATTTTTATATCATCATCATCATTATCGTCGTCGTCGTCCTCATCATCATCATTATCATCATCATCATCCAGCAGCCCTGGGCTACGGAGGTCCAACCAGACCGTGCAATTTAGTTCTCCAAGCAAGACTGTCATGGGTTACATCTTCTGCATCTGGCCACTGCACACCAATTCTAACAAGGTCCTGTTTGACATTGTCTGCCCACCGCATCCTAGGTCTCCTCTTCTTTCTGAGGCCTTTAGGCACACTGTTCATAACCCTATTCGCCAATCTATAATTATTCATACGGGCAACATGGCCAAACCAACGGAGTCTCTCTCTGCACAATATGCTGCTTAAAGGAGGTTGCAAACTCCTTTGCCTAACCTCATCATTAGTTACAAAGTTGAACCACCTAATGCCCAAGATACTGCGTAAGCATCTGGAATCAAAAGCATATAGTTTCCTCTTATCTTGTTTACAAAGTGTCCAAGTTTCACTACCATAACTAACCCTAGAAAGAACCAAACTATTATACAGTCTAATTTTAGTCTTTAGGTGTATACGCCTATTTCTCCACACTCTCCATAGATTCTTAAAAGTCCCGGCAACAATCCCTATCCGTCTGCTAATCTCATGCCGCACATCACCATTATCTGTTACATAGCTCCCAAGATAATTAAACTGTGACACCTGCTGAAGACTGCAACCATTCAGATTAACTGAATCACAGCCTGCCTGACCAATTTTCATCACTTTAGTTTTCTCCCTGTTTATAACCAAACCTACTGTACTACCAGTCTCATCAACAGCTCGAATGAAAGAGTTCATCTCATCAACATCATTGGCCAAAAGGGCTAAATCATCAGCATAATCTAAATCAGAAATTTTCATATCTCCAGTCCATTTAAGACCAAAATCTTTCCCTTGAAGTGAATTTCGCATAACATAATCAATAACCAAACTAAAGAGAAAAGGAGACAAAATGCACCCTTGTCGAACACCAGAAGTAATGCTAAACCAATTGCTACAAGCCTTACAACTCTCACACACGACTCAGTGTTATTATAGAGGGCTTTCATTATGTTAACTAATTTGTCTGGTATACCCCTCGATCGCCGGACCTTAAGAATTTGTGGGACGAATTAGAAAGATCTGTTTGAGCCTCGCCAACCTCCACCTGCAACTGTGGATGCTCTACAACAGGCGATCCTCGCTTCATCGGTGGCAACACCACCTCCGTGTTTTCAACACTTCATTAAGTTCTTACCAAGATGTCTGGCTGCTCTTGTGAGGGCACAAGGTGGAGCAAGAGGTTATTAGGTAGACGTATGTAATAATTTGTCCATTTAGTGTAATTGCAGAAGGTGTATATATGCAAGATATCAATTGAAAATTTGTGTTTAGAGGTAATCCGCGACGTAGAGCTCGAAAACAATCCGAAGTTTGACCTCCAACGTCTTTAAAGATCAAATGGAGGTCACTTAGAGGACATATCTTGATCTACCAGTTATTGAAACGTAAAAATTTGTTTATGGGGTGTTTTGGGTTGTGGATCTCGAAAAGGTTACGAAATTTCGGATCCGGAGGGTCTTTTGAGGTCATAGGTCAAAGGTCACCAGCTTTCATCATGATCATCGTCGTCGTCGTCGTCGTCGTCATCATCATCATCATCATCAATCAGCCATGGGCTACGGAGGTCCAACCAGACCGTGCAATTTAGTTCTCCAAGCAAGACTGTCATGGGTTACATCTTCTGCATCTGGCCACTGCACACCAATTCTAACAAGGTCCTGTTTGACATTGTCTGCCCACCGCATCCTAGATCTCCCCTTCTTTCTGAGGCCTTTAGGCACACTGTTCATAACCCTATTCGCCAATCTATAATTATTCATACGGGCAACATGGCCAAACCAACAGAGTCTCTCTCTGCACAATATGCTGCTTAAAGGAGGTTGCAAACTCCTTTGCCTAACCTCATCATTAGTTACAAAGTTGAACCACCTAATGCCCAAGATATTGCGTAAGCATCTGGAATCAAAAGCATCTAGTTTCCTGTTATCTTGTTTACAAAGTGTCCACGTTGCACTACCATAACTAACCCTAAAAAGAACCAAACTATTATACAGTCTAATTTTAGTCTTTAGGTGTATACGCCTATTTCTCCACACTCTACATAGGTTCTTAAAAGTCCCGGCAGCAATCCCTATTCGTCTGTTAACCTCATGCCGCACATCACCATTATCTGTTACATAGCTCCCAAGATAATTAAACTGTGACCCTTAACCCTTAAACTAAGCGTTTTATGAGAAAATGTAACTGGAAGATAAATTAAAGATCTCAATAAAATCTATCCAAATCTCGATTTTTCAATAGCATTCGCTTTGTATCTAAAGAATTATGGATTTTGAATATTTAACAGCAACAATGCAAGTCTTAGGAAAATTGAAAAATATCGAAAAATCATTTTCATTAACTTTTCGAATATGCATCTGTTTGTATTAAATGGTGTGAAATAATCTTTCTAATTCAAATTATAATTAACTTCTGAGTTAAAATCTAACTTTAGGCATTGCTGTTGTTAAACCTTCAAACTTCCATAACACTTTAAATCAGTGTCTCGCAAACTGTGTGCCGCGGCACAGTAGTGTACCGCGAGAGATTCCAAGTGTGCCGCGAGAGATTTTCAAATTGACACTATATATACTAAAGATTTCATTTTGACTTGACTTGTGTTATCGACGTGCTTTAATATCGACGTGCTATCGACGTGCTTTAATAAAAATCTTTCAGATTTTATCAACTGGGATCTTGTAAGTATTTATCAAGCTTTTTCCAAATTTTGGTATTAATTTTTGATTATTTGAAGCCATAGAATGGACAAATATTTAAAACAAACACCGAGTTATGAATTAAAGAACGAGAGCAAATCTTCAAGTAAAACCAGGCTGATGACTTCAACAAAGCGCAAATATAATGACGATTATGTAGAGTTTTTTTTATTCTTTATTAGGTGTGCCGCGGAAAAAAAATTTGATTCAGTGTGCCGCAGAGTTAAAAAGTTTGCGAGACACTGCTTTAAATAATAAGGGAATATTGTTGACAATCGAGATTTAGATAGATTTGATGGAGATCTTTAATTTATCTTCAGTCGCATTCTGTGAAAATATTCTTTTTATAGAAGTTATAGAACTAAGGAGCTAGCTACCACTGACAAAACATGGAGAGAGGTGGTCATAATTCAGTGAGCACTGAGTGTATATTATAGAATATTATATATATAGAATGAGATTTTACAGTTGTTATTTTTGTTTTATCTATTTTTCAGTGTCGGACATAAAACATGGGGCTAAAATAAAATTATAAATAGACAAGTGTTTTGGATTTTAAAGCAGGTAGAAAGGTTTTAGATTTCGTATAAGACTACCGAATTTTGAGGGGGGGGAGAATCAGATCCCCGAAAATATCCGGGGGGTTCGCACCCCCCCCCCCCCCTGGTAGGTCTGTGACCAGACCTTTAATAACATAGATTGCATGCAATGCTCAGTGTTTTTTTTTGGTTTTGTTTTACCTCTGAGCGGCACTTTTGTGCACACCATGGGCTAAATGGCCAGGTCACATGGACCCCGAAGGCTCAGAGAAGGTTGGGGGAGGGGACCCACTGGAACAGCTGTTGGGAGACAGATGGTAGCCTCCCGTCAAGGCCATCCAGCGTGTCTTTAACGTGCACAAGGTATGGCTCTCCCGCACACGGTGCCACGGCTTAACGTCCCATCCGACGGACGGCGGCCTTTCCAAGCCCATCGGTGTCCCCTACTGATCGTGGGCAGGGCGGGAAATTTTGCGGAGATAAATCTCAACGCTGACTCAGCTGGGACTCGAACCTGGTAACTATAGATTACGAGCCTGGCGCGCTACCGACTGAGCCACCCCAGCCCCAATGCTCGGTGAACCATAGCAAGAGTCGCCCTGTATGTTGAACCTAAATTATTTTCCTTCCACATCTCTCCCATATTTCCAAATGTTATTCATTCATTCTTTTCCCCATTGCACTCGGTGATCCTTAAGTGCTTTAATCATCTCAATCATTACTCCAGATGGCGCTGAAGCTTTTACCATTTTTCATTTGTTTTATGACTTCTGTCAGCATTTCAGACTACTCTTCCTGTGTTCTTATTTCTTATCTATTCTCTTACTTGCTCCCACTGAAGTTTCTTTTTTACATTCAGCATTCGGGGCGGGGGTGGCTCAGTCGGTAGCGCTCCAGGCTGTAAGTTCCCAGGATCGAGTCCCAGCTTCATCAGCGTTGAGATTTATCTCCGCAAAAAAAATTCCCCGCCCTGCCAACAGTCAGTAGGGGACACAGGTGGGCTTGGAAAGACGCCGTCCGTCGGATGGGACGTTAAGCCGTGGCCCCGTGTGCGGGAGAGCCATACCCTGTGCACGTTAAAGAACACGCCAGATGGCCTTGACGGGAGGCTACCATCTGTCTCCCAACAGCTGTTCCAGTGGGTCCCCTCCCCCAACCTTCTCTGAGCCTTCGGGGTCCATATGACCTGGCCATTTAGCCCATGGTGTGCAAAAAAGTGCCGCTCAGAGGTAAAACAACCCAACTCATTCAGCATTTTATCGAAACACCATTTCTTGATTTCTACCTCATTCCTAAAACGACTTTTTTTTGTATTATTAAAGACCAAGTCACCTAAACATTTCTCTCCTCTATTATTTCTTTGGAGTTTGAATGTTTTTGTTTCCCTTCATCTGTTTCCGTTTCATCTCGATTTCTTAAGGGCGGGGGTGGCTCAGTCGGTAGCGCGCCAGGCTCGTAATCTGTAGTTCCCAGGTTCGAGTCCCAGCTGGGTCAGCGTTGAGATTTATCTCCGCAAAAAAATTCTCCGCCCTGCCCACGGTCATTAGGGGACACAGATGGGCTTGGAAAGGGCGCTGTCCGTCGGATGGGACGTTAAGCCGTGGCTCCGTGTGCGGGAGAGCCATACCCTGTGCACGTTAAAGAACACGCTGGATGACCTTGACGGGAGGCTACCATCGGTCTCCCAACAGCTGTTCCAGTGGGTCCCCTCCTCCAACCTTCTCTGAGCCTTCAGGGTCCATGTGACCTGGCCATTTACCCCATGGTGTGCAAAAAAGTGCCGCTCAGAGGTAAAACAAACCAACCCAATTTCGATATCTTACGATCATTGACATCTGCAGAGGAGGAGCAGCAGAGGGTCACCCACCACCATCACCACCCCTTGAAAAAATTATCGAAAAATTAATATTTATTTATTTATATACTATCAGGTCAAATACTATCAGGTGTACCAAATACTAAAGTTTTTGCTTTAACCAAATGTAGATAGCTGTTTTTTTTTTGTTGTTGTTCTTTTGCGTTTTCTTTTGTTTTTGTAAGCATGTCATTGAATTTTATTCATTACTATGAAAAAAAAGTTTTTACATTTATTTTCAGCAATCAGTTTCCCCTGTGGTCATTGTGTTATATATATAACCTTAGTCATACATCCTTAGTTGTATTACGATACGATGTACCCATGAGGGGCGGGGGTGGCTCAGTCGGTAGCGCGCCAGGCTCGTAATCTGTAGTTCCTAGGTTCGAGTCCCAGCTGGGTCAGCGTTGAGATTTATCTCCGCAAAATTCTCCGCCCTGTCCACGGTCAGTAGGGGACACCGATGGGCTTGGAAAGACCGCCGTCCGTCGTATGGGACGTTAAACCGTGGCCCCGTGTGCGGGAGAGACATACCCTGTGCACGTTAAAGAACACGCTGGATGGCCTTGACGTGAGGCTACCATCTGTCTCCCAACAGCTGTTCCAGTGGGTCCCCTCCCACAACCTTCTCTGAGCCTTCGGGGTCCATGTGACCTGGCCATTTAGCCCATGGTGTGCAAAAAAGTGCCGCTCAGAGGTAAAACAACAAAACCCAAAAATGTACCCATGATTGCTTCTTTTGCAGTTGCACTCATTAATGAACCGCTCATCCGAAATATTTCGGAATTAGCCTTTTTCAACGCAGGTAGTTTTAAATATTCCTTATACATTTATTTCTATTTTTATAACTGGGGAATTTTGAAATCGATCTCTAAGCTGACGTTTATTAACAAATATACCTTTCAAAGCATAAAATTTATTTTTATATAGCAGTATCTTAACGCTAATAAATACGAAATTTTTCCTAAAAAATCATTTCTATAAATATTGGTTTTAAATTTACCAGTAGTGATAATAGTACTAATTATTTAAGAAATCTGTAGATTTTTAGGATTGGATTGGATTGTTTTACCTCCGAGCGGCACTTTTTTGCACACCATGGGCTAAATGGCCAGGTCACAAGGACCCCGAAGGCTCAGAGAAGGTTGGGGGAGGGGACCCACTGGAACAGCTGTTGGGAGACAGATGGTAGTCTCCCGTCAAGGCCATCCAGCGTGTTCTTTAACGTGCACAGGGTATGGCTCTCCCGCACACGGGGCCACGGCTTAACGTCCCATCCGACGGACGGCGGCCTTTCCAAGCCCATCGGTGTCCCCTACTGACCGTGGGCAGGGCGGGAAATTTTGCGGGGATAAATCTCAAGGCTGACCCAGCTGGTACTCGAACCTGGGAACTACAGATTACGAGCCTGGCGCGCTACCGACTGAGCCACCCCCGCCCCGTAGATTTTTAGGACTACCTATGCTGACATCATAATCTGGTAGTCCGGTTTTCTGTTATACATAGATAGATGTTGTTTCTGTACGAATATTTACATTTTCTACATTATTACGTAAAGTGATAAGCATTTTTTTAAAGTCGCACTTTAAACGATGGATTAAGCACTGAATAGATGAGAGTAAAAGAGTTGCAAAAAATTTAATACATCGAAAAATGATTAAAAAATTTTATGTCAGTAACAAATTTCTAATGTTCATTGTTTCTGAAATCGAAATAAATAAATCTTCACCTGATAATCTAAATTGACTTCATTGTTAGATTTTTTTGGCTGATGAATTCAAACACTGAAACACGGAGTTAATCATTGAATCCAATGAAATCACTCATCTCTACAGAGGACGTCGTCAGAAGTTAATAATAAATAAAATAAATATTCCCTCAAGCAGCTGCTTGCCACAGAGGTCTGACAGGAGCCTGTCAGTTTATATGCCACAGTAGGAGATCTGAGAGGATGGCAGGACCTCAGCAGAAAAACGATACTGATTGGAAAACCATTAGATTTTGAAACAAAGACATTATTCTCACCTTTAATAGCTACACAAACATTGAGACTGAGAGACACTATGTCGTTCAGACACTCATTCATAGTCTGAGGATTTTTCTGTCAGTTTCTGTTTGGACTTGTAGTAAGACAGATCTGCAGGAGATTGCGAGGGCCACGACAGGGTGTTCATGTTACTCTGACTGTCGGTGCTAACAATTGAAGTATTCAATACCGATAATGGGATGAGCATCTGCCACACATGATGCACCCTAGACAGTATATTAAGAACTCTTTGAGGTGGGTTGTTTTACCTCTGAGCGAATTTTTTTTCACACAATGGGTTGGGTTGTTTTACCTCTGAGCGGCACTTTTTTGCACACCATGGGCTAAATGACCAGGTCGCATGGACCCCGAAGGCTCAGAGAAGGTTAGGGGAGGGGACCCACTGGAACAGCTGTTGGGAGACAGATGGTAGCCTCCTGTCAAGGACATCCAGCGTGTTCTTTAACGTGCAAGGGTATGTCTCTCCCGCACACAGGGCCACGGCTTAACGTCCCATCCGACGGACGACGGCATTTCCAAGCCCATCGGTCTCCCCTACTGACCGTGGGCAGGGCGGTGAATTTTACGGAGATAAATCTCAACGCTGACCCAGCTGGGACTCGAACCTGGGAACTACAGATTAGGAGCCAGGCGCGCTACCGACTGATCCACCCCCGCCCCTCCTTGGACGGGAAGCTACAATCTGTCTCAGAGCACTTGTCAGTTGGTTCCCTCCCCCCAACCTTCTCTGAACCCTCGGGGTCCTTGTGACCTGACCATTTTTCTCATTATGCACAAAGAGTGCCCCTCAGAAGTAAAAAAAAAACTGTACCTCCTTTACTTTATGCAGTTGCAATTTTCATGTTGAGTTGTGTAAATATCGCATAAGTGTGAAAACATTACAAGAGTCAGTGGCAAAAGCTAATCTATCGTTTTCATTAAAAGAACAACGGTTGGTTTGTTTTACCTCTGAGCGGCACTTTTTTTTGCACACAATGGTACAAATGGCCAGGTCGCAAAGACCCCTAGGGATTAGAGATGGTTGGGTTGACGGGACCTATTAGACAGATGTTAGGAGACAGATGATAGCCTCCTGTCAAGGCCATCCAGAGTGTTCTTTAACATTCACTAGTGTGGTTCTCCTGCACACGGCTTAACGTACCTCCGATGGACGCCGGTCTTTCCAAGCCCATTGGTGTTCCCTTCTTACCGACGGCATAGAGGGGAGTTTTACGGAAATGTATCTGAACGCTGTTCCTGGTGGGACTCGAACCTGGAAACTACAGATTACGATCCTGGCGCGCTACCGACTGAGCGACGGGTTGAGTTGTGGGTTGTTTTACCTCTGAGCGGCACTTTTTTTGCACACCATGAGTTAAATGGCCAGGTCACATGGACCCCGAAGGCTCAGAGAAAGTTGGGGGAGGGGACCCACTGGAACAGCGGTTGGGAGACAGATGGTAGCCTCCCGTCAAGGCCATCCAGCGTGTTCTTTAACGTGCACAGGGTATGGCTCTCCCGCGCACGGGGCCACGGCTTAACGTCCCATCCGACAGACTGCGGCCTTTCCAAGCCCATCGGTGTCCCCTACTGACCGTGGGCAGGGCGGGGAATTTTGCGGAGATAAATCTCAACGCTGACCCAGCTGGGACTCGAACCTGGGAACTACAGATTACGAGCCTGGCGCGCTACCGACTGAGCCACCCCCGCCCACTGAGCTACGACTGAGCCACCCCTGCCCTGAAATCACCATGTGATAATCTTTCAATCTATTCATACTATAGTGACATTTCATCGCATAACATATTGATATGTTTCTTGTACCTTTCAAAACTTAGACTTTAATTAAATCATCATTTAAATATTTTGTGACTAATCCACGATCAAGTTATAAATAAAATACACATTTTGTGAGAGAGTCACATTTTCAGAAAACCTGACATTCTAATTATATAGAACAATCCATTGGATTTACCTAACAAGAACTTGAACTATCAGTATACATTGACCTGAATATTCACAAGATGATATTTAATTTATTAGTTATCCTTCTGGTTATCTTAAAGCTCTTGTACTTTTAATTAAATTCGTGAAACATTACATTTTCTGATATCAGATCCGCCGGTATATTAATTCCTATCATGGGACGTGACTGCATGAGTTACGATAAAACGTTTAGACAATTTGTCCAAAGCGGAATATATTCAGCGGTTTATCATACAAACAAGTTGGATATTTAACATAATTGCAAAATTGGGTTGTCACGAATTTGTTACTCTAAGTTATTGAATAAAATTTATATCCGAAACGACTAGAAATGTTCCATATTAATTCAACAAATGCAGCTTCCTAAATTGTTCAGTAATAAAAGATAAATTATAGAAATAATGTTTGTTCCAATAATAAAAACGGTAATTAATAATTTTTTCAATAAATATTTGCTGTACAGGTTAAAGAGAATACCACATTTAATATTCTAAATTGGATTTGAGCAAATAAAATTTAGAGATTGCTTTACATAACTACCGAAGGAAGCAGATATGAAGGAATCTTCTGTGGTGATTAGCCGTTAGCAAAAAAATTGCATAACTGTGAAAGATAGGATATATTTTTAAAATTTAAGGCTTTTTGCTCTATTTGGTAACAGACCCTTCTAACCCTCATTGCAAAAGAAATTGCGGCTCAAAAAACAATAAATATATGTTACCGCTAAAGCTCGAAAGCCGTTAATGTGCACATCACCTAGCTAATCTGCAGATTAACTGATTTGCTCCGTTAACGTGCGGAATCAAGAGTTTTCCGCATTTTACCAAGGTAATGTGCACATTGACGGCTTCCGTATCGTTAAAGTTCAAAAGTTTGTTTCTCTCATAGTGGTGAATCTCTTGAATATGAATCTTCGTGTCACGTGATTCACTCGTCCGCATTATAAAAAACGTCCCGGATGAGCGGAGGCCACGTGAGAACGAATCGGTGAAGTGATTCATTCTTGATAACGAATCACTAAAATGATTCGTTCTCACTTGGCCTGCTCATTTTGGGGGCGTTTTTTATAATTCGGACGACTGATTCATGTCGACAGGGGGATGACCCTGGTTTCAACTCTACTCTCGGACACTAGATAAATAACATTATGTTAATTTAAGCGTACAGAAACGTTCCTGTTGTTCTAGCAAAGATCTCATTTTCACTTTAACGAGTGCCTAGTAGGTAATGTGCAGATTATCCAGGTAATTTGCATATTACCTAGGTAATTTGAGAAATGAAACAATTTTTCGCACGTTAACGGATCACCCTAGTTAATCTGCACAATACCTAGATAATCTGATTTCTGCACTTTAGCGGTAACATATAGTAAATCCGGCTCATTTCTTCTAATTTTTTGACCAAATATTTTAAAGTGCAAAACTAAATGATTTTGTCAATTTATAGTATTACACATAAAAAAATGTACATTTTTGGTTTTTATCATTTTGGATCCGTTAACGTGCAGAAAATTGTTTCATTTCTCAAATTACCTAGGTAATATGCAAATAAATTAAACCAAAAATGATAAAAACTTAAAATATACTTTTTTTTTCAAATTCTTCACTCATTACAAATGAAAGTAAAGAATTTTTCCTGCGACACTTTAAGAATATACACTAGTTTCCATAAAATAAAGAACAACCCCATGTTATGCCAATGGGGAGCTAACGTAGAACCATTATAAATTCTAAAACAAATTGTTTTTGTTTTGAAAAATGCGATAGCAGATGAAGATCTCAATCAAATAAATCAATATCTCGATTTTCAACAATATCCTTTCAGCATTTAATGAGTTATGGAAGTTTGACTATTTAACAATAACAATGCCAGTCTTAAGAAATTTATACAAAACTTAAAAAAAGTGAAAGAATTCTTTACACAAAGTTCTAAAATGCAAAATCATTTTATTAAACACTTTGATACAATACCTGTTACTAAGTGTTAATTAACTTCTGAAGTCAATTTTCGTGACTGGTTTGATTGTAAATGATTGTAAGATTCGTATTGATTTCCTACATAACATAGTTCTTATTATTCACTTGATTGGTCATCAAGAGGTAGTGGGTTCGAATCACACCGAGCAAAAGACAATTTTTCCTCTCTCCCTTTGTTATCATATGAATAAATACATCAATAATAACGTATGGAAAGTATCTGAATAACTTACTTTATAAACAAATGAATTAACTATACTCATAGATAATTATTATCTGATTATCTTTAACTTACAAATGTAAACAGAAGTTCGAACTTTACATTAAGTGACATACTGATTAAAAAATTTAAGTGTCGAAGCATCTGAATAACTTACTTTATAAACAAATGAATTAACTATACTCATAGATTATTATTATCTGATTATCTTTAACTTACAAATGTAAACAGAAGTTCGAACTTTACATTAAGTGACATACTGATTAAAAAATTGTTAAATATTCAAACTTACATAATTCATTAAATACTGAACATAAATATAAAAATAAATACCCCCTCAAGCAGCTGCTTGCCACAGAGGTCTGACAGGAGCCTGTCAGTTATTTGCTAAAGTAGAAGGTCTGTGAGGATGGCAGAACCTCAGCAGAAAAACGAGACACTCATCCATGTCTTACCCGGGGATCGAACCCAGGTCCCGTACATCACTAGCCAAGCGTGCTAACCACTCGGCCACCGGACGGATATTTTGAAAATATAAATATTGATATATTTGATTAAGATCTTCATCTGCTATCACATTTTTCAAAACAAAAACAAAAACAAAAAACATTTTAGATGTCAATAGAGCTTCGACCATGTGTTCCCCATTTACATGACAGAGTGTCATTCCTTAACTTTTGGAAAACACTGTAATTTTATTCCTAATGGCCCTTCACGAAATTTGGTTGGCTGGGCACGAAGTTTGGTTGGCTGGGAAAATTACTTTTTTTTTATTTAATAATAGGTGGAGGCATAATAGATCAGTCTCACTTTTGGTGAGGTGGTCCCACTTAGTTCGAGTCCTGTTGAATGGGTAACAGATCGGGTACGTAGCTACCATGGGTCAGGAATGTCCCGGACCATTTTCTTTAAATCTGATCACCCTAATAAAAAGTCAATCTTTGAGATAAAATGTTAAAAATTCTCCGGATCTTCTTTAAATCTGGTCACCCTAGTTTCGACGGAACGGTTTCAAGTTGGGTTGGGTTGTTTTACCTCTGAGCGGCACTTTTTTGCACACCATGGGCTAAATGGCCAGGTCACATGGACCCCGTAGGCTCAGAGAAGGTTGGGGGAGGGAACCCACTGGAACAGCTGTTGGGAGACAGATGGTAGCCTCCCGTCAAGGCCATCCAGCGTGTTCTTTAACGTGCACAGGGTATGTCTCTCCCGCACACGGGACCACGGCTTAACGTCCCATCCGACGGACGGCGGCCTTTCCAATCCCGTCGGTGTCCCCTACTGACCGTGGGCAGGGCAGGGAATTTTGCGGAGATAAATCTCAACGCTGATCCAGCTGGGACTCGAACCTCGGAACTACAAATTACGAGCCTGGCGCGCTACCGACTGAGCTACCCCCGCCCCAACGGTTTCAAGTATATCCTAACAGTTGTCCTAAATCTCCTTTGTGTAACCATATTTAAGGTTTTGGAGTCAATGTGACCTGGCCAATTTAATCCATTGTGTACAAAAAGGTGTCGTTCGGAGATAAAAAAAATAATCTATTTCAAGATAACATTACAGATGTGACTTTTAATTTTTACTTGAACTCCCATTGAAATCAAGTGAAAGGAACTCTGGGGGAAGAGTGGATAAGTCATTGAAATCGACTGAATGGAACTCAGAAAAAAGTTTGAGCAAATGAAAGGAACTCTTTGAAAGAACTCCTTTCAGTTGATCAAAACTTTTTCAACCAATCAAAATCAGCCAATCAAAAGTTGAAATCAACTGAAAGGAACCTTATAAAGAGTAGTTATTGAATTCAACTTGGTACTTAATGAGAAATAAATTTATTATTAAATTATATTTTCTTATGAAGCATCAGAAGATGCAGAAATGCTGTGAATATAAAATAGCGTTGTGCTAAGATTGAAAGAGTTAGAAACATTTTTGATTGTAAGATTCGCATTGAATTCCTACATAACATAGTTCTTATTATTCACTTGATTGGTCATCAAGAGGTAGTGGGTTCGAATCACACCGAGCAAAAGACAATTTTTCCTCTCTCCCTTTGTTATCATATGAATAAAAACATCAATAATAATGTATGGAAAGTATCTGAATAACTTACTTTATAAACAAATGAATTAACTATACTCATAGATAATTATTATTTGATTATCTTTAACTTACAAATGTAAACCGAAGTTCGAACTTTACTTTAAGTGACATACTGATTAAAAATTTTAAGTGTCGAAGCATCTTAATTGATGCTTAGGACTTTATGAAATATTCAGTAACATGATTTTACAAGTCAATTCTTAAAAATAAGTATTTTACATTATTTACAATCGTAAAAATTCATTTTTATTTGGTATTACAATAATTTATGAGATATCTAACATCGTGTGTCTCCAAATCTGCCGTTACACAATTTACATAAATGGGTTTCACCTAACGCTCTTTAGGCACTATTAACCCTTTCAGGACCATAAGGTTTCTAAGAGTAAATATTAGTATGTAACTGTTTATTTTAGTTTGTTTAGACGTAAAATAAATAAAAATCATAAGAAAAATACATAACAATGTGTAGTTTTTTGGAATTTTATGGGAAATATTTTTCCCAATGGACTATAAAGGTAACACAAATTATAGTTAGGCTTATTATGCAATGTCTTTTATTTATTGGTTTATTAGAGCAAAATGTTAACTAAAATAATACAAAATTATGAAATAAAATTACTATACAAAATGATGTGCTAATTATGATATTCTGCGAAGCAATTTCTCTTGGTAGTGAGGCAAAGATGGACATTGCACATAGTACTTATATTATGCGTCCTGACAGTTCTGTTTTTGTTTTCTAAACGTTCCCGTTTACGTAATTGCGTTCGGCATACGTTCTATTTTGACATTCTGTATAAAAAATGCAGATAAGGTTATAATTAAATACGACAATCACCAATTTTAAAATGGGAAAAATGTTTCCCTTAGTCGTGAAAGGGTTAAAGCAGTATGTTATCCTCTTCAACACAGAAAAGTAGACACTAAATTCCGATTATACCAAAATGGATACTTGAAATATTCTCCTTCATAAGGAAACACACGTCTACTATTCATTAAAGCACTCAAATCAACTTTTCTCATTCTCTTCTAATTATGTCACTTCAATTATATAGATATGACGTATTCTTCAAAATACGTAGAGCACCACGTGACACGCACGTTTCATGAGCAATTCTTCCAAGTTAGCTTGTGGTTTCACTATGTTATGATAATGACCATTTTACTGAACAGTGTATATGTTACCGCTAAAGTGCAGAAATCAGTTATTCTACAGATTATCTAGGTATTGTGCAGATTAACTAGGGTGATTCGTTAACGTGCGGAAAATTGTTTCATTTCTCAAATTACCTAGGTAATATGCAAATTACCTGGATAATCTGCACATTACCTACTAGGCACTCGTTAAAGTGAAAATAAGATCTTTGCTGGAACAACAGGAACGTTTCTGTACGCTTAAATTAACATAATGATATTTATCTAGTGTCCGAGAGTAGAGTTGAAACCAGGGTCATCCCTCTGTCAACATGAATCAGTCGTCCGAATTATGAAAAACGCCCCCAAAATGAGTGAGAACGAATCATTTTAGTGATTCGTTATCAAGAATGAATCACTTTACCGATTCGTTCTCACTTGGCCTCCGCTCATCCGGGGCGTTTTTTATAATGCGGAGGGGTGAATCACGTGACACGAAGATTCGTATTCAAGAGATTCACCACTATGAGAGAAACAAACTTTTGAACTTTAACGATACGGAAGCCGTTATTGTGCACATTACCTAGGTAAAATGCGGAAAACTCTTGATTCCACACGTTAACGGAGCAAATCAGTTAATCTGCAGATTAGCTAGGTAATGTGCACATTAACGACTTTCGAGCTTTAGCGGTAACATATACACAAAAAGGCAAAGTGAAAATCAATCTACTAGCCGAAATCGATGTACCCATAGAAATTCATCCGTTTAAAAGTCTAAAGACAACAGTATTGCCCAAGGACCTTAATCGCACACTGAATTTGCCCTAAATTCATTTATTTTTTTTTCAGTATTTGAAATGAAAATGTATTACTAACATTTCAATTGATATCCATTTCTATTACATTATTTAATGTGTTCATAATTTAAAAAGTAAAATAATTATATATTTTATACGAAATTAAAAATTTAAGATAAGTAAGTGCTTACTACCGCTTCTTTTTCCTAGGAATGCTTCATATAAAAACAGATCAGTCATCAAACTGTTTGGGTTGTGGATTTCGTGTAGTTTAAATGAGGCTTTTTTCATGGTTTTTAAACAACTTTTTTGCATTATTTTGATGAATTTTGTTGTTGTTGTTGCTTTACCTCTGAGCGGCACTTTTTTGCACACCATGGGCTAAATGGCCAGGTCACATGGACCCCGAAGGCTCAGAGAATGTTGGGGGAGGGGACCCACTGAAACAGCTGTTGGGAGACAGATGGTAGCCTCCCGTCAAGGCCATCCAGCGTGTTCTTTAACGTGCACAGGGTATGGCTCTCCCGCACAAGGGCCAACGGCTTAACGCCCCATCCGACGGACGGCGGCCTTTCCAAGCCCATCGCTGTCCTTCACTGACCGTGGGCAGGGCGGGGAATTTTTGCGGAGCTAAATCTCAACGCTGACCCAGCTGGGACTCGAACCTGGGAAATGCAGATTACGAACCTGGCACGCTACCGACTGAGCCACCCCCGCCCCTTATTTTGATGAAAATATGCGCTTTATCTCTTTGGAGAAAATATTCGGTGGGGAATATAGGAAACTCGGTTGAAAGAGTGAAGGGAAGGGAAAGTGTGTGAAAAGAAAGCTATTTTCAATACGAAATGAAAAAAAAAATTCAATGTAGATAAGGGCTCACTACCACTTCTTTGTGCCTACGAACAGGTCAAGGTCGGTCATCACACTTGTTGGTTTGAGAATTTCGTGAAATCAAAGTAATGCTTTTCATAGATTTTCAAACGAATTCTTTGCTCTACTATGATTAAGATATCCACTCCATCGCTCTGACGAAAATATTCAGTGAAGAGAAAGGGTTGGGTTGGGTTGTTTTACCTCTGAGCGGCACTTTTTTGCATACCATGGGCTGAATGGCCAGGTCACAAGGGCCCCGATAGCTCAGAGAAGGTTGGGGGAGGGGACCCACTGGAACAGCTGTTGGGAGACAGATGGTAGCCTCCCGTCAAGGCCATCCAGCTTGTTCTTTAACGTGCAGAGGGTATGGCTCTCTCCCGCACATGGGGCCACGGCTTAACGTCCCATCCGACGGACGGCGGCCTTTCCAAGCCCATCGGTGTCCTGTACTGATCGTGGGCAGGGCGGGGAATTTTGCGGAGATAAATCTCAACGCTGACCCAGCTGGGACTCGTACCTGGGAACTACAGATTACGAGCCTGGCGCGCTACCGACTGAGCCACCCCCGCCCCTGAAGAGAAAGGAAACTCGGTGAAGAATGAAGGGGGGACTGGGATGGAAAGGCGTCTCGATGTGTGAAGGGAACACGACTTTTTGACACGAAATTAAAAAATTGAATGTATGTAAAGAGTTGCCAGCGCTTCTTGTGTTTGCGGGAAAATCAAGTTTAATAGGTCGGAAAAAGTTCATATGAATTCAAGTTCATAAGAAAGCACAAACCAAAGATCAATATGTTTGGTTTGTGCTTTTGGTGAAGTTGAAGTGGGTCTTTTCATGGTTTTGTAAACAAATATTTCGGTCTACTTTGATGAAGTTAAAGTTGGGCTTTTTACGGTTTTGTAAACAAATATTTCGCTCTATTTTGACGAAGTTAAAGTGGGGCTTTTCGTGGTTTTGTAAACAAATATTTCGCTTTACTTTGATGAAGTTAAAGTTGGGCTTTTTACGGTTTTGTAAACAAATATTTCGTTCTATTTTGATGAAGTTAAAGTTACGCCTTTCATGGTTTTGTAAACAAATTTTTCGCTTTACTTTGATGAAGTTAAAGTTGGGCTTTTTACGGTTTTGTAAACAAATATTTCGTTCTATTTTGATGAAGTTAAAGTTGAGCCTTTCATGGTTTTGTAAACAAATATTTCGCTTTACTTTGATGAAGTTAAAGTTGGGCTTTTTACGGTTTTGTAAACAAATATTTCGCTCTATTTTGATGAAGTTAAAGTTGGGCTTTTTACGATTTTGTAAACAAATATTTCGCTCTACTTTGATGAATTTAAAGTGGGGCTTTTCATGGTTTTTTAAACAAATATTTCGCTCAACTTTGATGAATTTAAAGTGGGGCTTTTCATTGTTTTGTAAACAAATATTTCGCTCAACTTTGATAAATTTAAAGTGGGGCTTTTCATTATTTTGTAAACAAATATTTCGCTCAACTTTGATGAATTTAAAGTGGGGCTTTTCATGGTTTTGTAAACAAATATTTCGCTCTACCTCGATGAAGTTAAGTGGGGCTTTTCATGGTTTTGTAAACAAATATTTCGCTCAACTTTGATGAACTTAAAGTGGGGCTTTTCATGGTTTTGTAAACAAATATTTCGCTCAACTTTGATGAATTTAAAGTGGGGCTTTTCATGGTTTTGTAGACAAATATTTCGCTCAACTTTGATGAATTTAAAGTGGGGCTTTTCATGGTTTTGTAGACAAATATTTCGCTCAACTTTGATGATTAAAGTGGGGCTTTTCATGGTTTTGTAAACAAATATTTCGCTCAACTTTGATGAATTTAAAGTGAGGCTTTTCACGGTTTTGTAAACAAATATTTCGCTCAACTTTGATGAAGTTAAAGTGGGGCTTTTCTTGGTTTTGTAAACAAATATTTCGCTCTACTTTGATGAAGTTAAAGTGCGGCTTTTTACGGTTTTGCAAACAAATATTTCGCTCTACTGTGATGAAAATATATTCCTTGTCGTTCTGATAAAATATTCGGTGAATGGGAAATCTCGGTAGGGGAGGGGACTCGGTGGTGGTGGCAGTGGTGGTTGGGGTGGGGTTCGGTGATCGAAGGTGAAACTAGGGAAATGGGCATTGTTGCTTGAAGGGGAGGATGGATGTTGAGAAAGTGAGGCTCAACGATGTGGAGGGAAAGCTCGTTGAATCTGATGATGTCAAAGGAGACAGGCAATAGATCGTAAACGATGAAAGACAGACGCTGCCTTGACTAAACTCCTTCATGACAGTTACTGTAATGCTCTCACTGAGACAGATCGCTTTCTGTTTCCGATTCCTCCGCCAACGGTCTTCTTATTTTCTTTTAAAAAGAGATAATTTAAAAAGAGTTGCTGAAGCTCGATTTTTTGACAGAAGATGAAGAGTTACAGTTTCTGCCAAAAGAGAGAAAAATAAAGTAGAATAAATATGTTTTTTTTTTCTCCACGTCGCCCCTTTAAAGAATGAAATTCGAAAAAGCCATCGACCTGATTTGTCAATATTAGAATAATAGATGAACCTTCCGAGCCCCGGCTATTGGAAAATGTTGTTTTCTCTGTAATTGTCGTTGGAAACGTTTCCATCCGTTCGAGGATCATCGAGTGTCCTCAAAACGGAACTTCTATTTTCTTTCTATTCCTCCCAAAGGAAAGCTCCTTTTCAAAAGGGGTGCAAATGATGCGCGTGGAATTTTTCGGAGGCATTTCGATTTAAGGACAATGCAGGGGAGATCGATAATGGTTGCTGCGATCGCCTCAGTGCTGCCAATTTCTCTCAACGCGAAATAAGCTGAGTTTCTTAGTTGCTTCTTCTTTCAATCTCATCAAACGAAATTTCGGAGAATGATCGAAGGACAAAGTAAGAATCCTTCAAGCAGTGCAAACTCTGTCATTTCATAAACATACATTTCTTACTAAATGGATATGGTTCGATAGATGAAGTGCTGAGAGAAAAATCAAGTTATGAAATGTAACGTCGTAAGAGGAAACAGATGCAATTATGTTATTAATTGTGTATTAGGGTTGGGTTGTTTTACTTCTGAGTGGCACTTTTTTGCACACCTTGGGCTAAATGGCCAGGTCACATGGACCCCGAAGGCTCAGAGAAGGTTGGGGGAGGGGACCCACTGGAACAGCTGTTGGGAAACAGATGGTAGCCTCCCGTCAAGGCCATCCAGCGTGTTCTTTAACGTGCACAGGGTATGTCACTCCCACACATGGGGCCACGGCTGAACGTCCCATCCGACGGACGGCGGCCTTTCCAAGCCCATCGGTGTCCCCTACTGACCGTGGGCAAGGCAGGGAATTTTTGCGGAGATAAATCTCACGCTGACCCAGCTGGGACTCGAACCTGTGAACTACAGATTACGAGCCTGGCGCGCTACCGACTGAGCCATCCCCGCCCCAGTGCAGATCGGATATGCTGTTCCAACACAAATCACTGATGCTCCATTGGGTTGATGTCTGGGGAATTTGTAAACTAGGGCAATACCTGGAAGTCTTCCTCATGTTCCACGAACCATTCTTGAACTATCTGGGCAGTGTGACATGGGTTGGGTTGTTTTACCTCTGAGCGGCACATTTTTGCACACCATGGGCTAAATGGCCAGGTCACATGGACCCCGAAGGCTCAGAGAAGGTTGGGAGAGGGGACCCACTGGAACAGCTGTTGGGAGACAAATGGTAGCCTCCCGTCAAGGCCATCCAGCGTGTTCTTTAACGTGCACAGGGTATGGCTCTCCCGTACACGGGGCCACGGCTTAACGTCCCATCCGACGGACGGCGGCCTTTCCAAGCCCATCGGTGTCCCCTGCTGACCGTGGGCAGGGCGGGGATTTTTGCGGAGATAAATCTCAACGCTGACCCAGCTGGGACTAGAACCTGGGAACTACAGATTACGAGCCTGGCGCGCTACCGACTGAGCCATCCCCCGCCCCAACTACTGGTGACAGGAGTAATGTGTCACAACACACAGTACATCAAACCCTGCTGATAATGGGGCTGCATAGCTGAAGGCCGCTACGAGTGCCCATGCTAACCTTCATTCACCGTTACAAATGCCTACAATGGGCACGCGAGCATTAAAACTGCACCTTGAGTGATTGGAAAAAGGTCGTCTGGTCCAATGAATCTCGTTTCCTGTTGCATCATGTTGACGGCCAGGTACATGTGCGTCGTTTACCTGGGAAAGTTGGCACCAGGATACACTGGGACGAAAATAAGCCGGTAGAGGAAGTTAAATGCTTTGGGCAATGTTCTGCTGGGAATCCTGGGTACAATCATTCATATGCAGGAAAAGTATGCCGTCTACTAACTACCTAAACATCATTGCAAGCACGGAAGATCCTTTCATGGAAATGGTATATCACTCTAGAAGTGCCTTCTTTCAGCAGGATAATGAGTCATGTCACACTGGGAGCGAGGGTGGCTCAGTCGGTAGCGCGCCAGGCTCGTAATCTGTAGTTCCCAGGTTCGAGTCACAGCTGGGTCAGCGTTGAGATTTTTCTCCGCAAAATTCCCCGCCCTGCCCACGGTCAGTAGGGGACACTTAGGGGTTTGGAAAGGCCGCCGTCCGTCGGATGGGACGTTAAGCCGTGGCCCCGTGTGCGGGAGAGCTATACCCTGTGCACGTTAAAGAACACGTTGGATGGCCTTGACGGGAGGCTACCATTTGTCTCCCAACAGCTGTTCCAGTGGGTCCCCTTCCCCAACCTTCTCTGAGCCTTCGGGGTCCATGTGACCTGGCCATTTAGCCCAGTGTCTCGCAAACTGTGTGCCGCGGCACAGTAGTGTGCCGCGAGAGATTTTCAAAATGACACTAGATATTCGAAAGATTTCATTTTGACTTGTGTTATCGACGTTCTTTAATATCGACGTGCTATCGACGTGCTTTAATAAAAATCTCTCAGATTTTATCAACTGGGATCTTGTAAGTATTTATCAAGCTTTTTCCAAATTTTGGTATTAATTTTTGGTTATTTGAAGCCATAGAATGGACAAATATTTAAAACAAACACCGAGTTATGAATTAAAGAACGAGAGCAAATCTTCAAGTAAAACCAGGCTGATGACTTCAACAGGGCGCAAATATAATGACGATTATATAGATTTCCTTTTATTCTTTTTTAGGTGTGCCGCGGAAAAAAAATTGGATTTAGTGTGCCGCGGAAAAAAATTAGATTCAGTGTGCCGCAGAGTAAAAAAGTTTGCGAGACACTGATTTAGCCCATGGTGTGCAAAAAAGTGCCGCTCAGAGGTAAAACAACCCAACCCAACAACGCAACTTCACAGAGTTTCGGAAGAAAACTGAAGAAGCACCATTTCTTCGATGCTTTAGGTTTTAAACCTCAGAGTGAACTTTTTTGATACAAATGTACAGTCTTTTATTCATGCATTGTATTAAGTCAACAGGAAAGGTGTAAGAGTGCAATGCACCATCTGACCCTTCTGTGTATTAAAATTATACGGAAAATAAATTATTATTATTATTAATAATGGTATTTCACACAAGATGTAATATTTACAATAATTTCGACAGGCAGTATATGTAATTATTATACATTAGTTATTATACATTTTCAGCTCAAATGGAAAGTCAACAAGCAATATTTCTATTAACCATAGTTGGTGAGGTGACATCTATGAGACTGTTGTAAATTTGGCGACAAAATAACCCAACCTGCATCCGTAGAAAAGTTTTATTGCAATAATCAATAATCAGTCGTTTTCTAGAAGTGAATTTCAAAGAAATGACAAACCTAACCTCTTAACTCAAAGAATTGGGACGAAAAAAAAAACGCCTACATAACGAGCGATTTCGCAAATCGCGTTCAAAGAGTTATTTTGTAATTCTAGACCAAAATCCTATTTGCTGCCTTTAAATTGCATTTCATTTCTTCAGCAACACAAAAAGGTCGTGTTTCAAGGCTTCGAAATATTTGCGTAACTTACGAGTGAAAACTGACCCTTTAAGTCGGGGGGGGGGGGATGAAACACGTGGCTCACACGCATTACGTTCTATCCTCATCTTGGTGGCGAACTGCTGTTTGCTACTTTGAGCTTATTATCTTGGGCTGTTTGTGGCTTACTATTTTGTGTGAACTGTAGCTTACTATCTTGGCGGAACTGTGACTTATTATTTGAGTGAACTGTGGCTTGCTCTCTTGGCTGAACTGTGACTTACTATCGTAAGTGAACTGTAGCTTACTATCTTCAGTGAACTGTGAATTACTATCTTGGCTGAACTGTGACTTATTATTTGAGTGAACTGTGGCTTGCTCTCTTGGCTGAACTGTGACTTACTATCGTGAGTGAACTGTAGCTTACTATCTTCAGTGAACTGTGGATTACTATTTTGGGTGAACTGTGACTTATTATTTGAGTGAACTGTGACTTGCTCTCTTGGCTGAACTGTGACTTACTATCGTGAGTGAACTGTAGCTTACTATCTTCAGTGAACTGTGGATTACTATTTTGGGTGAACTGTGACTTATTATTTGAGTGAACTGTGGCTTGCTCTCATGGCTGAACTGTGACTTACTATCGTGAGTGAACTGTAGCTTACTATCTTCAGTGAACTGTGAATTACTATTTTGGGTGAACTGTGACTTATTATTTGAGTGAACTGTGGCTTGCTCTCATGGCTGAACTGTGACTTACTATCGTGAGTGAACTGTAGCTTACTATCTTCAGTGAACTGTGAATTACTATCTTGGCTGAACTGTGACTTATTATTTGAGTGAACTGTGGCTTGCTCTCATGGCTGAACTGTGACTTACTATCGTGAGTGAACTGTAGCTTACTATCTTCAGTGAACTGTGAATTACTATTTTGGGTGAACTGTACCTTACTATCTTAGCTGAACTGTGGGATATTATCTTGACTGAATTGAGATGATCGCACACCAGTGTGGAGAATATGGTCACGTCCAGGTCTAAGATAAAGCGAATACAGATTAAATTTAGGTTTATCTTTTTGCATTAAGAGTATTTAACCTTTAATTAAACGACAACGTAAAACAATAAGTTTTTCATATCATTGCTTGAAATGGAATGCAACTCACAATTCAATTGAGAAGTAACTATCATATATGATTTGAATTCGCGACCATATACTTGAGATAAAACTCTGAATGTATCGTTAATTAGTTGGAAAAATAGTTAAAATTTAAAGGAGGATTAAATTACAACAATTACAAAAAGAAAAAAATAAATTAGGACAGTTAATAGAAAAAAAATTAATTTCGACAATTAATAAATTATAAATATCACGACGAATAATATTACGATTATATAGCAAAACTGAAATAAAATAATTTCATTTATAACATCAATTCGAAAATTACGATAGAGCTAAATATTATTTCTTTCATTTTAGTGTTACGAACAATTTTCTTCTGTTATATAAATAATTCTTGAATTTCCACCGGTGAATTTTTATCACAATTAAAATATTTATTGCTTAAATTTCAAACGAATAAAAAATGTTAAAAATTAAAAGCCAAATTTTGAATAGAAATAGCAATGCAGGAATAGCAGACGATATCGACATGCAATGTCTATATTTTAAATCCAAATCAAAAACAGATTTGTTTTGAAGTTAAAATAAAATTAAAATATTTTTGTTTTTACTTAACCAGCGAAATCTACAAAGCCTTAAGTAAGCAGTCCAATTTAAAAAGCCATTTATCACAATCAGCGAATGGAAAACTTGTAACAAATATTATTTTTGTTTTTTATCTGGAATTAAAATAATTTGAGACCTCAACACCAATGTATGGACACATAGGACCAACCCATGGTGACACATAGGACTTAACCCATGGTGACACATAGGACCAACCCATGGTGACACACAGGACCAACCCATGGTGACACATAGGACCAACCCATGGTGACACATAGGACCAACCCATGGTGACACATAGGACCAACCCATGGTGACACATAGGACCAACCCATGGTGACACATAGGACAAAACCCATGGTAACACATAGGACCAACCCATGGTGACACATAGGACCAACCCATGGTGACACATAGGACCAACCCGTGTTGACACATAGGACCAACCCGTGTTGACACATAGGACCAACCCATGGTGACAAATAGGACCAACCCATGGTGACACATAGGACCAACCCATGGTGACACATAGGACCAACCCGTGTTGACACATAGGACCAACCCATGGTGACACATAGAACCAGACCATGGTGACAGTAATAGGAGAGTTATAACAAGTTATGCAGATTTAACACTAAATCTGCATAAATATTATTATTGATTCTTATGTTCCATCGATTTTTAGTAACAAAAAACAACAATTCTACGCTTAATATTTCAATTTTACATTACACATTATTCTCGTTTTCATGGATTTTATAGTTGTACAAACCTGATTTAAGATATTATATACTTTCACAATTAATATATACTTTCATAATAAATTGAGTTTAAATAGAACTTTCCGAATAATTTTTATTGTAAATTTACAATTCCATTGAGATTTCCTTTGAAATTTTATTTCTGAAAATTTAACTCATTTTAACTTAATTTCTGAAAACTTAATTCACTTTAACTTAATTTCTGAAAACTTAACTCACTTTAACTTAATTTCTGAAAACTTAATTTCCGAAAATTTAACTCACTTTAACCTAATATGCAAAATCATTCTTTATTATAACTGTATCATAATCTTCAATCGTACTTTAAAAGATTTCTAGGGATAAGAGAGAATGTGAATATATACTAAAATTTTGCACAAAAAATTAAATCAGAAATTTAGCGTACCACATACTTTTAATGAGACCCTTGTTGTTGGACTTCTCTGGAAAACTCCTCGAGTTTTGCAGAATATGCTGTAACTGATTTTCAAGCTGAATTGGTGATCTCCTTTTTTGAACTGGCTGCACAAGTTGTTTTTAATTAAATTTCCATTGTAAAAACAATTGCTCACAGAAAGGCGTATTGCTTCATTTGACTGCAGCTATTGGATAAATAAATTCCAACTATGGGATACAAGATGATCTTGTTTGTTAAAATCATCAGTTTCCGATTGCTTCCAACGATACAAATGTTTTGTGTCGAAGATACACTTTGTAACAATACTTTAGGTTCGACTAACTACTTTTTTTTATATTATACAAAGTGCAATATCATAGAAGTTTTCGCTGAAAACATGCCCACACATAACTAGAGCATTAAATATACACATTTTTAATTTTAATAAAACTGTAAAATAAAATGCATATTTGGACACTTTTCCGTATACCTGTAATACATTTGAAAATAAAAAAGAATGTTTTTAATTTTGGAATTTGGTATTTTTTTGTGCATATTTTTTGTGTTTTCGTTATTTTATTTATCTATTTATTGTTACAAAAAAAAACAGTTTATTTTGGTAAAAACAATATTAATCAAACATTTCTAGATTAATTTTATTTAATTCGTCAATATATTGCTTTTAATATTCTTGCTAGTTTAGAAATGGAATGAAATTCTTATCGCGTCTCTCCAAATATATTATTGTTTACTCTATAACAAAAAAAGAGAAGTATTTTTTAAACTGTTGAAATGAACTCTTCACATAATTGGCATCGTATTATTTTGCTTAATAACAGGGCCAATATCGATGCTGAGGCATCGATATTGGCCCTGTTATTTTGAGAAATAAAATTTTGACATATAAAAATGACATATAAAAACAAAAAACATTATGCTTTTTTTATGTCATTCACTCAAATGACCTTAAATACAGAGAATGCATTATTTACTTTATTATACTACCGGTAGGAAATTACTCTTAGTATTTTACATAGACCTTTAGAGAATTGAAAAAAAATGTTTGCCTACAAACAAAATTGACTTATCGAACGAATGCCTCACCTTAGTAACGACAGTGTCTTGATCCAAAAATAGACTCCTGTTATAAATCCATCCGCTCTCGCATGCTGTGCTCAGCCAGGAGGAATTCGGTTCCTGTAATTTAATCGTATTTCGGTTCGTATGAGACGCATAATCCAGCCGGTACATGTAACATTGACTGTAATGTGAACTCTTATCCTTCGGTATGGTCAGATACTTGAGCAGATCCACACTAATATTTGCAGAGTCCAACTGAGGCACACGGCACCAGTGCTCCGGCGTCCACGCCATGAACATCTGACCGTAAGCATGACAGCCGAACGTCAGGTGTGCAGGCAGGAACACGAACCACAGCATCAGCTGCTGGTATTTACCGTTGTCTCCGACCTCCTGCAGGATCTCGTCGAAATCCATCCTGGCACGTGCCTGCTACGCGCGTGCACTGAACGCTCCGAGACTTAGAAAGGTCCGACGGCGTGCGCTTTAACTCGACAGCTCCTGCGCGCATGATGGACAGCGCCACCGCATGTGGAGTGGCAGAAAGGAGCAGTGGAGACGCTTTGAAACTCGATACACAATTCTCGAATCTCCTGAGATTCAGGAAGAAATAGAAAGTGTAAGATGGGTTGGATTGTTTTACCAGCGACCGGGGCTTTTTTTTTTTGCTCAAAATGGGGTAACTGGCCAGGTCACAAGGACATTAAAGTTCATAAAAGATGGGGAGAAGGGCACCGACTGGACGCGGGCCACGGCTTAACGTCTCATCCGACGGACCGTGGCTTATATTCAAGCTTATATGTGCTCCCTACTGACCTGGTGTTTGGAATTAAACCTGGAGTTATGAATAGAGAATCGAAAGTTATGAATAGACAATCGAAAGTTATTAACCTGGAGTTATGAATAGAGAATCGAAAGTTATGAATAGACAATCGAAAGTTATTATAGAATAGAGAGTCGAAAGTTATGAATAGAGATCGAAAGTTATTAATAGAGAGTCGAAAGTATGAATAGAGAATCGAAAGTTATTAATAGAGAGTCGAAAAGTTATGAATAGAGATTCGAAAGTTATTAATAGAGAGTCGAAAGTTATGAATAGAGATTCGAAAGTTATGAATAGAGAATCCAAAGTTATTAATAGAGAATCGAAAGTTATTAATAGAGAGTCGAAAGTTATGAATGAAGTAAGAGAGTCGAAAGTTATGAATAGAGAGTCGAAAGTTATGAATAGAGAGTCGAAAGTTATTAATAGAGAAGTCGAAAGTTATGAATAGAGAATCGAAAGTTATGAATAGAGATTCGAAAGTTATTAATAGAGAGTCGAAAGTTATGAATAGAGAGATCGAAAGTTATGAATAGAGAATCGAAAGTATGAATAGAGAATCGAAAGTTATGAATAGAGAATCGAAAGTTATGAATAGAGATTCAAGTTAATAGAGAATCCAAGTTATAGTAATAGAGAAATCGAAAGTTATTAATAGAGAATCGAAAGTTATGAATAGAGAATCGAAAGTTATGAATAGAGAATCGAAAGTTATTAATAGAGAGTCGAAAGTTATGAATAGAGAATCGAAAGTTATGAATAGAGAATCGAAAGTTATTAATAGAGAATCGAAAGTTATGAATAGAGAATCGAAAGTTATTAATAAAGAGTCGAAAGTTATGAATAGAGAGTCGAAAGTTATGAATAGAGAATCGAAAGTTATGAATAGAGAATCGAAAGTTATTAATAGAGAATCGAAAGTTATGAATAGAGAATCGAAAGTTATTAATAGAGAATCGAAAGTTATGAATAGAGAATCGAAAGTTATGAATAGAGAATCGAAAGTTATGAATAGAGAATCGAAAGCTATGAATAGAGAATCAAAAGTTATGAATAGAGAGTCGAAAGTTATGAATAGAGAATCGAAAGTTATGAATAGAGAATCGAAAGTTATTAATAGAGAATCGAAAGTTATGAATAGAGAGTCGAAAGTTATTAATAGAGAATCGAAAGTTATTAATAGAGAGTCGAAAGTTATGAATAGAGAGTCGAAAGTTATTAATAGAGAGTCGAAAGTTATGAATAGAGATTCGAAAGTTATTAATAGAGAATCGAAAGTTATTAATAGAGAGTCGAAAGTTATGAATAGAGAGTCGAAAGTTATTAATAGAGAGTCGAAAGTTATGAATAGAGATTCGAAAGTTATTAATAGAGAATCGAAAGTTATTAATAGAGAGTCGAAAGTTATTAATAGAGAGTCGAAAGTTATGAATAGAGAATCGAAAGTTATTAATAGAGAGTCGAAAAGTATGAATGGAGCAATATTTTACCGATGCGCCAAGTTATCAATAGACAGACGTTTCGCGACCAATATTTAGGGGTGGGCCTAAAATTTTATGGGCTCGAAACTCTGACAGTGAGTAATGATGGTGGTTCTAATTCTTACTTCTTAGGACGAGATGTCGAATAAACAGAAAAATTCTAAGTTTTTCGTATATACGTATATTGTTTGCAACATCTATAGTGCTATTCAAAACTCAGTCACCAGTAACATAAATAAATAAATAGAAAAAGCCTAAATACCAGTCAGTTCCCATTCTTTCATATTCACTCTATTTCCCATTGCTAGGTTTATTGTTTAGTGCTACGATGAATAATCTTTTTTTTACCTCTAGCCGTCCCGTGGCCGAGTGGTTAGCGCGCTTGGCTACTGATCTAAGGAACCTGGGTTCGAGCCCCGGATAAGGCATGGATGTGTGTGTTGTTTTTCTGCTGAGGTCCTACCATCCTCACAGACCTTCTACTATGGCACATAAACTGACAGGCTCCTGTCAGACCTCTGTGGCAAGCAGCTGCTTGAGGGGGTATTTATTTTTGCCGTCCCATGGCCGAGTGGTTAGCATGCTTGGCTACTGATCTAAGGGACCTGGGTTCGAGCCCCGGAAAAGGCATGGATGTGTGTGTTTTTCTGCTGAGGTCCTGCCATCCTCACCGACCTTCTACTATGGTACGTAAACTGAGAAGCTCCTGTCAGACCTCTGAGGCAAGCAGCTGCCTGAGGGGTATTTATTTTAGCCGTCCCGTGGCCGAGTGGTTAGCACGCTTGTCTACTGATCTTAGGGACCTGGGTTCGAGCCCCGGAAAAGGCATGGATGTGTGTGTCGTTTTTCTGCTGAGGTCCTGCCATCCTCACAGACCTTCTACTATGGCATATAAACTGACAGGTGGACCTCTGTGGCAAACAGGTGCTTGAGGGGGTATTTATTTTTTTATTTATCGTCAATATCCTTTATCCATTTTTCTATCCTATTTCATAACCTTCCTTGTTCAGAGCATTGACTCTCTGAATGAAATAAATAAAATATACTCTTGGAAATCGGGAATCCCATTTTCTCTTAAAACCAGCGCTCCATTGAAATAAATTTTAAATAGCTTTGGAGAAATACACCATATCTGTTGCAGTTACTTAAAACCTCTTCTGATATTTTTTCTTTCAGTTTACCTGTAAAATCCCCGTAGAGCTCTCTCACTACCTTTATCAAATCCATTGTTAATATTTCATTTCTCCAAAATATAACTTTCGTAGAGGTAAAATATCGGAAGCCTTTAAAACAACTGCGAAACACAAATATAATTATCAATCAGTTTTTCCATTGTTTGAATTAAAAAAGAAAAATTATATTTAAGCTTAATTCTGTTTTACTTTTTCGTGTATTTTTCTTATTTCTCAATTATTTTCAACTACATCCGGCGTTGGTTTTGATGTACAGTCGCTCAAGAAAATATCTCAACACCATGGTTGATTACAGAATTCAGAAAAAATATCTGGCAACGATTTTTTTAGAAATTAGTGATCTGGCAGCCTTCGTTTCACGTGATAAGAAGGTTGCCAGATCACTAATTCGATAAAAATAAATGAAGATAATTAAAGATAATAATCAAACCTAAGGGACCTGGATTCGTGCCCCGGGTAAGCGATGATGCTTGTGTTGATTTTCTGCTGAGGTCCCGCCATCCTCATAGACCTTTCACTGTGGCCTATATACTGGCAGACTCCTGTCATACTTGTGTGGCAAGCAGCTGCTTGAGGGGATATTTATTATTTTTATTTATTAAAGTTGGGTTGTTTTACCTCTGAGCGGCACTTTTTTGCACACCATGGGCTAAATGGCCAGGTCACATGGACCCCGAGGCTCAGAGAAGGTTGGGGGAGGGGACCCACTGGAACAGCTGTTGGGAGACAGATGGTAACCTCCTGTCAAGGCCATCCAGCGTGTTCTTTAACGCTGGGTTGTTTTACTTCTGAGCGGCACTTTTTTGCACACCATGTGCTAAATAGCCAGGTCACATGGACCCCGAAGGCTCAGAGAAGGTTGGGGGAGGGGACCCACTGGAACAGCTGTTGGGAGACAGATGGTAGCCTCCCGTCAAGGCCATCCAGCGTGTTCTTTAACGTTGGGTTGTTTTACCTCTGAGCGGCACTTTTTTGCACACCATGGGCTAAATAGCCAGGTCACATGGACCCCGAAGGCTCAGAGAAGGTTGGGGGAGGGGACCCACTGGAACAGCTGTTGGGAGACAGATGGTAGTCTCCCGTCAAGGCCATCCAGCGTGTTCTTTAACGTGCACAGGGTATGACTCTCCCACACACGGGACCACGGATTAACGTCCCACCCGACGGACGGCGGCCTTTCAAGCCCATCGGTGTCCCCTACTGACCGTGGGCAGGGCGGGGAATTATTTATTAAATATATTATTATTATTATTATTATTATTATTATTATTATTATTATTATTATTATTATTATTATTATTATTTTATTATATTAAATTTATTATTAAATATCGCTTTTCAACAACATTCTTTTAATATTTAAAAATTGTAGAAGCTAGGATATTTAACAACAGTAATGCCTCATAAGAATTTACTCCAGAAATTAATTTGAACTTAAGATGTATTGTTTCAAATATTTGATATAATAATTATTGAATCTCATAATATAGAATTTAGAAGTTTGTGTAAATATTAATCCAATATTAGAAAATTACGAATGATATTTGCAAACCAAGATAATTTATTGTAAAATATTCCAGCTTCCGGAACACTTTAAATACTAAATTAATGTTATTGAAAATCGAGTTAATAGATTCGATTATAATCTTTAATTCATCTTCAGTCACATTTTTCCATTAAATGTATGTTTTAGGAGCTATAGATTTTCGAATTTAATTACCTATTCATATAACATGGATTTTCTCTAGTATTTGTTAGGCCAGTAAAATGATCTACGAAAAGTATTACTCATATAATCTTTCCCTTTGTATGAATCGATGTTATGCATTCAATTTTTAATCTGTAGGAATAATATTTAATTTCATTGACAAATTGAAGGATTTTGTAATTAGGCTAAATAATTTCAATGACTTATTCTTTATTAATTCAGCGGCTATATGGGTCGGGGGTGGCTCAGTCGGTAGCTCAGTCGGTAGCGCGCCAGGCTCGTAATCTGTAGTTCCCAGGTTCGAGTCCCAGCTGGGTCAGCGTTGAGATTTATCTCCGCAAAATTCCCCGCCCTGCCCACGGTCAGTAGGGGACACCGATGGGCTTGGAAAGGCCGCCGTCCGTCGGATGGGACGTTAAGCCGTGGCCCCGTGTGCGGGAGAGCCATACCCTGTGCACATTAAAGAACACGCTGGATGGCCTTGACGGGAGGCTACCATCTGTCTCCCAACAGCTGTTCCAGTGGGTCCCCTCCCCCAACCTTCTCTGAGCCTTCGGGGTCCATGTGACCTGGCCATTTAGTGTGCAAAAAGTGCCGCTCAGAGGTAAAACAACCCAATCCTTTCTTGATATTTTTCTTCTTAATTTCCATCTTAGCTTAAAGCTTCTTTGTCTGCTTCATGTCTATACAGTTTCCTTTGTGCACAAAAAGTGGTACTCTGAATTCGGAAAATTCTGAAAGAATTTGATTTCTGAATTCTGGTTTTTCTGAAAATTGTTTTCTGAATTCAGAAAGATTTTTTCGTCTCTTAAATTTAATTATTTTCTTTTTATATATAGTTTTTTTTCTCTTATTTAAGATTGTGCAAAATGTCCAGTTTTGCAAATTGTAATTTCATCATAAAAATAACATCGGAATTGCAAATAAATTTTACGATAATATTTCTTAAATTTCCTTTAAATTCGAACGGTAAATAACTTTAAACACGTCAAGATAAATATTTGGTTCGATATTTGGTTTCTTCTTTCGAATTCTTAAATAAGGTAATCGATTAATTTTAAATTTTAAATCTTGACGAAGAAAATCTTTTTTTTTTTTGTTCAAAAATATATTTAAATGAGTAAATTATACTTTTTTCTTCACTATATAGTTATTTATATTTTTAATTTCAATGCATTGTATTTCAATCATATTTTATTTATTTTTATGGGTTGGGGTGTTTTACTTCTGAGCGGCACTTTTTTGCACACCATGGGCTAAATGGCCAGGTCACATGGACCCCGAAGGCTCAGAGAAGGTTGGTGGAGGGGACCCACTGAAACAGCTGTTGGGAGACAGATGGTAGCCCCCCAGCGAGTTCTTTAACGTGCACAGGGTATGGCTCTCCCGCACACGGGGCCACGGCTTAACGTCCCATCCGACGGACGGCGGCCTTTCCAAGCCGATCGGTGTCCCCTACTGACCGTGGGCAGGGCGGGGAATTTGCGGAGATAAATCTCAACGCTGACCCAGCTGGGACTCGAATCTGGAAACTACAGATTACGAGCCTGGCGCGCTACCGACTGAGCACCCGCGCCCCAACCAAAGCTGCACACCAAAATTTGAAAATGACCAATTTAGAATATTTCCCATATTGTAGATTTTTGTTATTTTCAGTTGAAATCTACTTTAGTAAAACTCTTCCATTTTGACGGCAGTTGTAACTGCATCGCGTAAAAAAAGAACTGTTTTAAAACGAGAGATTTTTTGGTTTGAAACGAAAAAAGCAAGAAGCAAATTATATGCAATTTCGACACAAATTCTAAAGTAAAAAATTTAATAACTTTTGGAAACTCCGGATATATTATCACAGTAGATTCATTCTCCATGACGTCGTTTTTTCGGAATATCTCGAACGCCCTTGCCAAATGGATGCAGAATGGGGGGCTCGTAATCTGTTACTGGATGTCTTACTGGATGACGAGCTCAATGAAATGACTTTTAATGCCGTAGACCATTTCGTTTTATTTCTGACCGCTAGGAGGAGAACCCTGCTTTCTACTCTGTTTCATATTACTTACAAGAAGACAATTGAGGTTTTTTTTCTCAGCTTTTACGATGCATTCAATAAAATACGCTTCGCCCTTCTCTAATAACGAAGTATAATAACCTAACCGAGTAATATCTTTTTTTGCCTTGCTATTGATCTCTTTCTCACCACTTTTCCCTTTTGTCTCCTATTGACCACGTGCATTGTGTTATGAACCGATTCCCCGTCATTGTGGCCGGTAGGAGCTCGGCTGGTGTTGGTTACGTTGGTTGTGGAGGAGAAGGAAGTCGAAGGAAAAGAGATGTTCCATCATCGGATGACAGACTATGGATGCTGGAGGATCGGGTGGGGGCGGGGGAGAGTTAGTGAGCTCCGCATCATGTAGCGAGAGATCGATCTTCCTGTTTGCGGCATATGCTTATTGCTCTAGAACCAATGAGTGGAAAACGAAGCCGCTTTTCAAAGTGAAGCCTTTATCTGGGCAGACATTTATTAGAAGACGCAAACGCGTTTTGATGGCAAAAAACAGATTAAGTTTTGCAAGAAAATGTACAGTAGCTCAAAAAAGTATCCGAATACTATGGTTGATTACAGAATTTAAACCCCCCCCCCCTCAAGCAGCTGCTTGCCACTAAGGTCTGACAGGAGCCTGTCAGTTTATATGCCATAGTAGAAGATCTGTGAGGATGGCAGGACCTCAGCAGAAAAACGACACACACATCCATGCCTTAACCCAGGGCTCGAACCCGGTCCCTTAGATCAATAGCCAAGCGTGCTAACCACTCGGCCACGGGACGGCTGGTTGATTACAGAACTGAAAAAAAAATATCTGACAACGATTTTTTTTTTTTGTTTGATTACAGAATTTTAAAAAAAAATCTGACAACGATTTTTTTTTGTTTGATTACAGAATTTTTAAAAAAAATATCTCTCAACGATTTTTTTTTTTTGAATTTATTGATCTGGCAACTCACTAATCACACCAAATCACTAATTTCTAAAAAAAATCGTTCCCAGATATTTTTTCTGAATTATGCAATCAACCACAGTGTTCGAATTTTTTTTAGCGATTCTACACATTGCAGCAACTACTATAATTGGATTTTACATCTGTTGTTGTCATATAAATGAATAAATAAATAAATTTCGGCTCATTACAAAATAACAATTATACCGAATTTGCTCATCTCTTCCAGTTTTTTTACCAAACATTTTTAGGTGTAAAACAAAACAATTTTGAGAATTCAGAGCAGCCTTTTCAAATGTAAATAGTTTCGTGTTTTTATCAAGATATTTTCACGATTTCATGCAGTCCCGGATCTAGAAAAATAAACAATAAGAAGGACCTAATTTATTTTCTGGTTGCTCTTCGCTAAGTTTGGTTGGAAGAACATGGTTCAAATTCAAACTGTAACGTGACAACGAATAAGATTGGCTTGTGGGATGCGCGCGCAACTGTCAGGTGAGAAATAACTGATATTTTCTCATAAAATGCTTAGTTTAGAAGTTATACAGCTTCGAAGTTTAGTTTCCATTTAAATAACACGGAGCGACGTGGTCATAATTCAGTGTATATACACATAAGAGTAGTTTTGCACAAAATGTATTTAATGTAGTATGAGGTCCTGCCATCCTCTCAGACCTTCTACTGTTGCATATAAACTGATAGGCTCCTGTCAGACCTCTGTGGCAAGCAGCTGCTTGAGGGGTATTTATTTTTTTTTTGCCCTCCCATGAGAGAGTGGTTAGCGCGCTTGGCTACTGATCTAAGGGACCTGAGTTCGAGCCCCGGGTTAAGGCATGGATGTTTGTGTCGTCTTTCTGCTGAGGACCTGCCATCCTCTCAGACCTTCTACTATGACATATAAACTGACAGGCTCCTGTTAGACCTCTGTGGCAAGCAGCTGCTTGAGGGGTATTTATTATTATTATTATTATTATTATTATTATTATTATTATTATTATTATTATTATTATTATTATTATTATTATTATTAATTTTTAATTTCAATATATTATAATATAAAATATAATAACAATTTTTCAAATATCAAATTCAAAGTAATAAAATTTTAATGAAAAACAAAACAAAACATAAAAAGTAGTACAGTTGGCATATACAAATTCATAATGATTTTTTTTTAATTGCCCAATAACCTTTTCCAGAATAGTGTCATTACAGTAAATATAGACTGACGAAACACCAGACAATATTAGCAACACGTAGACCTGTATTGTCATTGCAAACAAATGTTTGTTGACAAACAGTTCACAACAATGACATTATCTATTAAAAACGTAGAATCGTTAAAGCAGTTATACATTCCATGCAATTAACTGGGGGGCGGGGGGGCTCAGTCGGTAGCGCGCCATGCTTGTAATCTGTAGTTCCCAGGTTCGAGTCCCAGCTGGGTCAGCGTTGAGATTTATCTCCGCAAAATTCCCCGCCCTGCCCACGGTCAGTAGGGAACACCGATGGGCTTGGAAAGGCAGACGTCCGTCGGATGGGACGTTAAGCCGTGGCCTCGTGTGTGGGAGAGCCATACCCTGTGCACGTTAAAGAACACGCTGGATGGCCTTGGCGGGAGGCTACCATCTGTCTCCCAACAGCTGTTCCAGTGGGTCCCCTCCCCTAACCTTCTCTGAGCCTTCGTGGTCCATGTGACCTGGCCATTTAGCCCATGGTGTGCAAAAAAGTGCCGCTCAGAGGTAAAACAACCCAACATTAAAGAACACGCTGGATGGCCTTGACGGGAGGCTACCCTCTGTCTCCCAACAGCTGTTCTAGTGGGTCCCCTCCACCAACATTCTCTGATCCTTCGGGGTCCAGGTGACCTGGCCATTTAGCCCATAGTGTGCAAAAAAGTGCCGCTCAGAGGTAAAACAACCCAACCCATAAAAATAAATAAAATATGATTGAAATACAATGCATTGAAATTAAAAAGATCAGAAAGAAATTATTTTTTTATAATACTCTTCTGCGGCCAGTCCTGACATATGCTTCACAATTGTGGTGTAATATTACCAACACCAGTGTCAGGAGGCTTCAGAGCTTCCGAAATAAAATCCTCAGATCTGTGGTCAGTATTCCCTGTTTTGTGAAAAACGAGACCATTCACACTGATTTGAGCACTGACCACATATACACTCATATTCGGAAGCTCGCGCAGACCTTTTTTGAAGCTGTGGGAGACCATCCTTATGATATAATAAGATTCTTCATTAATTACGATTCCTTGGTTTTAAACGAATTGAAGCGTCCTAAGATTATGTTGTTTGACACCCACGTGTTTAAATTTTAGTTGTACTATTTATAGCAAATTTGTTTTGCCCTTTTGGCCCCATTGGGGTTTATGTGTTTTAACTTTGTTTTTGCGAATAAGACACTATTTTTGATTTCGATGGGAGCTAAAAAAATTAATTCGAGATATCAGAAATCAGGCATTGTTGAAAACTGTGAGATACGCTTAGATATCAAGGTAGAGCCAAATGACGTCACATCAATAGTATTCAATACTCTTGAAAAAAAAAGATTCTTTGGGTTGGGTTGTTTTACCTATGAGCGGCACGTTTTTGTACACCATAGGCTAAATGGCCAGATCACATGGACCCCGAAGGCTCAGAGAAGGTTGGGGGTGGGGTCCCACTGGAACAGCTGTTGGGAGACAGATGGTAGCCTCCCATCAAGGCCAACCAGGATATGGCTCTCCCGCACACGGGGACACGGCTTAATGTCGCATCCGACGGACGGCGGCTTTTCCAAGCCCATCGGTGTCCCCTACTCACCGTGGGCAGGGCAGGGAATTTTGCGGAGATAAATCTCAACGCTGACCCAGCTGGGACTCAAACCTGGGAACTACGGATTACGAGCCTGGCACGCTACCGACTGAGCCACCCCCGCCCCAACCAAAGCTGCACACCAAAATTTGAGAATGACCAATTTAGAGTATTTTCCAAATTGTAGATTTTTGTTATTTTAAGTTTAAATCTACTTTAGTAAAACACTTCCATTTTGACCGCAGTTGTAACTGCATCGCGTAAAAAAGAACTGTTTTGAAACGAGATATTTTTTGGTTTGAAACGAAAAAAGTAAGAAACAAATTATATGCAATTTTGATGCAAATTCTAAAGTAAAAATTTAATAACTTTTGGAAACTCCGGATATATTATCACAGTAGATTCATTCTCCATGACGTCATTTTTTCGGAATATCTCGAACGCCCTTGCCAAATGGATGCAGAATGGGGACTGGATGACCAGCTCAATGAAATGACTTTTAATGCCGTAGACCATGGGGCGGGGGTGGCTCAGTCGGTAGCGCGCCAGGCTCGTAATCTGTAGTTCCCAGGTTCGAGTCCCAGCTGGGTCAGCGTTGAGATTTATCTCCGCAAAATTCCCCGCCCTGCCCACGATCAGTAGGGGACACCGATGGGCTTGGAAAGGCAGCCGTCCTTCGGATGGGACGTTAAACCGTGGCCTCTTGTGTGGGAGAGCCATACCCTGTGCACGTTAAAGAACACGCTGGATGGCCTTGACGGGAGACTACCATCTATCTTCTAACAGCTGTTCCAGTGGGTCCCCTCCCCCAACATCTCTGAGACTTCGTGGTCCATGTGACCTGGCCATTTAGCCCATGGTGTGCAAAAAAGTGCCGCTCAGAGGTAAAACAACCCAACGTTAAAGAACACGCTAGATGGCCTTGACGGGAGGCTACCATCTGTCTCCCAACAGCTGTTCCAGTGGGTCCCCTCCACCAACCTTCTCTGATTCTTCGGGGTCCATGTGACCTGGCCATTTAGCCAATGGTGTGCAAAAAAGTGCCTCTCAGAGGTAAAACAACCCAAAAGTCTCCAGAAAAGATATTATTTTTTTATAATACTCTTCTGCGGCCAGTCCTGACATATGCTTCACCATTGTGGTGTAATATTACCAACACCAGTGTCAGGAGGCTTCAGAGCTTCCGAAATAAAATCCTCAGATCTGTGGTCAGTATTCCCTGTTTTGTGAAAAACGAGACCATTCACACTGATTTGAGCACTGACCACATATACACTCATATTCGGAAGCTCGCGCAGACCTTTTTTGAAGCTGTGGGAGACCATCCTTATGATATAATAAGATTCTTCATTAATTACGATTCCTTGGTTTTAAACGAATTGAAGCGTCCTAAGATTATGGTGTTTGACACCCACGTGTTTAAATTTTAGTTGTACTATTTATAGCAAATTTGTTTTGCCCTTTTGGCCACATTGGGGTTTATGTGTTTTAACTTTGTTTTTGCGAATAAGACACTGTTTTTGATTTCGATGGGAGCTAAAAAAATTAATTCGAGATATCAGAAATCAGGCATTGTTGAAAACTGTGAGATAGGCTTAGATATCAAGGTAGAGCCAAATGACGTCACATCAATGGTATTCAATACTCTTGAAACCAAAGATTCTTTGGGTTGGGTTGTTTTACCTCTGAGCGGCACGTTTTTGCACACCATGGGCTAAATGGCCAGGTCACATGGACCCCGAAGGCTCAGAGAAGGTTGGGGGTGGGGACCCACTGGAACAGCTGTTGGGAGACAGATGGTAGCCTCCCATCAAGGCCAAACAGCGTGTTCTTTAACGTGCACAGGATATGGCTCTCCCGCACACGGGGACACGGCTTAACGTCGCATCCGACGGACGGCGGCTTTTCCAAGCCCATCGGTGTCCCCAACTGACCGTGGGCAGGGCGGGGAATTTTGCGGACATAAATCTCAACGCTGACCCAGCTGGGACTCAAACCTGGGAATAGTAGATTACGAGACTGGCACGCTACCGACTGAGCCACCCCCGCCCCAACCAAAGCTGCACACCAAAATTTGAGAATGACCAATTTAGAGTATTTCCCAAATTGTAGATTTTTGTTATTTTCAGTTTAAATCTACTTCAGTAAAACTCTTCCATTTTGACCGCAGTTGTAACTGCATCGCGTAAAAAAGAACTGTTTTGAAACGAGATATTTTTTGGTTTGAAACGAAAAAAGTAAGAAGCAAATTATATGCAATTTCGATACAAATTCTAAAGTAAAAATTTAATAACTTTTGGAAACTCCGGATATATTATCACACTAGATTCATTCTCCATGACGTCATTTTTTCGGAATATCTCGAACGCCCTTGCCAAATGGATGCAGAATGGGGACTGGATGACCAGCTCAATGAAATGACTTTTAATACCGTAGACCATGGGGCGGGGGTGGCTCAGTCGGTAGCGCGCCAGGCTCGTAATCTGTAGCTCCCAGGTTCGAGTCCCAGCTGGGTCGGCGTTGAGATTTATCTCCGCAAAATTCCCCGCCCTGCCCACGGTCAGTAGGGGACACCGATGGGCTTGGAAAGGCAGCCGTCCTTCGGATGGGACGTTAAACCGTGGCCTCTTGTGTGGGAGAGCCATACCCTGTGCACGTTAAAGAACACGCTGGATGGCCTTGACGGAAGACTACCATCTATCTTCTAACAGCTGTTCCAATGGGTCCCCTCCCCCAACACCTCTGAGCTTTCGGGGTCCATGTGACCTGCCCATTTAGCCCATGGTATGCAAAAAATGTGACGCTCAGAGGTAAAACAACCCAACGTTAAAGAACACGCTGGATGGCCTTGACGGGAGACTACCATCTGTCTCCCATCAGCTGTTCCAGTGGGTCCCCTCTCCCAACCTTCTCTGAGACTTCGGGGTCCATGTGACCTGGCCATTTAGCCCATGGTGTGCAAAAATGTGCCGCTCAGAAGTAAAACATCCCAACGTTAAAGAACACGCTGGATGGCCTTGACGGGAGGCTACCATCTGTCTCCCAACAGCTGTTCCACTGGGTCCCCTCTCCTAACCTTCTCTGAGCCTTCGGGGTCCATGGTGTGCAAAAAAGTGCCGCTCAGAGGTAAAACAAACCAACGTTAAAGAACACGCTAGATGGCCTTGACGGGAGGCTACCATCTGTCTCCCAACAGCTGTTCCAGTGGGTTCCAACAGCTGTTCCAGCCTTCTCTGATCCTTCGGGGTCCATGTGACCTGGCCATTTAGCACATGGTGTGCAAAAAAGTGCCGCTCATAGTAAAACAACCCAAAAGTCTCCAGAAAAGAAATTATTTTTTTATAATACTCTTCTGCGGCCAGTCCTGACATATGCTTCACCATTGTGGTGTAATATTACCAACACCAGTGTCAGGAGGCTTCAGAGCTTCCGAAATAAAATCCTCAGATCTGTGGTCAGTATTCCCTGTTTTGTGAAAAACGAGACCATTCACACTGATTTGAGCACTGACCACATATGCACTCATATTCGGAAGCTCGCGCAGACCTTTTTTGAAGCTGTGGGAGACCATCCTTATGATATAATAAGATTCTTCATAAATTACGATTCCTTGGTTTTAAACGAATTGAAGCGTCCTAAGATTATGGTGTTTGACACCCACGTGTTTAAATTTTAGTTGTACTATTTATAGCAAATTTGTTTTGCCCTTTTGGCCCCATTGGGGTTTATGTGTTTTAACTTTGTTTTTGCGAATAAGACACTATTTTTGACTTCGATGGGAGCTAAAAAAATTAATTCGAGATATCAGAAATCAGGCATTGTTGAAAACTGTGAGATAGGCTTAGATATCAAGGTAGAGCCAAATGACGTCACATCAATGGTATTCAATACTCTTGAAACCAAAGATTCTTTGGGTTGGGTTGTTTTACCTATGAGCGGCACGTTTTTGTATACCATAGGCTAAATGGCCAGGTCACATGCACCCCGAAGGCTCAGAGAAGGTTGGGGGTGGGGACCCACTGGAACAGCTGTTGGGAAACAGATGGTAGCCTCCCATCAAGGCCAACCAGCGTGTTCTTTAAAGTGCACAGGGTATGGCTCTCCCGCACACGTGACACGGCTTACCGTCCCATCCGACGGACGGCGGCTTTTCCAAGCCCATCGGTGTCCCCTACTGACCGTTGGCAGGGCGGGGAATTTTGCGGAGATAAGTTAAGGCATGGATGTATGTGTCGTTTTTCTGCTGAGGTCCTGCCATCCTCACAGACCTTCTACTATGGCATATAAACTGACAGGCTCCTGTCAGACCTCTGTGGCAAGCAGCTGCTTGAGGGGGTATTTATTTTTTATTTAAATCTCAACGCTGACGCAGCTGGGACTCAAACCTGGTAACTACGGATTACGAGCCTGGCACGCTACCGACTGAGCCACCCCCGCCCCAACCAAAGCTGCACACCAAAATTTGAGAATGACCAATTTAGAGTATTTCCCAAATTGTAGATTTTTGTTATTTTCAGTTTAAATCTACTTCAGTAAAACTCTTCCATTTTGACCGCAGTTGTAACTGCATCGCGTAAAAAAGAACTGTTTTGAAACGAGATATTTTTTGGTTTGAAACGAAAAAAGTAAGAAGCAAATTATATGCAATTTCGATACAAATTCTAAAGTAAAAATTTAATAACTTTTGGAAACTCCGGATATATTATCACACTAGATTCATTCTCCATGACGTCATTTTTTCGGAATATCTCGAACGCCCTTGCCAAATGGATGCAGAATGGGGACTGGATGACCAGCTCAATGAAATGACTTTTAATACCGTAGACCATGGGGCGGGGGTGGCTCAGTCGGTAGCGCGCCAGGCTCGTAATCTGTAGCTCCCAGGTTCGAGTCCCAGCTGGGTCGGCGTTGAGATTTATCTCCGCAAAATTCCCCGCCCTGCCCACGGTCAGTAGGGGACACCGATGGGCTTGGAAAGGCAGCCGTCCTTCGGATGGGACGTTAAACCGTGGCCTCTTGTGTGGGAGAGCCATACCCTGTGCACGTTAAAGAACACGCTGGATGGCCTTGACGGAAGACTACCATCTATCTTCTAACAGCTGTTCCAATGGGTCCCCTCCCCCAACACCTCTGAGCTTTCGGGGTCCATGTGACCTGGCCATTTAGCCCATGGTATGCAAAAAATGTGACGCTCAGAGGTAAAACAACCCAACGTTAAAGAACACGCTGGATGGCCTTGACGGGAGACTACCATCTGTCTCCCATCAGCTGTTCCAGTGGGTCCCCTCTCCCAACCTTCTCTGAGACTTCGGGGTCCATGTGACCTGGCCATTTAGCCCATGGTGTGCAAAAATGTGCCGCTCAGAAGTAAAACATCCCAACGTTAAAGAACACGCTGGATGGCCTTGACGGGAGGCTACCATCTGTCTCCCAACAGCTGTTCCACTGGGTCCCCTCTCCTAACCTTCTCTGAGCCTTCGGGGTCCATGGTGTGCAAAAAAGTGCCGCTCAGAGGTAAAACAAACCAACGTTAAAGAACACGCTAGATGGCCTTGACGGGAGGCTACCATCTGTCTCCCAACAGCTGTTCCAGTGCGTTCCAACAGCTGTTCCAGCCTTCTCTGATCCTTCGGGGTCCATGTGACCTGGCCATTTAGCACATGGTGTGCAAAAAAGTGCCGCTCATAGTAAAACAACCCAAAAGTCTCCAGAAAAGAAATTATTTTTTTATAATACTCTTCTGCGGCCAGTCCTGACATATGCTTCACCATTGTGGTGTAATATTACCAACACCAGTGTCAGGAGGCTTCAGAGCTTCCGAAATAAAATCCTCAGATCTGTGGTCAGTATTCCCTGTTTTGTGAAAAACGAGACCATTCACACTGATTTGAGCACTGACCACATATACACTCATATTCGGAAGCTCGCGCAGACCTTTTTTGAAGCTGTGGGAGACCATCCTTATGATATAATAAGATTCTTCATTAATTACGATTCCTTGGTTTTAAACGAATTGAAGCGTCCTAAGATTATGGTGTTTGACACCCACGTGTTTAAATTTTAGTTGTACTATTTATAGCAAATTTGTTTTGCCCTTTTGGCCCCATTGGGGTTTATGTGTTTTAACTTTGTTTTTGCGAATAAGACACTATTTTTGACTTCGATGGGAGCTAAAAAAATTAATTCGAGATATCAGAAATCAGGCATTGTTGAAAACTGTGAGATAGGCTTAGATATCAAGGTAGAGCCAAATGACGTCACATCAATGGTATTCAATACTCTTGAAACCAAAGATTCTTTGGGTTGGGTTGTTTTACCTATGAGCGGCACGTTTTTGTATACCATAGGCTAAATGGCCAGGTCACATGCACCCCGAAGGCTCAGAGAAGGTTGGGGGTGGGGACCCACTGGAACAGCTGTTGGGAAACAGATGGTAGCCTCCCATCAAGGCCAACCAGCGTGTTCTTTAAAGTGCACAGGGTATGGCTCTCCTGCACACGTGACACGGCTTACCGTCCCATCCGACGGACGGCGGCTTTTCCAAGCCCATCGGTGTCCCCTACTGACCGTTGGCAGGGCGGGGAATTTTGCGGAGATAAGTTAAGGCATGGATGTATGTGTCGTTTTTCTGCTGAGGTCCTGCCATCCTCACAGACCTTCTACTATGGCATATAAACTGACAGGCTCCTGTCAGACCTCTGTGGCAAGCAGCTGCTTGAGGGGGTATTTATTTTTTATTTAAATCTCAACGCTGACGCAGCTGGGACTCAAACCTGGTAACTACGGATTACGAGCCTGGCACGCTACCGACTGAGCCACCCCCGCCCCAACCAAAGCTGCACACCAAAATTTGAGAATGACCAATTTAGAGTATTTCCCAAATTGTAGATTTTTGTTATTTTCAGTTTAAATCTACTTCAGTAAAACTCTTCCATTTTGACCGCAGTTGTAACTGCATCGCGTAAAAAAGAACTGTTTTGAAACGAGATATTTTTTGGTTTGAAACGAAAAAAGTAAGAAGCAAATTATATGCAATTTCGATACAAATTCTAAAGTAAAAATTTAATAACTTTTGGAAACTCCGGATATATTATCACACTAGATTCATTCTCCATGACGTCATTTTTTCGGAATATCTCGAACGCCCTTGCCAAATGGATGCAGAATGGGGACTGGATGACCAGCTCAATGAAATGACTTTTAATACCGTAGACCATGGGGCGGGGGTGGCTCAGTCGGTAGCGCGCCAGGCTCGTAATCTGTAGCTCCCAGGTTCGAGTCCCAGCTGGGTCGGCGTTGAGATTTATCTCCGCAAAATTCCCCGCCCTGCCCACGGTCAGTAGGGGACACCGATGGGCTTGGAAAGGCAGCCGTCCTTCGGATGGGACGTTAAACCGTGGCCTCTTGTGTGGGAGAGCCATACCCTGTGCACGTTAAAGAACACGCTGGATGGCCTTGACGGGAGACTACCATCTATCTTCTAACAGCTGTTCCAATGGGTCCCCTCCCCCAACACCTCTGAGCTTTCGGGGTCCATGTGACCTGGCCATTTAGCCCATGGTATGCAAAAAATGTGACGCTCAGAGGTAAAACAACCCAACGTTAAAGAACACGCTGGATGGCCTTGACGGGAGACTACCATCTGTCTCCCATCAGCTGTTCCAGTGGGTCCCCTCTCCCAACCTTCTCTGAGACTTCGGGGTCCATGTGACCTGGCCATTTAGCCCATGGTGTGCAAAAATGTGCCGCTCAGAAGTAAAACATCCCAACGTTAAAGAACACGCTGGATGGCCTTGACGGGAGGCTACCATCTGTCTCCCAACAGCTGTTCCACTGGGTCCCCTCTCCTAACCTTCTCTGAGCCTTCGGGGTCCATGGTGTGCAAAAAAGTGCCGCTCAGAGGTAAAACAACCCAACGTTAAAGAACACGCTAGATGGCCTTGACGGGAGGCTACCATCTGTCTCCCAACAGCTGTTCCACTGGGTCCCCTCTCCTAACCTTCTCTGAGCCTTCGGGGTCCATGGTGTGCAAAAAAGTGCCGCTCAGAGGTAAAACAAACCAACGTTAAAGAACACGCTAGATGGCCTTGACGGGAGGCTACCATCTGTCTCCCAACAGCTGTTCCAGTGCGTTCCAACAGCTGTTCCAGCCTTCTCTGATCCTTCGGGGTCCATGTGACCTGGCCATTTAGCACATGGTGTGCAAAAAAGTGCCGCTCATAGTAAAACAACCCAAAAGTCTCCAGAAAAGATATTATTTTTTTATAATACTCTTCTGCGGCCAGTCCTGACATATGCTTCACCATTGTGGTGTAATATTACCAACACCAGTGTCAGGAGGCTTCAGAGCTTCCGAAATAAAATCCTCAGATCTGTGGTCAGTATTCCCTGTTTTGTGAAAAACGAGACCATTCACACTGATTTGAGCACTGACCACATATACACTCATATTCGGAAGCTCGCGCAGACCTTTTTTGAAGCTGTGGGAGACCATCCTTATGATATAATAAGATTCTTCATTAATTACGATTCCTTGGTTTTAAACGAATTGAAGCGTCCTAAGATTATGGTGTTTGACACCCACGTGTTTAAATTTTAGTTGTACTATTTATAGCAAATTTGTTTTGCCCTTTTGGCCCCATTGGGGTTTATGTGTTTTAACTTTGTTTTTGCGAATAAGACACTATTTTTGACTTCGATGGGAGCTAAAAAAATTAATTCGAGATATCAGAAATCAGGCATTGTTGAAAACTGTGAGATAGGCTTAGATATCAAGGTAGAGCCAAATGACGTCACATCAATGGTATTCAATACTCTTGAAACCAAAGATTCTTTGGGTTGGGTTGTTTTACCTATGAGCGGCACGTTTTTGTATACCATAGGCTAAATGGCCAGGTCACATGCACCCCGAAGGCTCAGAGAAGGTTGGGGGTGGGGACCCACTGGAACAGCTGTTGGGAAACAGATGGTAGCCTCCCATCAAGGCCAACCAGCGTGTTCTTTAAAGTGCACAGGGTATGGCTCTCCTGCACACGTGACACGGCTTACCGTCCCATCCGACGGACGGCGGCTTTTCTAAGCCCATCGGTGTCCCCTACTGACCGTTGGCAGGGCGGGGAATTTTGCGGAGATAAGTTAAGGCATGGATGTATGTGTCGTTTTTCTGCTGAGGTCCTGCCATCCTCACAGACCTTCTACTATGGCATATAAACTGACAGGCTCCTGTCAGACCTCTGTGGCAAGCAGCTGCTTGAGGGGGTATTTATTTTTTATTTAAATCTCAACGCTGACGCAGCTGGGACTCAAACCTGGTAACTACGGATTACGAGCCTGGCACGCTACCGACTGAGCCACCCCCGCCCCAACCAAAGCTGCACACCAAAATTTGAGAATGACCAATTTAGAGTATTTCCCAAATTGTAGATTTTTGTTATTTTCAGTTTAAATCTACTTCAGTAAAACTCTTCCATTTTGACCGCAGTTGTAACTGCATCGCGTAAAAAAGAACTGTTTTGAAACGAGATATTTTTTGGTTTGAAACGAAAAAAGTAAGAAGCAAATTATATGCAATTTCGATACAAATTCTAAAGTAAAAATTTAATAACTTTTGGAAACTCCGGATATATTATCACACTAGATTCATTCTCCATGACGTCATTTTTTCGGAATATCTCGAACGCCCTTGCCAAATGGATGCAGAATGGGGACTGGATGACCAGCTCAATGAAATGACTTTTAATACCGTAGACCATGGGGCGGGGGTGGCTCAGTCGGTAGCGCGCCAGGCTCGTAATCTGTAGCTCCCAGGTTCGAGTCCCAGCTGGGTCGGCGTTGAGATTTATCTCCGCAAAATTCCCCGCCCTGCCCACGGTCAGTAGGGGACACCGATGGGCTTGGAAAGGCAGCCGTCCTTCGGATGGGACGTTAAACCGTGGCCTCTTGTGTGGGAGAGCCATACCCTGTGCACGTTAAAGAACACGCTGGATGGCCTTGACGGGAGACTACCATCTATCTTCTAACAGCTGTTCCAATGGGTCCCCTCCCCCAACACCTCTGAGCTTTCGGGGTCCATGTGACCTGCCCATTTAGCCCATGGTATGCAAAAAATGTGACGCTCAGAGGTAAAACAACCCAACGTTAAAGAACACGCTGGATGGCCTTGACGGGAGACTACCATCTGTCTCCCATCAGCTGTTCCAGTGGGTCCCCTCTCCCAACCTTCTCTGAGACTTCGGGGTCCATGTGACCTGGCCATTTAGCCCATGGTGTGCAAAAATGTGCCGCTCAGAAGTAAAACATCCCAACGTTAAAGAACACGCTGGATGGCCTTGACGGGAGGCTACCATCTGTCTCCCAACAGCTGTTCCACTGGGTCCCCTCTCCTAACCTTCTCTGAGCCTTCGGGGTCCATGGTGTGCAAAAAAGTGCCGCTCAGAGGTAAAACAACCCAACGTTAAAGAACACGCTAGATGGCCTTGACGGGAGGCTACCATCTGTCTCCCAACAGCTGTTCCAGTGGGTTCCAACAGCTGTTCCAGCCTTCTCTGATCCTTCGGGGTCCATGTGACGTGGCCATTTAGCACATGGTGTGCAAAAAAGTGCCGCTCGTAGTAAAACAACCCAAAAGTCTCCAGAAAAGAAATTATTTTTTATAATACTCTTCTGCGGCCAGTCCTGACATATGCTTCACCATTGTGGTGTAATATTACCAACACCAGTGTCAGGAGGCTTCAGAGCTTCCGAAATAAAATCCTCAGATCTGTGGTCAGTATTCCCTGTTTTGTGAAAAACGAGACCATTCACACTGATTTGAGCACTGACCACATATACACTCATATTCGGAAGCTCGCGCAGACCTTTTTTGAAGCTGTGGGAGACCATCCTTATGATATAATAAGATTCTTCATTAATTACGATTCCTTGGTTTTAAACGAATTGAAGCGTCCTAAGATTATAGTGTTTGACACCCACGTGTTTAAATTTTAGTTGTACTATTTATAGCAAATTTGTTTTGCCCTTTTGGCCCCATTGGGGTTTATGTGTTTTAACTTTGTTTTTGCGAATAAGACACTATTTTTGACTTCGATGGGAGCTAAAAAAATTAATTCGAGATATCAGAAATCAGGCATTGTTGAAAACTGTGAGATAGGCTTAGATATCAAGGTAGAGCCAAATGACGTCACATCAATGGTATTCAATACTCTGGAAACCAAAGATTCTTTGGGTTGGGTTGTTTTACCTATGAGCGGCACGTTTTTGTATACCATAGGCTAAATGGCCAGGTCACATGCACCCCGAAGGCTCAGAGAAGGTTGGGGGTGGGGACCCACTGGAACAGCTGTTGGGAAACAGATGGTAGCCTCCCATCAAGGCCAACCAGCGTGTTCTTTAAAGTGCACAGGGTATGGCTCTCCCGCACACGTGACACGGCTTACCGTCCCATCCGACGGACGGCGGCTTTTCCAAGCCCATCGGTGTCCCCTACTGACCGTTGGCAGGGTGGGGAATTTTGCGGAGATAAATCTCAACGCTGACGCAGCTGGGACTCAAACCTGGTAACTACGGATTACGAGCCTGGCACGCTACCGACTGAGCCACCCCCGCCCCAACCAAAGCTGCACACCAAAATTTGAGAATGACCAATTTAGAGTATTTCCCAAATTGTAGATTTTTGTTATTTTCAGTTTAAATCTACTTCAGTAAAACTCTTCCATTTTGGCCGCAGTTGTAACTGCATCGCGTAAAAAAGAACTGTTTTGAAACGAGATATTTTTTGGTTTGAAACGAAAAAAGTAAGAAGCAAATTATATGCAATTTCGATACAAATTCTAAAGTAAAAATTTAATAACTTTTGGAAACTCCGGATATATTATCACACTAGATTCATTCTCCATGACGTCATTTTTTCGGAATATCTCGAACGCCCTTGCCAAATGGATGCAGAATGGGGACTGAATGACGAGCTCAATGAAATGACTTTTAATGCCGTAGACCATGGGGCGGGGGTGGCTCAGTCTGTAGCGCGCCAGACTCGCAATCTGTAGTTCCCAGGTTCGAGTCCCAGCTGGGTCAGCGTTGAGATTTATCTCCGCAAAATTCCCCGCCCTGCCCAAGGTCAGTAGGGGACACCGATGGGCTTGGAAAGGCCGCCGTCCGTCGGATGGGACGTTAAGCCATGGCCCCGTATGCGGGAGAGCCATACCCTGTGCACGTTAAAGAACACGCTGGATGGCCTTCACGGGGTGCTACCATCTGTCTCCCAACAGCTGTTCCAGTGGGTCCCATCCTACAACCTTCTCTGAGCCTTCGGGGTCCTTGTGACCGGGCCATTTAGCCTATGGTGTGCAAAAAAGTGCCGCTCAGAGGTAAAGCAACCCAACCGTAGACCATTTCGTTTTATTTCTGACCGCAAGGAGGAGAACACTGCTTTCTCCTCTGTTTCATATTACTTACAAAAAGACAATTGAGGTTTTTTTTCTCAGCTTTTACGATGCATTCAATAAAATACGCTTCGCCCTTCTCTAATAACGAAGTATAATAACCTAACCGAGTAATATCTTTTTTTGCCTTGCTATTGATCTCTTTCTCACCACTTTTCCCTTTTGTCTCCTATTGACCACGTGCATTGTGTTATGAACCGATTCCCCCTCATTGTGGCCGGTAGGAGCTCGGCTGGTGTTGGTTACGTTGGTTGTGGAGGAGAAGGAAGTCGAAGGAAAAGAGATGTTCCATCATCGGATGACAGACTATGGATGCTGGAGGATCGGATGCGGGCGGGGGAGAATTAGTGAGCTCCGCATCATGTAGCGAGAGATCGATCTTACCGTTTGCGGCACATGCTTATTGCTCTAGAACCAATGAGTGGAAAACGAAGCCGCTTTTCAAAGTGAAGCCTTTATCTGGGCAGACATTTATTAGAAGACGCAAACGCGTTTTGATGGCAAAAAACAGATTAAGTTTTGCAAGAAAATGTACAGTAGCTCAAAAAAGTATCCGAATACTATGGTTAATTACAGAATTTAACCCCCCCCCCCCTCAAGCAGCTGCTTGCCACAGAGGTCTGACAGGAGACTGTCAGTTTATATGCCATAGTAGAAGATCTGTGAGGATGGCAGGACCTCAGCAGAAAAACGACACACACATCCATGCCTTAACCCGGGGCTCGAACCCAGTCCCTTAGATCAATAACCAAGCGTGCTAACCACTCGGCCACGGGACGGCTGGTTGATTACAGAACTGAAAAAAAAAATATCTGGCAACGATTTCTTTTTCTGTTTGATTACAGAATTAAAAAAATTTCTGGCAATGTTTTTTTTTCTTTTTTTTTTTGAAATTAGTGATCTGGCAACTCACTAATCACACCAAATCACTAATTTCTGAAAAAAATCGTTCCCAGATATTTTTTCTGAATTATGCAATCAACCACAGTGTTCGAATTTTTTTAGCGATTCTACACATTGCAGCAACTACTATAATTGGATTTTAGATCTGTTGTTGTCATATAAATGAATAAATAAATAAATTTCGGCTCATTACAAAATAACAATTATACCGAATTTGCTCATCTCTTCCAGTTTTTTTACCAAACATTTTTAGGTGTAAAACAAAACAATTTTGAGAATTCAGAGCAGTCTTTTCAAATGTAAATAGTTTCGTGTTTTGATCAAGATATTTTCACGATTTCATGCAGTCCCGGATCTAGAAAAATAAACAATAAGAAGGACCTAATTTATTTTCTGGTTGCTCTTCGCTAAGTTTGGTTGGAAGAACATGTTTCAAATTCAAACTGTAACGTGACAACGAATAAGATTGGCTTGTGGGATGCGCGCGCAACTGTCAGTTGACAAATAACGGACATTTTCTCATAAAATGCCTAGTTTAGAAGTTATACAGCTTCGAGTTGGGTTGTTTTACCTCTTAGCGGCACTTTTTTTCACACCATGGACTAAATGGCCAGATCACATGGACCCCGAAGGCTCAGAGAAGGTTGGGGGAGGGGACCCACTGGAACAGCCGTTGGGAGACAGATGGTAGCCTCCCGTCAAGGCCATCCAGCATGTTCTTTAACGTGCACAGGGTATGGCTCTCCCGCACACGGGGCCACGGCTTAACGTCCCATCCGACGGACGGCGGCCTTTCCAAGTCCATCGGTGTCCCCTACTGACCGTGGGCAGGGTGGGGAATTTTGCGGAGATAAATCTCAACGCTGACACAGCTGGGACTCGAACCTGGGAACTACAGATTACGAGCCTGGCGCGATACCGACTACAGCTTCGAAGTTTAGTTTCCATTTATATAACACGGAGGGACGTGCCATAATTCAGTGTATATATACATAAGAGTAATTTTGCACAAAATGTATTTAATGTAGTATATTAATTTTTAATTTCAATATATTACAATATAAAATATAATAACAATTTTTCAAATATCAAATTCAAAGTAATAAAATTATAATGAAAAACAAAACAAAACATAAAAAGTAGTACAGTTGGCATATACAAATTCATAATATTTTTTTTAATTGCCCAATAACCTTTCCAGAATTAGTGTCATTACACTAAATATAGACTGACAAAACATCAACCAGACAATGTTAGCATACACGTAGACATGTATTGTCATTGCAAACAAATGTTAGTTGACAAACAACTGGCAATAATGACATTATCTATTAAAAACAAGGGGCGGGGGTGGCTCAATCGGTAGCACGCCAGGCTCGTAACATGTAGTTCCCAGGTTCGAGTCCCAGTCTGGGTCAGCGTCGAGATTTATCTCCACAAAATTCCCCGCCTTGCCCACGGTCAGTAGGGGACACCGATGGGCCGTCGTCCGTCGGATGGGATGTTAAGCCGTGGCTCCGTGTGCGGGAGAGCCCATACCCTGTGCACGTTAAAGAACACGCTGGATGGCCTTGACGGGAGGCTACCATCTGTCTCCCAACAGCTGTTCCAGTGGGTCCCCTCCCCCAACCTTCTCTGAGCCTTCGGGGTCCATGTGACCTTGCCATTTAGCCCATGGTGTGCAAAAAAGTGCCGCTCAGAGGTAAAACAACCCTACCCTTCTATAAAAATGGTTTAAGGACTGTCTATCGTCTGGTTTATATCCGCTTTAGGAACTGAAAGCTCTGAGCCCCCGTCGTCTGAAGCGTAATTCTTTTATGTTGTAAACTCAGAAAATGTTCTCCAAAGATATCGTTTACTAAAGGAGACGAAAGAGATACCTTATCTCATCCAATTCTTCCTGGGTTGATGTTCATTTCAGACAGACCTTCAGCGCTGCAAATACCCTTCACTGACAAGATTCTCAGAAAAGCTCCTTAATATTAGAATCAATAGTTATTTGCTAACAGGCAAGAACGATGGCTCATTTGAAAGCTGCCATTATCGCACTCGATGCGGTTTGAGATCAGATAAATTTCCCGCAGTAGAGTTCCCATACGCCGATAAAGTGCCCTGCAATATCAAGTAACGAGGCTCTCTCTCTCTAACGAGCGAATCTTAACGCGATCCGATTACGCCTCGTCGGTCGCAGAGTTAGATGAATTAAAATATAAGAAGATGGATCAGGTGGGATTGAATCTCGCACGTGATGATCACAGAAACTTCAACAGTATCATGATACTTTTGGTTTAGGTTTGCAGACTTCTTTTTCTACGTATAAACTATTTACTGATGCTGTCACATTAAGTGCTCTTTTACAAGTGTCTAATAATATGATTTCCGAACTTGGGTTTGTGATTTGATTTCTATGGGGCCGTGATGTGATTTCTATGGGGTCGTGAAGCGATTCTGATGGAGCTATGTAGTGACTCTGATGGGATTGTATAAAACCTCTTAAAGGGGGGAGGGAGCTTGTTATCATTCTGCTTGGGGTCATGGCATTATTTTTTAATATAATGGCGTTATTTTTATAAGGTCATGATATTATTTTTATGATGCCAAAATATTATTTTTATCAATGCCCATATCCTTGCCAAAGCAGTGTATGAGGTAGAGTCTCGCAAAATGACTCCCGCACGACCGAAAGTTACGTGGTCTCCACAATTTGCGCCGAACGCGCCTACAACAATGTAGAACGAACGCAGCAGAGAATTTGTTCCGTGTCAAACTTCTAACATTAAACCCAGACCTAAAACGTTTGCTGAGAATAATAGAGAAACTTTCAGGTGTAATTTTTGTGACCGATTATGGCACACGAACAACATTGCTATAGAAGTAATGAAAACTCGGAAAACTCAAATTAGGAACTTTGAAGCGAAAGGCCAAAGTTTCTCAAGAAAAGTCCTGTCATGAGTTAAGTCTTGCTACTGTGGGTATATATAATGTCCTACATTTACATTTTGTGAAGCTTTATCACGACGGAGCTGAATTCATAACTCGTATCGACACAGGAGCTGATATTACATTTCTACATAAGGGTTGGGTTGGGTTGTTTTACCTCTGAGCGGCACTTTTTTGCACACCATGGATTAAATGGCCAGGTCACATGGACCCCGTAGGCTCAGAGAAGGTTGGGGGAGGGCACCCACTGGAACAGCTATTGGGAGACAGATGGTAGTCTCCCGTCAAGGCCATCGTGTTCTTTAACGTTGGGTTGTTTTACCTCTGAGCGGCACTTTTTTGCACACCATGGGCTAAATAGCCAGGTCACATGGACCCCGAAGGCTCAGAGAACGTTGGGGGAGGGGACCCACTGGAACAGCTGTTGGGAGACAGATGGTAGCCTCCCGTCAAGTCCATCCAGCGTGTTCTTTAACGTGCACAGGGTATGGCTCTCCCGCACACGGGGCCACGGCTTAACGTCCCATCCGACGGACGGCGGCCTTTCCAAGCCCATCGGTGTCCCCTACTGACCGTGGGCAAGGCGGGGAATTTTTGCGGAGATAAATCTCAACGCTGTCCCAGCTGGGACTCGAACCTGGGAACTACAGATTACGAGCTTGGCGCGCTACCGACTGAGCCACCCCCGCCCCCAACTACATAAAGACTTGGGCATATACCACATATATTCTCATAGTAAATGCATCTGAAAAAGGTTTTTTGAGGCTGTTAAAAATAATCCTAATGAGATTATTTCTTCTTTGCTTAATTATGATTATAATGCTCTTGATAAGTACAAAAGGTCTAAAATAATGGCTCTCTGTGAGGAAAACTACAAGTTTTAGGTCTCTTGTGCATGATATATGCTACTTTTAGCTTCTGTTGTATGTTAGCCTCTAGGGGCCCACCCACGGATATATATATTTACTTATGCCATCTGGGCATATTCTCAGATGAAGATGGTAATGGGTAATGTTTTACTTGGAACATCACATATCCATACACGATCTACGGCGTTGTTGAAGTGTTAGGACGGGCAAATGACTTTCCACTGTGAGAAACATAAATGCAAGTGTCCCACAAGGCTCCTTGTTGGGCCCTGCTCTATTCAATTTCTATATGCACGTTCTCCCAGATCTCCATTCTGTCATGACGACACTTTACGCTGATCACATTTCTCTACTCTCTTCATCCTTGAGCCGCAGCCTGACAATCAAAAGTTGCAGGTAGGGATGGACAAGGTAGAGCGTTAGTACTCCAAATATAAAATCAAGATTAACCCAGATAAAAGCCAGTCAGTTCTCTTCTCTAGAAAGAAGATTGTTAATCCTGATTTTCCTAAAATTTTTGGAATTGAAAAATTCCTGGACACCAACAGTGAAATACCTTGTTGTCATTCTACATAGAAAAAACTTCGTTGGAATGCACATATTAATCAAGTGCTCTCAAAAGTTCAAATCATCAGATGTAAACTTGCACCCCTGATAGAGTGGAGCTCGAAACTGCCTCCAGAAAAAGTGGCGAGGTTGGCTCAGTCGGTAGCGCGCCAGGCTCGTAATATGTAGTTTCCAGGTTCGAGTACCAGCTGGGTCAGCGTTGAGATTTATCTCCGCAAAATTCCCCTCCCTGCCCACGGTCAGTAGGGGACACCGATGGGCTTGGAAAGGCCGCCGTCCGTCGGATGGGACGTTAAGCCGTGGCTCCGTGTGCGGAAGAGCCATACCCTATGCACGTTAAAGAACACGCTGAATGGCCTTGACGGGAGGCTACCATCTGTCTCCCAGCAGCTGTTCCAGTGGGGCTCCCTCCCCCAACCTTCTCTGAGCCTTCGGGGTCCATGTGACCTGGCCATTTAGCCCATGGTGTGCAAAAAAGTGCCGCTCAGAGGCAAAACAACCCAAAATTCTCCAGAAAAGAAATTATTTCTTTACAAGACTCTTCTGCGGTCAGTCCTGACATATGCTTCACCATTGTGGTGTAATATTACCAACATCAGTGTCAGGAGGCTCCAGAGCTTCCGAAATAAAATCCTCAGATCTGTGGTCAGTACTCCCTGGTTTGTGAAAAACAAGACCATTCACACTGATTTGAGCACTGACCACATATACACTCATATTCGGAAGCTCTCACACGAAGAAGCTCGCACACTCATATTCGGAAGCTCGCCACCTTTTTTGAAGCTGTGGGAGACCATTCTTATGATATAATAAGATTCTTGATTATATACGATTCCTTGGTTTTAAACGAATTCAAGAGTCCTAAGATTACGGTGTATGACACCCACGTGTTTAAATTTTAGTTGTGCTATTTATAGCAAATATGTTTTGCCCTTGTGGCCCCATTGGGGTTTATGTGTTTTAACTTTGTTTTTGCCAATAAGACACTATTTTAGACCGATAGGAGCTAAAAAAATTAATTCGAGATATCAGAAATCAGACATTGTTGAAAACTGTGAGATAGGCTTAGATATCAAGGTAGAGCCAAATGACGTCAAATCAATGGTATTCAATACTCTTTAAACCAAAGATGCTTTGGGTTGGGTTGTTTTACCTCTGAGCGGCACTTTTTTGTACACCATGGGCTAAATGGCCAGGTCACATGAACCCCGAAGTCTCAGAGAAGGTTGGGGGAGGGGACCCACTGGAACAGCTGTTGGGAGGCAGATGGTAGCCTCCGGTCAAGGCCATCCAGCGTGTTCTTTAACGTGCACAGGGTATGTCTCTCCCGCACATGGGGCCACGGCTTAACGTCCCATCCGACGGACGGCGGCCTTTCCAAGCCCATCGGTGTCCCCTACTGACCGTGGGCAGGGCGGGGAATTTTGCGGAGATAAATCTCAACGCTGACCCAGCTGGGACTCGAACCTGGGAACTACAGATTACGAGGCTGGCGCGCTACCGACTGAGCCACCCCCGCCCCAACCAAAGCTGCCCACCAAAATTTGAGAATTACCAATTTAGAGTATTTCCCCATATTGCAGATTTTTGTTATTTTCAGTTTTATCTACTTTAGTAAAACTCTTCCATTTTGACGGCAGTTTAACTGCATCGCGTAAAAAAAGAACTGTTTTAAACGAGATATTTTTTGGTTTGAAACGAAAAAAGCAAGAAGCAAATTATATGCAATTTCGACACAAATTCTAAAGTAAAAAATTTAATAACTTTTGGAAACTCCGGATATATTATCACAGCAGATTCATTCACCATGACGTCTTTTTTCGGAATATCTAAAACGCCATTGCCAAATGGATGGAGAATGGGGACTGTAAGACCAACTCAATGAAATGATTTTTAATGCCGTAGACCATTTCGTTTTATTTCTGACCGCTAGGAGGAGAACCCTGCTTCTCCTCTGTTTCATATTACTTACAAGAAGACAATTGAGGTTTTTTTTTTCACCTTTTACGATGCATTCAATAAAATACGCTTCGCCCTTCTCTAATAACGAAGTATAATAACTTAACCGAGTAATATCTTTTTTTGCCTTGCTATTGATCTCTTTCTCACCACTTTTCCCTTTTGTCTCCTATTGACCACGTGCATTGTGTTATGAACCGATTCCCCGTCATTGTGGCCGGTAGGAGCGCGGATGGTGTTGGTTACGTTGGTTGTGGAGGAGAAGGAAGTCGAAGGAAAAGAGATGTTCCATCATCGGATGACAGACTATGGATGCTGGAGGATCGGGTGGGGGCGGGGAAGAGTTAGTGAGCTCCGCATCATGTAGCGAGAGATCGATCTTACCGTTTGCGGCACATGCTTATTGCTGTAGAACCAATGAGTGGTAAACGAAGCCGCTTTTCAAAGTGAAGCCTTTATCTGGGCAGACATTTATTAGAAGACGCAAACACATTGGGATGGCAAAAAACATATTAAGTTTTGCAAGAAAATGTACAGTCGCTCAAAAAAGTATCCGAATATTGTGGTTGATTACAGAATTTAAAACCCCCCCTCAAGCAGCTGCTTGCCACTGAGGTCTGACAGGAGCATGTCAGTTTATATGCCATAGTAGAAGATCTGTGAGGATGGCAGGACCTCAGCAGAAAAACGACACACACATCCATGCTTTAACCCAGGGCTCGAACCCGGTGCCTTAGATCAATAGCCAAGCGTGCTAACTCGGCCACGGGACGGCTGGTTGATTACAGAACAGAAAAAAAAATATCTGACAACGATTTTTTTTTTGTTTGATTACAGAATTTTAAAAAAAATATCTGGCAACGATTATTTTTTTTGAAATTATTGATCTGGCAACTCACTAATCACACCAAATCACTAATTTCTAAAAAAAATAGTTCCCAGATATTTTTTCTGAATTATGTAATCAACCACAGTGTTCGAATTTTTTTTAGCGATTGTACACATTGCAGCAACTGCTATAATTGGATTTTAGATCTGTTGTTGTCATATAAATGAATAAATAAATAAATTTCGGCTCATTACAAAATAACAATTATACCGAATTTGCTCATCTCTTCCAGTTTTTTTACCAAACATTTTTAGGTGTAAAACATAACAATTTTTAGAATTCAGAGTAGTCTTTTCAATAGTAAATAGTTTCGTGTTTTCATCAAGATATTTTCACGATTTCATGCAGTCCCGGATCTAGAAAAATAAACAATAAAAAGAACATAATTTATTTTCTGGTTGCTCTTCGATAAGTTTGGTTGGAAGAACATCGTTCAAATTCAAACTGTAACGTGAGAACGAATAAGATTGGCTTGTGGGATGCGCGCGCAACTGTCAGTTGAGAAATAACTGATATTTTCTCATAAAATGCTTAGTTTAGAAGTTATACAGCTTCGAAGTTTAGTTTCCATTTAAATAACACGGAGCGACGTGGTCATAATTCCGTGTATATACACATAAATAGTAATTTTGCACAAAATGTATTTAATGTAGTATGAGCACCTGCCATCCTCTCAGACCTTCTACTATGGCATATAAACTGACAGGCTCATGTCAGACCTCTTGGCAAGCAGCTGCTTGAGGGGGTATTTATTTTTTTTTGCCGTCCCATGACAGAGTGGTTAGCGCGCTTGGCTACTGATCTAAGGGACCTGAGTTCGAGCCCCGGATTAAGGCATGGATGTTTGTGTCGTCTTTCTGCTGAGGTCCTGCCATCCTCTCAGACCTTCTACTGTGGCATATAAACTGACAGACTTCTGTCAGACCTCTGTGGCAAGCAGCTGCTTGAGGGGGTATTTATTTTTTTGACGTCCCATGACAGAATGGTTAGCGCGCTTGGCTCCTGATCTAAGGGACCTGGGTTCGAGCCCCGGGTTAAGGAATGGATGTTTGTGTCGTCTTTCTGCTGAGGACTTGCCATCCTCTCAGACCTTCTACTGTGGCATATAAACTGACAGGCTCCTGTCAGTCCTCTGTGGCAAGCAGCTGCTTGAGGGGGTATTTTTTTTTTTTGCCGTCCCATGACAGAGTGGTTAACGCACTTGGCTACTGATCTAAGGGACCTAGGTTCGAGCCCCGGGTTAAGGCATGGATGTTTGTGTCGTCTTTCTGCTGAGGACCTGCCATCCTCTCAGACCTTCTACTGTGGCATATAAACTGACAGACTTCTGTCAGACCTCTGTGGCAAGCAGCTGCTTGAGGGGGTATTTATTTTTTTGACGTCCCATGACAGAATGGTTAGCGCGCTTGGCTCCTGATCTAAGGGACCTGGGTTCGATCCCCGGGTTAAGGCATGGATGTTTGTGTCGTCTTCCTGCTGAGGACCTGCCATCCTCTCAGACCTTCTGCTGTGGCATATAAACTGACAGGCTCCTGTCAGACTTCTGTGGCAAGCAGCTGCTTGAGAGGGTGTTTATTTTTTTTTGCCGTCCCATGACAGAGTGGTTAGCGCACTTGGCTACTGATCTAAGGGACCTGGGTTCGAGCCCCGGGTTAAGGAATGGAGGTTTGTGTCGTCTTTCTGCTGAGGACCTGCCATCCTCTCAGACCTTCTACTGTGGCATATAAACTGACAGATTTCTGTCAGACCTCTGTGGCAAGCAGCTGCTTGAGGGGGTATTTATTTTTTTGACGTCCCATGACAGAATGGTTAGCGCGCTTGGCTCCTGATCTAAGGGACCTGGGTTCGATCCCCGGGTTAAGGTATGGATGTTTGTGTCGTCTTTCTGCTGAGGACCTCCCATCCTCTCAGACCTTCTGCTGTGGCATATAAACTGACAGGCTCCTGTCAGAACTCTGTGGCAAGCAGCTGCTTGAGGGGGTATTTATATTTTTTGCCGTCCCATGGCAGAGTGGTTAGCACGCTTGGCTACTGATCTAAGGGACCTGGGTTCGAGCCCCGGGTTAAGGCATGGATGTTTGTGTCGTCTTTCTGCTGAGGTCCTGCCATCCTCTCAGACCTTCTACTGTGGCATATAAACTGACAGACTTCTGTCAGACCTCTGTGGCAAGCAGCTGCTTGAGGGGGTATTTATTTTTTTTGACGTCCCATGACAGAATGGTTAGCGCGCTTGGCTCCTGATCTAAGGGACCTGGTTTCGATCCCCGGGTTAAGGCATGGATGTTTGTGTCGTCTTTCTGCTGAGGTCCTGCCATCCTCTCAGACCTTCTACTGTGGCATATAAACTGACGGGCTCCTGTCAGATCTCTGTGTCAAGCAGCTGCTTGAGGGGGTATTTATTTTTTTTTGCCGTCCCATGGCAGAGTGGTTAGCAGCTTGGCTACTGATCTAAGTGACCTGGGTTCGAGCCCCGGGTTAAGGCATGGATGTTTGTGTCGTCTTTCTGCTGAGGTCTTGCCATCCTCTCAGACCTTCTACTGTGGCATATAAACTGACAGGCTCCTGTCAGACCTCTGTGGCAAGCAGCTGCTTGAGGGGGTATTTATTTTTTTGCCGTCCCATGGCAGAATGGTTAGCGCGCTTGGCTACTGATCTAAGGGACCTGGGTTCGAGCCCCGGGTTAAGGCATGGATGTTTTTGTCGTCTTTCTGCTGAGGACCTGCCATCCTCTCAGACCTTCTACTATGGCATATAAACTGACAGGCTCCTGTCAGTCCTCTGTGGCAAGCAGCTGCTTGAGGGGGTATTTATTTTTTTTTTGCCGTCCCATGGCATAGTGGTTAGCGCGCTTGGCTACTGATCTAAGGGACCTGGGTTCGAGCCCCGGGTTAAGGCATGGATGTTTGTGTCGTCTTTCTGCTGAGGTCCTGCCATCCTCTCAGACCTTCTAATGTGGCATATAAACTGACAGGCTCCTGTCAGACCTCTGTGGCAAGCAGCTGCTTGAGAGGGTATTTATTTTTTTGCCGTCCCATGGCAGAGTGGTTAGCGCGCTTGGCTACTGATCTAAGGGACCTGGGTTCGAGCCCCGGGTTAAGGCATGGATGTTTTTGTCGTCTTTCTGCTGAGGACCTGCCATCCTCTCAGACCTTCTACTATGGCATATAAACTGACAGGCTCCTGTCAGACCTCTGTGGCAAGCATCTGCTTGAGGGGCTATTTATTTTTTTTGCCGTCACATGGCAGAGTGGTTAGCGCGCTTGGCTACTGATCTAAGGGACCTGGGTTCGAGCCCCGGGTTAAGGCATGGATGTTTGTGTCGTCTTTCTGCTGAGGACCTGCCATCCTCTCAGACCTTCTACTATGACATATAAACTGACAGGCTCCTGTTAGACCTCTGTGGCAAGCAGCTGCTTGAGGGGTATTTATTATTATTATTATTATTAATTTTTTATTTCAATATATTATAATATAAAATATAATAACAATTTTTCAAATATCAAATTCAAAGAAATAAAATTATAATGAAAAACAAAACAAAACATAAAGAGTAGCACAGTTGGCATATGCAAATTCATAATGATTTTTTTTTAATTGCCCAATAACCTTTCCAGAATTAGTGTCATTACACTAAATATAGACTGACGAAACATCTACCATACAATATTAGCATACACGTAGACCTGTATTGTCATTGCAAACAAATGTTAGTTGACAAACAACTCACAATAATGACATTATCTATTAAAAACGTAGAATCGTTAAAGCAGTTATACATTCCATGCAATTAACTGGGGGGCTCAGTCGGTAGCCCGCCAGGCTCGTAATCTGTAGTTCCCAGGTTCGAGTCCCAGTCTGGGTCAGCGTTGCGATTTATCTCCGCAAAATTCTCCGCCTTGCCCACGGTCAGTAGGAGACACCGATGGGCTTGGAAAGGTCGCCGTCCGTCGGATGGGACGTTAAGCCGTGGCCCCGTGTGCGGGAGAGCCATATCCTGTGCACGTTAAAGAACACGCTGGATGGCCTTGACGGGAGGCTACCATCTGTCTCCCAACAGCTGTTCCAGTGGGTTCCCTCCAACAACCTTCTCTGAGCCTTTGGGGTCCTTGTGACCTGGCCATTTAGCCCATGGTGTGCAAAAAAGTGCCGCTCAGAGGTAAAACAACCCAACCCAAGCAATTAACTGCGGTAAGCTGGTTATTCTCTGGAATAGCCAATTATAGGTCTCTCATTATAAACTTTAACTGTCTCTGTAAGTTAACTTATGAAATTACTAAGCATTTCATGTAATAACGAATTTAGCACTTTAAATGTTTTAACTATAACACATATAATCTTTATGCTTGTATAAAAATAGTTTAAGGACTGTCTATCGTCTGGTTTATATCCGCTTTAGAAACTGAAAGCTCTGAGCCCCCGTTGTCTGAAGTGTAATTTTTTTATGTTGTAAACTCAGAAAATGTTCTCCAAAGATATCGTTTACTAAAGGAGACGGGGCGGGGGTGGCTCAGTCGGTAGCGCGCCAGGTTTGTAATCTGTAGTTCCCAGGTTCAAGTGTCAGGGTTGAGATTGATCTCCGCAAAATTTCCTCGCCCTGCCCACGGTCAGTAGGGGACACCGATGGGCTTGGAAAGACCGCCGTCCGTCGGATGGGACGTTAAGCCGTTCCCCCGTGTGCGGGAGAGCCATACCCTGTGCACATTAAAGAACACGCTGGATGGCCTTAACGGGAGGCTACCATCTATCTCCCAACAGCTGTTCCAGTGGGTCCCCTCCCCCAACCTTCTCTGAGCCTTCGGAGTCCTTGTGACCTGGCCATTTAGCCCATGGTGTGCAAAAAAGTGCCGCTCAGAGATAAAACAACCTAACCCTTCTATAAAAATAGTTTAAGGACTGTCTATCGTCTGGTTTATATCCGCTTTAGGAACTAAAAGCTCTGAGCCCCCATCGTCTGAAGTGTAATTTTTTTTATGTTGTAAACTCAGAAAATGTTCTCCAAAGATATCGTTTACTAAAGGAGACGGGGCGGGGGTGGCTCAGTCGGTAGCGCGCCAGGCTTCTAATCTGTAGTTCCCAGGTTCAAGTGTTAGCGTTGAGATTTATCTCCGCAAAATTTCCCCGCCCTGCCCACGGTCAGTAGGGGACACCGATGGGCTTGGAAAGGCAGCCGTCCGTCGGATGGGACGTTAAGCCGTGGCCCCGTGTGCGGAAGAGCCATACCCTGTGCACGTTAAAGAACACGCTGGATGGCCTTGACGGGAGGCTACCATCTGTCTCCCAACAGCTGTTCCAGTGGGTCCCCTCCCCCAACCTTCTCTGAGCCTTCGGGGTCCTTGTGACCTGGCCATTTAGCCCATGGTGTGCAAAAAAGTGCCGCTCAGAGATAAAACAACCCAACTCTTCTATAAAAATAGTTTAAGGACTGTCTATCTTCTGGTTTATATCCGCTTTAGGAACTAAAAGCTCTGAGCCCCCGTCGTCTGAAGCGTAATTTTTTTATGTTGTAAACTCAGAAAATGTTCTCCAAAGATATCGTTTACTAAAGGAGACGGGGCGGGGGTGGCTCAGTCGGTAGCGCGCCAGGCTTGTAATCTGTAGTTCCCAGGTTCGAGTGTCAGCGTTGAGATTTATCTCCGCGAAATTTCCCCGCCCTGCCCACGGTCAGTAGGGGACACCGATGGGCTTGGAAAGCCCGCCGTCCGTCGGATGGGATGTCAAGCCGTGGCCCCGTGTGCGGGAGAGACATACCCTGTGCACGTTAAAGAACACGCTGGATGGCCTTGACGGGAGGCTACCATCTGTTTCCCAACAGCTGTTCCAGTGGGTCCCCTCCCCCAACCTTCTCTGAGCCTTCGGGGTCCTTGTGACCTGGCCATTTAGCCCATGGTGCGCAAAAAAGTGCCGCTCAGAGATAAAACAACCCAAATCTTCTATAAAAATAGTTTAAGGACTGTCTATCGTCTGGTTTATATCCGCTTTAGAAACTGAAAGCCCTGAGCCCCCGTCGTCTGAAGCGTAATTTTTTTATATTGTAAACTCAGTAAATGTTCTCCAAAGATATCATTTACTAAAGGAGACGAAAGAGATACCTTATCTCCTCCAATTCTTCTTGGGTTGATGTTCATTTCAGACAGACCTTCAGCGCTGCAAATATCCTTCACTGACAAGATTCTCAGAAAAGCTCCTTAATATTAGAATCAATAGTTATTTGCTAACAGGCAAGAACGATGGCTCATTTGAAAGCTGCCATTATCGCACTCGATGCGGTTTGAGATCAGATAAATTTCCCGCAGTAGAGTTCCCATATGCCGATAAAGTGCCCTGCAATATCAAGTAACGAGGCTCTCTCTCTCTAACGAGCGAATCTTAACGCGATCCGATTACGCCTCGTCGGTCGCAGAGTTAGATGAATTAAAATATAAGAAGATGGATCATGTGGGATTGAATCTCGCACGTGATGATCACAGAAACTTCAACAGTATCATGATACTTTTGGTTTAGGTTTGCAGACTTCTTTTTCTACGTATAAACTATTTACTGATGCTGTCATATTAAGTGCTTTTTTACGAGTGTCTAATAATATGATTTTCGAACTTGGGTTTGTGATTTGATTTCTATGGGGCCGTGATGTGATTTCTATGGGGCCGTGATGTGATTTCTATGGGGCCGTGATGTGATTTCTATGGGGTCGTGAAGCGATTCTGATGGAGCTATGTAGTGACTCTGATGGGATTGTATAAAACCTCTTAAAGGGGGGAGGGAGCTTGTGATCATTCTGCTTGGGGTCATGGCATTATTTTTTAATATAATGGCGTTATTTTTATAAGGTCATGATATTATTTTTATGATGCCAAAATATTATTTTTATGAATGCCCATATCCTTGCCAAAGCAGTGTATCAGGTAGTGTCTCGCAAAATGACTCCCGCACGACCGGAAGTTACGTGGTCTCCACAATTTGCGCCGAACGCGCCTACAACAATGCAGAACGAACGCAGCAGAGAATTTGTTCCGTGTCAAACTTCTAACATTAAATCTAGACCTAAAACGTTTGCTGAGAATAATAGAGAAACTTTCAGGTGTAATTTTTGTGGCCGATTATGGCACACGAACAACATTGCTATAGAAGGAATGAAAACTCAGAAAACTCAAATTAGGAACTTTGAAGCGAAAGGCCAAAGTTTCTCAAGAAAAGTCCTGTCATGAGTTAAGTCTTGCTACTGTGGGTATATATAATGTCCTACATTTACATTTTGTGAAGCTTTATCACGACGAAACTGAATTCATAACTCGTATCGACACAGGAGCTGATATTACATTTCTACATAAGGATTGGGTTGGGTTGTTTTACATCTGAGCGGCACTTTTTTGCACACCATGGATTAAATGGCCAGGTCACATGGACCCCGAAGGCTCAGAGAAGGTTGGGGGAGGGGACCCACTGGAACAGCTGTTGGGAGACAGATGGTAGTCTTCCGTCAAGGCCATCCAGCGTGTTCTTTAACGCGCACAGGGTATGGCTCTCCCGCACACGAGGCCACTGCTTAACGTCCCATCCGACGGACGGCGGCCTTTCAAAGCCCATCGGTGTCCCCTACTGACCGTGGGCAGGGCGGGGAATTTTGCGGAGATAAATCTCAACGCTGACCCATCTGGGACTCGAACCTGGGAACTACAGATTACGAGCATTGCGCGCTACCGACTGAGCCACCCCGCCCCCTTTTGCTCTACGCACCTCATTACACGAAACCACTAAATTCGCACCATCCAAAATATTTTTAGGGAGAGAGTTGACATTACCCTGGGACAGACCGTGACCACCGAGAGAGAAGGCCAAGGGACTCGTTTTGCGGAAGAGCTGTGTCGTCACGAACATTGGTGTTCCGGTCGCCATTTTCGAATAGCTTTAGTTTCGATCGAGTCACGCTGGTTGAGTTGATTAGTTTTTTTAGTGTTGTTGGGTTTACAGCTATTCCAAGTTCTTGTGTAGTGCCAAGGTTTAAAGGAAAATATCGTAATGGGTCCAAATTCCACGTATTTTAGTTCCCTAAGGATATTTCTCAAAAAGAAACTTGAAACAAAGAGATCAAGAGAAAGAAATTCCTACTGCCAATTCATAGTAAGGTACCTAACATAAGTTCTCACTTTTATTTTGGGGCGGGGGTGGCTCAGTCAGTAGTGCGCCACGCTCGTATCTGTAGTTCCCAAGTTCGAGTCCCAGCTGGGTCAGCGTTGAGATTTATCTCCGCAAAATTGGAACTTAACCCGCCTTGCCCATGGTCAGTAGGGGACACCGATGGGCTTTGAAAGGCCGCCGTCCGTCGGATGGGACTCTAAGCTGTGGTCCCGTGTGCGGGAGAGCCATACCCTGTGGAACACGCAGATACCTGGGAACTAGTGATTACGAGCCTGGCGCGCTACCGACTGAGCCACTCCCGCCCCAAGAGGATAGCTTAAAAGGCCCAATATGAAAGTAAAATGCACTTTTCTGACTTAATAGAATTTAGGGAACGTATTCCACTTCTTAATATTTCTCACTTTTGGACACTGATTTTAAAAAATGATGCTGTTTATTTCATTAATTTACAAATTGATCCTTCACCTAAAATAGCATGTTCTGTGGTTATTAATGCTGAACTTCAAGTACGGATATTTTGTGTAAAATGGAAGCACTGTGTAGTAAAGATTTAAAATGTAATGATTCAAGCAGAATTAATACTTCTTTGCTGTTAGACATAATATATTAGATTCTGTTTTGGAATGTATTGAGTTGGGTTGGGTTGTTTTACCTATGAGCGGCACTTTTTTGCACACCATGGGCTAAATGGCCAGGTCACATGGACCCTGAAGGCTCAGAGAAGGTTGGGGGAGGGGACCCACTGGAACAGCTGTTGGGAGACAGATGGTAGCCTCCCGTCAAGGCCATCCAGCGTGTTCTTTAACGTGCACAGGGTATGGCTCTCCCGCACACGGACCACGGCTTAACGTCCCATCCGACGGACGGCGGCCTTTCCAAGCCCATCGGTGTCCCCCTACTGACCGTGGGCAGGGCGGGGGAATTTTGCAGAGATAAATCTCAACGCTGACCCAGCTGGGACTCGAACCTGGGAACTACAGATTACGAGCCTGGCGCGCTGCACAGGGTCCTGAACGCACGCGGGCGAGCGTTCAGGACCCTGTGAAGGTACCCAAGCCAGCGGAACCTTCACAGGGTGTCCCCTCACCACGGACAGGAGTTCGCACCGAGGGGTGTGATTAAATGTAATTTTAAGGTGATTATGATGGGGCTACCATGTAAGTATGAGGGGTCGCAGCCAAACTCTGATTGGGACTTGACATGATTCTTTTGAGGTCATCGTATTATTTTTATAAACACATAGCATTATTTTCATGGGGTCTTGATAGGAATATTTTTGGAGAGTGTCATGACTCTGCTGGAGTCGTAGTGTGATTTCAAAGGGGTCGTGATAGGATCATAACGTGATTTCAATGGGATCGTAATAGGATTTCTACTGGGTTCTGATATATGTTTTCAATGGGGTCGTGATAGGATTTCAATAGGGTTGGGATATGAATTCAAATTGTCCTGATAGGATTTCAGTGGGTTCGCGATAAGATTTCAATGGGTTCATGGTGTGATTTCAATGGGGTCGTGATGGAATCATGACGTGATTTCAATGGGATCGTAATAGGATTTCTACGGGGTTCTGATATATGTTTTCAATGGGGTCGTGATAGGATTTCAATAGGGTTGGGATATGAATTCAAATTGTCCTAAGAGGATTTGTGGGTTCGCGATAAGATTTCAATGGGTTCATGGTGTGATTTCAATGGGGTCGTGATGTGATTTCAACAGGGTCGTGATGGTATCTAAATGGGGTCTTGATATGATTTTGATGGAGTCGTAATAAGATTTCGATGGAATCATGGTAGGATGTTAATGGAGTCGTAATAGGATTCTAATGTGACTGTGACATGAATCTGATGCAGTCGTAACCAAACTCTGATGTGGCGTTTGGCAACATTGTACAATGGCGTTATTTTCAGGGGTGGGGGTGGCTCAGTCGTTAGCGCGCCAGGCTCGTAATCTGTAGTTCCCAGGTTCGAGTCCCAGCTGGGTCAGCGTTGAGATTTATCTCCGCAAAATTCCCCGCCCTGTCCACGGTCAGTAGGGGACACCGATGGGCTTGGAAAGGCCACCGTCCGTCGGATGGACGTTAAGCCGTGGCCCCGTGTGCGGGAGAGCCATACCCTGTGCACGTTAAAGAACACGCTGGATGGCCTTGACGGGAGGCTACCATCTGTCTCCCAACAGCTGTTCCAGTGGGTTTCCTCCCCCAACCTTCTCTGAGCCTTCGGGATCCATGTGACCTGGCCATTTAGCCCATGGTGTGCAAAAACGTGCCGCTCAGAGGTAAAACAACCCAACCCGTTATTTTCATAAGGTTGTGGTGTTATTTCTATGGGGGTCGAAACATGAAATTTTTTGGCGTCATGGCGTGAATTTGATGCCGTTGTGGTGTGATTTCAGTGTTGTTGCAAGGTTCTTCTGATGATAATATGGCGTTGATTTTATTCGTGGTGCTAATAAATTGAATAATAATTATAATAAATATAATTATAATATAATTAACCATAAGGGTTAAAATTAATAATTTTTGATTTAAATCTATATGTTAATAGTTATAGAGCTTCAAAATTACATAACAACTACCATTATATGGAAATTATCTGATGTTTTGGTAGAGAAGTGTATATAAGATTTTTTATAAAATGAGATAATTTATTTTGAAATATGCCAGCGTCTATAACTCTTTAAATACTGAATGAATATTTCTGTTATTCGAGATTTAAATAAATTTTATTACGATCTTTAAAAGCTGTAGTATCTTTCTAAGAAAGCAAGTGGGGCGGGGGTGACTCAGTCGGTAGCGTAGTTCCCAGGTTCGAGTCCCAGCTGTGTCAGCGTTGAGATTTATCTCCGCAAAAATTCCCCGCCCTGCCCACGGTCAGTAGGGGATACCGATGGGCTTGAAAAGACCGCCGTCCGTCGGATGGGACGTTAAGTCGTGGCCCCGTGTGAGGGAGAGTCATACCCTGTGCACGTTAAAGAATACGCTGGATGGACCTGACGGGAGGCTACCATCTGTCTCCCAACAGCTGTTCCAGTGGGTCCCCTCCCCCAACCTTCTCTGAGCCTTCGGGGTCCATGTGACCTGGCCATTTAGCCCATGGTGTGCAAAAAAGTGTCCCTCAGAGGTAAAACAACCCAACGTTAAAGAACACGCTGGATGGCCTTGACGGGAGGCTACCATCTGCCTCCCAACAGCTGTTCCAGTGGGTCCGCTTCCCCAACCTTCTGTGAGTCTTCGGGGTTTATGTGACGTGGCCATTTAGTCCATGGTGTGCAAAAAAGTGCCGCTCAGAGGTAAAACAACCCAACGTTAAAGAACACGCTGGATGGCCTTGACGGGAGGCTACCATCTGTCTCCCAATAGCTGTTCCAGTGGGTCCCCTCCCCCAACCTTCTCTGAGCCTTCAGGGTCAATGTGACCTGGCCATTGTAGCCCATGGTGTGCAAAAAATTGCCGCTCAGAGGTAAAACAACCCAACCTAAGAAAGCAAGTAAAAAAAGAGCCAAAGTCATTTTTTTTCGTTCTTTCATTGTGTCGTTTATTATCAAAGAAGAAAAAAAAAACACACTACAGAGTGGGAAACTTTGTCGTTTATTTATTTTGAATTGATATTTTTTGTCGCAAATTCTTTTTCCTGTGTGAGAACCTTCCTGTAAGGAAGTCTAGAATGAAAAAAAAGGAACCCAAAAAAGAAGTCTAGCTCTCTTGAAAATGTATTGCTAACGCAAGCAAAGGCAGGTGAAATACATCTAATGGAAGAATCATGTCGTGACTGAAGAGGCCGATTGTTTTACCTAGAGAAGAAAGAATTTGCTTGTTTGAGGTTGTCTGCGCTCAGTTTGTGTTGGTTATACTTCAGCAAAATGTCACATCCTTTCCAACATTCGCCAATGCCAGCGGCTCTTCTATTGTACCAGTTATTTTGCAGGATCGCAGAAACGCTAACAACAAGAGAAATGTCAAAAAGTCATGTGATTTTTTTTCTCTCTCTCTCTTTCTATGGAGTTCGGAATTGGGATACATTTCAAAGCGTTTTTTTTTTTGTAAGATCCCAACACTAACGTCAATTTATACTGAGCGTGATTTTTTTATTATTATTTTATAAAAAGGTAAGGTTCGTCGTCTCTCTGCAAACATTTATTTTTTTTATATTTTGTTAAAAAGGGTGATTATTTTACCTCGTCGTCTGTCGGTAGATAGATATTCAGTTTTTTTTTAATGTTTTAAAGATAAATTAAAATTGATTTTTGAAAACGACAGGTATTGAAATGGTACGATTAGCGCCCATTAAAAGTGGAAATATTTGAAAATTTAAGAATTTTAAAGTAATATTGCAAACGATGTGTTTATGTTAAGAATCTGATTTTTTTATGGTAGAATATGAAGATCATGAGGTTTCCATGGGACCAATAATTTCTATCGTTAAAAAGTGTTCCTTTTGGAAAAGGCAAAATTTCAAACAGATAATGCAAACGATCAATTCATGATAAAAATTTCAAATTTCAGGGATAGAACGTGTTGCTCAAACGATTTGCACCGATATTAATGATTTGAACACTTTGTCACAGGGAATAATTACTAATGATATGAGAGAATTTAATTTTTTTTTTAAAAAAAGAAATCAAACAAAAACGAAATTTTCACATTTCAAATAACGACTAAAAGATGTATAACAGAAATAAAATTTGCATATTTTAATAAAAATAAAAACTCATAAATAAAGGTAAACAGAAATAAAATTCACACATTTAAAAGATCAACTCTAAAAAAATTTAAAAATAAAAGTCACGCAGATGTAAAATTTACACATTGCAGAAAAGAAGTCAAAGAACAAAAAAAGTTCGACAGAAATAAAATTTACAACATTGCAAAACAAAAACTCTAAAAACAAAAATTTCCCCCCAAAATGAAATTTATACATTAGAAACAAAAACTAAAAACAAAAGTCACAGAGTTGGGTTGTTTTACCTCTGAGCGGCACTTTTTTGCACACCATAGGCTAAATGGCCAGGTCACATGGACCCCGAAGGCTCAGAGAAGGTTGGGGGAGGGGACCCACTGGAACAGCTGTTGGGAGACAGATGGTGGCCTCCCGTCAAGGCCATCCAGCGTGTTCTTTAACGTGCACAGGGTATGGCTTTCTCGCACCCGGGGCCATGGCTTAACGTCCCATCCGACGGACGGCGGCCTTTCCAAGCCCATCGGTGTCCCCTACTGACCGTGGGCAGAGCGGGGAATTTTGCGGAGATAAATCTCAACGCTGACTCAGCTGGGACTCGAACCTGGGAACTACAGATTACAAGCCTGGCGCGCTACCTACTGAGCCACCCCGCCCCAAAGTCACAGAGAAGTATACACATTGCAGAGAGGAAGTCAAAAAACAAAACGTGAGAGAAATAAAATTTACTCATTGCAAAGTACAACACGAAAACAAAAAGTCAAACAAGAATAAAATTTATATATTTCAAGAACAATAAAAAAAACAGTCGAAGAGAAATAAAATTTCCATATTACAGAAACAACTAAAAAAAAACAAAAAGTCTAGCAGAAACAGCAAAGAATAAAATCTTCTGCTGTGTTTTACGTTTGCTTTTGGGTTCTCATCCCCAAGTGAGCAGCATCCCAAGTCAGCTTATGGATAATCCTGATCAAATGCCTTTCACAGGTGCCTGAAACCTTGCTTCTACGGTCGTCGTCAAACCTACATTAGAGGAAATTTTACCGGTACTTCTGATTTCAGCGATTAGTAGCTGGGAGAGAAGGTATTTGGCCCATGCTTACGATCAGGATGTTGTTTGATATTGTCACACTTCCTATCCTCATTTTAACTACACACCATAGGGGCCCCTAAAATAAGAAAACCGCGTCTCATTACCTTTGACAATGTCTATTATCGGTTTGGGGCCACTAAATTCAAACATTGTCGCATCCCCTTGCAGGAAGGGGGCGGGGGTGGCTCAGTTGGTAGCGCGCCAGGCTCGTAATCTGTAGTTCCCAGGTTCGAGTCCCAGCTGGGTCAGCGTTGAGATTTATCTCCGCAAAATTCCCCGCCCTGCCACGGTCAGTAGGGGACACCGATGGGCTTGGAAAGGCCGCCGTCCGTCGGATGGGACGTTAAGCCATGGCCCCGTGTGCGGGAGAGCCATATCCTGTGCACGTTAAAGAACACGCTGGATGGCCTTGACGGGAGGCTACCATCTGTCTCCCAACAGCTGTTCCAGTGGGTCCCCTCCCCCAACCTTCTCTGAGCCTTCGGGGTCCATGTGACCTGGCCATTTAGCCCATGGTGTGCAAAAAAGTGCCGCTCAGAGGTAAAACAACCCAACCCAACCCATGTGACCTGGCCATTTAGCCCATGGTGTGCAAAAAAGTGCCGCTCAGAGGTAAAACAACCCAACCCAACCCTGGACAAAACCTCCTATATCTCACAACAAGCCTAGTCAGTGCAATAACAGAATAATTAACTTTGTGTGTGTGCATATAGACACATATAATATGCAGTAAAAGTGTGAAAATCCGGACAACTTGAGAATCCCGTCTTTTTAAAATACTAGCAAACTCTTGCGAATTTAACTGTTGGTTATTTTCCCGCGTATTAGAGATTTCTGGTTGAAGCACCAATGGACATTGTGTCAACTCTACTTTTCATCTGCGATGATTTACGATTTTGAAACATAATTTAATCGAAATGTGGCAACGCTTAATACTGCAGTGTACTATTTGCTGTCCCAGCACTTTCATTTACATATGTACAGCTTACATATACAGTCGCTCAAAACAGTATCCGAACACTATGGTTTATTACAGAATTCAGAAAAATATCTGGCAACGATTTTTTTAGAAATTAATGATCTGGCAACCTTCGTGTCTCGTGATTACAGAATTCAGGGAAAATATTTGGAGCGTGTACAGCAACTGTATACGCTCCAGTTACCGTTCACAGCAAACTGGAGCGTGTGCAGTTATTGCACAGGCTCCAGTTTGCTGTGAACAGTAACTGCACAGGCTCCAGTTTGCTGTGAACAGTAACTGCACACGCTCAATATTTCCGTGAGTGAGCCCACACGATCTAGTATCAAAATAATATGACAACCTACAGTCGCTCAAAAAAGTATCCGAACACTATGGTCCATTACAGAAAAAATATCTGGCAACGATTTTTTTTAGAAATTAGTGATCTGGCAACCTTCGTGTCACGTGACACGAAGGTTGCCAGATCACTAATTTCTAAAATAATCGTTGTCAGATATTTTTTCTGAATTGTGTAATCAACCATAGTGTTCGGCTACTTTTTTTGAGCGACTGTAGGTGGTCATATTATTTTGATACTAGATCGTGTGGGCTCACTCACGTAAAAATTTGAGCGTGTGCAGTTACCGTTCACAGCAAACTGGAGCGTGTGCAGTTACCGTTCACTGCAACTGGAGCGTGTGCAGTAACTGCACACGCTCCAGTTTGCTGTGAACGGTAACTGGAGCGTGTACAGTTGCTGTACAGCTCTAGATATTTTTCCTCAATTCTGTAATCACGTGACACGAAGGCTGCCAGATCACCAATTTCTAAAAAAATCGTTGCCAGATATTTTTCTGAATTCTGTAATCACGAGACACGAAGGTTTCCAGATCACTAATTTAAAAAAAAAGTTGCCACATATTTTTTCTGAATTCTGTGATCAACCGTAGTGTTCGGATACTTTTTTGAGCGACTGTACTATTTATAAATTTCTATTAACCCCATAATAATGGCTCGAAAAGTAGATAGAGTTCGTGGTGTTAAAAGAAAGAAAACCACATTAAAACTGGCTGAAAAACTTGAAATAGTTAAGGAAGTCTATCTACCGATAGACCATGGGGCGGGGGTGGCTCAGTCGGTAGCGCGCCAGGCTCGTAATCTGTAGTTCCCAGGTTCGAGTCCCAGCTGGGTCAGCTTTGAGATTTATCTCCGCAAAATTCCCTGCCCTGCCCACGGTCAGTAGGGGACACCGATGGGCTTGGAAAGACCGCCGTCCGTCGGATGTGACGTTAAGCGGTAGCCCGTGTGCGAGAGAGACATACCCTGTGCACGTTAAAGAACACGCTGGATGGCCTTGACGGTGAGGCTACCATCTGTCTCCCAACAGCTGTTCCAGTGGGTCCCCTACCCCAACCTTCTCTGAGCCTTCGGGGTCCATGTGACCTGTCCATTTAGCCCATGGTGTGCAAAAAAGTGCCGCTCAGATGTAAAACAATCCAACCCAACCGATAGAACAAGTGTCCCATGCACCAGATGCACATGAAGTCGTCAAAAGGAAAAAACACTTTCTCTTAGTTTTCTATTAATAAAAATATTTCTTTTTCTTGAATGATTTCCAGAACATTTTCATACTGTATTATTTTGTAGTAATAACACTATTCAAAAATCCAGATCATTCCAATTTCGCAGCAATTCGGATTTTTGGATCCTGGATTCAGAAATCGTAGGGGATGTGTTGATCAGATATTTTCACTTAGGCAGATTCTTGAGAAATGTTTAGAGTTTCAGAAACCTTTGGTTGCTAGCTTTGTTGATTTCAAAAAGGCTTTCGACTCTGTTGATCGTCATAATTTGTGGTTGATTGTGAGATCATATGGTATACCAGACAAGTTAGTTAATATAATGAAAGCTCTCTATAATAACACTGAGTCATGTGTGAGAGTTGGTAAGGCTTGTAGCAATTGGTTTAGCATTACTTCTGGTGTTCGACAAGGGTGCATTTTGTCTCCTCTTCTCTTTAGTTTGGTTGTTGATTATGTTATGCGAAATTCACTTCAAGGGAAAGCTTTTGGCCTTAAATGGGCTGGAGATACGAAAATTTCTGATTTAGATTATGCTGATGATTTAGCCCTTTTGGCAAATGATGTTGATGAGATGAACTCTTTCATTCGAACTGTTGATGAGACTGGTAGTACAGTAGGTTTGGTTATAAACAGAGAGAAAACTAAAGTGATGAAAATTGGTCAGGCAGGTTGTGATTCAGTTAATCTGAATGGTTGCAGTCTTGAGCAGGTGTCACAGTTTAATTACCTTTGGAGCTGCGTAACTGATACTGGTGATGTGCGGCATGAGATTAACAGACGAATAGGTATTGCTGCCGGGACTTTTAAGAATCTATGGAGATTGTGGAGAAATAGGCGTATACACCTAAAGACTAAAATTAGACTGTATAATAGTTTGGTTCTTTCTAGGGTTAGTTATGGTAGTGAAACTTGGACGCTGTGTAAGCAAGATAACAGGAAACTAGACGCTTTTGATTCTAGATGCTTACGCAGTATCTTGGGTATTAGGTGGTTTAACTTTGTAACTAATGATGAGGTTAGGCAAAGGAGTCTGCAACCTTCTTTAAGCAGCATATTGTGCAGAGAGAGACTCCGCTGGTTTGGCCATGTTGCCCGTATGGATAATTATAGATTGGCGAATAGGGTTATGAACAGTGTGCCTGGAGGCCTCAGAAGGAGTGGGAGACCTAGGATGCGGTGGGCAGACAATGTCAAACAGGACCTTGTTAGAATTGGTGTGCAGTGGCCGGATGCAGCAGATGTAGCTCAGGACAGATATGCTTGGAGAATTAAACTGCGCGGTCTGGTTGGACCTCCATAGCCCATGGCTGCTTGAGGATGATGATGATGATGACTCTACATAATTATATTAAATTCAGTTTATTAAAACAAGACTGGAAGTACTTAATTTTAAAAAATCTAGTAATAAGTTTCAAAATATTCATAAAATTTTAATATAATTATAAAGAAATAAAATATTTTGATTGCTCAGTTTAAAAGATGTATATTTCTGTTACATTTTCGACAAATTAAATATCTTTGTTTTTATGCACATTCAATTTCTCCCCTTTCTTCCGTCTTTTTGCTCAGTGGTGTCCGGGTTCGGTGTACCAAAGTGATCTTGACTTGGGTCGGATTAAAGCTACCTGGAATGAAAAATGGCATTGTAGTGTCTTCGATGATTAAAAGAAAAGATTTGTCTGATTTTTTCCTTTAACTCTTTCAGGACCATAAGGTTTCTAAGAGTAAATATTAGTATGTAACTGTTTATTTTAGTTTGTTTAGACGTAAAATAAATAAAAATCATAAGAAAAATACATAACAATGTGTAGTTTTTTTGCATATTGGGAAATATTTTTCCCAATGGACTATAAAGGTAACACAAATTATAGTTAGGCTTATTATGCAATGTCTTTTATTTATTGGTTTATTAGAGCAAAATGTTAACTAAAATAATACAAAATTATGAAATAAAATTACTATACAAAATGATGTGCTAATTATGATATTCTGCGAAGCAATTTCTTTTGGTAGTGAGGCAAAGATGGACATTGCACATAGTACATATATTATGCGTCCTGACAGTTCTGTTTTTGTTTTCTAAACGTTCCCGTTTACGTAATTGCGTTCGGCATACGTTCTATTTTGACATTCTGTATAAAAAATGCAGATAAGGTTATAATTGAATACGACAATCACCAATTTTAAAATGGGAAAAATGTTTCCCTTAGTCGTGAAAGGGTTAAGAAATGAATGAAAAAATTACCTTGGTGTTGCATAGGTACTAATAAAATATACTACTTATTTTCATTTTCACGGTTTAAATATTTCCTAGTTTAAATTTCTTTTGTGATAAAAGCAGAAAATAAAATTTTTCATTCAGTTTCGAAACGAGTATCCCATATTTTCCAGAGGCGAAATTCTTCAAGTTAAAACTTTTTCAGAACATGCAATTTTTTTGCAAATCTTTTTAAAAACGCCATTTTTGGGATAAAAGCCCCGATTTTTTTTTTAAATCATTTAATCTCTGATTCATTTTTTTTTTACTGAAAACTGCAAAAATTGGGAATGTTTAGGTTCAAAACTTCGAACCTAAATAATTAATATTTTACTGTGTTGTAGATGAAAACTGGTCTCATTGATTCGATTCCCCTTTCTTTACAGTTGGTATGGAAACTAAATTTCGCTTTTCTTGCAAGTAAAGTAACCGTTAGAGATCGGAGCAGCGTTTTCTCACCAAGGAAATCGATTCTGTCTCTTACCATCCCTCAACACACCACAATACTGTAATGGAATTCTAATAGAAAATTCCCTCTTTGGCAGGAACTTATGAACCTTGCGAAGCCATGAACCGAATGCTTCAGGAGAAGCAAAAAAAGGCTTTGCATCCTCTTCTTTCAAGACGAAATCATAATAATGGCAACGCGAAGTTTGCAAAGCTGAAAGAATGCCAAAAAAAAATTGATTTAAACGGAAAAAATTGTTTCTTTTTTCAGATCAACTCGACTTTTATACAAGTTCATTCTTAAAATTCATAAATTTTGGTTTTTTAGTGTATTTCCATATAATGAATTATATCAATATTTTCCCATCTCTAAACATTTATAGGGCGGGGGTGGCTCAGTAGGTAGCGCACCAGGCTCGTAATCTGTAGTTCCCAGGTTCGAGTCCCAGCTGGGTCAGCGTTGAGATTTATCTTCGCAAAATTCCCCGCCCTGCTACGGGTCAGTAGGGGACACCGATGGGCTTGGAAAGGCCGCCATCCGTCAGATGGGACGTTAAACCGTGGCCCCGTGTGCGGGAGAGTCATACCCTGTGCACGTTAAAGAGCACCCTGGATGGCCTTGACGGGAGGCTACCATCTGTCTCCCAACAGCTGTTCCAGTGGGTCCCCTCACCCAACCTTCTCTGAGCCTTCGGGGTCCATGTGACCTGGCCATTTACACCATGGTGTGCAAAAAAGTGCCGCTCAGAGGTAAAACAACCCAACCCAACTCTAAACATTTATTGTAGATTGGTGTCACAAATGTATGCAAATGAATTCTATACCTATTTTGTAGACTTAGTTTCTTATTATATTCTTTTGAAATTCTAGTATAAAGGTATTCAATATATTTCGAGTCATTTCCATGTTTTCTGCTTATTAGTGTTAATTAATAAAATGCGAAAAAAAAATAAATACCTTCTGAAGCAGCTGCTTGCCACTGAAGTTTGACAGGAGCCTGCCAAATTAATATGGCATGATAGCAGGTCTGTGAAGATGGTATGACTTCAGCAGAAAAAACAACACAAACATCCATGCCTTACAAGGAGCTCGAACCCAGATTCCTTTGATCAGTAGCCAAACTCGCTAATCATTCGGTCACAGAACGGCTTCTGTTAGTTTATCCTTAAAAGAGCGTGTTCTTTAACGTTGGGTTGTTTTACCTCTGAGCGGCACTTTTTTGCACACCATGGGCTAAATGCCCAGGTCACATGGACCCCGAAGGCTCAGAGAAGGTTTGGGGAGGGGACCCACTGGAACAGCTGTTGGGAGACAGATGGTAGCCTCCCGTCAAGGCCATCCAGCGTGTTCTTTAACGTGCACAGGGAATGGCTCTCCGGCACACGGGGCCACGGCTTAACGTCCCATACGACGGACGGCGGCCTTTCCAAGCCCATCGGTGTCCCCTACTGACCGTGGGCAGGGCGGGGAATTTTGCGGAGATAAATCGAAACGCTGACCCAGCTGTGACTCGAACCTGGGAACTACAGATTACGAGCCTGGCGCGCTACCGACTGAGCCACCCCCGCCACAGGTCTGACCGGAGCCTGTCAGCTTATATACAGGGTGTCTCAAATATATAGGTAAAAACTTTTAGGGGAGGTAGATAACATCTAAAGGAATGAGAATTGCATAGGAACCCATAACCGGAAACGTCACCGTAGGTCAATAGGCGTCGCTGTTCATCAGTGCGCCAGAGAGGAAATTTCGGATTTCCTCATTCGAGCGGTAGTCGGCTGACGAAGAGCATGCAAAGGTATTCGAACAGGAAGCTGGCAGACATGCACTTCGTGTATGGAATAGCTGAGGGCAACGGACGAGCCGCTCAACGAATGTATCAAGAACTCTTCCCACACAGACATTTGCTGTAACGTTATGTGTCGAGCATCTGCTGTAACGTTATGTGTCGAGCATCTGCTGTAACGTTATGTGTCGAGCATCTGCTGTAACGTTATGAAATGTATCATCTTGTACGCTATTTGTAATAATTATGTCCAATAAATGTTTTCCCATTAATCACTGTCTTGTGTCCTTTCAGATCTTGTACCTCTGCTACCACTTTACCATGACGTTTCCGGTTATGGGTTCCTATGCAATTCTCATTCCTTTAGATGTTATCTACCTCCCCTAAAAGTTTGTACCTAAATTTTTGAGACCTCTGTATATATATCCATCATTCTATATATATATATCCTTTTATATATATATATATATATGCATCCTTCTATATAGATATATATACATCCTTCTATATATATATATATCTATCCTTCTATATATATATATATCCTTCTATACATATATATATACATCCTTCTATATATATATATCCTCCTATATATATATATATCCTTCTATATATATATATACATCCTTCTATATATATATATATCCTTCTATATATATATATACATCCTTCTACATATATAGCTATCCTTCTATATATCCTTCTATATATATATATATCCTTCTATATATATAAAACCTTCTATACATATATATCTATCCTTCTATATATATATATCCTTCTATATAATATATATCCTTCTATATTTATATATTTTTATTTATATATATATATATAGCTGAATATATTAAATTTTACTAATTAAAACTTAACTGGTTGATATGTATTTTAAAAAATTTGCTAATTAATTCTGAAATGTTCATAAATGCATAAATAGATGAATTGCACACAATTTTACTTTACATTTTTGATAGAAAAAAAATTTAGAAGAAACTTTTGGCCAAATAATATTACTTATATCTCAACTCATAATTAAAATCCCTCCTTCTTCCCCTCCTTTTGTTCATTGGACTGTCCCGAGCCGACACACTTAGTCCTGCTGAGGTACAATTTGTCGCGGGATCGGAGACAGTTTATCACCAAAGGCTCTCCTTTTCATATGACAAAATATAAAAGGCTAGAATTTGAATCTGCCATTTATTTTCTTCATTTAAAAAAAAATGAGACTGATTTTTCAAATTCTCAAGAAATAAAATCAGTAATAATATGCAAACTACATACTTTCACCGCAATTGCCTTCTTCATTTCTTCAGATAGAGTTTCTAACGTTGTCGTATTACGAAATGATGGTGCTTTTATTGAAATAAATCTTCATCTTGTTGGGTTCTATGCTGTAAAGGGTTGGGTTGTTTTACTTCTGAGCTGCAATTTTTTGCACACCATGGGCTAAATGGCCAGGTCACATGGACCCCGAAGGCTCAGAGAAGGTTGGGGGAGGGGACCCACTGGAACAGCTATTGGGAGACAGATGGTAGCCTCCCGTCAAGGCCATCCAGCGTGTTCTTTAACGTTGGGTTGTTTTACCTCTGAGCGGAACTTTTTTGCACACCATGGGCTAAATGGCCAGGTCACATGAACCCCGAAGGCTCAGAGAAGGTTGAGGGAGGGGACCCACTGGAACAGCTGTTGGGAGACAGATGGTAGCCTCCCGTCAAGGCCATCCAGCGTATTCTTTAACGTTGGGTTGGGGACCTGGGTTCGAGCCCCGGATAAGGCACGGATGTGTGTGTTGTTTTTCTGCTGAGGTCCTGCCATCCTCACAGACCTTCTACTATGGCATATAAACTGACAGGCTCCTGTCAGACCTCTGTGGCAAGCAGCTGCTTGAGGGGGTATTTTTGTTTTACCTCTGAGCGGCACTTTTTTGCACACCATGGGCTAAATGGCCAGGTCACATGGACCCCGAAGGCTCAGAGAAGGTTGGGGGAGGGGACCCACTGGAACAGCTGTTGGGAGACAGATGGTAATCTCCCGTCAAGGCCATCCAGCGTGTTCTTTAACGTGCACAGGGCATGGCTCTCCCGCACACGGGCCACGGCTTAACGTCCCATCCGACGGACGGCGGCCTTTCCGAGCCCATCGGTGTCCCCTACTGACCGTGGGCAGGGCGGGGAATTTTTGTGGAGATAAATCTCAACGCTGACCCAGCTGGGATTCGAACCTGGGAACTACAGATTACGAGCCTGGCGCGCTACCGACTGAGCCACCCCCGCCCCTAAATGGCCGGTGATAAGATACTTATTCTGTCAGGAATGATTTCTCTTTTGTCTTTCTCAACACAAAATCCTCTGCTGTGTGACTTCCAAATAAATAATAGTATTTCCCTAGAAAGTCAACATCGAAATTGAAAACTTTCAAAAACTTTCTAACCTCAACGATGAATAATGCATTCTTTACCTGCGGGGTATCTCGCTTCTGTTTCTATAGCTTGTCAGAAAAAAAAAAGATCCCTTTGATTTATGAAGCGAGTTCTCCCCCTTTTCCGAGTTCTCTTCTCCTCGAAGGATTTCCGATGTTTGTTTTCAGCTTCTTCAGTATTTCCCGAGTTGCTCTTCAAAAATGTTCCCAAGAGTTTGTTGAAACAATCAATGCAAAAACCTTCCTGGGTGAAGTACATATGTACGAAATGGACTAAACAACGGCACGGTTTACAAGTGATCCATGACTGCTTTTAAAGAAAATATTGTTTCGCGAAATTGTACAGGTGCATGCATCTTAAAGCAAGGGGAGAATTTGTAACAGAACGAACAGTACTTTTTATTGTCAGAAAGTTTCTTTTTTTTTCCCCCCCTGAACGAAATTTTTTATCTGAGAATCGAATGCGAGGGAGGTGGAATTCAAATGCCGCACTGCAAAAATCGAAACGTTTTCGGCTCTGTGACCAGATGTATTTCTCTCATTAGTAACAACACTGACCAAAAAATTGTCCTTAACACATCATTAACAGCTACCAGCGCTCAACGAAGGCTCTCTGGGTGGCCATGGGGCGGGGGTGGCTCAGTCGGTAGCGCGCCAGGCTCGTAATCTGTAGTTCCCAGGTTCGAGTCCCAGCTGGGTCAGCGTTGAGATTTATCTCCGCAAAATTCCTCGCCCTGCCCACGGTCAGTAGGGGACACCGATGAGCTTGGAAAGGCCGCCGTCCGTCGGATGGGACGTTAAGCCGTCGCCCCGTGTACGGGAGAGCCATACCCTGTGCACGTTAAAGAATACACTGGATGGCCTTGACGGGAGGCTACCATGTGTCTCCCAACAGCTGTTCCAGTGGGTCTCCTCCCCCAACCTTCTCTGAGCCTTCGGAGTCTATGTGACCTGGCCATTTAGCCTATGGTGTGCAAAAAAGTGCCGCTCAGAGGTAAAACGACCCAACCCAACTTGATTTACCTATGGTCTTGGAAAGGCCGCCGTCCGTCGGATGGGACGTTAAGCCGTGGCTCCGTGTCTAGGAGAGACTTACCCTGTGCACGTTAAAGAACACGCTGGATGGCCTTGACGGGAGGCTACCATGTGTCTCCCAACAGCTGTTCCAGTGGGTCCCCTCCCCCAACCTTCTCTGCGCCTTTGGGGTCGTTGTGGCCTGGCCATTTAGCCCATTGTGTGCAAAAAAGTGCCGCTCAGAGGTAAAACAATCCAATCCAATCTTCTCTGGATGATCCCCGTGTGCGGGAGAGCCATACCCTGTGCACGTTAAAGAACACGCTGGATGGACTTGACGGGAGGCTACCATCTGTCTCCCAACAGCTGTTCCAGTGGGTCCCCTCCCCCAACCTTCTCTGAGCCTTCGGGGTCCATGTGACCTGGCCATTTAGCCCATGGTGTGCAAAAAAGTGCAGCTCAGAGGTAAAACAAACCACCCAACTTGATTTACCTATGGGCTTGGAAAGCCGCCGTCCGTCGGTTGGGACGTTAAGCCTGGCCCCGTGTGTAGGAGATATTTACCCTGTGCACGTTAAAGAACACGCTGGATGGCCTTGACGGGAGGCTACCATGTGTCTCCCAACAGCTGTTCCAGTGGGTCCCCTCCCCCAACCTTCTCTGAGCCTTTGGGGTCCTTGTGGCCTGGCCATTTAGCCCATTGTGTGCAAAAAAGTGCCGCTCAGAGGTAAAACAATCCAATCCAATCTTCTCTGGATGATCCCCGTGTGCGGGAGAGCCATACCCTGTGCACGTTAAAGAACACGCTGGATGGACTTGACGGGAGGCTACCATCTGTCTCCCAACAGCTGTTCCAGTGGGTCCCCTCCCCCAACCTTCTCTGAGCCTTCGGGGTCCATGTGACCTGGCCATTTAGCCCATGGTGTGCAAAAAAGTGCCGCTCAGAGGTAAAACAACCCAACCCAACTTGATTTACCTATGGTCTTGGAAAGGCCGCCGTCCGTCGGATGGGACGTTAAGCCGTGGCCCCGTGTGCGGGAGAGACATACCCTGTGCACGTTAAAGAACACGCTGGATGGCCTTGACGGGAGGCTACCATCTGTCTCCCAACAGCTATTCCAGTGGGTCCCCTTCCCCAACCTTCTCTGAGCCTTCGGGGTCCATGTGACCTGGCCATTTAGCCCATGGTGTGCAAAAAAGTGCCGATCAGAGGTAAAACAACCAAACCCAACCCTGGATGGCCATAAAATTCCAAACAATCAACTAACCAATGCTAACTGAATAGTTAAAAAGATGACTGCGATTTTAACAAACCTACAGAAAGAGGGCATTTTTATTAAAATTATTTTAAATTATATTACTGCAGGTAACATTAGGATATAACTAACAAAATAATGCATTATTAAGTATCTTATTTTTACATTAACAGCACACAATAAAAAATTATAACTCTCTTAGATACATATCTATTTAATTATTTTACTTTATATATTGTTATAACTTTTTTTCATTCTAAAGAAATTTGCAATAATATTACAAAAAAACTTTAAAAGAATCCTTCTGATAAAGATATTATCCAAATTGTTCACGTCTCCTCAATTCAGTCAACATCATCTAGAACAGAAGGCTCTTCCACTGAGTTATGACGTCAGCATTAGTGGACCTAAAAATATAAGAATTTCTTCCACATTCATTTCTGCTATTTCTCCTGCTATATATTAAAATTAATCTTTACACTGGTTTATATTTACCAATATACATTTTTCAGAAAAGAAATTATTCATATCTATAAACGTTACCATAATGCTAATACACATGATTTTTTTTCTAAATAATATTAATTTTAAAACCTACCAGTCGAGAAAACAGAAATATATATATATAAATGAAGAATTCGAATTTTTTTTTGCTCTACTAATTTTGCTGACATCATAACTCAGCATTATGGCTTTCTGTTCTAGCTGGTGCTAGCTCATCTAATAGTTTAAAAATTAATATTAATTCTAAATTATGTTTTCAAATTTATACATATTTATAGATGTTCATTATTTAGAAAAACAATTATTCTTATGTATTAGCTTTATCATAAAGCTTATACATCCAAAAATTAATTTTTTCAAAGCAATGTATATTTATAAATTGGGTTGGTTTGTTTCACCTCTGAGCGGCACTTTTTTGCACACCATGGGCTAAAATGGCCAGGTCACATGGACCCCGAAGGTTGGGTTGTTTTACCTCTGAGCGGCACTTTTTTGCACACCATGGGCTAAATGGCCAGGTCACATGGACCCCGAAGGTTGGGTTGTTTTACCTCTGAGCGGCACTTTTTTGCACACCATGGGCTAAATGGCCAGGTCACATGGACCCCGAAGGCTCAGAGAAGGTTGGGTGAGGGGAGCCACTGGAACAGCTGTTGAGAGACAGATGCTAGCCTCCCGTCTAATGCCATCCAGCGTGTTCTTTAACGTGCACAGGGTATGTCTCTCCCGCACACGGGGCCACGGCTTAACGTCCCATCCGACGGACGGCGGCCTTTCCAAGTCCATCGGTGTCCCCTACTGACCGTGGGCAGGGCGGGGAATTTTGCGGAGATAAATCTCAACGCTGACCCAGCTGGGACTCGAACCTGGGAACTACAGATTACGAGCCTGGCGCGCTACCGACTGAGCCACCCCGCCCCATATATATTTATAAATATTGATTAATATAAAGATTAATTTAGAACCCAGAGTAGAAATATTGTAACTAAATATGTAAGAAATTTGTTGACACTGAATTTCACTTATTCTGACTTGATAACTTAATGAAACAGTCTTCTTGTCGTAGTTAGTGTTGCTCAGCCCTGAAGCACGTAATAACGAGATACGACTGCCTTAAGCTATCCACTTTTGTAGCTTAATGGGAATTTTAATTAAGTTCTTATTTCCAAAATAATTCTAATGATCGTCTAATTAACATTCCTTGTTTTACAGTACGAAATTGTTTTACAAATATAGCCCAATCATTGGACAATAGACATCATTTTTGTTTTTCTATTTCTCTCCAGAAAACGAATTTTATTGGTTGCAGTGTTTAAATTGTTTTTTGGTTGTAGTGTTTAATTCGCAATTATCATTACGCTAGAAGAATTACGTATCGCTTCTGGCGAATATGGGATATTTATTTGTTTCAAACAAACTTAATTTTAACAAACGTATTTCTAACAGTGGAAATCACAACCAAATGATGATCGGAAAATTACAGATAATAATTAAATATTATTTTTCGCACAGTTAAGCTTCATAACCTTAATTTAAAACATTGTCCAAAACTGTGTATCATTAATGTAATCTCAGTCTAGATTAGAAAAAAAAACGTACCACCTATTGTTCCGTTTTACGTGCATTGTGAGGCTTCAAATTCTGCGGCCTTTGTTTCCGTTCTTGTTACCGGTAGCTGGTTTGATGCTGATATCTGATATCTTTAATTAATATTAAGAGCTCCAAGCCTATGGCTTATATCTCGAAGTCTAAATTAGTGACTGATTGGCAATAACAAAAGTAAAACACATAAACCCCAAGGGGCGGGGGTGGCTCAGTCGGTAGCGCGCCAGGCTCGTAATCTGTAGTTCCCAGGTTCGAGTCCCAGCTGGGTCAGCGTTGGGATTTATCTCCGCAAAATTCCCCGCCCTGCCCGCGGTCAGTAGGGGACACCGATGGGCATGGAAAGGCCGCCGTCCGTCGGATGGGACGTTAAGCCGTGGACCCGTGTGCGGGAGAGTCATACCCTGTGCACGTTAAAGATCACGCTGGATGGCCTTGACGGGAGACTACCATCTGTCTCCCAACACCTTTTCCAGTTGGTCCCCTCTCCCAAACTTCTCTGAGCCTTGGGGGCGGGGGGGGGGGGTGGACTCAGTCAGTAGCGCGCCAGGCTCGTAATCTGTAGTTCCCAGGTTCGAGTCCCAGCTGGGTCAGCGTTGAGATTTATCTCCGCAAAATTCCCCGCCCTGCCCACTGTCGGTAGGGGACACCGATGGGCTTGGAAAGACCGCCGTCAGTCGGATAGGATGTTAAGCCGTGGCCCCGTGTGCGGGAGAGCCATACCCTGTGCACGTTAAAGAACTCGCTGGATGGCCTTAACGGGAGGCTACCATCTGTCTCCCAACAGCTGTTCCAGTGGGTCCCCTCCCCCAACCTTCTCTGAGCCTTCGGGGTCCATGTGACCTGGCCATTTAGCCCATGGTGTGCAAAAAAGTGCCGCTCAGAGGTAAAACAACCCAACCCCAAAGGGGCCACACGGACAAACAAGCTTGCTAAAGAAGCACGACTAAAAGTTAAACATGCGGGTGTCATACACCACAATCTTAGGACGCCTGAATTGGTTTGAAACCAATGTATCATAATCAATCAAAGATCTAATTATATCATAAAGATTATCTCCCACTGCCTCGGGGCGGGGGTGGCTCAGTCGATAGCGCGCCAGGCTCGTAATCTGTAGTTCCCAGTTTCGAGTCCCAGCTGGGTCAGCATTGAGAGTTATCTCCGCAAAATTCCCCGCCCTGCCCACGGTCAGTAGGGGACACCGATGGGCTTGGAAAGGCCGCCATCCGTCGGATGGGACGTTAAGCCGTGGTTTAACGTGCTATACCCTGTGCACGTTAAAGAACACGCTGGATGGCCTTGACGGGAGGCTATCATCTGTCTCCCAACAGCTGTTCCAGTGGGTCCCCTCCCCCAACCTTCTCTGAGCCTTCGGGGTCCATGTGACCTGGCCATTTAGCCCATGGTGTGCAAAAAAAGTGCCACTCAGAGGGAATACCACCCAACAACAACAACTCTTCCTACCAGTTCATTTTATCCGATGTTATCATATTTGACGAAAGATTGGTGATCGCTATGAAAGCTTTTGCTGCAGATTGTTACAATTTGCAGTTTTATTAAAAAAATCCTTTACTATATACAATGAAACATTTGCTACATGCTTTAAAAAACTAACACCACAGCCGCGTTTCAGTCCATGGCGTGATTTTTTCAGTGTACCATGGACTGAAACGTGTTTGTGTTTTAAAAAAGAATCTCAGAAAGAAAATCTTTAGAGGGAGTCCTCAGGAAGAGAGACTTTACAGGTGATCTCTGGAAGACAGAGTTTAGAACAGGAATTCAGGAATCTCAAATTTTTAAAAGGAATCCAGAGAGAAAGTCTTTAGTACGAGTCCTCATTAAGAAAGACTTTACATTGGATTCTCGGGCAAGAGAGACTTCACAGCTGGTTCTCAAGGAGAATGTCTTTACAGTGCATCCTCAGGAAGAGAGATTTTATAGGGATTTGTGAATGTGAGGAAGTTTGCAAGAGGACTTCAGGAATCTTAGGAAGCAAGTTTTCAGTGGGGGTGCTCAGGAAGATGGACATTACAGGTGCTCTTGGAACAGATTGAGTTTACAGCAAGAATTCAGGAATCTCATGAACTCTAAAATTAATCCAAAAAGAAAGTCTTTACAGGGAGTCCTCAGTAAGAAAGACTTTACAGTGGGTCCTCAGGAAGAGAGATTTTACAGTGATTTGTGAATGTGAGAAACTTTCCAAGAGGACTTCATGAATCTCAGGGAGCAAGTTTTTAGTGGGGGTGCTCAGGAAGAGGGACTTTACAGGTGGTCTTGGAAGAGACAGAGTTTACATCAAAAATTCAGGAATCTGATGAACTCTAAAAGTAATCCAGAAAGAAGTCTTTAGAGGGAGTCCTCAGTAAGAAAGACTTTACAGTGGGTCCTCAGGAAGAGAGATTTTACAGTGGGTCCTCAAGAAGAGAGACTTTACAGGTGATCTTGGAAGAGACAGAGTTTACAGCAAGAATTCAGGAATCTCATGAACTCTAAAAGTAATCCAGAAAGAAAGTCTTTAGAGGGAGTCCTCAGTAAGAAAGACTTTACAGTGGGTCCTCAGGAAGACAGATTTTGCAGTGGGTCCTCAAGAAGAGAGACTTTACAGGTGATCTTGGAAGAGACAGAGTTTACAGCAGGAATTCAGGAACTCAAGAACTTCAAAAGGAATCCAGAAAAAAGTCTTCTAGAGGGAGACCTCAGTAAGAAAGACTTTATAGTGGGGACCTCAGGAAGAGAGACTATAGAGTGGGTCATCAAGAAGAGAGACATTTACAGGTGCTCTTGGAATAGACAAAGTTTACAGCAAGAATTCATGAATCTCATGAGCTCTAAAAGTAATCCAGAAAGAAAGTCTTTATAGGGAGTCCTCAGTAAGAGAGACTTTACAGTGGGTCCTCAGGAAGAGAGATTTTGCAGTGGGTCCTCAAGAAGAGACACTTTACAGGTAATCTTGGAAGAGACAGAGTTTGCAGCAGGAAATCAGGAATCTTAAGAATTTCAAAAGGAATCCAGAAAAAAAGCCTTCTAGAGGGAGTCCTCAGTAAGAAAGACTTTATAGTGGGTCCTCAGGAAGAGAGATTTTATAGTGGGTCCTCAAGAAGAGAGAATTTACATGGGATCTTGGAAGAGACAGAGTTTACAGCAGGAATTCAGGAACTCAAGAACTTCAAAAGGAATCCAGAAAAAAAGTCTTCTAGAGGGAGACCTCAGTAAGAAAGAATTTATAGTGGGTCCTCAAGAAGAGAGACTATAGAGTGGGACATCAAGAAGAGAGACTTTAACAAGGTGCTCTTGGAAGAGACAGTGTTTACAGCAAGAATTCAGGAATCTCACGAACTCTAAAAGTAATCCAGAAAGAAAGTTTTTAGAGGGAGTCCTCAGTAAGAAAGACTTTACAGTGGGTCCTCAGGAAGAGAGATATTACAGTGGGTCCTCAAGAAGAGAGACTATACAGGTGATCTTGGAAGAGACAGAGTTTTCAGCAGGAATTCAGGAATCTCAGGAACTTCAAAAGGAATCCAGAAAAAAGTCTTATAGAGGGAGTCCTCAGTAAGAAAGACTTTATAGTGGGTCCTGAGGAAGGGAGACTATAGTGTGGGTCATCAAGAAGAGAGACTTTTACAGGTGCTCTTGGAAGAGTCAGAGTTAAACAGGAGGAATTCAGGAATCTCAAGAGCTTCAAAAGTAATCCAGAAAAAACGTCTTCTAGAGGGAGTCCTCAGTAAGGAAGACTTTACAGTGGGTCCTCAAGAAGAGAGACTTTACAGGTGATCTTGGAAGAGACAGAGTTTACAGCAGAAATTCAGGAATCTCAAGAACTTCAAAAGTAATCCAGAAAAAACGTCTTCTAGAGGGAGTCCTCAGTAAGGAAGACTTTACAGTGGGTCCTCAGGAAGAGAGATTTTATAGTGGGTCCTCAAGAAGAGACACTTTACAGGTGATCTTGGAAGAGACAGTGTTTTCAGCAAGAATTCAGGAACTCAAGAACTTCAAAAGGAATCAGGAAAAAAAGTCTTCTAGAGGGAGTCCTCAGTAAGAAAGACTATATAGTGGGTCCTCAGGAAGAGAGACTGTAGAGTGGGTCATCAAGAAGAGAGACTTTTACAATGTGCTCTTGGAAGAGACAGTGTTTACAGCAAGAATTCAGGAATCTCATGAACTCTAAAAGTAATCCAGAAAGAAAGTCTTTAGAGGGAGTCCTCAGTAAGAGAGACTTTACAGTGGGTCCTCAGGAAGAGAGATATTACAGTGGGTCCTCAAGAAGAGAGACTTTACAGGTGATTTTGGAAGAGACAGAGTTTGCAGCAGGAATTGACGAATCTAAAGAACTTCAAAAGGAATCTGAATAAAAGTCTTCTAGAGGGAGTCCTCAGTAAGAAAGACTTTACAGTGGGTCCTCAGGAAGAGAGATTTTATAGTGGGTCCTCAAGAAGAGAGACTTTACAGGTGATCTTGGAAGAGACACAGTTTACAGCAGGAATTCAGGAATCTCAAGAACTTCAAATGGAATCCAGAAAAAATGTCTTTAGAGGGAATCCTCAGTAAGAAAGACTTTACAGTGGGTCCTCAGGAAGAGAGACTATGGAGTGGGGAATCAAGAAGAGAGACTTTTACAGGTGCTCTTGGAAGAGTCAGAGTTAAGAATCTCATGAACTCTAAAAGTAATCCAGAAAGAAACTCTTTAGAGGGAGTCCTCAGTAAGAAAGACTTTACAGTGGGTCCTCAAGAAGAGAGACTTTACAGGTGATCTTGGAAGAGACAGAGTTTACAGCAGGAATTCAGGAATCTCAAGAACTTCAAAAGTAATCCAGAAAAAACGTCTTCTAGAGGGAGTCCTCAGTAAGGAAGACTTTACAGTGGGTCCTCAGGAAGAGAGTTTTTATAGTGGGTCCTCAAGAACAGAGAATTTACAGGTGATCTCGGAAGAGACAGTGTTTTCAGCAAGAATTCAGGAACTCAAGAACTTCAAAAGGAATCCAGAAAAAAGTCTTTTAGAGGGAGACCTCAGTAAGAAAGAATTTATAGTGGGTCCTCAAGAAGAGAGATTATAGAGTGGGACATCAAGAAGAGAGACTTTTACAATGTGCTCTTGGAAGAGACAGTGTTTACAGCAAGAATTCAGGAATCTCATGAACTCTAAAAGTAATCCAGAAAGAAAGTCTTTAGAGGGAGTCCTCAGTAAGAAAGACTTTACAGTGGGCCCTCAGGAAGAGAGATATTACAGTGGGTCCTCAAGAAGAGAGACTATACAGGTGATCTTGGAAGAGACAGAGTTTTCAGCAGGAATTCAGGAATCTCACGAACTTCAAAAGGAATCCAGAAAAAAGTCTTATAGAGGGAGTCCTCAGTAAGAAAGACTTTATAGTGGGTCCTGAGGAAGGGAGACTATAGTGTGGGTCATCAAGAAGAGAGACTTTTACAGGTGCTCTTGGAAGAGACAGTGTTTACAGCAAGAATTCGGGAATCTCATGAACTCTAAAAGTAATCCAGAAAGAAAGACTTTAGAGAGAGTCCTCAGTAAGAAAGACTTTACACTGGGTCCTCAGGAAGGGAGAGTTTACACTGGGTCCTCAAGAAGAGAGACTTTACAGGTGATTTTGGAAGAGACAGAGTTTGCAGCAGGAATTGACGAATCTAAAGAACTTCAAAAGGAATCTGAAAAAAAGTATTCTAGAGGGAGTCCTCAGTAAGAAAGACTTTACAGTGGGTCCTCAGGAAGAGAGATTTTATAGTGGGTCCTCAAGAAGAGAGACTTTACAGGTGATCTTGGAAGAGACACAGTTTACAGCAGGAATTCAGGAATCTCAAGAAATTCAAATGGAATCCAGAAAAAATGTCTTTAGAGGGAATCCTCAGTAAGAAAGACTTTACAGTGGGTCCTCAGGAAGAGAGACTATGGAGTGGGGAATCAAGAAGAGAGACTTTTACAGGTGCTCTTGGAAGAGTCAGAGTTAAGAATCTCATGAACTCTAAAAGTAATCCAGAAAGAAACTCTTTAGAGGGAGTCCTCAGTAAGAAAGACTTTACAGTGGGTCCTCAAGAAGAGAGACTTTACAGGTGATCTGGGAAGAGACAGAGTTTACAGCAGGAATTCAGGAATCTCAAGAACTTCAAAAGTAATCCAGAAAAAACGTCTTCTAGAGGGAGTCCTCAGTAAGGAAGACTTTACAGTGGGTCCTCAGGAAGAGAGTTTTTATAGTGGGTCCTCAAGAAGAGAGAATTTACAGGTGATCTCGGAAGAGACAGTGTTTTCAGCAAGAATTCAGGAACTCAAGAACTTCAAAAGGAATCCAGAAAAAAAGTCTTTTAAAGGGAGTCCTCAGTAAGAAAGGTTTTATAGTGGGTCCTCAGGAAGAGAGACTGTAGAGTGGGTCATCAAGAAGAGAGACTTTTACAGTTGCTCTTGGAAGAGACAGAGTTTACAGCAGGAATTCAAGAATCTCAAGAATTTCAAAAGGAATGCAGAAAAAAAGTCTTATAGAGGGAGACTTCAGTAAGAAAGACTTTATACTAGGTCCTCAGGAAGAGAGACTATAGAGTGGGTCATCAAGAAGAGAGACTTTTACAGATGCTGTTGGAAGAGACAGACTTTACAGCAAGAATTCATGAATCTCATGAGCTCTGAAAGTAATCCAGAAAGAAAGTCTTTAGAGGGAGTCCTCAATAAGAAAGACTTTACAGTGGGTCCTCAGGAAGAGAGATTTTACAGTGGGTCCTCCAGAAGAGAGACTTTACAGGTGATCTTGGAAGAGACAGAGTTTTCAGCAGGAATTCAGGAATCTCAAGAACTTCAAAAGGAATCCAGAAAAAAGTCTTATAGAGGGAGTCCTCAGTAAGAAAACTTTATAGTGGGTCCTCAGGAAGAGAGACTATAGTGTGGGTCATCAAGGAGAGAGACTTTTACAGGTGCTCTTCGAAGAGACAGAGTTTACAGCAAGAATTCAGGAATCTCATGAACTCTAAAAGTAGTCCAGAAAAAAAATTTTTAGAAGGAGTCCTCAGTAAAATAGACTTTACAGTGGGTCTTCAGGAAGAGAGATTTTACAGTGGGTCCTCAATAAGAGAGACTTTACATGTGATCTTGGAAGAGAAAGAGTTTGCAGCAGGAATTCAGGAATCTCAAGAACTTCAAAAGGAATCCAGAAAAAAACTCTTCTAGAAGAAGTCCTCAGTAAGAAATACTTTATAGTGGGTCCTCAGGAAGAGAGATATAGAGTGGGTCATGAAGAAGAGAGACTTTTACAGGTGCTCTCGGAAGGGACAGAGTTTACAGCAAGAATTCAGGAATCTCATGAACTCTAAAAGTAATCCAGAAAGAAAGTTTTTAGAGGGAGTCCTCAGTAAGAAAGACTTTACAGTGGGTCCTCAGGAAGACATATTTTGCAGTGGGTCCTCAAGAAGAGAGACTTTACATGTGATCTTGGAAGAGACAGAGTTTACAGCAGGAATTCAGGAACTCAAGAACTTCAAAAGGAATCCAGAAAAAAAGTCTTCTAGAGGGAGACCTCAGTAAGAAAGATTTTATAGTGGGTCCTCAAGAAGAGAGATTATAGAGTGGGACATCAAGAAGAGAGACTTTTACAAGGTGCTCTTGGAAGAGACACCAAATCTTGGAAGAGAGAGTGTTTACAGCAAGAATTCAGGAATCTCATGAACTCTAAAAGTAATCCAGAAAGAAAGTCTTTAGAGGGAGTCCTCAGTAAGAAAGTCTTTACAGTGGGCCCTCAGGAAGAGAGATATTACAGTGGGTCCTCAAGAAGAGAGACTATACAGGTGATCTTGGAAGAGACAGAGTTTTCAGCAGGAATTCAGGAATCTCAGGAACTTCGAAAGGAATCCAGAAAAAAGTCTTATAGAGGGAGTCCTCAGTAAGAAAGACTTTATAGTGGGTCCTGAGGAAGGGAGACTATAGTGTGGGTCATCAAGAAGAGAGACTTTTACAGGTGCTCTTGGAAGAGACAGTGTTTACAGCAAGAATTCGGGAATCTCATGAACTCTAAAAGTAATCCAGAAAGAAAGACTTTAGAGAGAGTCCTCAGTAAGAAAGACTTTACACTGGGTCCTCAGGAAGGGAGAGTTTACACTGGGTCCTCAAGAAGAGAGACTTTACAGGTGATTTTGGAAGAGACAGAGTTTGCAGCAGGAATTGACGAATGTCAAGAACTTCAAAAGGAATCTGAAAAAAAGTCTTCTAGAGGGAGTCCTCAGTAAGAAAGACTTTACAGTGGGTCCTCAGGAAGAGAGATATTACAGTGGGTCCTCAAGAAGAGAGACTATACAGGTGATCTTGGAAGAGACAGAGTTTTCAGCAGGAATTAAGGAATCTCAAGAACTTCAAAAGGAATCCAGAAAAAAGTCTTATAGAGGGAGTCCTCAGTAAGAAAGACTTTATAGTGGGTCCTGAGGAAGGGAGACTATAGTGTGGGTCATCAAGAAGAGAGACTTTTACAGGTGCTCTTGGAAGAGTCAGAGTTTAGAGCAAGAATTCAAGAATCTCATGAACTCTAAAAGTAATCCAGAAAGAAAGACTTTAGAGGGAGTCCTCAGTAAGAAAGACTTTACAGTGGGTCCTCAAGAAGAGAGACTTTACAGGTGATCTTGGAAGAGACACAGTTTACAGCAGGAATTCAGGAATCTCAAGAACTTCAAATGGAATCCAGAAAAAATGTCTTTAGAGGGAGTCCTCAGTAAGAAAGACTTTACAGTGGGTCCTCAGGAAGAGAGACTATGGAGTGGGGAATCAAGAAGAGAGACTTTTACAGGTGCTCTTGGAAGAGTCAGAGTTACGAATCTCATGAACTCTAAAAGTAATCCTGAAAGAAAGTCTTTAGAGGGAGTCCTCAGTAAGAAAGTCTTTAGAGGGAGTCCTCAGTAAGAAAGACTTTACAGTGGGTCCTCAAGAAGAGAGACTTTACAGGTGATCTTGGAGAGACAGAGTTTACAGCAGGAATTCAGGAATCTCAAGAACTTCAAAAGTAATCCAGAAAAAACGTCTTCTAGAGGGAGTCCTCAGTAAGGAAGACTTTACAGTGGGTCCTCAGGAAGAGAGATTTTTTAGTGGGTCCTCAAGAAGAGAGACTTTACAGGTGATCTTGGAAGAGACAGTGTTTTCAGCAAGAATTCAGGAACTCAAGAACTTCAAAAGGAATCCAGAAAAAAAGTCTTCTAGAGGGAGTCCTCAGTAAGAAAGACTTTATAGTGGGTCCTCAGGAAGAGAGACTGTAGAGTGGGTCATCAAGAAGAGAGACTTTTACAGTTGCTCTTGGAAGAGACAGAGTTAAACAGCAGGAATTCAGGAATCTCAAGAACTTCAAAAGGAATGCAGAAAAAAGGTCTTATAGAGGGAGACCTCAGTAAGAAAGACTTTATACTAGGTCCTCAGGAAGAGAGACTATAGAGTGGGTCATCAAGAAGAGAGACTTTTACAGATGCTGTTGGAAGAGACAGAGTTTACAGCAAGAATTCATGAATCTCATGAGCTCTAAATGTAATCCAGAAAGAAAGTCTTTAGAGGGAGTCCTCAATAAGAAAGACTTTACAGTGGGTCCTCAGGAAGAGAGATTTTACAGTGGGTCCTCCAGAAGAGAGACTTTACAGGTGATCTTGGAAGAGACGGAGTTTTCAGCAGGAATTCAGGAATCTCAAGAACTTCAAAAGGAATCCAGAAAAAAGTCTTATAGAGGGAGTCCTCAGTAAGAAACACTTTATAGTGGGTCCTCAGGAAGAGAGACTATAGTGTGGGTCATCAAGGAGAGAGACTTTTACAGGTGCTCTTCGAAGAGACAGAGTTTACAGCAAGAATTCAGGAATCTCATGAACTCTAAAAGTAATCCAGAAAAAAAATCTTTAGATGGAGTCCTCAGTAAAATAGACTTTACAGTGGGTCCTCAGGAAGAGAGATTTTACAGTGGGTCCTCAATAAGAGAGACTTTATATGTGATCTTGGAAGAGAAAGAGTTTACAGCAGGAATTCAGGAACTCAAGAACTTCAAAAGGAATCCAGAAAAATGTCTTCTAGAGGGAGTCCTCAGTAAGAAAGACTTTATAATGGGTCCTCAGGAAGAGAAACTATAGAGTGTGTCAACAAGAAGTGAGACTTTTACAGGTGCTCTTGGAAGAGACAGAGTTTACAGCAAGAATTCTGGAATCTCATGAACTCTAAAAGTAATCCAGAAAGAAAGTCTTTAGAGGGAGTCCTCAGTAAGAAAGTCTTTACAGTGGGTCCTCAGGAAGAGAGATTTTGCAATGGGTCCTCAAGAAGAGAGACTTTACAGGTGATCTTGGAAGAGACAGAGTTTGCAGCAGGAATTCAGGAATCTCAAGAACTTCAAAAGGAATCCAGAAAAAAAGTTTTCTAGAAGAAGTCCTCAGTAAGAAATACTTTATAGTGGGTCCTCAGGAAGAGAGACTATAGAGTGGGTCATCAAGAAGAGAGACTTTTACAGGTGCTCTCGGAAGGGACAGAGTTTACAGCAATAATTCAGGAATCTCATGAACTCTAAAAGTAATCCAGAAAGAAAGTCTTTAGAGGGAGTCCTCAGTAAGAAAGACTTTACAGTGGGTCCTCAGGAAGACAGATTTTGCAGTGGGTCCTCAAGAAGAGAGACTTTACATGTGATCTTGGAAGAGACAGAGTTTACAGCAGGAATTCAGGAACTCAAGAACTTCAAAGGGAATCCAGAAAAAAAGTCTTCTAGAGGGAGACCTCAGTAAGAAAGACTTTATAGTGGGTCCTCAAGAAGAGAGACTATAGAGTGGGACATCAAGAAGAGAGACTTTTACAAGGTGCTCTTGGAAGAGTCAGAGTTTAGAGCAAGAATTCAAGAATCTCATGAACTCTAAAAGTAATCCAGAAAGAAAGACTTTAGAGGGAGTCCTCAGTAAGAAAGACTTTACAGTGGGTCCTCAAGAAGAGAGACTTTACAGGTGATCTTGGAAGAGACACAGTTTACAGCAGGAATTCAGGAATCTCAAGAACTTCAAATGGAATCCAGAAAAAATGTCTTTAGAGGGAGTCCTCAGTAAGAAAGACTTTACAGTGGGTCCTCAGGAAGAGAGACTATGGAGTGGGGAATCAAGAAGAGAGACTTTTACAGGTGCTCTTGGAAGAGTCAGAGTTACGAATCTCATGAACTCTAAAAGTAATCCTGAAAGAAAGTCTTTAGAGGGAGTCCTCAGTAAGAAAGTCTTTAGAGGGAGTCCTCAGTAAGAAAGACTTTACAGTGGGTCCTCAAGAAGAGAGACTTTACAGGTGATCTTGGAGAGACAGAGTTTACAGCAGGAATTCAGGAATCTCAAGAACTTCAAAAGTAATCCAGAAAAAACGTCTTCTAGAGGGAGTCCTCAGTAAGGAAGACTTTACAGTGGGTCCTCAGGAAGAGAGATTTTTTAGTGGGTCCTCAAGAAGAGAGACTTTACAGGTGATCTTGGAAGAGACAGTGTTTTCAGCAAGAATTCAGGAACTCAAGAACTTCAAAAGGAATCCAGAAAAAAAGTCTTCTAGAGGGAGTCCTCAGTAAGAAAGACTTTATAGTGGGTCCTCAGGAAGAGAGACTGTAGAGTGGGTCATCAAGAAGAGAGACTTTTACAGTTGCTCTTGGAAGAGACAGAGTTAAACAGCAGGAATTCAGGAATCTCAAGAACTTCAAAAGGAATGCAGAAAAAAGGTCTTATAGAGGGAGACCTCAGTAAGAAAGACTTTATACTAGGTCCTCAGGAAGAGAGACTATAGAGTGGGTCATCAAGAAGAGAGACTTTTACAGATGCTGTTGGAAGAGACAGAGTTTACAGCAAGAATTCATGAATCTCATGAGCTCTAAATGTAATCCAGAAAGAAAGTCTTTAGAGGGAGTCCTCAATAAGAAAGACTTTACAGTGGGTCCTCAGGAAGAGAGATTTTACAGTGGGTCCTCCAGAAGAGAGACTTTACAGGTGATCTTGGAAGAGACGGATTTTTCAGCAGGAATTCAGGAATCTCAAGAACTTCAAAAGGAATCCAGAAAAAAGTCTTATAGAGGGAGTCCTCAGTAAGAAACACTTTATAGTGGGTCCTCAGGAAGAGAGACTATAGTGTGGGTCATCAAGGAGAGAGACTTTTACAGGTGCTCTTCGAAGAGACAGAGTTTACAGCAAGAATTCAGGAATCTCATGAACTCTAAAAGTAATCCAGAAAAAAAATCTTTAGATGGAGTCCTCAGTAAAATAGACTTTACAGTGGGTCCTCAGGAAGAGAGATTTTACATTGGGTCCTCAATAAGAGAGACTTTATATGTGATCTTGGAAGAGAAAGAGTTTACAGCAGGAATTCAGGAACTCAAGAACTTCAAAAGGAATCCAGAAAAATGTCTTCTAGAGGGAGTCCTCAGTAAGAAAGACTTTATAATGGGTCCTCAGGAAGAGAAACTATAGAGTGTGTCAACAAGAAGTGAGACTTTTACAGGTGCTCTTGGAAGAGACAGAGTTTACAGCAAGAATTCTGGAATCTCATGAACTCTAAAAGTAATCCAGAAAGAAAGTCTTTAGAGGGAGTCCTCAGTAAGAAAGTCTTTACAGTGGGTCCTCAGGAAGAGAGATTTTGCAGTGGGTCCTCAAGAAGAGAGACTTTACAGGTGATCTTGGAAGAGACAGAGTTTGCAGCAGGAATTCAGGAATCTCAAGAACTTCAAAAGGAATCCAGAAAAAAAGTTTTCTAGAAGAAGTCCTCAGTAAGAAATACTTTATAGTGGGTCCTCAGGAAGAGAGACTATAGAGTGGGTCATCAAGAAGAGAGACTTTTACAGGTGCTCTCGGAAGGGACAGAGTTTACAGCAATAATTCAGGAATCTCATGAACTCTAAAAGTAATCCAGAAAGAAAGTCTTTAGAGGGAGTCCTCAGTAAGAAAGACTTTACAGTGGGTCCTCAGGAAGACAGATTTTGCAGTGGGTCCTCAAGAAGAGAGACTTTACATGTGATCTTGGAAGAGACAGAGTTTACAACAGGAATTCAGGAACTCAAGAACTTCAAAGGGAATCCAGAAAAAAAGTCTTCTAGAGGGAGACCTCAGTAAGAAAGACTTTATAGTGGGTCCTCAAGAAGAGAGACTATAGAGTGGGACATCAAGAAGAGAGACTTTTACAAGGTGCTCTTGGAAGAGACAGTGTTTACAGCAAGAATTCAGGAATCTCATGAACTCTAAAAGTAATCCAGAAAGAAAATCTTTAGAGGGAGTCCTCAGTAAGAAAGACTTTACAGTGGGTCCTCAGGAAGAGAGATATTACAGTGGGTCCTGAAGAAGAGAGACTATACAGGTGATCTTGGAAGAGACAGAGTTTGCAGCAGGAATTGACGAATCTCAAGAACTTCAAAAGGAATCTGAAAAAAAGTCTTCTAGAGGGACTCCTCAGTAAGAAAGACTTTACAGTGGGTCCTCAAGAAGAGAGACTTTACAGGTGATCTTGGAAGAGACACAGTTTACAGCAGGAATTCAGGAATCTCAAGAACTTCAAATGGAATCCAGAAAAAATGTCTTTAGAGGGAATCCTCAGTAAGAAAGACTTTACAGTGGGTCCTCAGGAAGAGAGACCTTACATGTGATCTTGCAAGAGACAGAGTTTACAACAGGAATTCAGGAACTCAAGAACTTCAAAAGGAATCCAGAAAAAAATTCTTCTAGGTGGAGTCCTCAGTAAGAAAGACTTTATTGTGGGTCCTCAGGAAGAGAGACTATAGAGTGGGTCATCAAGAAGAGAGACTTTTACAGGTCTCTTGGAAAAGACAGAGTTTACAGCAAGAATTTAGGAATCTCATGAACTCTAAAAGTAATCCAGAAAGAAAGTCTTTAGAGGGAGTCCTCAGTAAGAAAGACTTTACAGTGGGTCCTCAGTAAGAAAGACTTTACAGTGGGTCCTCAGGAAGAGAGATTTTGCAGTGGGTCCTCAAGAAGAGAGACTTTACAGGTGATCTTGGAAGAGACAGAGTTTACAGCAGGAATTCAGGAATCTCAAGAACTTCAAAAGGTATCCAGAAAAAAAAATCTTCTAGAGGGAGTTCTCAGTAAGAAAGACTTTATAGTGTGTCCTCAGGAAGAGAGACTGTAGAGTGGCTCATCAAGAAGAGAGACTTCTACAGGTGCTCTTGGAAGAGACAGAGTTTACATCAAGAATTCAGGAATCTCATGAACTCTAAACGTAATCCAGAAAGAAAGACTTTAGAGGGAGTCCTCAGTAAGAAAGACTTTTTTGTGGGTCCTCAGGAAGAGAGACTATAGAGTGGGTCATCGAGAACTTTTACAGGTGCTCTTGGAAGAGAGAGAGAGAGTTTACAGCAGGAATTCAGAAATCTCAAGAATTTTAAAAGGAATCCAGAAAGAAAATCTTTAGAGAGAGTCCTCAGGAAGAAACACTTTACATTGGGTCCTCGAGAGACTTTACAGTGGGTTCTCAGGAAGAGTGGCTTTACAGTGCGTCCTCTAGAAGAGAGGCTTTACAGCCACTCCTCAGGAAGAGACTTTACAGTGATTTGAGGATGAGAGGGAGAGTTTGTAGGAGGACTTCAGGAATCTCAGCAATAAAGTCATTAAAAAGTGTACTCAGGAAGAGAGATTTTATAGAGAGTCCTCAGGAAAAGAGACTTTATAGTGGGTCCTCAAGAAGAGGAATTTTAAAGAGGTCCCCGAGAAAGAGTTAGACTCCATGCGTAGTCCGCGGCACTGAAAAAATTGAAAATTTCTGTAAATATATTTACTATACATTGAGAAAAAATTATGAAAACACTATGGCATGTTATTTGAAACTAAAATTGGGCTATTAGACATTAGGAAAATCAAGAGCTATCTTAGGCGATGATTAATTTTTCGTATTATATAACCATAAATCTGTTTCTCATATTAAATATTTTATATGAGAGTTAGTTGAAATTGCATTCACCTACTTTGAACAATTAGAAGCTTTTACTCTTCATGTATTGTTGCTTCCTAACACTCCCCTCAAAAAAGTGTTTTTCCTTCTGTAAGAGCTTTATTTTTTCAGCAAGAGTCCCCTTTAAACCTTAGCAATTAGGATCAATAAAACATTCACGAACGAGTGCTTTCGTATGCACAATCGAGAGTCGGAGCGCGCCAGGCTCGTAATCTGTAGTTCCCAGGTTCGAGTACCAGCTGGGTCAGCGTTGAGATTTATCTCTGCAAAATTCCCCGCCCTGCGCACGGTCAGTAGGGGACACCGATGGGCTTGGAAAGGCCGCCGTCCGTCGTATGGGACGTTAAGCCGTGGCCCCGTGTGCCGGAGAGCCATTCCCTGTGCACGTTAAAGAACACGCTGGATGGCCTTGACGGGAGGCTACCATCTGTCTCCCAACAGCTGTTCCAGTGGGTCCCCTCCCCCAACCTTCTCTGAGCCTTCGGGGTCCATGTGACCATGGTGGCCATTTAGCCCATAATGTGCAAAAAAGTGCCACTCAGAGGTAAAACAACCCACAAAACAACTCATTAAGAGAATCTGATGCAATCTGCTTTAAAGTATACATTACGTTTCGTCGTGACATTAATTTTGAAGTTTATTCTGACATCATAGGAGCGGGGATGGCTCAGTCGGTAGTGCGCCAGGCTCGTAATCTGCGGTTCCCGGGTTCGAGTCTCGACTGCGTCAGTGTTAAGACTTATCTCCACAAAGCCCCCCAACCTGCCCACGGTCAGTAGGGGACACCGATGGGCTTGGAAAGGCCGGCGTCCAACGGATGGGGTGTCAACCCCGTATGTAGGAGAATCATACCCTGTGCACGTTAAAGAATACACTGGATGGCCTTGACGGGAAGGCTAACATCTCCTCCTAACAGCTGTTCCAGTGGGTCCACCCCCGAAGTCTTCAGAGTCCTCAACGTCAGACTGTGCGGCAAGTCGGTTGAGGCATTCCAAGTCGCATCATCTTGCATCGGACCCGCCAGGAGTGGAGAGGCGAGATGCAAAAATGCGGATCCTACTTTAAGCAGGACTAAATCCAAAACAACAAGAAGATGAAGATTCTGACGTCATACTCAAGTGTTTTTAGTGCTGAGTAATTAAAGTTTGAGACTTGTGAGATCCTTTTTTAATTCATTGAATAGAACTAGTTTTCTTTGATGAAAACTTCCCTCTTATATAAAAAAATTTAACATTAGTTTATTTTTATGCCGTAATTGGGAGAGTTACAATTCAAATGCGTATTCGAGTATAACATGAATGATGAACGTATTACAGAATTGCATTATAATATAATTGCAGCAAGGAATGAACTATAAATTCATTATAACATAATTGTAGATAGGGTTTGATTATAAATTCCATTATAGCATAATCGGATTTAGAATTACGTTATAAACTGTATTATAGCATTTTGACGGAGTTAAAAATTTTGAGTCGTGTTTTGTCCGCGAGCTCATACAGCCATCAATTCGATCTGTGTACCTGCTGTGTTCCTTTCGCCTTCTAACAGTTTCCATGGCAACGGTCAGGTGATTTAGCCTCGAGACAGGCGAGTGCATCAGGCCAGTAACAAAGCGAGATATGGACGTCATCGTTAGAGAAAAAGATGGGGAATTTCGTCTTCTCTCTGTGTTATGTTGTCCAAGCTTTTAGAGAGTGAACTTTTTCAGAGTTGTTCGCCAGGAATCAGAAATTGTAGAAACATGATAGATAAAGGTAGGAAAGTTGGGTTGGGTTGTTTTACCTCTGAGCGGCACTTTTTTTGCACAATATAGGCTAAATGGTCAGGTCACATGGACCCCGAAGGCTCAGAGAAGGTTGGGGGAGGGGACCCACTGGAACAGCTGTTAGGAGACAGATGGTAGCCTCCCGTCAAGACCATCCAGCGTGTTCTTTAACGTGCACAGGGTATGGCTCTCCAACACACGGGGCCACGGCTTAACGTCCCATCCGACGGACGGCGGCCTTTCCAAACCCATCGGTGCCCCCTACTGACCGTGGGCAGGGTGGGGAATTTTGCGGAGATAAATCACGACGCTGACACAGCTGGGACTCGAATCTGTGAACTGCAGATTACGAGCCCGGCGCGCTATCGACTGAGTCATCCCCGCCCGGGGTAGGAAAGAATAGAGTCCACACTTCAATCCTAATGCTTATCAAACCACTCTGAATCTCATGCACCTGATTAAGATTCACAATTATTAACCAAATCCAGCTTCAGCCACCTTCAGCTAAGAACTAAAATATGTATATAACAGATTTTTGCATGGGTGCAGGAATATCCTTAATCAATACCCTACTATTCCTAATAGAAAGCATTACAGAGAGCTTAATAAACGTGTAAAGGATCAGTTAGCTGCTGATAATAATCTTTGGCTTGATGACGTGGCTGACAAAGCCGAGGAAGCAGTTAGACAGCACAACAGCAGAGAGCTGTACCAGATAGTTAATGTTTTGTGTGGTAGAAAACGGACAGGTATACAGGGATTGAAGGATAAACAAGGTAAGATTATAGAAGGTGAGGATTCTGTCATGGCTAGGTGGGCTGAGCATTTCAGTGATATTCTAAACAATGTGGTTAGTTCTATTCCCATTGTTTGTAATGATGATAGATGCATTGGTGGCTTTAATGTTGGCCCTATAACACAATCTGAGGTTATTTTGGCTGTTTCTAAACTTAAATGATCACATTCATCGTCAACTTCAGTAGTAAGCATACCATGACTGTCATCATGATTAAGTAACCTATCATGGTAAGCTTTGGCTATAACTGGGTCTTTCAGAGCTTCAATATTAAAAGTAAATTTTTTAACCCTAGCACAACACTTTTTAAGTTGCAAGACACTTTTAACAAGGTAATGGTCAGATCCAATTTCCGCTCCTCTATATGACCTGGTATTCCTAACAGAACTAGCCCATTTGCTGTTAATTAATATATAATCAATCATATTCTTATGCAGCCCATCAGGTGAAACCCATGTGTACTTATGTATGTCGCGGTGTTTGTAATAAGTGTTAGTTATTCTGAATCCATTGAGTTTACTTACCTGTAGGAGACGTTGCCCATTGCCATTGCAGCTACCAATACCAAAAGGGCCTATCACCCCTCCCCAAAAGTCTGAGTCAGTACCAGCTTTGGCATTGAAATCACCAAGAACAAGGGTAATATCTCCTTTCTTCACAGAATTCAAAATATCCTGAAGTTGTCCGTAAAACCTATCCTTCTCATCCTCATCGGCATCCTCAGTGGGGGCTTAACAGCAGATAACATTCAAGTCTTTAATGCTTGTCTGAAATTTTGCTGTAAGAAACCTTTCATTAATGCACTCATATCCTAGAAGAGCATCGCTAACATGTCTGCTGAGAAGCAGACCCACGCCTTGGTGATGCTTATTGTCGTCCCTCCCTGAAAAGAGAAATTTAAGATTATTTTTAAGAATCTGACCTTCATCTGTCCATCTCGTCTCTTGAAAGCCGGGAATATCTAAATTATAATGGTGGAATTCTGGTGTGAGGACATCAAGAGAAAAAGCTCTGTGCAGAGTCCTCACGTTCCAACTACCTATGGAGAGAAAATGGTTAGTGGAATGTTTAAAGACTCTATGTTTATTGAGAGAGGGAATGCCATCAATATCAAACAACCCCCTAATCGCAGACATGGGGCAAAGACCCGTTCCCCATTACTAAAGGCTGAAGCCATCTACACTGGAAGAGGTTCCAGTGGGTCCCCTCCCCCAACCTTCTCTGAGCCTTCGGAGTCCATGTGACCTGGCCATTTAGCCCATGGTGTGCAAAAAAGTGTCGCTCAGAGGTAAAACAACCCAACGTTAAAGAGCACGCTGGATGGCCTTGACGGGAGGCTACCATCTGTCTCCCAACAGTTGTTCCAGTGGGTCCCCTCCCCCAACCTTCTCTGAGCCTTCGGAGTCCATGTGACCTGGCCATTTAGCCCATGGTGTGCAAAAAAGTGCCGCTCAGAGGTAAAACAACCCAACGTAACAGTCCTTGTGATGAGAAACCACTTCAGTGTCACTGCTACCATCAGCTGATGACTTCAACTGCAATTTAATGTAGCATGTTTTAGCCTTAATTCATTCAACGTTAACCATTGGTAGAGACGATGAATATCTATGTTTCCCATTTGGCATAATTGCTCATAGGTGTTACTTTTGTGTAACAAAGTAATATCTTCAGCGTAAGAAATAATTTCTGCCTTAAAATTTTTGACAAATATCTCGTTTACATATAATATAAATAGCAGAGGTCCCAGTACAGAACTTTGTGGTACACCTGCATTGATATTTTTCATAAAACTATATATATCATTTATCCTAACTACTTGTGAACGATTTCCAAAGTAGAATTTTAACCATGTAAAACTGGTACCTCTGATTCCATATTTATAAAGCTTAGCCAGCAATATTTCATGATTAACCAAATTGATAAGTCCAAAATAATTGCAAGTGTTTTAAAATCTTTAGCCAGAGACCACGTTAATGAATTTATTAAATGCAAAATAGCATCTTCTGTGCTTTTTTTCTGCTGAAATCCATATTGGTTCTTTGCTGTTATATTAAAATTTAATAAAACATTGTTCAACCTGACAAAAAATAACTTTTGCAGTTGGGTTGGGTTGTTTTACCTCTGACCTGCACTTTTCTGCACACCATGGGCTAAATGGCCAGGTCACATGGACCCGAAGGCTCAGAGAAGGTTGGGGGACGGGACCCAATGGAACAGCTGTTGGGAGACAGATGGTAGCCTCCCGTCAAGGCCATCCAGCGCGTTCATTAACATTGGGTTGTTTTACCTCTGAGCGGCACTTTTTTGCACACCATGGGCTAAATGGCCAGGTCACATGGACCCGAAGGCTCAGAGAAGGTTGGGGGAGGGGACCCACTGGAACAGCTGTTGGGAGACAGATGGTAGCCTCCCGTCAAGGCCATCCAGCGCGTTCATTAACATTGGGTTGTTTTACCTCTGAGCGGCACTTTTTTGCACACCATGGGCTAAATGGCCAGGTCACATGGACCCGAAGGCTCAGAAAAGGTTGGGGGAGGGGACCCACTGGAACAGCTGTTGGGAGACAGATGGTAGCCTCCCGTCAAGGCCATCCAGCGCGTTCATTAACATTCTGTTGTTTTACCTCTGAGCGGCACTTTTTTGCACACCATGGGCTAAATGGCCAGGTCACATGGACCCGAAGGCTCAGAAAAGGTTGGGGGAGGGGACCCACTGGAACAGCTGTTGGGAGACAGATGGTAGCCTCCCGTCAAGGCCACCCAGCGTGTTCTTTAACGTGCACAAGGTATAGCTCTCCCGCACACGGCGCCACGGATTAACGTCCCATCCGACGGACGGCGGCCTTTCCAAGCCCATCGGTGTCCCCTACTGACCGTGGGCAGGGCGGGGAATTTTGCGGAGATAAATCTCAACGCTGACCCATCTGGGACTCGAACAACTTTTCTAGTATTTTTGACATAATCGGAAGTAAAGCAATAGGTCGATAATTATCTACAAGGGCTTTGTTTCCTTTTTTGTACATAGGATCTATTATTGAACATTTTAAGGCATTTGGGAAAATGCTAGAAGATAGTGACGTATTAAATAAATAGCGCAATGTTGTTCGTATCGATGGATATATTGCTTTAAAATTATCCACATTTATGTCATCGCAGCCAACCGAATAAGTCCTTTACAATTTTTTTTCACTATGCTGTCCAATTCTTCCAGCGAAATTGCTATCAGACCCATTGAATTGCCTGTGCAATCAATATTTTGTCTTTTAACCCTTTCACGACCAAGGGAAACATTTTCCCCATTTTAAAATTGGTGATTGTCGTATTTAATTATAACCTTATCTGCATTTTTTATACAGAATGTCAAAATAGAACGTATGCCGAACGCAATTACGTAAACGGGAACGTTTAGAAAACAAAAACAGAACTGTCAGGACGCATAATATATGTACTATGTGCAATGTCCATCTTTGCCTCACTACCAAAAGAAATTGCTTCGCAGAATATCATAATTAGCACATCATTTTGTATAGTAATTTTATTTCATAATTTTGTATTATTTTAGTTAACATTTTGTTCTAATAAACCAATAAATAAAAGACATTGCATAATAAGCCTAACTATAATTTGTGTTACCTTTATAATCCATTGGGAAAAATATTTCCCATAAAATTCCAAAAAAACTACACATTGTTATGTATTTTTCTTATGATTTTTATTTATTTTACGTCTTAACAAACTAAAATAAACAGTTACATACTAATATTTACTCTTAGAAACCTTATGGTCCTGAAGGGGTTAACTTAAGATCTTCAGGCACTACAAAATCTGATTCCGAACTACCGGTTTTATATTTAGTAGCTGTATTTATAAAATAACCATTGAATGCATTAACTATTTCAGTGGAACTAACTGTAAAATATAACATTTCATTATTTAAGCTCATTTCAAACAGATGATTTTGATTTTTTTCCTACTATTTGATTAATTACTTCATTTATAATATCCCATTTCTTTTTTGTGTTATTTCTAGCATATGCCAGTTTTTCTTGAAAATATTAATTTTTAGTTTTTGATATTTTACTATTTAAGGAATTCCTGTAGCTTTTGTAGCAGTTAGCATCAATTCTGTTTTTTTTTCCCCATAATCTATGTGAATGATTTCGGTACCATATTGACCTAATAAGTTCTGTGGTTATCCACGGTTTTAAATTTTTTAATTTTTCATTCACATTTCTCTTTACTGTAGCTTTTTTAACTAATTTTTTAAAGAAATCTCAAATTCTCAATAAACAATCAATTAAATTTCTCAAAGAAATCGTCAAAAGCTTCATTTACCTCATATTAATTTTGAATATGATTCCAACTATGATCCTTGAAACCTTGTTGTAGTTTCACTTTGTCTGTGTAAACAATTGAATGTATTGGCTCCTTAGCTTCGATTGAGACATTTGTTGTTGAAGAAAAGGTGAAATAAATCATATAATGATCTGTGATGTCCGTAGTTACAATATAGGGGTAACAAGAAAAAGAACTTATTTTCCTTATGAATAAATGATCTGTACAAGATTGTGATTGCGATCTCGTAATCCCCGTAATATAATTTGACAAGTTCCATAGAGTGATAAGAATTAAATACCTGTTTATATGTTCTGTAGATTTTGATATATCCAAGTTTATATCTCTTGTAAGAATAATATTACGATCTGGAAATTTATCGACATATTGAAACAATTCCTCAATGAAATTCATTTCTCCACCTCCAACATAACGATAAATCGCTAATAAAAAAGGGGGCGGGGTGGATCAGTCGGTAGAGTGCCAGGCTCGTAATCTGTAGTTCCCAGGTTCGAGTCCCAGCTGGGTCAGCGTTGAGATTTATCTCCGCAAAATTCCCCGCCCTGCCCACGGTCAGTAGGGGACACCGATGGGTTTGGAAAGGCCGCCGTCCGTCGGATGGGACGTTAAGCCGTGGTCCCGTGTGTGGGAGAGCCATACCCTGTGCACGTTAAAGGAAAGTCTGAATGGCCTTGACGGGAGACTACCATCTATCTCCCAACAGCTGTTCCAGTGGGTCTACTCCTCAAACCTTCTCTGAGCCTTCGGGGTCCATGTGACCTGGCCATTTAGCCCATGGTGTGCAAAAAAGTGCCGCTCAGAGGTAAAACAATCCAACGTTAAAGAACACGCTGGATGGCCTTGACGGGAGGCTACCATCTGTCTCCCAACAGCTGTTCCAGTGGGTCCCCTCCCCCAACCTTTTCTGAGCCTTCGGGGTCCATGTGACCTGGCCATTTAGCCCATGGTGTGCAAAAAAGTGCCGCTCAGAGGTAAAACCACCCAACCCAAAGCTCTCGGGGTCCTTATGACCTGTCCATTTAGCCTATTGTATGCTGCAAAGTACCACTCAGAGGAAAAGCAACCCAACTCCTAACATATTCTCATCAACTGTTGAACACGTTCAAAAAGTCTGCAGTGTTCTTAATTCTTTAACAAACTATCCATTTGTGGAGAGCTTTTGTATTAGGAACTGGGTTAGCGTATGCATCAGCCATATGGGTTGGGTTGTTTTACCTCTGTGCGGCACTTTTTTGCACACCATGGGCTAAATGGCCAGGTCACATGGACCCCGAAGGCTCAGAGAAGGTTGGGGGAGGGGACCCACTGGAACAGCTGTTGGGAGACAGATGGTAGCCTCCCGCAAGGCCATCCAGCGTGTTCTTTAACGTTGGGTTGTTTTACCTCTGAGCGGCACTTTTTTGCGCACCATGGGCTAAATGGTCAGGTCACATGGACCCCGAAGGCTCAGAGATGGTTGGGGGAGGAAACCCACTGGAACAGCTGTTGGGAGACAGATGGTAGCCTCCCGTCAAGGCCATCCAGCGTGTTCTTTAACGTGCACAGGGGATGGCTCTCCCACACACGGGGCCACGGCTTAACGTCCAATCCGACGGACGGCGGCCTTTCCAAGCCCATCGGTGTCCCCTACTGACCGTGGGCAGGGAGGGGGAATTTTGCGGAGATAAATCTCAACGCTGACCCAGCTGGGACTCGAACCTGGGAACTGAAGATTTCGAGCCTGGCGCGCTACCGACTGAGCCACCCCCGCCCCTGCATCAGCCTTAACATGGCCCTATACGAATAAATCCAGTGGATTCAAATCGGGAGAGCATGAAGGCCATGCAGTTGATCCACCTCTATCAATCCAACGGGCTTGATACGATGGACATCACCCAGGAACGATGAGATTTTTGTCCAAAATATGGATACCCCAATTACGTCGTCACAGACATGCAAATTAACTTGGCGTCGTACATTTTGACAGGCTTGCTTACTCTCACTCTCCTAATGTGCCATAGGGGCGGGGTGGCTTAGTCGGTAGCGCGCCAGGCTCGTAATCTGTACTTCCCAGGTTCGAGTCCCAGCTGGGTCAGCGTTGAGATTTATCTCCGCAAAATTCCCCCGCCCTGCCCATGGTCAGTAGGGGACACCGATGGACTTGGAAAGACCGCCGTCTGTCGGATGGGGCGTTAAGCCGTGGCCCCGTGTGCGGGCGAGCCATACCCTGTGCACGTTAAAGAACACGCTGGATGGCCTTGACGGGAGGCTACCATCTGTCTCCCAACAGTTGTTCCAGTGGGTCCCCTCCCCCAACCTTCTCTGAGCCTTCGGGGTCCATGTGACCTGGCCATTTAGCCCATGATGTGCAAAAAAGTGCCGCTCAGAGGTAAAACAACCCAACGGTAAAGAACACGCTGGATGGCCTTGACGGGAGGCTACCATCTGTCTCCCAACAGCTGTTCCAGTGGGTCCCCTCCCTCAACCTTCTCTGAGCCTTCGGGTCCATGTGACCTGGCCATTTAGCCCATGGTGTGCAAAAAAGTGCCGTTCAGAGGTAAAACAACCCAACCCAACCTGTATACGATGAGCATTTCATTAATAATTCTTTCGAATTATATCTCTCTAATTTACACCTGAATTGCAAATTCACTGTGCACATTTATTAACGTAATTAACGAATTGGCAAAATGAAAAGTCAACTTTTCTATCCAAAAATACCTTTACATCACGAACGAAAATTCTCCGATATGTTAAAGCAGCACGCTCTATTTAAAATCCCTTGACATCCTCCGAATACTTTTTCATTACTTTATAACATTTCTTTAACTCAAAAGTATCTAAATTAACTCAGAGAAATTTTTATCCTTACAAAATTATTCTCTAATTTGCAGCTAACGTATGGCCAATGGAGATATAAAAAAGTTTCTTTTTTACCCCCATTCAAAGAAGAAACGAAGTAAATCTTCCAAAGGTCGTTAACCATCATCCGAGTGCTGATCTTTTCCCTTTTCTTCTTCTTTCCTCTTCGTTCTCTCTCTCTGCCAGCCTTCCTCGCTTCTAGATTTGTAATTAACTTCAGTCATTTCAATTTCGTTAAAACTTTTGTTTTACACTTCTTTCTCCAAGTCCAACTGTTAAAAAGAGTTTTTTTTTTCCACACGCCAATTCCCTCTATTTTGATCTGGTGCCAGAAGTCAAGCAACGTTACCGTCCGAGAGTATTGTATATTGCCATTGTTTAGCTGTTTAGATTCTGTTGGAGACTCCCAACACTTTCCTTAGAGAATGCGAAGGTTGGACTGTTTAGCACCATGGGCTAAATGGCCAGGTCACATGGACCCCGAAAGCTCAGAGAAGGTTGGGGGAGGGGACCTACTGGAACAGCTGTTGGGAGACAGATGGTAGCCTCCCGTCAAGGCCATCCAGCGTGTTCTTTAACGTGCACAGGGTATGGCTCTCCCACACACGGGGCCACGGCTTAACGTCCCATCCGACTGACGGCGGCCTTTCTCAACCTTATCGGTGTCCCCTACTGACCGTGGGCAAGGAGGGGAATTTTTCGGAGATAAATCTCAACGCTGACCCAGCTGGGACTCGAACCTGGGAACAACAGATTACGAGACTGGCGCGCTACCGACTGAGCCACCCCCGCCCCACTGGCCCCTCAATGAATTGACTTTGGAGATTATATTATTTATGGGATATATTATTTATTATCCCACTTTAACCTCTTATGTGTAACAACCCCAAGATATTTGACTGAATCACTCCAAGCAATGGGAATATCTTGTAAATGGAGGCAAGTGGGATTCGTAATGTGCTTTCCAGTAAAAAATATGGAAGAACTCTTATCAGAGTTAATCTTTATCTTCCATTTTTCGTACCATGTGCCCAATTAAACCCCCCACCGGCATCTCTCAGCTATTTAAAGACGACTCTCTTGGAATCATGGCCCCAATACTACCATAACTTTTCCAACACCTGGTAGAGTCCGTGCCACGACGTGTTGCTGCTGTTGTGACTATGAAAGGTGGACTCACACGTTATTTGGTGGTGGGTATAGTAAATTGTCTTTTCAATATATTAATATATAAATACAGTCTCGGATTTAGAAAAAAATAAAGGGGGATGAAGTGAACCAAATGCAGAAAATTAATATAAGGGGATACCAATCCCCAGTGATGATGCACAGAACCAGCCAGGTCTAGCACCTAATGTCCGACCCCGCCTTCTCGTGGTGCAGGCCGTTAGTACCTTTCAAAAGAGATATTCTCTTTTGGAAGGGAACGGAAGGGGAGGGCTGCCAGTTCAGTATGGCCTACTGATCTGGTCATCTATGGCCACTTTTTTCTTTTTTTTCAACCCTGCTGAGGAGTGGTCAACTTCACAGGGTCCTGGTGCTGACCATTTATACCTACTAGACTGGACTTGTTTATGGATTTGAGCTTGATTATGGATCCTGGACTTGCTGCACTGGTGGGCCTCTGTTGAGGGAGAGTCTGCCGCTGTGTTTTCTGTTTGCTTCTGGGTTGCCAGCTCTAAGTGAACAGAGGCATGGGATACCTTATATCAGCTGGTGGATAATCCTAATCAGAGACAGTCGCAGGTACCTGAACCTTACTTAGCTAGATGGGCATCGTCAAGCCTAAACTGGAGTAATGTGTCTCAGGCAGGCCATATGGTTCTTGAAAAAGTCCACTTGAAAAGGTGGTGCCTGAAGTTCCTACCAGCATCGCTGATTTCAGCCTTTAGCAGAGGAGGAACGGGTCTTTGCCCCATGCCTGCGATCAGGGGGCTGTTTGATATTGTTGGCCCTACCAATCTCAATAAACCTAATTTTTTTAAAAATCCTACTAATCATTTTCTCTCTGGAGGAACGTGGAACGTGAGGACATTACATAGAGATTATTCTCTTGATGTCCTCATGCAGGAATTCCAGCGCTATAACCTAGATATTCCAGGCTTGCAAGAGACCAGATGGACAGGTAAAGGTGAGATACTTAGAAATAACTTTAAATTTCTCTTTACAGGGAGGGAGGATGGAAAGCATCACCAAGGCGTGGGTCTGCTGCTCAGCAGACATGCTAGTGATGCTCTTCTAGGATATGAGTACATTAATGAAAGGTTTCTTACAGCAAAATTTCAGACAAGAATTAAAGACTTGAATGCTATCTGCTGTTATGCCCCCACTGAGGATTCTGATGAGGATGAGAAGGATAGGTTTTACGGACAACTTCAGGATATTTTGAATTCTGTCAAGAAAGGAGATATTACCCTTGTTCTTGGTAACTTCAATGCCAAAGTTGATACGACTCTGACCTTTGGGGAGGAGTAATAGGCCCTTTTGGTATTGGTAGCTGCAATGGCAATGGGCAACGTCTCCTAAAGGTAAGTAAACTAAATGGTTTCAGAATAACTAACACATATTACAAACACCGCGACATACATAAACACACATGGGTTTCACCTGATGGGCTTCATAAGAATATGATTGATTATATATTAATTAACAGCAAATGGGCTAGTTCTGTTAGAAATTAACAGGGCATATAGGGGAGCTGAAATTGGATCTGACCATTACCTTGTTAAAAGTGTCTTGCAACTTAAACTTAAAAAGTGTTGTGCTAGGGTTAAAAAATTTACCTTTAATACTGAAGCTCTGAAAGACCCTGTAATAGCCAAAGCTTACCATGATAGGTTACTTAGTCATTATGACAGTCATGGTTTGCTTAATACTGAAGTTGAGGAAGAATGGGGCCGTTTTAAACAGGCTTTTTTGGAAACTAACAGTACTCTTTTAGGGAAAAAGGAGCAGAGGAGGCAGAATTATTTAAGTGATAAGGCACTTGAGCTTATTTCAGAAAGAAGGAACTGCAGGAATGTCCTTAATCAGTACCCTACTAGTCCTAATAGAAAGCATTACAAAGAACTTAATAAACGTGTAAAGGGTCAGTTAGCTACTGATAAGAATCTTTGGCTTGATGGCCTGGTTGACAAAGCTGAGGAAGCAGTTAGACAGCACAACAGCAGAGAGCTGTACCAGATAGTTAATGTTTTGTGTGGTAGAAAACGAACAGGTATAGAGGGATTGAAGGATAAACAAGGCAAGGTTATAGAAGGTGAGGATTCTGTCATGGCTAGGTGGGCTGTGCATTTCAGTGATGTTCTAAACAATGTGGTTAGTTCTACTCCATTGTTTGCAATGATGATAGATGCATTGTTGGCTTTAATGTTGGCCCTATAACACAATCTGACGTTAGTTTGGCTCTTTCTAAACTTAAACTTCATAAATCCCCAGGGGTGGATGAAATTACTACGGAAATGCTTACAGCTGGGAATGTTTCAGTTACCATTTGGATGACTGAAATTTTGAATAACATTTATGATAAAGGCATGGTTCCTAAAGATTTTACCAGAGCTATTATTATCCCTATTTTCAAAAAAGGTGATCGCAGTTCTTGTGATAACTATAGGGATATCAGCCTACTCTCCGTTCCAGGTAAAGTTCTTTCCATGATTGTGCTTAATAGAATTAAGAATCTGGTTGACAGGCAATTGCGTGATGAGCAATGTGGATTCAGAAGTGGTAGGGGATGTGTAGATCAGATATTTTCACTTAGGCAGATTCTTGAGAAATGTTTAGAGTTTCAGAAACCTTTGGTTGCTAGTTTTGTTGATTTCAAAAAGGCTTTCGATTCTGTTGATCGTCATAATTTGTGGTTGATTGTGAGATCATATGGTATACCAGACAAGTTAGTTAACATAATGAAAGCTCTCTATAATAACACTGAGTCATGTGTGAGGGTTGGTAAGTCTTGTAGCAATTGGTTTAGCATTACTTCTGGTGTTCGACAAAGGTGCATTTTGTCTCCTTTTCTCTTTAGCTTGGTTATTGATTATGTTATGCGAAATTCACTTCAAGGGAAAGCTTTTGGCCTTAAATGGGCTGGAGATACGAAAATTTCTGATTTAGATTATGCTGATGATTCAGCCCTTTTGGCAAATGATGTTGATGAGATGAACTCTTTCATTCGAACTGTTGATGAGACTGGTAGTACAGTAGGTTTGGTTATAAACAGAGAGAAAACTAAAGTGATGAAAATTGGTCAGGCAGGTTGTGATTCAGTTAATCTGAATGGTTGCAGTCTTGAGCAGGTGTCACAGTTTAATTACCTTGGGAGCTGCGTAACTGATACTGGTGATGTGCGGCATGAGATTAACAGACGAATAGGTATTGCTGCCGGGACTTTTAAGAATCTATGGAGATTGTGGAGAAATAGGCGAATACACCTAAAGACTAAAATTAGACTGTATAATAGTTTGATTCTTTCTAGGGTTAGTTATGGTAGGGAAACTTGGACTCTGTGTAAACAAGATAACAGGAAACTAGATGCTTTTGATTCTAGATGCTTACGCAGTATCTTGGGTATTAGGTGGTTTAACTTTGTAATTAATGATGAGGTTAGGCAAAGGAGGCTGCAACCTCCTTTAAGCAGCATATTGTGCAGAGAGAGACTCCGCTGGTTTGGCCATGTTGCCCGTATGGATAATTATAGATTGGCGAATAGGGTTATGAACAGTGTGCCTAGAGGCCTCAGAAGGAGGGGGAGACCTAGGATGCGGTGGACAGACAATGTCAAACAGGACCTTGTTAGAATTGGTGCACAGTGGCCGGATGCAGCAGATGTAGCTCAGGACAGATATGCTTGGAGAATTAAACTGCGCGGTCTGGTTGGATCTCCGTAGCCCATGGCTGCTTGATGATGATGATGATGATGATGATGACAAACTCATTACAGTATAATGTTTTCCCTGCATTTCAGAGGTCTTGAAAAAAATGCCTGAAATATGCGACGTGTGAAAAAATAGGCGAATAATCCTAAATATTAAAATTAGACTGTATAATAGTTTGGTTATTTTTAAGGTTAGTTATGGTAGCGAAACATGGACCCTTTGTAAGAAGGATAACAGGAAACTTGATGCCTTTGATTCTAGGGGCGGGGGTGGCTCAGTCGGTAGCGCGCCAGGCTCGTAATCTGTAGTTCCCAGGTTCGAGTTCCAGCTGGGTCAGCGTTGAGATTTATCTCTGCAAAATTTCCCGCCCTGCCCATGGTCAGTAGGGGACACCGATGGGCTTGGAAAAGCCACCGTCCGTCTGATGGGACGTTAAGCCATGGCCCCCGTGTGTGGGAGAACTATACCCTGTGCACGTTAAAGAACACTCTGGATGGCCTTGACGGGAGGCTACCATCTGTCTCCCAACAGCTGTTCCAGTGGGTCCCCTCCCTCAACCTTCTCTGAGCCTTCGGGGTCCATGTGACCTGGACATTTAGCCCATGGTGTGCAAAAAAGTGCCGCTCAGAGGTAAAACAACCCAACCCATGGCCGAGTGGTTAGCGCGTTTGGCTACTGATCTAAGGGACCTGGGTTCGAACCCCGGGTAACGCATTGCTGTTTGTGTCGTTTTTCTGCTGAGGGCCTGCCATCCTCACAGACTTTCACCCATGGCATATAAACTGACACGCTCCTGTCAGACCTCTGTGGCAAGCAGCTGCTTGAGGGGATATTTACTATTTAATTTTTTTATCGTTAAATTAACATCCTTATAGTATATTTTGTAAGTATTGCTGGAATCAGGTTTCCTGTTACTTATTTTTTAGAAATAATTGGGTACTGAATGCTAAAATTGTTTAAAATATTGTTAAGACAGATGAACGTGCTGCAATGAATTTATGATAAACGTGTCATGAACGCTCGCGTATGCTTCTGCGTGAGAATTACGTAACCAACGAATTAGAACGAATAACCTAGCTGAAAAATAAGAAAGATGGAATGGTTATGTTGGAGTTATTGATATGTGAATGGAGGCTTTGGGTTGTTTTACCTCTGAACGGCACTTTTTTGCACACCATGGGCTAAATGGCCAGGTCACATGGACCCCGAAGGCTCAGAGAAGGTTGGGGGAGGGGACCCACTGGAACAGCTGTTGGGAGACAGATGGTAGCCTCCCGTCAAGGCCATCCAGCGTGTTCTTTAACGTTGGGTTGTTTTACCTCTGAGCGGCACTTTTTTGCACACCATGGGCTAAATGGCCAGGTCACATGGACCCGAAGGCTCAGAGAAGGTTGGGGGAGGGGACCCACTGGAACAGCTGTTGGGAGACAGATGGTAGCCTCCCGTCAAGGCCATCCAGCGTGTTCTTTAACGTTGGGTTGTTTTTCCTCTGAGCTGCACTTTTTTGCACACCATGGGCTAAATGGCCAGGTCACATGGACCCGAAGGCTCAGAGAAGGTTGGGGGAGGGGACCCACTGGAACAGCTGTTGGGAGACAGATGGTAGCCTCCCGTCAAGGCCATCCAGCGTGTTCTTTAACGTTGGGTTGTTTTACCTCTGAGCGGCACTTTTTTGCACACCATGGGCTAAATGGCCAGGTCACATGGACCCGAAGGCTCAGAGAAGGTTGGGGGAGGGGACCCACTGGAACAGCTGTTGGGAGACAGATGGTAGCCTCCCGTCAAGGCCATCCAGCGTGTTCTTTAACGTGAACAGGGTATGTCTCTCCCGCACACGGGGCCACGACTTAACGTCCCATCCGACGGACGGCGGCCTTTCCAAGCCCATCAGTGTCCCCTACTGACCGTGGGCAGGACGGGGAATTTTGCGGAGATAAATCTCAACGCTGACCAAGCTGGGACTCGAACCTGGGAACTACAGATTACGAGCATGGCGCGCTACCGACTGAGCCACCCCCGCCCCGGATCGTAAGTTTAAGTAAATATATGACAATGATAATTGCAAACAATGCAGTTTATTACAAAAACATGGATGAAGTTATTTATACAAACCAAGTCAACAGGCACGAAAATCTATATCAATATAAAGATAAACTTTCAGAAGAATCCATTATCTTATTTCTATTCACACCCAAATCACAAAACAAGGCTAATATCATTCGATGAATAATAAAATCATGTTTGTAAACAAATATGCAATCTATCTAGAGTAACCTTACTAATTCTTATAAACAAACTAAATCCTATCATACATCAAGTAACGATTTCTTCCTTGAGAAAACTTAAGAAAAATTCTGTCTATTCGACTAACGTTTACCTCTTCATTTTCACATTTCCAAATTGTCTCTTGAATACACTTATCCCTCGATTTACATGGTACTCAGTTCACACAATTTTGGCTTTGCAGGGTCAAAAAATGCAACCAGTTTCGATTTACACGGTACTGACTGAGACGTACATAGAAAGGAAATCTCAGTCAGTACCGTGTAAATCGAAACTGGTTGCATTTTTTGACCGCGTTGTTGTTGTTGGGTTGTTTTTCCTCTGAGCTGCACTTTTTTGCACACCATGGGCTAAATGGCCAGGTCACATGGACCCCGAAGGCTCAGAGAAGGTTGGGGGAGGAGACCCACTGGGACAGCTGTTGGGAGACAGATGGTAGCCTCCCCGTCAAGGCCATCCAGCGTGTTCTTTAACGTGCACAGGGCATGGCTCTCCCGCACACGGGGCCACGGCTTAACGTCCCATCCGACGGACGGCGGCCTTTCCAAGCCCATCGGTGTCCCCTACTGACCGTGTGCAGGGCGGGGAATTTTGCGGAGATAAATCTCAACGCTGACCCAGCTGGGACTCGATCCTGGGAACTACAGAATACGAGCCTGGCGCGCTACCGACTGAGCCACCCCTGACTGAGCCCCATTTCTTTATGGAAAATAGATATATGTTAATTACATAGAAAAATTGGCATGTTAGAAGAAGTTTTTAAAAATTTTCAGACAGTGCAAAAATATGCGGACAAACTTCAAGACTAAACTTTGGCTTCATAATAGATTTATTTTCTGAAAAAAAAAATTGTCTCACTTCTCGTTACAGGAAACTTTAAGAGGAAATGCATACAAACTCTCATTTAAAAGCTGCAGTTTCCCTGTTTTTTTTATCCCATCATATCTCAACTGATAAAACGCTAGAATGAAAAATAATGATTAAAAAATGCAATTTAGAGTGAATGCGATTTTCCCGCAGAAAGTAATATGTCAGAATGGGGACACTGAACGTCACTTGCTGAAATGTTTTCTAACTTCCAACATCGTTCAGTTTCCACGAACGTGGCTTTATTCGTAATTTTTTTTTTTCAATTTCTGTGATTTCTTTTCCTTTTCGTATCATTTAATAATGCTTCCCGTATGCAGGAATCTCAGTTGACTAAATCGATTTCTGAAAATTTTCGCTTTCGTGTAACAAAAGACTTTTTCTCCGTATTAAATATCAGAAAAGTTTTTTTTTCAACGTGCACTGAATCAAATTTGACTGAATAATTTTTTTTTTCCTTGCAGAAATATCTCTCGAAGTGACTCATATTGATTTTTTTTTTCTACCGCCGTTACTTGTCTCTCTTCTGATAATACGAATATTTGGCATAAAAAAAAAAGCATTTGTTTCTGTGTTCTCCAAGCACTTGGGTTTCTTTCTAGCTTTCTTCGCATTATCTTTGGGGCGGGGGTGGCTCAGTCGAAAAAACGTCATGAATGAAACGTCAATGAAACACGTCATAGAGAGGATCTGAGTATACCTAAGTGTCGATTGTCAATTGGGCAGAGATCTATCAAATACAATGCAGTAAAAATTTGGTCTGAATTTCCTGATGATGTTAAAAATGCAAAATCTTTAAAATTATTTAAAATCAAATGTAGAACGTTTCTTCTTACAAAGCAATGAAACCTTCTTCTATGTATCAGTGTAATATGTCTCATAACCATTTGACCTTTTATACTATTGAATTATTGTACTATTTGAATTATTGTATACTTTACTGTTGTCATAATTGAACTAAAGGAAATAGGGAGCATTAACTAAAAATAAGCGTCAGCTTACTATGCTCTCCTTTTTTGTTTCGCCTTTCCTATTAAACACCAATATTTAATATGATTGTTATTTACCTTTTCTGATGCAATTGATATTTCTCAGCTATTTCACTTCTCAATTTTTCTCATGTGTATATTAATTGTTATTAGATAATTATGCTATGTAAATGTATATTGTATTGACTGGCGGAATAAAATAATAATAATTATTATTATTATAAGCGAATACTACACCCACCAACATTCGTAAGATTCAGGTCTTACAGAACAAGATTTTGAGAACTGCGGTCGATGCCCCCTGGTTTGTCACTAACAGGCAATTCCATAAAGACCTGGGCATCGACCATAATATATATACACATACAAAACGAACCTAGAAAAGATTATTTTTTTCCAGGCTGTAAGCAATAATCCCAATGAGATTATTTCTTCTCCGATTCTTTACGATCATACTGTTTTGAACAAGTACAAGAGGCCTAAAACGGTAGCGTTCTCTGAGGAGACCTACCCGTTTTAGGTTTCTTATACAATTTTACTGCTATTTTTAGCTTTTCTTATGTTTGCCCTTAGGGGCCCACCTAAGGGTGGTTTACTTATATATTTTGATCTTAATCATGCCAAATAGGCATATCTTTATGATGGAGATGGTTAGTAGTAAAATTATTACCTGGTACATCGAATATGATTATACGATCTACGGAACTGCACAATTAATACTCTCTTTTATCCGGTCTCGGCTCAACCGGCTTCCGCTTTAACCGGTCGTTCCAAGAAGCGGAAGCAAGTCACCGCGTGTTTTGTTTATAATACAGTACATGTTTGCCTCAGTTCCTCTTTGTGAATATTACAATATACAATGTACTGTGCGAATACATTAGTGTGTGTTGTGATCTATTAATTATTGTGTGAAACAAAATGAGCGGTTGCAAACGTAAGCGTAATGTCGTTACGATGGAGAGGAAATTAGAAGGTTAGAAACTATTGACAAAGGTGATCCAGTAAAAGCATATTTCTGATGAAACAGGTGTTGATAAAAGCACGGCAAATGACTGGAGAAGGAATAAAAAATCTTTACAAGATTTTTGCACTCAAATGAAATTGTCGATGATGCACTTTGGTTATGGTACATGCAAGAGCGTCGAAAAGGAATGCCAATCAATGGGCCAATCTTGAAAGAAAAAACATTAATCCTTCATTTTAAAATCGATAAGGGGGGAGATCTTTCAGCAAGCGAGGGATGGCTTTCTCGCTGTAAAAACAGCATGAGTTGGGTTGGGTTGTTTTACGTCTGAGGGCACTTTTTTGCACACCATGGGCTAAATGGCCAGGTAACATGAACCCCGAAGGCTCAGAGAAGGTTGGGGGAGGGGACTCACTGGAACAGCTGTTGGGAGAGAGATGGTATCCTCCCGTCAAGGCCATCCAGCGTGTTCTTTAACGTTGGGTTGTTTTACCTCTGAGCGGCACTTTTTTGCACACCATGGGCTAAATGGCCAGGTCACATGGACCCCGAAGGCTCAGAGAAGGTTGGGGGAGGGGACTCACTGGAACAGCTGTTGGGAGACAGATGGTATCCTCCCGTCAAGGCCATCCAGCGCGTTCTTTAACGAGCACAGGGTGTGGCTCTCCCGCACACGGGGCCACGGCTCAACGTCCCATCCAACAGACGGCGGCCTTTCCAAGCCCATCGGTGTCCCCTACTGACCGTGGGCATGGAGGGGGAATTTTGCGGAGATAAATCTCAACGCTGACCCAGCTGGGACTCGAACCTGGGAATTACAGATTACGAGCCTGGCGCGCTACCGACTGAGCCACCCCCGCCCCAAAAAACAACATAATGTTCATTACCTTGGTGTTTGTGGTGAGAAATTGTCAGCTGATACTTTAGCAGCAAAGAAATTTTCAGAAAAACTTTTAATGCTTATTAAAGAAAAAGGCCTATGCGCAGAACAAATCTACAAAGTGGATGAGACTGGGTTAAATTTTAAACTTCTTCCAACGAAAACGTTTTTGACAGCGCAAAAAACCTCAACATCAGTATTTAAAACAAACAAAGAAAGAATCACTCTGGCTGAGTGGGGGCGGGGGTGGCTCAGTCGGTAGCGCGCCAGGCTCGTAATCTGTAGTTACCAGGTTCGAGTCCCAGCTGGGTCAGCGTTGAGATTTATCTCCGCAAAAATTCCCCGCCCTGCCCACGGTCAGTAGGGGACACCGATGGGCTTGGAAAGGCCGCCGTCCGTCGGATGCGACGTTAAGCCGTGGCCCCATGTGCGGGAGAGCCATACCATGTGCACGTTAAAGAACACGCTGGATGGCCTTGACGGGGGGCTACCATCTGTCTCCCAACAGCTGTTCCAGTGGGTCCCCTCCCCCAACCTTCTCTGTGCCTCCGGGATCCATGTGACCTGGCCATTTAGCCCATGGTGTGGAAAAAAGTGCCGCTCACAGGTAAAACAACCCAACCCTGGCTGTGTGTACAAATGCTACAGGTACGCACGAACTTCCTCTTTTTGTAATAGGGAAATCAGCAAAACCCCGAGCATTCCAGCATTTAAATTTAGCTGCTCTGCCAGTTTACTACAAAGCTCAAATTTCTGCTTGGATAGACTCGTATTTTTTTAAAGAGTGGTTCTTTACAGAATTTATTTCAAGAGTGAAAAACCACTTGACAATTCTTGAAATGCCTGTAAAGGCCCTACTCATTCTCGACAATGCCCCAACACACCCAAGCGAACTCATTTTTGACAACATAAAAGCCATGTTTTTGACACGTAATGTAACATCTTTAGTGCGACCAACGGATCAAGGGGTACTTGTAAGTTTAAAAAGGGGATACAGGAGAAAGTTTCTTTCAGATATTCTAAAGCGAACCGAAAACGATGGGTTGGGTTGTTTTACCTCTGAGCGGCACTTTTTTGCAAACCACGGGCTAAATGGCCAGGTCACATGTACCCCGAAGGCTCAGAGAAGGTTGGGGGAGGGGACCCACTGGAACAGCTGTTGGGAGACAGATGGTAGCCTCCCGTCAAGGCCATCCAGCGTGTTCTTTAACGTGCACAGGGTATGGCTCTCCCGCACACGGGGCCACGGCTTAAGTCCCATCCGACGGACGGCGGCCTTTCCAAGCCCATCAGTGTCCCCTACTGACCGTGGGCAGGGCGGGGAATTTTGCGGAGATAAATCTCAACGCTGACCCAGCTGGGAGTCGAACCTGGGAACTACAGATTACGAGCCTGGCGCGCTACCGACTGAGCCACCCCCGCCCTTGCCAAGAAGGGAATGCAGAAGAAGCGGAGAATGAGAAAAAGAGAAAGAAGAGAAAGAAGAGAAAGTTAACCATATTGAAAGAAAAAAAGCTTTTGATGTTGCAGTAAGATACATTGAACAACAATAGGACACATCTGCGATTGATGTGATGTTTATTAAAAAAATGTTTATTTAGGAAACAGAAAAAAAATCACGGACTTTTTCAAGTGAGTGTTAATAAACTGTTAATATTATACAACAAATTATCAATTAAAATACAGTACAGTTAGTATTTTTGACATTTGCCGTTTTTATTTATTTTCTGACACAATTTCACGATTAACCAGCCTTTCGTTTATCCGGACAGGAATCCGGTCCCGTAAGGGCCGGATAAGAGTGAATCTACTCTAATAATACAAAAAGTAAATTAAAATATTACTAGAAAATTAAATTTTTTGCATTAAAATTCAATTGGTAGTTGTATAATTTTTAAAAAGTTAGCAATTAAAGTTAAATATTTAATAATATTTAATTAACATTAATAAGTATATTATTTTGTTTTGATAGCTTAAAATTTAAATTTTTAAATAAATTAAATCTCTTAACTTTTACTCCCATTTAATTTCGCATCATACCATTAGTGTCATATGATATCGGTTAATGGTCCCTCGAATGACCCTTAAGTGACCTCATCTGATTAACAAAATCTGAGGGGCGGGGGTGGCTCAGTCGGTAGCGCGCCAGGCTCGTAATCTGTAGTCCCCAGGTTCGAGTCCCAGCTTGGTCAGCGTTGAGATTTATCTCCGCAAAATTCCCCGCCCTGTCCACGGTCAGTAAGGGACACCGATGGGCTTGGAAGGCCGCCGTCCGTCGGATGGGACGTTAAGCCATGGCCCCGTGTGCGGGAGAGCCATACCTTTTGCACGTTAAAGAACACGCTGGATGGCCTTGACGGGAGGCTACCATCTGTCTCCGAACAGCTGTTCCAGTGGGTCCCCTCCCCCAACCTTCTCTGAGCCTTCGGGGTCCATGTGACCTGGCCATTTAGCCCATGATGTGCAGAAAAGTGCACATCATGGGCACACGGGGCCACGGCTTAATGTCCCATCCGACGGACGGCGGCCTCTCCAATCCCATCGGTGTCCCCTACTGACCGTGGGCAGGGCGGGGAATTTTTGCGGAGAATTCTCGGCAGATGTGATTATCAAATAATTCCTATTATGACAGTTGTTGTTGATGTTAAATAAGAAAACGAATTTTTATTTTCTTTAAAACTACCTCCTAATATTTTATTCTAATGATTATTTTTAATGCTACCTTAGTATGTGTGTGTGTGTATATGTATATATATATATACAGGGTGATTCAAAATTCTTGGGCCAAACTTTAAGGAGTGATAGAACACACCTAAACAAGCACATTTCATCATAAAATGCATGGTCGGAACTCAAGCGATGAAGCGCTAGAGGGCGCTTTCCAGTGAATACTTCTAAGCGCTGGTTTTCGCACTCGTCGTCATTTCTACCGTGGATTGCAGAACGGATGGATTGTTTCACGAATCATGAGATCGCAAAGATACCAATGCAATCGCTGAAAGGTTTTACAATCAGGCACGCGTCTGGTCGGAATGCGCTCGCGGTACAGTCTTTGGGCTTCCCTCGCATTCCCGTCTGCAGCTCCATACGTGAAATGCATGTCCGCCTTCTCCTGTTTCGTGAAACAATCCATCCGTTCTGCAATCCATGGTAGAAATGACGACGAGTGCGAAAACCTGCGCTTAAAAGTGTTCACTGACAAGCGCCCTCTAGCGCTTCACCGCTTGAGTTCTGACTATGCATTGTACGACGAAAAGTGCTTGTTTAGGTGTGTTCTATTACTCCTTAAAGTTTGGCCCAAGTGTTTTGAATCATCCTGTATATATACTGGTATAAAATAAAAATAAAATAAATACCCCCTCAAACAGCTGCTTGCCACAGAGGTCTGACAGAAGCCTGTCAGTTTATATGCCACAGTAGAAGGTCTGAGAGGATGGCAGGACCTCAGCAGAAAAACGACACATACATCCATGCATTACCCGGGACTCGAACCCAGGTCCCTTAGATTTCCAGCCAAGCGCGCTAACCATTGGGCCACGGGACGGCGAAAAATAAATACCCCCTCAAGCAGCTGCTTGCCACAGAGGTCTGACAGGAGCCTGTCAGTTTATGTGCCACAGTAGAAGATCTGAGAGGATGGCAGGGCCTCAGCAGAAAAACGACACACACATCCATGCCTAATCCGGGGCTCGAACCCAGGTCCCTTAGATCAGTAGCCAAGAGCAAATAGCAATTCCAGGCTGCTAATTTTCCCTTAGTCCTATTATCCTCTTATATCTACATAAACTATTCTGTAGCGTGCTAGGCTCGTAATATGCAATTCCAATTACGTTTAGAATTATCTCCGCAAAACTCATCTCCCTTCCCTTGATCAGAAATGGGACATCGATGGGCTGAAAAGGTCGCTGTCCGTCGAATGAGACCTTAAGCCATTTGCTCTTTGTGTCGCAGAGCATTCCTATGAATTTTGAAACACACTGTATTCTAACAGCTGTCCGTTGGACTTCCTTCCCGCACCTTCTGTGAGTTGGATTGGGTTGTTTTACCTCTGAGCGGCACTTTTTTGCACACCATGGGCTAAATGGCCAGGTCACATGGACCCCGAAGGCTCAGAGAAGGTTGGGGGAGGGGACCCACTGGAACAGCTGTTGGGAGACAGATGGTAGCCTCCCGTCAAGGCCATCCAGCGTGTTCTTTAACGTGCACAGGGTATGGCTCTCCTGCACATGGGGCCACGGCTTAACGTCCCATCCGACGGACGGCGGCCTTTCCAAGACCATCGGTGTCCCCTACTGACCGTGGGCAGGACGGAGAATTTTGCGGAGATAAATCTCAACGCTGACGCAGCTGGGACTCGAACCTGGGAACTACAGATTACGAGCCTGGTGCGCTACCGACTGAACCACCCCCGCCCCACCTTCTCTGAGTCCTTAGGGTCTTTGAAATCAGGTCATTTAATCCACTGTGCAAAAAACTGCCTCTCAGAGGTAAAAAATAACTCAACTGCTATTGCTGTTGTTTATTGAATCATTCTGTCCGTGGAAATTAATCATTATAGACGAAACACCAATAACAAAAGTAAAATAATACTACAGAAGTGATTGTGCCTCATATTTCTACCCAAAAATAGAATCCCGACGAAGTATGAGAACTGTACTTCTATAAAAGACTAACTGCTTTCGAGAAAATGAAGTCAGATACTTTTTCCACCTTCTTCGTAATATGGCAGCGATGAGCCTTGCCACTTAGGTGTTCTTTCCGGTATTTCGCGCGTTGCCTATCGTTGCGACCAATCCCTCCCTTCCCCCCCACCGTTTAAGCAACGTCCACCCATAAAAGAGTGCACGAGACTCCTGAAACAGGAGTCGCGTGAGGACCGTAATCTGGAGTGAGCGTGTCAATAGCATCAGACCATAAAACGCAGCAGGTACCCATCGCGCCATTTACAGAAGATTCCGGCATTCCCGTTAATGCTTCGTCGACGTTTATCCCACGTCAGGCAGTGCGAGAGATGCTTTCCCTGGTTTTATTTACCTCGTGCCCAAGTGATTTTGCTTTTCGCTCAATCAAGGAGAAGAAAAGAATAAAACGAGAAATAGCAAGTACAGTCGCTCAAAAAAGTATCCTAACACTATGGTTGATTACAGAATTCAGAAAATATCAGGCAACGTTTTTTTTTTAGAAATTAGTGATCTGGAAACCTTCGTGTTACGTGACACGAAGGTTGCCAGATCACTAATTTCTAAAAACAAATCGTTGCCAGATTTTTTTTGAATTCTGTAATCAACCATAGTGTCGGGTGACTCAGTCGGTAGCGCGGCAGGCTCGTAATCTGTAGTTCCCAGGTTCCAGTCCCAGCTGGGTCAGCGTTGAGATTTATCTCCGCAAAATTCACCGCCTTGCCCACGGTCGGTAGGGGACACCGATGGGCTTGGAAAGGCCGCCGTCCTTCGGATGGGACGTTAAGACGTGGCCCCGTGTGCGGGAGAGCCATACCCTGTGCACGTTAAAGAACACGCTGGATGGCTTTGACGGGATGCTACCATCAGTCTCCCAACATCTGTTCCAGTGGGTCCCCTCCCCCAACCTTCTCTGGGCCTTCGGGGTCCATGTGACCTGGCCATTTAGCCCATGGTGTGCAAAAAATTGCCGCTCAGAGGTAAACCAACCCAACGATAACGATCACGCTGGATGGTCTTAACGGGAGGCTACCATCTGTCTCCCAACAGCTGTTCCAGTGGGTCCCCTCCCCCAACCTTCTCTGGGTCTTCGGGGTCCATGTGACCTGGCCATTTAGCCCATTGTGTGCAAAAAATTGCCGTTCAGAGATAAACCAACCCAACGTTAAAGAACATGCTGGATGGCCTTGACGTGAGGCTACCATCTGTCTCCCAACAGCTGTTCCAATGGGTCCCATCCCCAACCTTCTCTGGGCCTTCGGGGTCCATGTGACCTGGCCATTTAGCCCATGGTGTGCAAAAAATTGCCGTTCAGAGGTAAACCAACCCAACGTTAAAGAACATGCTGGATGGCCTTGACGGGAGGCTACCATCTGTCTCCCAACAGCTGTTCCAGTGGGTCCCCTCCCCCAACCTTCTCTGGGCCTTCGGGGTCCATGTGACCTGGCCATTTAACCCATGGTGTGCAAAAAATTGCCGCTCAGAGGTAAACCAACCCAACGATAAAGATCATGCTGGATGGCCTTGACGGGAGGCTACCATCTGTCTCCCAACAGCTGTTCCAGTGGTTCCCCTCCCCCAACCTTCTCTGAGCCTTCGGGGTCCATGTGACCTGGCCATTTAGCCCATTGTGTACAAAAAATTGCCGCTCAGAGGTAAACCAACCCAACGTTAAAGAACACGCTGGATGGCCTTGACGGGAGGCTACCATATGTCTCCCAACAGCTGTTCCAGTGGGTCCCCTCCCCCAACCTTCTCTGGGCCTTCGGGATCCATGTGACCTGGCCATTTAGCCCATGGTGTGCAAAAAATTGCCGCTCAGAGGTAAACCAACCCAACGATAAAGATCACGCTGGATGGCCTTGACGGGAGGCTACCATCTGTCTCCCAACAGCTGTTCCAGTGGGTCCCCTCCCACAACCTTCTCTGGGCCTTCGGGGTCCATGTGACCTGGCCATTTAGCCCATGGTGTGTAAAAAATTGCCGCTCAGAGGTAAACCAACCCAACGATAAAGATCACGCTGGATGGCCTTGACGGGAGGCTACCATCTGTCTCCCAACAGCTGTTCCAGTGGGTCCCCTCCCCCAACCTTCTCTGAGCCTTCGGGGTCCATGTGACCTGGCCATTTAGCCCATTGTGTACAAAAAATTGCCGCTCAGAGGTAAACCAACCCAACGTTAAAGAACAAGCTGGATGGCCTTGACGGGAAGCTACCATCTGTCTCCCAACAGCTGTTCCAGTGGGTCCCCTCCCCCAACCTTCTCTGGGACTTCGGGATCCATGTGACCTGGCCATTTAGCCCATGGTGTGCAAAAAATTGCCGCTCAGAGGTAAACCAACCCAACGATAAAGATCACGCTGGATGGCCTTGACGGGAGGCTACCATCTGTCTCCCAACAGCTGTTCCAGTGGGTCCCCTCCCCCAACCTTCTCTGGGCCTTCGGGGTCCATGTGACCTGGCCATTTAGCCCATGGTGTTCAAAATATTGCCGCTCAGAGGTAAACCAACCCAACGATAAAGATCACGCTGGATGGCCTTGACGGGAGGCTACCATCTGTCTCCCAACAGCTGTTCCAGTGGGTACCCTCCCCCAACCTTCTCTGGGCCTTCGGGGTCCATGTGACCTGGCCATTTAGCCCATGGTGTGCAAAAAATTGCCGCTCAGAGGTAAACCAACTCAACGATAAAAACACGCCGGATGGCCTTGACGGGAGGCTACCATCTGTCTCCCAACAGCTGTTCCAGTGGGTCCCCTCCCCCAACCTTCTCTGGGCCTTCGGGATCCATGTGACCTGGCCATTTAGCCCATGGTGTGCAAAAAATTGCCGCTCAGAGGTAAACCATCCCAACGATAAAGATCACGCTGGATGGCCTTGACGGGAGGCTACCATCTGTCTCCCAACAGCTGTTCCAGTGGGTCCCCTCCCTCAAACTTCTCTGAGCCTTCAGGGTTCAAGTGACCTAGCCATTTAGCCCATGGTGTGCAAAAAAGTGCCGCTCAGAGGTAAAACAACCCAACGATAAAGATCACGCTGGATAGCCTTGACGGGAGGCTACCATCTGTCTCCCAACAGCTGTTCCAGTGGGTCCCCTCCCCCAACCTTCTCTGAGCCTTCGGGGTCCATGTGACCTGGCCATTTAGCCCATGGTGTGCAAAAAAGTGCTGCTCAGATGTAAAACAACCCAACCCAACCTGGACTTGTTTGCTGCTACGATTAAGGACCATTTTTCCGTTGCAGAGGATATGCAATTCTCTACTCTGCTGAAATATCTTCACTCTTCATCTCTGTCCGTACTATGGACTATGAAAAACCATGAGGACTTGAAACAAGGAAATTTAAATGCAGGATTAAATTATCTGAATAGTAACTCACAAAATTATCCATCGGAAATGTCGTTTAAGTTTAAAAAAAGAAATTCCTTCTAGGACCATACAAAGGTATCTAGGGTCTACTACAGCTTTTCAGATATTTTTTGTTTGAAATTGAAATAAAATTATCTGTATTTCTAAATTCTTATTTTCATTCATTATAAGAAAAGGCAAAGTTCACAATATATATATGAGTACAATTCTTAGTTTAGGAATGCACATTGGTCCGATGGTACAATTACTGTATCTCCGGCAACACTGCTGCTTCAAACATTAAATTCCATTATTTAGAAACGTTTTGGAAAGCAAGAACAGATAGAAAAACCAATCTCTTGAAAGCACATATGGAATAAATTGACTTTTCCCAAAAAAACTTTCTTCATTACTTGATAAATGCAGTTGTTTGGGTTGTTTCACCTCTGAGCAACAGTTTTGGCACACCATGGGCTAAATGGCCAGGTCACATGGACCCCGAAGGCTCAGAGAAGGTTGGTGAAGGGGACCCACTGGAACAGCTGTTGGGAGACAGATGGTGGCTTCCCGTCAAGGCCATCCAGCGTGTTCTTTAACATTGGGTTGTTTTACCTCTGAGCGGCAGTTTTTTTGCACACAATGGGCTAAATGGCCAGGTCACATGGACCCCGAAGGCTCAGAGAAGGTTGGGGGAGGGGACCCACTGGAACAGCTGTTGGGAGACAGATGGTAGCCTCCCGTCAAGACCATCCAGCGTGTTCTTTAACGTTGGGTTGTTTTACCTCTGAGCGGCACTTTTTTGCACACCATGGGCTAAATGGCCAGGTCACATGGACCCCGAAGGTTCAGAGAAGGTTGGGGGAGGGGACCCACTGGAACAGCTGTTGGGAGACAGATGGTAGGTTCCCGTCAAGGCCATCCAGCGTGTTCTTTAACGTTGGGTTGGGTTGGGTTGTTTTACCTCTGAGCGACACTTTTTTGCACACCATGGGCTAAATGGCCAGGTCACATGGACCCCGAAGGCTCAGAGAAGGTTGGGGGAGGGGACCCACTGGAACAGCTGTTGGGAGACAGATGGTAGCCTCCCGTCAAGGCCATCCAGCGTGTTCTTTAACGTGCACAGGGTATGGCTCTCCCGCACACGGGGCCACAGCTTAACGTCCCATCCGACGGACGGCGGCCTTTCCAAGCCCATCGGTGTCCCCTACTGACCGTGGGCAGGGCGGGGAATTTTGCGGAGATAAATCTCAACGCTGACCCAGCTGGGACTTGAACTTGGGAACTACAGATTACGAGCATGGCGCGCTACCGACTGAGCCACCCCCGCCCCTTAACGTTGGGTTGTTTTACCTCTGAGGCGGCACTTTTTTGCACACAATGGGCTAAATGGCCAGGTCACATGGACCCCGAAAACTCAGAGAAGGTTGGGGGAGGGGACCCACTGGAACAGCTGTTGGGAGACAGATGGTAACCTCACGTCAAGGCCATCCAGCGTGTTCTTTAACGTGCACAGGGTATGGCTCTCCAGCGCAAGGGGCCACGGCTTAACGTCCCATCCGACGGACGGCGGCCTTTCGTAGCCCATCGGTGTCCCCTACTGACCTTGGGTAGAGCGGGAAATTTTTGCGGAGATAAATCTCAACGCTCACCCAGCTGGGACTCGAACCTGGGAACTACAGATTACGAGCCTGGCGCGCTACCGACTGAGCCACCCCCGCCCCTTTCATCTTAGGAATTTTAAACAGATTTGTACAGGAAATAACAATAACTTACATAATTTAGTAGGAAACATCCTGCTCCTGTCTTCACTAAAACTATTGCGCTGTCTCCTCGCTTCCAAAGCGTTCTCTCCTCTCCATCCTCCAAAACTGTTGTCATCTCTCCTCACTTCTAAACTGTTGTCTCGCTACTAAGACTGTTGCGATCTCTCCACACTTCAAAACCGTTCTCTATTCTCCACCCTCCAAAACTGTTGTGTTCTCTCCTCACTTCCAAACCATCGTGTCGCTTCTCCATCCTCCCTGCCCCTTTCTCTCTTGAACACAAAAGGCAGCTATCTAGAATCTGATTGGCCTCTGCAATTCTCTGTGCAAATAGAAGAAGGATGGCGGTGATAAGACATGAAAATCTGAATAGTTCTTGCCGCAATATCCTTGTCCCGAAACCACGTGACTGTCCGTTCGTGGGAATCATCGAGCAGCAGTCCAGAGGATTTCCCGGGGGCATCCAGTGTCGTACTGTTAGAGTCACACACTCTGACACTTAAAACGTGTTTTTTTTACCTTTCAGACTCTGAAACGTAAAAGACTCTGAGAGAGACTTTTACTGCTTTGCTTAGAAGAAAGGACACACCCCTTTGCGCAAGTTACTTCTGGTAGCTGGCTTCACCTTGGATTTTAAGAGCCATCTAGACAGGTAAATATCATTGCCCTGCTCTGCAGCACCTAAAATAGAATTGTCAGCCCAGATAATCACTCACATGGCGCCATAATGTCAGACAATAAAACTGAAGGCAACGTCGAAACGGTTTTAGGTGGATATGAAAATCTACGTAGAACACAATAGGATATCTTGAAAAGGCGTCCGTCCATTTGATAGGATGTTAAATCATAGCCCCTTGTGTGGGAGATCCATACCCTGTGCACGTTAATTTTGGGTTGTTTTACCTCTGAGCGGCACTTTTTTGCACACCATGGGCTAAATGGTCAGGTCATAAGGACCCGAAGGCTCAGAGAAGGATGGGGGAGGGGACCCACTGAAACAGCTGTTGGGAGACAGATGGTAGCCTCCCGTCAAGGCCATACAGTGTGTTCTTTAACGTGCACAGGGTATGGCTCTCCCGCACACAGGGCCACGGCTTAACGTCCCATCCGACGCCTTTACAAGTCCATCGGTGTCCCCTACTGACCATGGGCAGGGCGGGGAATTTTGCGGAGATAAATCTAAACACTGACATAGCTGGGACTCGAACCTGGGAACTATAGATTACGAGCCTGGCGCGCTATTGACTTAGCCACCCCCGCCCCCCTGTGCATGTTAAAGAACAACTGAATAAACTTGATGGGAGGATACCACCTTCTCCTTAACAGCTGTTCAGTGGATCTCCCCCCTCCCCCAAAAAAAAAAACTTCTCTGAACCTTCTCATTTATTATTTTTCAGTTTTCAATTCCTCAGCATCTGCTACTGTCGGTTCCATTCTGTTAACATTGAGAGGCAATATTGCATTTCAGCTAGTAGTTTTCAACTTCAGGGTTGGGTTGTTTTGCCTCTCATAGCACTTTTGTGCACATAATGAGCAAAATGGGATAACTTTCAATGCTCACTGAGGCGGGACTCGAATCTGTGAACGGCAGATTACGTCTGGCGCGGTACCGACTCAGTCACCCTTTCCCCTAAGCTGCATAAAATAATTTAGTCATGATACTAATTAATCTGTTTATGAACATTTTAAAATTTTGAAAAACTAAAAGTTACCATAAGCTGCATAAAATAATTTAGTCATTATACTAATTAATCTGTTTATGAACATTTTAAAATTTTGAAAAACTAAAAGTTACCATAAGCTGCATAAAATAATTTAGTCATTATACTAATTAATCTGTTTATGAACATTTTAAAATTTTGAAAAACTAAAAGTTACCATAAGCTGCATAAAATAATTTAGTCATTATACTAATTAATCTGTTTATGAACATTTTAAAATTTTGAAAAACTAAAAGTTACCATAAGCTGCATAAAATAATTTAGTCATTATACTAATTAATCTGTTTATGAACATTTTAAAATTTTGAAAAACTAAAAGTTACCAGTTTAATTTTACAAAACATTTCAGTTAATATAACTTTAAAAATAATTTTTTTCTCGTTTTTCAATACATGAATATTATTCTGTGTCTTTGAGGTCACAAAGAACCCAAAGACAGTATTCGGAACAGATAACGGATTCTCCAGTTAAATTCATCCAGCACGTTCTTAAGAGAAAAATAATCCTGAATTTAATACACAGCTTAACGCTCCATCCTGCCTTTCCATATCCAGCGTAGTCCCTTTTCTCACCTAAGAATAAATATCAACGTCGCCAATTGATCAAATCTTCCCTCCACTTTTGCGTCTTACAAAAAGAGCAACACATATTCTTCAAAGGTTGGGTTCGGTTGTTTTACCTCTGAGCGGCACTTTTTTTGCACACCATGGGCTAAATGGCCAGGTCACATGGATCCCGAAGGCTCAGAGAAGGTTGGGGGAGGCGACCCACTGGAACAGCTGTATGGAAACAGATGGTAGCCTCCCGTCAAAGCCATCCAGCGTATTCTTTAACGTTGTGTTGTTTTACCTCTGAGCGGCACTTTTTTGCACACCATGGGCTAAATGGCCAGGTCACATGGACCCCGAAGGCTCAGAGGTTGGGGGAGGCGACCCACTGGAACAGCTGTATGGAGATAGATGGTAGCCTCCCGTCAAGGCCATCCAGCGTGTTCTTTAACGTTGTGTTGTTTTACCTCTGAGCGGCACTTTTTTCCACACCATGGGCTAAATGGCCAGGTCACATGGACCCCGAAGGCTCAGAGACGGTTGGGGGAGGCGACCCACTGAAACAGCTGTATGGAGACAGATGGTAGCCTCCCGTCAAGGCCATCCAGCGTGTTCTTTAACGTTGTGTTGTTTTACCTCTGAGCGGCACTTTTTTGCACACCATGGGCTAAATGGCCAGGTCACATGGACCCCGAAGGCTCAGAGAAGGTTGGGGGAGGCGACCCACTGGAACAGCTGTATGGAGACAGCTGGTAGCCTCCCGTCAAGGCCTACCAGCGTGTTCTTTAACGTTGTGTTGTTTTACCTCTGAGCGGCACTTTTTTTCACACCATGGGCTAAATGGCCAGGTCACATGGACCCCGAAGGCTCAGAGACGGTTGGGGGAGATGACCCACTGGAACAGCTGTATGGAGACAGATGGTAGCCTCCCGTCAAGGCCATCCAGCGTGTTCTTTAACGTTGGGTTGTTTTACCTCTGAGCGGCCCTTTTTTGCACACCATGGGCTAAATGGCCAGGTCACATGGACCCCGAAGGCTCAGAGAAGGTTGGGAGAGGCGACCCACTTGAACAGCTGTATGGAGACAGATGGTAGCCTCCCGTCAAGGCCATCCAGCGTGTTCTTTAACGTTGGGTTGTTTTACCTCTGAGGGAAATTTTTGCACACCATGGGCTAAATGGCCAGGTCACATGGACCCCGAAAGCTCAGAGAATGTTGGGGGAGGCGACCCACTGGAACAGCTGTATGGAGACAGATGGTAGCCTCCCGTCAAGGCCATCCAGCGTGTTCTTTAACGTTGTGTTGTTTTACCTCTGAGCGGCACTTTTTTGCACACCATGGGCTAAATGCCAGGTCACATGGACCCCGAAGGCTCAGAGAAGGTTGGGGGAGGCGACCCACTGGAACAGCTGTATGGAGACAGATGGTAGCCTCCCGTCAAGGCCATCCAGCGTATTCTTTAACGTTGGGTTGTTTTACCTCTGAGCGGCACTTTTTTGCACATCATGGGCAAAATGGCCAGGTCACATGGACCCCGAATTCTCAGAGAAGGTTGGGGGTGGGGACCCACTGGAACAGCTGTTGGGAGACAGATGGTAGCCTCCCGTCAAGGCCATCCAGCGCGTTCTTTAACGTTGTGTTGTTTTACCTCTGAGCGGCACTTTTTTTGCACACCATGGGCTAAATGGCCAGGTCACATGGACCCCGAAGTCTCAGAGAAGGTTGGCGGTGGGGACCCACTGCAAGAGCTGTTGGGAGACAGATGGTAGCCTCCCGTTAAGGCCATCGAGCGTGTTCTGTAACGTGTACAGGGTATGGCTCTTCCGCACACGGGACCACGGCTTAACGTCCCATCCGACGGACGGTGGCCTTTCCAAGCCCATCGGTGTCCCCTACTGACCGTGGGGAGGGCGGGGAATTTTGCGGAGATAAATCTCAACGCTCACCCAGCTGGGACTCGAACCTGGGAACTTCAGATTACGAGCATGGCGCGCTACCGACTAAGCCACCCCGCCCCATTGCGCCCCATTCTTCAAATGAAACGTTGCTTTGTGGTACACTGCAATAATTTGAATTTTGCCTAAATTTTCCACAAACACACAGCGTCGAATTTCCTACTTAAATATATTCTTCTAAAAATTTGGGTGCGAGGGTGGCTCAGTCGGTAGCGCGCCAGGCTCGTAATCTGTAGTTTCCAGGTTCGAGTCCCAGCTGGGTCAGCGTTGAGATTTATCTCCGCAAAATTCCCCCGCGTTGCCCACGGTCAGTAGGGGACACCGATGGGCTTGGAAAGGCCGCTGTCCGTCGGATGGGACGTTAAGCCGTGGCTCCGTGTACGGGAGAGCCATACCCTGTGCACGTTAAAGAACACGCTTGATGGCCTTGACGGGAGGCTACCATCTGTCTCCCAACAGCTGTTCCAGTGGGTCCCCTCCTCCAACTTTCTCTGAGCCTTCGGGGTCCATGTGACTTGGCCATTTAGCCCGTGGTGTGCAAAAAAGTGCCGTTCAGAGGTAAAACAACCCAACCCAACAATTCTACTTAAATATATTTTTCTAAAATTTTGATTCACTATTTTGAAATAGAGTAAAATAAAATTCAGAAGATTTACCACGACGAAGCAAATCATAGTGATATTACTAGAATCTTTGAAATTTAATTCTTCACCGAATGAATTCGCGAACAGTTTTTCTGGCAAAGAAATTGTTTTATAGACGACGGCTTCTGATATGACTGTGGCCACAATCTCTCGCGCTGCGTGTCTGTGCAGAGACCGTTTGCTTTTGTTCGAAGTGAAACTTTTCAATTTCGAGATAATACATGACCTGCCTGCAGTTCAATATGCCGCTTTTCGCCATGTTGCAATAGAAGGCATTCAGCCGGTGTCTGCCTCTATAGCTGAACTCAGAAAGGGAATTATGGTTCAAAGCTGCCACCACACACAATAATTCCGATTATTGTGGATGCTGCTTTCTTTTTAATTTTTCGTTCTGCAGAACTTGGAGATAATGATACCATTTCGTTCAAAAATCTTCAAATGGGATTTTTATTTGGCTCAATTACAACTAAAATATGGGTTGGGTTGTTTTACCTCTGAGCGGCACTTTTTTGCACACCATGGGCTAAATGGCCAGGTCACATGGACCCCGAAGGCTCAGAGAAGGTTGGGGGAGGGGACCCACTGGAATAGCTGTTGGGAGACAGATGGTAGCCTCCCGTCAAGGCCATCCAGCGTGTTCTTTAGCGTTGGGTTGTTTTACCTCTGAGCGGCACTTTTTTGCACACCATGGGCTAAATGGCCAGGTCACATGGAGCCCGAAGTCTCAGAGAAGGTTGGGGGAGGAGACCCACTGGAACAGCTGTATGGAGACAGATGGTAGCCTCCCGTCAATGCCATCCAGCGTGTTCTTTAACGTTGGGTTGTTTTACCTCTGAGCGGCACTTTTTTGCACACCATGGGCTAAATGGCCAGGTCACGTGGACCCTGAAGGCTCAGAGAAGGTTGTGGGAGGGGACCCACTGGAACAGCTGTTGGGAGACAGATGGTAGCCTCCCGTCAAGGCCATCCAGCGTGTTCTTTAACGTGCACAGGGTATGGCTCTCCTGCATACGGGGCCACGGCTTAACGGCCCATCCGAAGGACGGCGGCCTTTCCAAGCCCATCGGTGTCCCCTACTGACCGCGGGCAGGGCGGGGAATTTTGCGGAGATAAATCTCAACGCTGACCCAGCTGGGACTCGAACCTGGGAACTACAGATTACGAGCCTGGCACGCTACCGACTAAGCCATCCCCGCCCCACTACAATATGGATGAAACAAAACACTCAGATCCTAAAGTTAAATTTCAGACAATTAAAGCAAATATAAAATATTAGTTATGACCATATGAAAAGGTAAAAATAATTTTGTATTGATGATAGAAATCGTTTTTTGACTGAGCTGCGTAATATGAGATTTCTAGGCATATTACCTTACATCAGCTGGCCTGTAAATGGTAGCTAGCCATAAACTGGAAGGAGAGCTGTGTACCAATCCCTAGTGATGATGCACAGAACCGGCCAGGTCTAACACCTAATGCCCGACCCCGCCTTCTCGTGGTGCAGGCCGTTAGTACCTTTCAAAAGAGATATTCTCTTTTGGAAGGGAACGGAAGGGGAGGGCTGCCAGTTCAGTATGGCCTACTGATCTGGTCATCTATGGCCACTGTTTTCTTTTCTTTTCAAACCTGCTGAGGAGTGGTCAATTTCACAGGGTCCTTCTGCTGACCTATAGACTGGACTTGTTTATGGATTTGAGCTTGATTATTGATCCTGGACCTGCTGCACTGGTGGGCCTCTGTTGAGGCAGAGTCTGCTGCTGTGTTTTCTGTTTGCTTCTGGGTTGCCAGCCCTAAGTGAACAGAGGCATGGGATACCTTATATCAGCTGGTGGATAATCCTAATCAGAGGCCATCGCAGGTACCTGAACCTTACTTAGCTAGTTGGGCATCGTCAAGCCTAAACTGGAGTAATGTGTCTCAGGCATTCCATATGGCTCTTGAAAAAGTCCACTTGAAAAGGTGGTGCCTGAAGTTCCTACCAGCATCGGTGACTTCAACCTTTAGCGGAGGAGGAACAGGTCTTTGACCCATGCCTGCGATCAGGGAGCTGTTTGATATTGTTGGCCCTACCAATCTCAATAAAACTAATTTTATTAAAAATCATACTAATCATTTTCTCTCTGCAGGAACGTGGAATGTGAGGACATTACATAGAGATTATTCTCTTGATATCCTCATGCAGGAATTCCAGCGCTATAACCTAGATATTCTAGACTTGCAAGAGACCAGATGGACAGGTAAAGGTGAGATACTTAAAAATAACTTTAAATTTCTCTTTACAGGGAGAGAGGATGGGAAGCATCACCAAGGTGTGGGTGTGCTGCTCAGCCCTTTTGGTGATAGGCCCTTTTGGTATTGGTAGCTGCAATGGCAATGGACAACTCTCCTACAGGTAACTAAACTCAATGGTTTCAGAATAACTAACACTTGTTACAAACACCGCGACGTACATAAGTACACATGGGTTTCACCAGATGGGCTGCATAACAATATGATAGATTATATATTAATTAACAGCAAATGGGCTTGTTCTCTTAGGAATATCAGGTCATATAGGGGAGCTGAAATTGGATCTGACCATTACCTTGTTAAAAGTGTCTTGCAACTTAAATTTAAAAAGTGTTGTGCTAAAGTTAAAAATTTACCTTTAATATTGAAGCTCTGAAAGACCCAATTATAGCTAAAGCTTACCATGATAGGTTACTTAGTCATTATGAAAGCCATGGTTTTCTTACTACTTAAGTTTAGGAAGAATGGGTCCGTTTTAAACAGTCTTTTTTGGAAATTAACAGTACTCTTTTAGGAAAAAAGGAGCAGAAGAGCCAGAATTATTTCAGTGATAAGGCACTTGAGCTTATTTCGGAAAGAAGGAACTGCAGGAATGTCTTTAATCAATACCCTACCAGTCCTAATAGAAAGGATTACAGAGAGCTTAGTAAACGTGTAAAGGATCAGTTTGCTACTGATAAGAACTTTCGGCTTGATGGCTTGGCTGACAAAGCTGAGGAAGCAGTTAGACAGCACAACAGCAGAGAGCTGTACCAGATAATTAATGTTTTATGTGGTAGAAAACGGATAGGCATACAAGGATTGCAGGCAAAACAAGGTAATAAAATAAAAAAAATAATATAAAAAATAAATAATAATAAAATAATAAAATAATAATAAAAAAATAAAATAAAACAAGGTAATAAATAAGGTTATAGAAGGGAAAGATTCTGTCATGGCTAGGTGGGCTGAGCATTTCAGTGATGTTCTTAACGATGTAGTAAATTCTACTCCCATTGTTTGCAATGATGATAGATGCATTGGATGCTTTTTTTTTAATGTTGGCCCTATAACACAGTCTGATGTTATTTTGGCTATTTCTAAACTTAAACTTCATAAATCCCCAGGGGTAGATGAAATTACTACGGAAATGCTTATAGCTGGGAATGTTTCGGTTACCACTTGGATGACTGAAATTTTGAGTATCTTTTATGATAAAGGCATGGTTCCTAAGGATTTTACCAGAGCTATTGTTATCCCTATTTTCAAAAAAGGTGATCGCAGTTCTTGTGATAACTATAGGGGTATCAGCCTACTCTCTGTTCCAGGGAAAGTTCTTTGCATGATTGTGCTTAATAGAATTAAGAATCTGGTTGACAGGCAATTGCGTGATGAGCAATGTGGATTCAGAGGTGGTAGGGGATGTGTGGATCAGATATTTTCACTTAGGCAGATTCTTGAGAAATGTTTAGAATTTCAGAAACCTTTGGTTGCTAGCTTTGTTGATTTCAAAAAGGCTTTCGACTCTGTTGATCGTCATAATTTGTGGTTGATTGTGAGATCATATGGTATACCAGACACGTTAGTTAACATAATGAAAGCTCTCTATAATAACACTGAGTCGTGTGTGAGAGTTGGTAAGTCTTGTAGCAATTGGTTTAGCATTACTTCTGGTGTTCGGCAAGGGTGCATTTTGTCTCCTTTTCTCTTTAGTTTGGTTATCGATTATGTTATGCGAAATTCACTTCAAGGGAAAGATTTTGGCCTTAAATGGGCTGGAGATACAAAAATGTCTGATTTAGATTATGCTGATGATTTAGCACTTTTGGCAAACGATGTTGATGAGATGAACTCTTTCATTCAAGCTGTTGACGAGACTCGTAGTAGAGTAGGTTTGGTTATAAACAGAGAGAAAACTAAAGTGATGAAAATTGGTCAGGCAGGCTGTGATTCATTTAATCTGAATGGTTGCAGTCTTGAGCAGGTGTCACAGTTTAATTATCTTGGGAGCTATGTAACAGATAATGGTGATGTGCGGCATGAGATTAACAGGCGAATAAGGATTGCTGCCGAGACTTTTAAGAATCTATGGAGAGTGTGGAGAAATAGACGTATATACCTAAAGACTAAAATTAGACTGTAAAATAGTTTGATTCTTTCTAGGGTTAGTTATGGTAGTGAAACTTGGACATTTTGTAAACAAGATAACAGGAAACTAGATGCTTTTGATATTAAATGGTTATGCAGTATTTTGGGCTTTACGTGCTTCAATCTTGTAAGTAATGATGAGGTTAGGCAAAGGAATCTACAGATATCCTTGTAGCAGAGAGAGAATTCGTTGGTTTCGCCATGTTGTTCGTATGGATATTTCGTTGGTTCGCCATGTTGTTCGTATGGATATTTATAGATTAGCAAACAGGGTTTTATGAACGTATTAGTATATAGGCCTGAAGGCCTCAGAAATCAGGTTCGAGTCCCAGCTGGGTCAGCGTTGAGATTTATCTCCGCAAAATTCCCCGCCCTGCCCACGGTCAGTAGGGGACACCGATGGGCTTGGAAAGGACGCCGTCCGTCGGATGGGACGTTAAGCCGTGGCCCCGTGTGTAGGAGAGACTTACCCTGTGCACGTTAAAGAACACGTGGATGGCCTTGACGGGAGGCTACCATCTGTCTCCCAACAGCTGTTCCAGTAGATCCCCTCCCCCAACCTTCTCTGAGCCTTCGGGGTCTATATGACCTTGACATTTAGCCCATAGTGTGCAAAAAAGTGCCGCTCAGAGGTAAAACAACCCAACCCAACCTTGAATGTTGCTTCATCACTCCAAACGATCTCATTGACAAACAGTGGGTCCTCTATTAATTTTCACAGACACCACAGGAAATCTTCCTTCACAGCATGCGTTAATCTTCGGATGTTGCTTTCGAATTTTGCACGCTTCAAAATGCGATGAACACTCGATTTTGCGATTCCTTTTCACTAGCAGTTTGTCGGACAGATTTCCTTGGTGATCGTAGGAATCGTTGCAGCACCTCTTCTGATTTCCTGGGACTCTTAGATGTTCGCGGTCTTCTAGATCAGGGGTGGGCAATTGTTTTCGTATCTACACTGCGCATGCGTATTGACGTGGCCGTCCTAGTGGAAAATACGAGCGAATCTTCGGTCGCGCACGGGAAGGAAATCTCGGTTCAAGGCGGATTTTTCTGACTGTCTTGGCGGGCCACAAAAAACTCTTAGCGGGCCAAATGTGGCCCGCGGGCCGCTATTTGCCCACCCCTGTTCTAAATCGTTCCGTGTGTACATTTTGTATAGTGCCATCAGTGTCAAATTTATCGCGAATAACCTGTGTCTATTGTATTTCTGACGACCTCCCCCCCCCCCTAGATTTTTTCCTTGATCTGGGCCTATGTGATATTATACTTGTATGACATAAGAAATGTCATACAAGCTGATCTGGCCTATGTGATATTATACTTGTATGACAGATAAGATCTGGGCCTATGTGATATTATACTTGTATGATATAAGATTTAAACGATGCAAAGTTTAAACCAGATCACTGCCACTTAATACAAAACGGGTTATTACGAGTGGATTAAGAAATAAAATCTCTCACGTCCACTATCCCCTTTATAACGCACTTCTAAAATAGTTCAGCAAAGACATTTTTAAATACTATTTTATTTCAAGAGCACAATTAAAAACTTACTTTTTTCCCCAAGTTGGGTTGTTTTATCTCTGAGCGGCTCTTTTTTGCACACCATGGGCTAAATGGCCAGGTCACATAAACCCCGAAGGCTCAGAGAAGGTTGGGGGAGGGGACCCACTGGAACAGCTGTTGGGAGACAGATGGTAGCCTCCCGTCAAGGCCATCCAGCATGTTCTTTAACGTGCACAGGGTATGGCTCTCCTGCACACAGGGCCACGGCTTAACGTCCCATCCGACGGACGGTGGCCTTTCCAAGCCTATCGGTGTCCCCTACTGACCTTGGGCAGGGCGGGGAATTTTGCGGAGATAAACCTCAACGCTGACCCAGCTGGGACTCGAACCTGGGAACTACAAATTACGAGCCTGGCGCACTACCGATTGAGCCACCCCCGACTTTCCAACAAGTGAAAACGTAAAAAGGATATCTCATTACCATACTTCTCACACTAATTGCCAATTACACCAAAATGCGTCACATTATCTTATTTCGATTAACGTGAAAACTCCCTCCCAAAACTCAGTTCCTCGTATCCCAAGCACCACGGTAATTCGTTGATCCTAAATAGCTTCCTTCTTCGCTTTGTCTTTAATGATCGATCACTCAGTCCTGGCTTATGACACTTCCGCCCCGAGTGGCACCAAATAATAACTACTTCCGCCTCGTCGCATTGCGAATGGAAAATATCCGATGCTCAAAAGTCGACTCCCTTCATCATTAAGAGCATTTTCTTCATTCTCCTTCTCATGGAGGGAAAGCTCCTCAGTTAATTTAGCTCAGTCGTCGAAAAGGCAAATATTTAACTAATCTTTCCCAGTCAGTAAACCGAAATATGATTAATTTCCTCTGTGCTTTGTGGATGTCAGCAAATGCCGTCGCGAAGATTTCTGCATCGTGTAGAATGCATATTTATATCTCTCACGAGGGAAATTATTTCCATCAATGTAATTATTCTTCTCTCATTCGTAAAATCATTAGTTTATACGATTTAATATCGTTCAGACTTAATGCGAATAATCTCTTTTACAGCGGTAGCAACTGCTAATTGAATAAGGTAACAAACTAATGAACAATTGTGTGAAACACCAAATTCGAACACATTTGCTTGAAACTATTAACAATTATAATATTTCGAAATTTAATTCTTTCTTTCAAAGATTACAAAATTTTGATTTGTAAGACATTGTAACAGAAAACAAATGAATTTTCTGAATTAAGAGTCGATTTTAGGAGGATGGAAAAGGTCGATCGCATGTGGCACAACAGTCAGGGCAACACCTCCTATAATGGGGTGGGGGCGGGGGTGGCTCAGTCGGTAGCGCGCCAGGCTCGTAATCTGTAGTTCCCAGGTTCGAGTCCCACCTGGGACAGCGTTGAGATTTATCTCCGCAAAATTCCTCGCCCTGCCCACGGTCAGTAGGGGACACCGATGGGCTTGGAAAGACCGCCATCCGTTGGATGGGACGTTAAGCCGTGGTCCCGTGTGCGAGAGAGACATACCCTGTGCACGTTAAAGAACACGCTGGATGGATTTGACGGGAGGCTACCATCTGTCTCCCAACAGCTGTTCCAGTGTGTCCCCTCCCCCAACCTTCACTGAGCCTTCGGGGTCCATGTGACCTGGCCATTTAGCCCATGGTGTGCAAAAAAGTGCCGCTCAGAGGTAAAACATCCCAACGTTAAAGAACACGCTGGATGGCCTTGACGGGAGGCTACCATCTGTCTCCCAACAGCTGTTCCAGTGTGTCCCCTCCCCCAACCTTCACTGAGCCTTCGGGGTCCATGTGACCTGGCCATTTAGCCCATGGTGTGCAAAAAAGTGCCGCTCAGAGGTAAAACATCCCAACGTTAAAGAACACGCTGGATGACCTTGACGGGAGGCTACCATCTGTCTCCCAACAGCTGTTCCAGTGTGTCCCCTCCCCCAACCTTCTCTGAGCCTTCGGGGTCCATGTGACCTGGCCATTTAGTCCATGGTGTGCAAAAAAGTGCCGCTCAAAGGTAAAACAACCCTATCCCTTTCTTATTTTTCTCTTCTTTCTTTTCTATCTTTTTCTTTAACCTGTAGAGAAAAATACATTAATTTTTCCTGCTGAATTGACTGAAGAATTTTCTAATAAGGACTTGGTTTTTATGGCTGCAAAGTTTAACTATTCTAAAAGAGTGACATAAATATTTATTTAGCGTGGAAAAAATTATTCGTGTCATATAATCGTTTCACTGTGGAATGGATTTGTTTCAGCGTTACATGACAATTTATTACCATTAGTTTCATTGAAATTTTTGACAAATGCCAAATATTACAATAATGACATGAAAACTATTACAGATTCTAGAATTTTTGTTATTCTGCTTTATAGAGATCAACGTTTGCATAAAAATCCACAAGGAGGAATGAGAATTAAAAACCACCGCTAATAAATTAATTTTTAATATATTATAAAATTACATCGTGGTAACTAATTATTCAGAAGAGATATTAAAATTTTCACTGAATAAACGCAAAATCTTTGTCATTAATATGACATATTTAATGACAAATGTAGCGGAACAGCTTGAATTTAATTTCATTCAAAACATATAAAATAGAATAAATAAATAAATACCCACTCAAGCAGCTGCTTGCCACAGAGGTCTGACAGGAGCATGTCAGTATATATGCCATAGTAGAAGGTCTGAGAGTATGGCAGGACCTAAGCAGAAAAACCACACACACATCCATGCCTTACCCGGGGCTCGAACCCAGGTCCCGTAGATCACAAGCCAAGCGTGCTAACCACTCGGCCACTGGACGGCATAAAATAAATACCCGCTCAAGCATCTGCTTGCCACAGAGGTCTGACAGGAGCCTGTCACTTTATGCCATAGTAGAAGGTCTTAGAGGATGGCAGGACCTCAGCAGAAATACGACACATACAACATGCCTTATCCAGGGCTCGAACCCAGGTCCCGTAGATCAGTAGCCAAGCGTGCTAACCACTCGGCCACGGGACGGCATAAAATAAATACCCCCTCAAGCATCTGCTTGCCACAGAGGTCTGACAGGATCCTGTCAGTTTATATGCCATAGTAGAATGTCTGAGAGGATGGCAGGACCTCAGCAGAAAAACGACACATACATCCATGGCTTATCCAGGGCTCGAACCCAGGTCCCGTAGATCAGTAGCCAAGCGTGCTAACCACTCGGCCACGGGACAAGCAACACACATCCATGCCTTACCCGGGGCTCGAACCCAGGTCCCGTAGATCACAAGCCAAGCGTGCTAACCACTCGGCCACTGGACGGCATAAAATAAATACCCCCTCAAGCATCTGCTTGCCACAGAGGTCTGACAGGAGCCTGTCACTTTATATGCCATAGTAGAAGGTCTTAGAGGATGGCAGGACCTCAGCAGAAATACGACACATACACCATGCCTTATCCAGGGCTCGAACCCAGGTCCCGTAGATCAGTAGCCAAGCGTGCTAACCACTCGGCATAAAATAAATACCCCCTCAAGTATCTGCTTGCCACAGAGGTCTGACAGGAGCCTGTCAGTTTATATGCCATAGTAGAAGGTCTGAGAGGATTGCAGGACCTCAGCAGAAAAACGACACATACAGCCATAGCTTATCCAGGGCTCGAACCCAGGTCCCGTAAATCAGTAGCCAAGCCTGCTAACCACTCGGCCACGGGACGGCATAAAACAAATACCCCCTCAAGCATCTGCTTGCCACAGAGGTCTGACAGGAGCCTGTCAGTTTATATGCCATAGTAGAAGGTCTTAGAGGATGGCAGGACCTCACCAGAAATACGACACATACATCCATGCCTTATCCAGGGCTCGAATCCAGGTCCCGTAGATCAGTAGCCAAGCGCGCTAACCACTCGGCCACGGGACGGCATAAAATAAATACCCCCTCAAGCATCTGCTTGCCACAGAGGTCTTACAGAAGCCTCTCAGTTTATATGCCATAGTAGAAGGTCTGAGAGGATGGCAGGACCTCAGCAGAAAAACGACACATACATCCATGCCTTATCCAGGGCTGGAATCCAGGTCCCGTAGATCAGTAACCAAGCGCGCTAAACATTCGGCCACGGGACGGCATAAAATAAATACCCCCTCAAGCATCTTCTTGCCACAGAGGTCTGACAGGAGCCTGTCAGTTTATATGCCATAGTAGAAGGTCTGAGAGGATGGCAGGACCTCAGCAGAAAAACAACACATACATCCATGCATTATCCAGGGCTCGAACCCAGGTCCCGTAGATTAATAGCCAAGCGCGCTAACCACTCGGCCACGGGACGGCAAAAAAAAATTTCAGAGCATAACTCATCTTTTACTTTAAAAATCCCTGCATTCGGTTGTTACCCTGTCAGATCCAGTCCCGTGCCCGTCCCATCCCTCATAACATTCAAAGCGATTGCACTTGAAAGGATCAGCTGTTCCCCCAATGGCAGACACACGAAAGAGTTATCAGCTGTCAAGGTCTGTAAGCAACCATCGAAAGCCAACCGAGACACAAATTAAGCAAAGATTTTCAGTTTGAGCTACTTTTTTTTAAATGAAAAACATTTGGTAGCCAGGCATATTGGAAAAACTCCCTTCCCGAGTATTAACCTGAATGGGAGCGTAGGCTATCCTGAACACTCTACGGAGGTCACCTCTTCTGAACATCTCACAAACCTTACACTTATCACAGTGACGTCTCCACGACACTTGGGACAGGCGAGGATTTCAGAAGCGAAAAAGTCCGTTTTCATGATGAACGAAACTCGTGCATTCTGCGGCTTATTTATTTTTGTTGCGGCTTATTTATTTTTGTTGCGGCTTATTTATTTACTTCCCGCCTCTTCAAATAGTAATTCAAGTGACTCTTCATTCGAGATGAAAACTGAGTCCAGGTCTCTGTAGAAAACTTGAACATTGAGTCGAATTTCCTTCTATACTCCAACGTAGTCAATTGCCCATCTTTTAATGCAGTAGATTTAATTTTCTTGTAGCTTTGAATCCCCTCGTTGCTTGGGGCGTGGGCGGGGGTGGCTCAGTCGGTAGCGCGTCAGGCTCGTAATCTATAGTTCCCAGGTTCGAGTCCCAGCTGGGTCAGCGTTGAGATTTATCTCCGCAGAATTCCTCGCCCTGCCCACGGTCAGTAGGGGACACCGATGGGCTTGGAAAGACCGCCGTCCGTCGGATGGGACGTTAAGCTGTGGCCCCGTATGCGGGAGAGCCATACCTTGTGCACGTTAAAGAACACGCTGGATGGCTTTGACGGGAGGCTACCATCTGTCTCCCAACAGCTCTTCCAGTGGATCCCCTCCCCCAACTTTCTCTGAGCCTTCGGGGTCCATGTGACCTGGCCATTTAGCCCATGGTGTGCAAAAAAGTGTCGCTCAAACGTAAAACAACCCTATCCCTTTCTTATTTTTCTCTTCTTTCTTTTCTATCTTTTTCTTTAACCTGTAGAGAAAAATACATTAATTTTTCCTGCTAAATTGACTGAAGATTTTTCTAATAAGGACTTGGTTTTTATGCCTGCAAAGTTTAACTATTCTAAAAGAGTGACATAAATATTTATTTAGCGTGGAATAAATTATTCGTGTCATATAATCGTTTCACTGTGGAATGGATTTGTTTCAGCGTTACGTGACAATTTATTACCATTAGTTTCATTGAAATTTTTGACAAATGCCAAATATTCAAAATGACCAGAAAACTATTACAGTTTCTAGAATTTTTGTTATTCTGCTTTATAGAGATCAACGTTTGCATAAAAATCCACAAGGAGGAATGAGAATTAACAACCACCGCTGACAAATTAATTTTTAATACATTATACAATTATATCGTGGTAACTAATTATTCAGAAGAGATATTAAAATTTTCACTGAATAAACGCAAAATTTTTGTCATTAATTTGACATATTTAATGACAAATTTAATTTCATTCAAAACATATAAAATAGAATAAATAAATAAATACCCCCTCAAGCAGCTGCTTGCCACAGAGGTCTGACAGGAGCATATCAGTATATATGCCATAGTAGAAGATCTGAGAGGATGGCAGGACCTCAGCAGAAATACGACACATACATCCATGCCTTATCCAGGGCTCGAACCCAGGTCCCGTAGATCAGTAGCCAAGCGTGCTAACCACTCGGCCACGGGACGGCAAAAAAAAAATTACAGGGCAATAACTCATCTTTTACTTTAAAAATCCCTGCATTCGGTTGTCACCCTGTCAGATCCAGTCCCGTGCCCGTCCCATCCCTCATAACGTTCAAAGCGATTGCACTTGAAAGGATCAGCTGTTACCCCAATGGCAGACACACGAAAGAGTTATCACCTGTCAAGGTCTGTAAGCAACCATCGAAAGCCAGCCGAGACACAATTTAAGCAAAGATTTTCAGTTTGAGCTACTTTTTTTAAACGAAAAACTTTTGGTAGCCACGCATATTGGAAAAACTCTCTTCCCGAGTATTAATCTGAATGTGAGCGTAGGCTATCCTGGACACTCTACGGAGGTCACCTCTTCTGAACATCTCACAAACCTTACACTTATCACAGTGACGTCTCCACGACACTTGGGACAGGCGAGGATTTCAGAAGCGAAAAAGTCCGTTTTCATGATGCCCGAAACTCGTCCATTCTGCGGCTTATTTATTTACTTCCCGGCTCTTCAAATAGAAATTCAAGTGACTCTTCATTCAAGATGAAAACTGAGTCCAGGTCTCTGTAGAGAACTTGAACATTGAGTCGAATTTCCTTCTATACTCCAACGGAGTCAATTGCCCATCTTTTAATGCAGTAGATTTAATTTTCTTGTAGCTTTGAATCCCCTCGTTGCTTGGGGCGTGGGCGGGGGTGGCTCAGTCGGTAGCGCGTCAGGCTCGTAATCTATAGTTCCCAGGTTCGAGTCCCAGCTGGGTCAGCGTTGAGATTTATCTCCGCAGAATTTCTCGCCCTGCCCACGGTCAGTAGGGGACACCGATGGGCTTGGAAAGACCGCCGTCCGTCGGATGGGACGTTAAGCTGTGGCCCCGTATGCGGGAGAGCCATACCTTGTGCACGTTAAAGAACACGCTGGATGGCTTTGACGGGAGGCTACCATCTGTCTCCCAACAGCTGTTCCAGTGGGTCCCCTCCCCCAACTTTCTCTGAGCCTTCGGGGTCCATGTGACCTGGCCATTTAGCCCATGGTGTGCAAAAAAGTGCCGCTCAAAGGTAAAACAACCCTATCCCTTTCTTATTTTTCTCTTCTTTCTTTTCTATCTTTTTCTTTAACCTGTAGAGAAAAATACATTAATTTTTCCTGCTGAATTGACTGAAGAATTTTCTAATAAGGACTTGGTTTTTATGCCTGCAAAGTTTAACTATTCTAAAAGAGTGACATAAATATTTATTTAGCGTGGAATAAATTATTCGTGTCATATAATCGTTTCACTGTGGAATGGATTTGTTTCAGCGTTACGTGACAATTTATTACCATTAGTTTCATTGAAATTTTTGACAAATGCCAAATATTCAAAATGACCTGAAAACTATTACAGTTTCTAGAATTTTTGTTATTCTGCTTTATAGAGATCAACGTTTGCATAAAAATCCACAAGGAGGAATGAGAATTAAGAACCACCGCTGATAAATTAATTTTTAATATATTATAAAATTATATCGTGGTAACTAATTATTCAGAAGAGATTAAAATTTTCACTGAATAAACGCAAAATTTTTGTCATTAATTTGACATATTTAATGACAAATGTAGCGGAACAGCTTGAATTTAATTTCATTCAAAACATATAAAATAGAATAAACAAATAAATACCCCCTCAAGCAGCTGCTTGCCACAGAGGTCTGACAGGAGCATATCAGTATATATGCCATAGTAGAAGGTCTGAGAGTATGGCAGGACCTCAGCAGAAAAACCACACACACATCCATGCCTTACCCGGGGCTCGAACCCAGGTCCCGTAGATCACAAGCCAAACGTGCTAACCACTGGGCCATGGGACGGCATAAAATAAATACCCCCTCAAGCATCTGCTTGCCATAGAGGTCTGACAGGAGCCTCTCAGTTTATAAGCCATAGTAGAAGGTCTGAGAGGATGGCAGGACCTCAGCAGAAATACGACACATACATCCATGCCTTATCCAGGGCTCGAACCCAGGTCCCATAGATCAGTAGCCAAGCGTGCTAACCACTCGGCATAAAATAAATACCCCCTCAAGTATCTGCTTGCCACAGAGGTCTGACAGGAGCCTGTCACTTTATATACCATAGTAGAAGGTCTGAGAGGATGGCAGGACCTCAGCAGAAAAACGACACATACATCCATGCCTTATCCAGGGCTCGAACCCAGGTCCCGTAGATCAATAGCCAAGCGCGCTAACCACTCGGCCACGGGACGGCAAAAAAAAAAATTACAGGACAATAACTCACCTTTTACTTTAAAAATCCCCATTCGGTTGTCACCCTGTCAGATCCAGTCCCGTGCCCGTCCCATCCCTCATAACGTTCAAAGCGATTGCATTTGAAAGGATCAGCTGTTCCCTAAATAGCAGACACACGAAAGAGTTATCACCTGTCAAGGTCTGTAAGCAACCATCGAAAGCCAACCGAGACACAATTTAAGCAAAGATTTTCAGTTTGAGCTACTTTTTTTAAACGAAAAACTTTTGGTAGCCACGCATATTGGAAAAACTCTCTTCCCGAGTATTAATCTGAATGTGAGCGTAGGCTATCCTGGACACTCTACGGAGGTCACCTCTTCTGAACATCTCACAAACCTTACACTTATCACAGTGACGTCTCCACGACACTTGGTACAGGCGAGGATTTCAGAAGCGAATGCCCGAAACTCGTGCATTCTGCGGCTTATTTATTTTTCTTGCTGCTTATTTATTTACTTCTCGCCTCTTCAAATAGTAATTCAAGTGACTCTTCATTCGAGATGAAAACTGAGTCCAGGTCTCTGTAGAAAACTTGAACATTGAGTCGAATTTCCTTCTATACTCCAACGGAGTCAATTGCCCATCTTTTAATGCAGTAGATTTAATTTTCTCGTAGCTTTGAATCCCCTCGTTGCTTGGGGCGGGGGTGGCTCAGTCGGTAGCGCGTCAGGCTCGTAATCTGTAGTTCCCAGGTTCGAGTCCCAGCTGGGTCAGCGTTGAGATTTATCTCCGCAAAATTCCTGGCCCTGCCCACGGTCAGTAGGCGACACCGATGGGCTTGGAAAGACCGCCGTCCGTCGGATGGGACGTTAAGCCGTGGCCCCGTGTGTGGGAGAGCCATACCCTGTGCACGTTAAAGAACACGCTGGATGGCTTTGGCGTGAGGCTAACATCTGTCTCTCAACAGCTGTTCCAATGGGTCCCCTCCTCCGACCTTCTCTGAGGCTTCGGGGTCCATGTGACCTGGCCATTTAGCCCATGGTTTGCAAAAAAGTGCCGCTCAGAGGTAAAACAACCCAACCAAGAAAAATATTATTTTACAATATTATGACGAGAGAATAAAAATTTAATTATTAAACAATGAGAAACTTTCGGGAAAAGTGATTGATATTCGCTTTTTCTGTAGATAACCATGCAATGAGAATTGAAGGCTTCAACTTTATAGATGGCGTTCATCTGAATGTAATTCCAAAAAAATGAAAGCACGAACTTTTGTAATGCCACTGTGGATCACATAGAATTTGACTTGAGATTCAGATGGGAAATCAAACGAAAAAAAATTACACATCGTTTTGGAGTTCCAACACACAGTAATAAGGAATGCCATGTTTTCCGTCTTCATAATGAGGCTGTATGTCATTTGGTTCCCACTAATGCCTCGAACTCGAGCTTAAAAAAATCACAAGACAGCTCGACTCATATACCGAAAAAATTGAAGCAATTTAACTTGAAATTGCAGAATTCAAATGCAGGGGGAAATGTTGTTTCCTTATTTATGCAAAATTTGTTTTACGACTTATTGGGGCGGGAGTGGCTCAGTCGGTAGCGCGCCAGGCTCGTAATCTGTAGTTCCCAGGTTCGTGTCCCAGCTGGGTCAGCGTTGAGATTTATCTCCGCAAAATTCCCCGCCCTGCCCACGGTCAGTAGGGGACACCGATGGGCTTGGAAAGGCCGCCGTCCGTCGGATGGGACGTTAAGCCGTGTATCCCGTGTGCAAGAGAGTCATACCCTGTGCACGTAAAAGAACACGCTGGATGGCCTTGACGGGAGACTACCATCTGTCTCCCAACAGCTCTTCCAGTGGGTCCCCTTCCCCAACCTTCTCTGAGCCTCCGGGATCAATGTGACCTGACCATTTAGCCCATGGTGTGCAAATAAGTGCCGCTCAGAAGTAAAACAACCCAACTTAAAGAACACGCTGGATGGCCTTGACGGGAGGCTACCATCTGTCTCTCAACAGCTGTTCCAGTGGGTCCCCTCCCCCAACCTTCTCTGAGCCTTCGGGGTCCATGTGACGTGATCATTTAGCCCATGGTGTGCAAAAAAGTGCCGCTCAGAGGTAAAACAACCCAACGTTAAAGAACAGGCTGGATGGCCTTGACAGCAGGCTACCATCTGTCTCCCAACAGCTGTTCCAGTAGGTCCCCTTCCCCAACCTTCTCTGAGCCTTCGGGGTCAATGAGACCTGGCCATTTAGCCCATGGTGTGCAAAAAAGTGCCGCTCAGAGGTAAAACAACCCACAAAAAATCTGTATGTATTTCTGTTTTTTCCTGAAATTCCTCTAGTTTTGAAAATCTTTTCCTCCTCCGGTGTGTTATGTTCCTTTTTTACGTCCAGGAGATGTCAGCTCCTTCGATTTCCATCTCGCAGAAATGCCACATTGGTAGAAAAGTTTTGAAAAAACGATTTTTCTGATGCCTGACTCCAAGGGTTAAAAATGCAGTTTCTATTCACCTTTTCCTTTCCACTTCACGTCACTGATTTTAAAAGTCTGTTGCCTCTTCTCTTACATCGAAGAGCGAAGAGAAACAACCCAACTCCTGCGGGAAACATGATCGCTTGGAGCGGCCGCTTCCACGCATCAGGCAAATCCTATTTGTTTAAGAAAAGAGTGCGTCAAAAATAGGTTTCCAAAATGTAACTTTGTTGCTAAAAATATTCCATCCCAAAATCAATGTAGAATAACTGGCAGTGTCAGAAAGAGCTTTTTCGTTTCCTTCTGTCAGTCCACTTCTCCAGTTTACGGTGAAACGGTGTGTTGTGGGAAACAGACACGAACCTCGTGTGTCATGCAGCGAAAGACGATTCAAAAGTGCATCACAAGCAGCAGGAGGCGAAAAGGACATTCTTGAACGTGGCTAAAGGAAAATGCAAATTTTTCTGTATTTTCGATTGTTTGGTAGAAGAATAAATCATTTAGATTGTCAGAGGGTTGGAATGACCCAAACGATATAGAGACACTTTATACAGTACATGAGAACGGTTTACAGTAGAGATGAGAACGGCTTACAGTAGAGATGAGAATGGTCTCAAGTACATGCCTGAGTGAAAAAATCTGATTTACACATCCCCTACCACTTCTGAATCCACATTACTCATCCCCCAATTGTCCGTCAACCAGATTCATAATTCTATTAAGCACAATCATACAGAGAACTTTAATTAGAATATATCCATACGTTTAGATAAAATTGCTACGGAAATGCCTAGAGGTGGAATAGAAAGTAGGCTGATACCCTTATAGTTATTACAAGAACTGCTATCACATTTTTTAAAAATAGGGAATAAAAATATATCTGGTAAAATCCTTACGAACAATGATACCTTTATCATAAAAGGTATTCAAAATTTCAGACATCCATGTGGTAACCAAAATATTCCCAGCTCTAAGCATTTCCGTATTAAGTTCATCTAGCCTTATGGATTTACGTAGTTTAAGTTTAGAAATAGCAAAATAACTTCAGATTGTGTTACAGGGCCAACATTAAAGCCACCAATGCATCATCATCATTACAAAATATGACAGTACAACAAACAACATTGTTTAGAACATCACTGAAATGCTCAGCCCACCTAGTCATGACAGAATCCTCCCCTTCTATAACCTTACCTTGCTTATCCTTCAATCCCTGTATACCTGTCCGTTTTCTACCACACAAAACATTAACTATCTGGTACAGCTCTCTGCTGTTGTGCTGTCTAACTGCTTCCTCGGCTTTGTCAGCCAAGCCATCAAGCCAAAGATTATTATCAGCAGCAAATTGATCATTTACACGTTTATTAAGTTTTCTGTAATGCTATCTATTAAGACTAGTAGGGTATTGATTAAGGATATTCCTGCAGTTCTTTCTTTCGGAAATAAGTTCAAGTGCCTTATCACTCAAATAATGCTGCCTCCTCTGCTCCTTTTTTTCCTAAAAGAGTATTGTTAGTTTCCAAAAAAGACTATTTAAAACGGCCCCATTCTTCCTCAACTTCAGTATTAAGCAAACCATGACTGTCATAATGACTAAGTAACCTATCATGGTAAGCTTTAGCTATAACTGGGTCTTTCAGAGCTTCGGTATTAAAGTTAAATTTTTTAACCCTAGCACAACACTTTTTAAGTTTAAGTTGCAAGACACTTTTAACAAGGTAATGGTCAGATCCAATTTCAGCTCCCCTATATGCCCTGGTATTTCTAACAGAACTAGCCCATTTGCGGTTAACTAATATATAATCAATCATATTCCTATGCAGCCCATCAGGTGAAACCCATGTGTATTTATGTATGTCGCGGTGTTTGTAACATGTGTTAGTTATTCTGAAACCATTGAGTTTACTTACCTGTAGGAGACGTTGCCCATTGCCATTGCAGCTACCAATACCAAAAGGGCCAATCACCCCTCCCCAAAGGTCAGAGTCAGTACCAACTTTGGCATTGAAGTCACCAAGAACAAGGGTAATATCTCCTTTCTTGACAGAATTCAAAATATATTGAAGTTGTCCGTAAAACCTATCCTTCTCATCCTCATCAGCATCCTCAGTGGGGGCATAACAGCAGATAACATTCAAGTCTTTAATGCTTGTCTGAAATTTTGCTTTAAGAAACCTTTCATTAATGCACTCATTTCCTGGTAGAGAGTCACTAACGCTTTGGAGATGCTTTTTATCTTCCCTCCTTGAGAAGAAAATTTTAAGGTTATTTTCAAGAATCTGACTTTTATCTATCCATCTCGTCTCTTGCAAGCCGTGAATATCAAGGTTATAAGGCTGGAATTCTTGTGTGACAACATGAAGAGAATAATCTCTGTTCAGATTCATCCCATTCTAACTACCTACGGCTGTAGTTCCCAGGTTCGAGTCCCAGCTGGGTCAGCGTTGAGATTTATCTCCACAAAATTCCCCGCCCTACCCACGGTCAGTAGGGGTCACCGATGGGCTTGGAAAGGGCGCCGTCCGTCGGATGGGACGTTAGGCCGTGGCCCCGTGTGCGGGAGAGCCATACCTGTGCACGTTAAAAACACGCTGGATGGCCTTAACGGGAGGCTACCATCTGTCTCCCAACAGCTGTTCCAGTGGGTCCCCTCCCCCAACCTTCTCTGAGCCTTCGGGGTCAATGTGACCTGGCCATTTAGCCCATGGTTTGCAAAAAGTGCCGCTCAGAGGAAAAACAACCCAACCCAACTACCTATGGAGAGAAAATGGTTAGTGGGATGTTTAAAGAAACTATGTTTATTGAGAGAGGGAATGCCGACAATATCAAACACCCCCTAATCTCAGGCATGGGGCAAAGAATTGTCCCCTCCCCCCACTAAAGTCTGAAGCCATCTACACTGGAAGACTTTCTTCAAAAAAGGATTCGACGATGCCCATAGAAGCAAGAGTTTAGGTGTTTGCAATGACCTCTGATCAGGATTATCCACCAGATGATAAAACGTTTCCTGTGAATATATTCACTTGGGGCTGTCAACCCACAAACAAACAGAAAACACAGCAGAAGGTTTTCCCTCACCAGATACCCATTGATGAAGCAAATTCAGGATCCGTAATCAAAATCAGAGCCATTATTCCATTCCGTTGGTGTATATGGTCAGCACCAGGACCCTGTATTGTTGACAACTCCACAGCAAGGTAGGGAAGAAATAAAAGTTCTCATAGTTGTCCCGATCAGTAGGGATACTGTGAAACAGATTTCATTACAATGGCAAAAAAATACAATTTTAACTAGCCTATAATAGTGTAAAAAAAATTTGGTTCCATTTTCTTGACCATGTAAAACTAGAACCATGCAAATGATGAGATTATATGCTTTCGGACATCATAAGCCCTATAAAGAGATAATCTTTTTATAATTCATTTTTAGACATTGTTTTAAAATTTTCTCTTAAATTTTCTTCTTAGAAATTAATAGATTTAAATTAATATTGAAACAGTTGTATTCCATTTACTGCAGACAAGCTATATAATATTGAGGGGCAGGTAAATATTATTTTACAATATTATGACGAGAGAATAAAAATTTAATTATTAAACAATGAATTCAGGAAAAGTGATTGATATTCGCTTTTTCTGTAGATAACCATGCAATGAGAATTGAAGGCTTCAACTTTATAGATGGCGTTCATCTGAATGTAATTCCAAAAAAATGAAAGCACGAACTTTTGTAATGCCACTATGAATCACATAGAATTTGTCTTGAGATTCAGATGGGAAATCAAACGAAAAAAAATTACACATCGCTTTTTGACTTCCAACACACAGTAATAAGGAATGCCATGTTTTCCGTCTTCATAATGAGGCTGTATGTCATTTGGTTCCCACTAATGCCTCGAACTCGAGCTTAGAAAAATCACAAGACAGCTCGACTCATATACCGAATAAATTGAAGCAATTTAACTTGAAATTGCAGAATTCAAATGCAGGGGGAAATGTTGTTTCCTTATTTATGCAAAATTAGTTTTACGACTTGTTGGGGCGGGGGTGGCTCAGTCGGTAGCGCGCCAGGCTCGTAATCTGTAGATCCCAGGTTCGATCTCCGAGCTGGGTCAGCGTTGAGATTTATCTCCGCAAAATTCCCGCCCTGCCCACGGTCAGTAGGGGACACCGATGGGTTTGGAAAGGAAGCCGTCCGTCGGATGGGACGTTAAGCCGTGGCCCCTTGTGCGGAAGAGAGCCATACCCTGTGCACGTTAAAGAACACGCTGGATGGCCTTGACGGGAGGCTACCATCTGTCTCCCAACAGCTGTTCCAGTGGGTCCCCTCCCCCCAACTTTCTCTGAGCCTTCGGGGTCCATATGACCTGGCCATTTAGCCCATGGTGTGCAAAAAAGTGCCGCTCAGAGATAAAACAACCCAATCCTTCCTAAAAGTTGCAAAGCTTTCCTGCTACACGTTTGCTTTTGAGCTTTCAAAAATATCGAATACACATTAGAAGGAAAATAAATATTTTTCCTTTTTTTAATGTATACAGGTAAGTTGTTTTTAAGGAAAAAGTTTCAATTTTGTCACTTACTGAATGTCACTCTTTCCTCTCTAGGTATTTCCATTTTTTCCAAAATTCTCATTCCATCTGAGCCACACTGAATGAAATATTTTTGAAACTACAGTGCTTTTTTTTCTACTTTGTGATCGAATTTCTTTTCAGACTCTTAAATAATTTTAGGGGCGGGGGTGGCTCAATCGGTAGCGCGCCAGGTTCGTAATCTATAGGTCCCAGGTTCGAGTCCCAGCTGGGTCAGCCTTGAGATTTATCTCCGCAAAATTCCCCGCTCGGCCCACGGTCAGTAGGGGACACCGATGGCCTTGGAAAGGTCGCCATCCGTCGGATGGGACGTTAAGCCGTGGTCCCGTGTGCGGGAGAGTCATACCCTGTGCACGTCAAAGAACACGCTGGATGGCCTTGACGGGAGGCTACCATCTGTCTCCCAACAGCTGTTCCTGTGGGTCCCCTCCCCCAACCTTCTCTGAGCCTTCGGGGTCCATGTGACCTGGCCATTTAGCCCATGGTGTGCAAAAAAGTGCCGCTCAGAGGTAAAACAACCCAACGTTAAAGAACAGGCTGGATGGCCTTGACGGGAGGCTACCATCTGTCTCCCAACAGCTCTTCTAGTGGGTCCCCTTCTCCAACCTTCTCTGAGCCTTCGGGGTCCATGTGACCTGGCCATTTAGCCCATGGTGTGCAAAAAAGTGCCGCTCAGAGGTAAAACAACCCAACGTTAAAGAACAGGCTGGATGGCCTTGACGGGAGGCTACCATCTGTCTCCCAACAGCTCTTCTAGTGGGTCCCCTTCTCCAACCTTCTCTGAGCCTTCGGGGTCCATGTGACCTGGCCATTTAGCCCATGGTGTGCAAAAAAGTGCCGCTCAGAGGTAAAACAACCCGCAAAAAATCTCTGTATGTATTTCTGTTTTTTCCTGAAATTCCTCTAGTTTTGAAAATCTTTTCCTCCTCCGGTGTGTTATGTTCCTTTTTTACGTCCAGAAGATGTCAGCTCCTTCGATTTCCATCTCGCAGAAATACCACATTGGTGGAAAAGTTTTGGAAAAACGATTTTTCTGATGCCTGACTCCAAGGGTTAAAAATGCAGTTTCCATCCACCTTTTCCTTTCCACTTCATGTCACTGATTTTAAAAGTCTGTTGCCTGTTCTCTTACATCGAAGAGCGAAGAGAAACAACCCAACTCCTGCGGGAAACATGATCGCTTGGAGCGGCCGCTTCCACGCAGCAGGCAAATCCTATTTGTTTAAGAAAAGGGTGCGTCAAAAATAGGTTTCCAAAAAGTAACTTTGTTCCTAAAAATATTCCATCCCTAAATCAATGTAGAATAACTGGCAGTGTCAGAAAGAGCTTTTTCCTTTCCTTCTGTCAGTCCACTTCTCCAGTTGACGGTGAAACGGTGTGTTGTGCGAAACAGACACGAACCTCGTGTGCCATGCAGCGAAAGACGATTCAAAAGTGCATCAGAAGCAGCTTGAACGTGGCTAAAGGAAAATGCAAATTTTTCTCTATTTTCGACTGTTTGGTAGAAGAATAAATCATTTAGATGTCAAAGGGTTGGAATGACCCAACCTATAGAGAGCCACCTCATACAGTAGAAAGGGGCGGGGGTGGCTCAGTCGGTAGCGCACCAGGCTCGTAATCTGCAGTTCCCAGGTTCGAGTCCCAGCTGGGTCAGCGTTGAGATTTATCTCCTCAAAATTCCCCGCTCTGCTCACAGTCAATAGGGGACACAGATGGGCTTGGAAAGGCCGCCGTCCGTCGGATGGGACGTTAAGACGTGGCTGCGTGTGCGGGAGAGACATACCCTGTGCACGTTGAAGAACACGCTGGATGGCCTTGACGGGAGGCTACCATCTGTCTCCCAACAGCTCTTCTAGTGGGTCCCCTTCTCCAACCTTCTCTGAGCCTTCGGGGTCCATGTGACCTGGTCATTTAGCCCATGGTGTGCAAAAAAGTGCCGCTCAGAGGTAAAACAACCCAACGTTAAAGAACAGGCTGGATGGCCTTGACGGGAGGCTACCATCTGTCTCCCAACAGCTCTTCTAGTGGGTCCCCTTCTCCAACCTTCTCTGAGCCTTCGGGGTCCATGTGACCTGGCCATTTAGCCCATGGTGTGCAAAAAAGTGCCGCTCAGAGGTAAAACAACCCGCAAAAAATCTCTGTATGTATTTCTGTTTTTTCCTGAAATTCCTCTAGTTTTGAAAATCTTTTCCTCCTCCGGTGTGTTATGTTCCTTTTTTACGTCCAGAAGATGTCAGCTCCTTCGATTTCCATCTCGCAGAAATGCCACATTGGTGGAAAAGTTTTGGAAAAACGATTTTTCTGATGCCTGACTCCAAGGGTTAAAAATGCAGTTTCCATCCACCTTTTCCTTTCCACTTCACGTCACTGATTTTAAAAGTCTGTTGCCTGTTCTCTTACATCGAAGAGCGAAGAGAAACAACCCAACTCCTGCGGGAAACATGATCGCTTGGAGCGGCCGCTTCCACGCAGCAGGCAAATCCTATTTGTTTAAGAAAAGGGTGCGTCAAAAATAGGTTTCCAAAAAGTAACTTTGTTCCTAAAAATATTCCATCCCGAAATCAATGTAGAATAACTGGCAGTGTCAGAAAGAGCTTTTTCGTTTCCTTTTGTCAATCCACTTCTCCAGTTACGGTAAAACGGTGTGCTGTGAGAAACAGACACGAACCTCGTGTGTCATGCAGCGAAACACGATTCAAAAGTGCATCACAAGCAGCAGGAGGCGAAAAGGACATTCTTGAACGTGGCTAAAGGAAAATTCAAATATTTCTGTATTTTCGACTGTTTGGTAGAAGAATAAATCATTTAGATGTCAGAGGGTTGGAATGACCCAACCGATATAGAGACACTTCATACAGTACATGAGAATGGTTTACAGTAGAGATGAGAACGGTTTACAGTAGAGATGGGAATGGTCTCAAGTATATGCCTGAGTGAAAAAATCTGAATTACACATCCCCTACCACTTCTGAATCCACATTACTCATCCCCCAAATGTCCGTCAACCAGATTCATAATTCTATTAAGCACAATCATGCAAAGAACTTTAATTAGAATATATCCATAGGGTTAGGTAAAATTACTACGGAAATGCTTAGAGATGGAATAGAAAGTTGGCTGATACCCTTATAGTTATTACAAGAACTGCTATCACATTTTTTAAAAATAGGGAATAAAAATATATCTGATAAAATCCTTACGAATAATGATACCTTTATCATAAAAGGTATTCAAAATTTCAAACATCCATGTTGTAACCAAAATATTCCTAGCTCTAAGCATTTCCGTAGTAATTTCATCTAGCCCTATGGATTTACGTAGTTTAAGTTTAGAAATAGCAAAATAACTTCAGATTGTGTTACAGGGCCAACATTAAAGCCACCAATGCATCATCATCATTACAAAATATGAGAGTAGAACAAACAACATTGCTTAGAACATCACTAGTTGCATCATGCTCAGCCCACCTAGTCGTGACAGAATCCTCCCTTTCTATAACCTTACCTTGCTTATCCTTCAATCCCTGTATTCCTGTCCGTTTTCTACCACACAAAACGTTAACTATCTGGTGCAGTTCTCTGCTGTTGTGCTGTCTAACTGCTTCCTCGGCTTTGTCAGCCAAGCAATCAAGCCAAAGATTCTTATCAGCACAAATTGATCATTTACACGTTTATTAAGCTTTCTGTAATGCTTTATATTAAGACTAGTAGGGTATTGATTAAGGATATTCCTGCAGTTCCTTCTTTCTGAAATAAGCTCAAGTGCCTTATCACTTAAATAATTCTGCCTCCTCTGCTCCTTTTTTCCTAAAAGAGTGCTATTAATTTCCAAAAAATCCAGTTTAAAACGGTCCCATTCTTCCTCAACTTCAGTAGTAAGCAAACCATGACTGTCATAATGACTAAGTAGCCTATCATGGTAAGCTTTAGCTATAACTGGGTCTTTCAGAGCTTCAGTATTAAAGGTAAATTTTTTAACCCTAGCACAACACTTTTTAAGTTTAAGTTGCAAGACACTTTTAACAAGGAAATGGTCAGATCCAATTTCAGCTCCCCTATATGCCCTGGTATTTCTAACAGAACTAGCCCATTTGCTGTTAACTAATATATAATCAATCATATTCCTATGCAGCCCATCAGGTGAAACCCATGTGTACTTCTGTATGTCGCGGTGTTTGTAATATGTGTTAGTTTTTCTGAAACCATTGAGTTTTCTCACCTGTAGGAGACGTTGCCCATTGCCATTGCAGCTACCATTACCAAAAGGGCCAATCACCCCTCCCCAAAGGTCAGAGTCAGTACCAACTTTGGCATTGAAGTCACCAAGAACAAGGGTAATATCTCCTTTCTTGACAGAATTCAAAATATCCTGAAGTTGTCCGCAAAACCTATCCTTCTCATCCTCATCAGCAACCTCAGTGGGGGCATAACAGCAGATAACATTCAAGTCTTTAATGCTTGTCTGAAATTTTGCTTTAAGAAACCTTTCATTAATGCACTCATTTCCTGGTAGAGAATCACTAACGCTTTGGAGATGCTTTTTATCTTCCCTCCTTGAGAAGAAAATTTTAAGGTTATTTTCAAGAATCTGACTTTTATCTATCTATCCATCTCGTCTTTTGCAATCCGTGAATATCAAGGTTATAAGGCTGGAATTCTTGTGTGACAACATGAAGAGAATAATCTCTGTTCAGATTCATCCCATTCTAACTACCTACGGCTGTAGTTCCCAGGTTCGAGTCCCAGCTGGGTCAGCGTTGAGATTTATCCGCGCAAAATTCCCCACCCTGCCCACGGTCAGTAGGGGACACCGATGGGCTTGGAAAGGCCGCCGTCCGTCGGATGGGACGTTAAGCCGTGGCCCCGTGTGCGGGAGAGCCATACTCTGTGCACGTTAAAGAACACGCTGGATGGCCTTGACGGGAGGCTACCATCTGTCTCCCAACAGCTGTTCCAGTGGGTTCCCTCCCCCAACCTTCTCTGAACCTTCGGGGTCCATGTGACCTGGCCATTTATCCCATGGTGTGCAAAAAACTGCCGCTCAGAGGTAAAACAACCCAACCCAACCCAACTACCTACGGAGATAAAATGGTTAGTGGGATGTTTAAAGAAACTATGTTTATTGAGAGAGGGTATGTCGACATATCAAACACCCCCTAATCTGAGGCATGGGGCAAAGACTTGTCCCCCCCCCCCTACTAAAGGCTGAAGCCATCTACACTGGAATACTTCCTTCAAAAAAGGATTCGAAGATGCCCATAGAAGCAAGAGTTCAGATGTTTGCAATGACCTCTGATCAGGATTATCCACCAGATGATAAAACGTTTCCTGTGAATCTATATACTTGGGACTGTCAACTCACAAACAAACAGAAAACACAGCGGAAGATTTTTCCTCACCAGATACCCATCGATGAAGCAAATTCAGGATCCATAATCAACGTTGGTGTATATAGTCAGCACCAGGACCCTGTATGGTTGACCACTCCACAGCAAGGTAGGGAAAAAAGAAAAGTTGTCATAGTTGTCCCGATCAGTAAGGATACTGTGAAACAGATTTCATTACAATGGCTGGGTTGGGTTGTTTTACCTCTGAGCGGCACTTTTTTGCACACCATGGGCTAAATGGCCAGGTCACATGGACCCCGAAGGTTCAGAGAAGGTTGGGGGAGGGGACCAACTGGAACAGTTGTTGGGAGATAGATGGTAGCCTCCTGTCAAGGCCATCCAGCGTGTTCTTTAACGTGCACAGAGTAGGACTCTCCAGCACACGGGGCCACGGCTTAACGTCCCATCCGACGGACGGCGGCCTTCCCAAGCCCATCGGTGTCCCCTACTGACCGTGGGCAGAGCGGGGAATTTTGCGGAGATAAATCTCAACGCTGACCCAGCTGGGACTCGAACCTGGGAACTACAGATTACGAGCCTGGCGCGCTACCGACTGAGCCACCCCCACTCCCACTCCCATTACAATGGCAAAAATACAATTTTAACTAGTCTATATTAGTGTAAAACACATTTGGTTCCATTTTCTTGACCATGTAAAACCAGAACCATGCAAATGATGAGATTATATTCTTTCCGACATCATAAGTCCTATAAACAGATAATCTTTTTATAATTCATATTTAGACATTGTTTTAAAATTTTCTTTTAAATTCTCTTCTTTAGAAATTAATGGATTTAGATTAATATTGAAACAGTTGTATTCCATTTACTGCAGACAAGCTATATAATATTGAGGGGCAGGTAAATATTGGGGCGGGGGTGGCTCAGTCGGTAGCGCGCCAGGCTCGTAATCTGTAGTTCCCAGGTTCGACTTCTAGCTGGGTCAGCGTTGAGATTTATCTCCGCAAAATTCCCCGCCCTGCCCGCTGTCAGTAGGGGACACCGATGGGCTTGAAAAGGCCGCCGTCCGTCGGATGGGACGTTAAGCCGTGGCCCGTGTACGGGAGAGCCGTACCCTGTGCACGTTAAAGAACACGCTGGATGGCCTTGACGGGAGGCTACCATCTGTCTCCCAACAGTTGTTCCAGTGGGTCCCCTCCCCCAACCTTCTCTGAGCCTTCGGGGTCCATGTGACCAGGCCATTTAGCCCATGGTGTGCAAAAAAGTACCGCTCAGAGGTAAAACAACCCAACCCAGGTAAATATTATTTTACAATATTTTTACGAGAGAATAAAAATTTAATTATTAAACAATGAGAAACTTTCAGGAAAAGTGATTGATATTCGCTTTTTCTGTAGATAACCATGCAATGAGAATTGAAGGCTTCAACTTTATAGATGGCGTTCATCTGAATGTAATTCCAAAAAAATGAAAGCACGAACTTTTGTAATGCCACTATGAATCACATAGAATTTGTCTTGAGATTCAGATGGGAAATCAAACGAAAAAAAATTATACATCGCTTTTTAACTTCCAACACACAGTAATAAGGAATGCCAGGTTTTCCGTCTTCATAATGAGGCTGTATGTCATTTGGTTCCCACTAATGCCTCGAACTCGAACTTAAAAAAATCACAAGACAGCTCGACTCATATGCCGAATAAATTGAAGCAATTTAACTTGAAATTGCAGAATTCAAATGCAGGGGGAAATGTTGTTTCCTTATTTATGCAAAATTAGTTTTACGACTTGTTGGGGCGGGGGTGGCTCAGTCGGTAGTGCGCCAGGCTCGTAATCTGTAGTTCCCAGGTTCGAGTCCCAGCTGGGTCAGCGTTGAGATTAATCTCCGCAAAATTCCCCGCCCTGCCCGCGGTCAGTAGGGGACACCGATGGGCTTGGAAAGGCCGCCATCCGTCGGATGGGGCGTTAAGCCTTGGCTCCGTGTGCGGGAGAGACATACCCTGTGCACGTTGAAGAACACGCTGGATGGCCTTGACGGGAGGCTACCATCTGTCTCCCAACAGCTCTTCCAGTGGGTCCCCTTCCCCAACCTTCTCTGAGCCTTCGGGGTCAATGAGACCTGGCCATTTAGCCCATGGTGTGCAAAAAAAGTGCCGCTCAGAGGTAAAGCAACCCACAAAAAATCTGTATGTATTTCTGTTTTTTCTTGAAATTCCTCTAGTTTTGAAAATCTTTTCCTCCTCCGGTGTGTTATGTTCCTTTTTTACGTCCAGAAGATGTCAGCTCCTTCGATTTCATCTCGCAGAAATGCCACATTGGTGGAAAAGTTTTGGAAAAACGATTTTTCTGATGCCTGACTCCAAGGGTTAAAAATGCAGTTTCCATCCACCTTTTCCTTTCCACTTCATGTCACTGATTTTAAAAGTCTGTTGCCTGTTCTCTTACATCGAAGAGCGAAGAGAAACAACCCAACTCCTGCGGGAAACATGATCGCTTGGAGCGGCCGCTTCCACGCAGCAGGCAAATCCTATTTGTTTAAGAAAAGGGTGCGTCAAAAATAGGTTTCCAAAAAGTAACTTTGTTCCTAAAAATATTCCATCCCTAAATCAATGTAGAATAACTGGCAGTGTCAGAAAGAGCTTTTTCCTTTCCTTCTGTCAGTCCACTTCTCCAGTTGACGGTGAAACGGTGTGTTGTGCGAAACAGACACGAACCTCGTGTGCCATGCAGCGAAAGACGATTCAAAAGTGCATCAGAAGCAGCTTGAACGTGGCTAAAGGAAAATGCAAATTTTTCTCTATTTTCGACTGTTTGGTAGAAGAATAAATCATTTAGATGTCAAAGGGTTGGAATGACCCAACCTATAGAGAGCCACTTCATACAGTAGAAAGGGGCGGGGGTGGCTCAGTCGGTAGCGCACCAGGCTCATAATCTGCAGTTCCCAGGTTCGAGTCCCCAGCTGGGTCAGCGTTGAGATTTATCTCCTCAAAATTCAGCGCTCTGCTCACAGTCAATAGGGGACACCGATGGGCTTGGAAAGACCGTCATCCGTCGGATGGGACGTTAAGCCGTGGCTCCGTGTGCGGGAGAGACATTCCCTGTGCACGTTGAAGAACACGCTGGATGGCCTTGACGGGAGGCTACCGTCTGTCTCCCAACAGCTGTTCCAGTGGGTCCCCTCCCCCAACCTTCTCTGAACCTTCGGGGTCCATGTGACCTGGCCATTTAGCCCATGGTGTGCAAAAAAGTGCCGCTCAGAGGTAAAACAACCCAACCCTTAATCCTCTTCTTTTACATTTTTCCGCCTCGAGTGTGTTTTCTTCTTCTGAATGGATAACCAGCTATACTGGAAACGAGCATCCTTCAATCTGATTATCAGAGAAATAAAAAGTGATCATCACGATATACAACCAATTGCACTGAAAATCAGTATCCCTGAATCTATTTTTTGGAGTTAAAGAAACGGTGATGTTAACAATAAACAATCAGCACTACTTGAAACTTGTAACCGTGAATCTCATTTTTGGAGAAAAAGATACAGTGATGTTAACAATAAGTAATCAGCTGTATTGAAACCTGTATCCTTGAATTAATTATTGGAGGAAAATAAAAAAATGATCTACAAAATAAAAAAACATCTATAATGGAAACTTGCAATTCACTTTGGTGACACCGTAACCTATGGGTCGGTAGCGCGCCAGGCTCGTAATCTGTAGTTCCCAGGTTCGAGTCCCAGCTGGGTCAGCGTTGAGATTTATCTCCGCAAAATTCCCCGACCTGCCCACGGTCAGTAGGGGACACCGATGGGCTTGGAAAGGCCGCCGTCCTTCGGATGGGACGTTGAGCCGTGGCCTCGTGTGCGGGAGAGCCATACCCTGTGCACGTTAAAGAACACGCTGGATGGCCTTGACGGGACGCTACCATCTGTCTCCCAACAGCTGTTCCAGTGGGTCCCCTCCCCCAACCTTCTCTGAGCCTTCGGGGTCCATGTGACCTGTCCATTTAGCATATGGTGTGCAAAAAAGTGCCGCTCAGAGGTAAAACAACCCAACGTTAAAGGTCACGCTGGATGGCCTTGACGGGAGGCTACCATCTGTCTCCCAACAGCTGTTCCAGTGGGTCCCCTCCCCCAACCTTCTCTGAGCCTTCGTGGTCCATGTGACCTGGCCATTTAGACCATGGTGTGCAAAAAAGTGCCGCTCAGAGGTAAAACAACCCAACCCAACTCCAGAACGTGAATGCCGAAAGTAACAAGTTAAACGCCGTAAGAAAGCTTCTGACGCCGGGAATGTCGTAGTCTATGACAAATTAACCCTGTTCTTTCTTCCTTCCTAAAAAAGTGGGAGAATGTGAAAATGATTGTTCCTCTATATCTCCTAGACGAATGCGTAAATAACGAGCTATGTGTCGAATGAGAGCTTGTGACGCGGGGAGTGTCGTAGCCTATGAAAAATTGACCCCTCCTGCCTTCTTCTCCCCCTAAAAAGCGGGAATCTGAAAGGCGTTCTACTATGTCGGAACGCGAGGGACTACAATTGCGAGTTAGGTGTCAAATGATAGCTCGTATAATGACGGTCGTAAACTATTTCGAACTTCTCTCCCACTATTCTCCCTGATAAAATGCGGGGGATTGGATTTTCGCGGAGGTCGAACTAAAATTAATAGTCGTAACTAAAATTAAAACGTGTGACGTCTCGAATGTCGTGGGCTATCTCAAACCTGAATCCAAAAGCGTGAGGGGCGGGGGTGGCTCAGTCGGTAGCGCGCTAGGCTCGTAATCTCTAGTTCCCAGGTTCGAGTCCCAGCTGGGTCAGCGTTGAGATTTATCTCCGCAAAACTCCCCGCCCTGCCCACGGTCAGTAGGGGACACCGATGGGCTTGGAAAGGCCGCCGTCCGTCGGATGGGACGTTAAGCCGTGGTCCCATGTGCGGGAGAGCCATACCCTGTGCACGTTAAAGAACACGCTGGATGGCCTTGACGGGAGGCTACCATCTGTCTCCCAACAGCTGTTCCAGCGGGTCCCCTCCCCCAACCTTCTCTGAGCCTTCGGGGTCCATGTGACCTGGCCATTTAGCCCATGGTGTGTAAAAAAGTGCCGCTCAGAGGTAAAACAACCCAACCCAACCCAAAAGGGTGATAAATATGCTCGATGTTTATGAGTCGCATATCAAAGTTTCTGATGGTAGACGTTTTTAGTGACAACAAAAAGTATAAATTGAAAATTTCAAAAATTCTTCTCTTCCTACATTGCCCTAAAATGTAAAAAATAAACCTAAAGCACATCGATGGTGCAATCCATTACTGAGTTCGTGTTCGCTTCAAAAGAAGATAGAGCGACGATTGACCTACTCAACAAGATTGCAGACGCCCTCTCTTCCTTTGAAACGAATACGAACTCAGTGACTGATTGCAGGCGCCCTATCTTCCTTTGAGGCGAATACGAACTCAATGACTGATTGCAGGCGCCCTATCTTCCTTTGAAGCGAATACAAACTCAATGACTGATTGCAGGCGCCCTATCTTCCTTTGAAGCGAATACGAACTCAGTGACTGATTGCAGGCGCCCTATCTTCCTTTGAAGCAAATACGAACTGAGTGACTGATTGCACCATCGAAATGCTTTAGTTTTAATTTCTACATTTTAAGACCCTATAGGAAGTGAAGTATTTTTTTAATCTTTTAATTTATATATTTTTATTTTTCTCTGAAGTCAGATAGAAGAATAGAAGTTTTAGTACAGCTAGTTGTCTATTACGAGCATCCCTTTTTATTTTTCTCTGAAGTCAGATAGAAGAATAGAAGTTTTAGTACAGCTAGTTGTCTATTACGAGCATCCCTTTTTATTTTTCTCTGAAGTCAGATAGAAGAATAGAAGTTTTAGTACAGCTAGTTGTCTATTACGAGCATCCCTTTTTATTTTTCTCTGAAGTCAGATAGCAGAATAGAAGTTTTAGTACAGCTAGTTGTCTATTACGAGCATCCCTTTTTATTTTTCTCTGAAGTCAGATAGAAGAATAGAAGTTTTAGTACTGCTAGTTGTCTATTACGAGCATCCCTTTTTATTTTTCTCTGAAGTCAGATAGAAGAATAGAAGTTTTAGTACAGCTAGTTGTCTATTTCGAGCATCCCTTTTTATTTTTCTCTGAAGTCAGAAACAGTCAGAACAGTTTTTACTATAGCTAGTAGTTTATTTCGAGCATCACTTTCATTACCTATCTTCATATTGCTTTTGGCTTTGACATTTGTCGGTTGCTCGATTGCTTCATTTGTGAATTTCACAAAAAGTTGTTCCACCATATCTTTCGAAAGCGAGTGCGGAAAGTAACGAACTATGAATCAAGTGATGCGGGGAGTGACGGGGACTATAAGAAATTGATCCCCATGCATTCTTACCCCCTAAAAAGCGGCAATGTCAAACAGGACCTTGTTAGAATTGGTGTGCAGTGGCCAGATGCAGTAGATGTAGCTCAGGATAGACTTGCTTGGAGAACTAAATTGCACGGTCTGGTTGGACCTCCGTAGCCAATGGCTGCTTGAGGATGATGATGATGATAAAAAGGGCGAAATCTGAAAATGGTTTTTCCGCGATATCTCCACAGTGCGAATGCCGTAAGTGACAAGCCATACGTTAAATGAAAGCTTCTGATGCGGGGAATGTCGTAGGCTATGGAACACTGACTCGTCCATGTTTTCTTCCTCCCTAAAAAAGGGCGAAATCTGAAAATTGTTTTTCCGCGATATCTCCAGAGTGCGAATGCCGTAAGTGACAAGCCATACGTCAAATGAAAGCTACTGATGCGGGGAATGTCGTAGGCTATGGAACACTGACTCCTCCATGTTTTCTTCCCCCTTAAAAAAGGGCGAAATGTGAAAATGGTTTTTCCGCGATATCTCCAGAGTGCCAATACCGTTAGTGACAAGCCATACGTCAAATGAAAGCTTCTGATGCGGAGAATATCGTAGGCTATGGAACACTGACTCCTCCAGGTTTTCTTCCCCCCTAAAAAAGGGCGACATCTGAAAATGGTTTTTCCGCGATATCTCCAGAGTGACAAGCCATACGTCAAATGAAAGCTTCTGATGTGGGGAATATCGTAGGCTATGGAACATTGACTCCTCCATGTTTTCTTCCCCCCTAAAAAAGGGCGAAATCTGAAAATGGTTTTTCCGCGATATCTCCAGAGTGACAAGCCATACGTCAAATGAAAGCTTCTGATGTGGGGAATGTCGTAGGCTATGGAACATTGACTCCTCCATGTTTTCTTCCCCCCTAAAAAAGGGCGAAATCTGAAAATGGTTTTTCCGCGATATCTCCAGAGTGCGAATGCCGTAAGTGACAAGCCATACGTCAAATGAAAGCTTCTGATGCGGGGAATGTCGTAGGCTATGGAACACTGACTCCTCCATGTTTTCTTCCCCCCTAAAAAAGGGGATATGTGAAAATTGTTTTACCGCGATATCTCCAGAGTGCGAATGCCGTAAGTCACAAGCCATACGTCAAATGAAAGCTTCTGATGCGGGGAATGTCGTAGGCTATGGAACACTGACTCCTCCATGTTTTCTTCCCCCCTAAAAAAGGGGATACGTGAAAATGGTTTTACCGCGATATCTCCAGAGTGCCAATACCGTAAGTGACAAGCCATACGTCAAATGAAAGCTTCTGATGCGGGGAATGTCGTAGGCTGTGGAACACTGACTCCTCCATGTTTTCTTCCCCCCTAAAAAAGGGCGACATCTGAAAATGGTTTTTCCGCGATATCTCCAGAGTGACAAGCCATATGTCAAATGAAAGCTTCTGCTGTGGGGAATGTCGTAGGCTATGGAACACTGATTCCTCCATGTTTTCTTCCCCCCTAAAAAAGGGCGAAATCTGAAAATGGTTTTTCCGCGATATCTCCAGAGTGCGAATGCTGTAAGTGACAAGCCATACGTCAAATGAAAGCTTCTAATGCGGAGAATGTCGTAGGCTATGGAACACTGACTCGTCCATGTTTTCTTCCTCCCTAAAAAAGGGAGAATTCTGAAAATGGTTTTTCCGCGATATCTCCAGAGTGCGAATGCCGTAAGTGACAAGCCATACGTCAAATGAAAGCTTCTGACGCGGGGAATGTCGTAGGCTATGGAACACTGACTCCTCCAGGTTTCTTCCCCCCTAAAAAGGGGCGAAATATGAAAATGGTTTTCCCGCGATATCTCCAGAGTGCCAATACCGTTAGTGACAAGCCATACGATAAAATGAAAGCTTCTGATGCGGAGAATGTCGTAGGCTATGGAACACTGACTCCTCCATGTTTTCTTCCCCCCTAAAAAAGGGCGACATCTCAAAATGGTTTTTCCGCGATATCTCCAGAGTGACAAGCCATACGTCAAATGAAAGCTTCTGAAGTGGGGAATGTCGTAGGCTATGGAACATTGACTCCTCCATGTTTTCTTCCCCCCTAAAAAAGGGCGAAATCTGAAAATGGTTTTTCCGCGATATCTCCAGAGTGACAAGCCTTACGTCAAATGAAAGCTTCTGATGTGGGGAATATCGTAGGCTATGGAACATTGACTCCTCCATGTTTTCTTCCCCCCTAAAAAAGGGCGAAATCTGAAAATGGTTTTTCCGCGATATCTCCAGAGTGCGAATGCCGTAAGCGACAAGACATACGTCAAATGAAAGCTTCTGATGCGGGGAATGTCGTAGGCTATGGAACACTGACTCCTCCATGTATTCTTCCCCCCTAAAAAAGGGGATATGTGAAAATGATTTTACAGCGATATCTCCAGAGTGCGAATGCCGTAAGTGACAAGCCATACGTCAAATGAAAGCTTCTGATGCGGGGAATGTCGTAGGCTATGGAACACTGACTCCTCCATGTTTTCTTCCCCCCTAAAAACGGGGATATGTGAAAAGGGTTTTACCACGATATCTCCAGAGTTCCAATACCGTAAGTGACAAGCCATACGTCAAATGAAAGCTTCTGATGCGGGGAATGTCGTAGGCTGTGGAACACTGACTCCTCCATGTTTTCTATCCCCCTAAAAAAGGGCGACATCTGAAAATGGTTTTTCCGAGATATCTCCAGAGTGACAAGCCACACGTCAAATGAAAGCTTCTGATGTGGGGAATGTCGTAGGCTATGGAACACTGACTCCTCCATGTTTTCTTCCCCCCTAAAAAAGGGCGAAATATGAAAATGGTTTTTCCGCGATAACTCCAGAGTGCGAATGCCGTAAGTGACAAGCCATACGTCAAATGAAAGCTTCTGATGCGGGGAATGTCGTAGGCTATGGAACACTGACTCCTCCATGTTTCCTTCCCCCCTAAAAAAGGGCGAAATCTGAAAATGATTGTTCCTCTCTTTCTCAAGAACTGGAGTGAATAAAGTAAACGAGCTATGTGAAGAATGGAAGCTTGGGACGTGGGGAGTGTTGCAGGCTATAAAAAATTAACTCATCATACTTTCTCTGCCACTAAAAAAACGGGAAATGTGAAAGCTATATCTTCGGAACGCGAGGGCCTACAGTTACGAACTAGGGTTGGGTTGTTGGGTTGCACACGGGGCCACGGCTTAAAGTCCCATCCGACGGACGGCGGCCTTTCCAAGCCCATCGGTGTCCCCTACTGACCGTGGGCAGGGCGGGGAATTTTGCGGAGATAAATCTCAACGCTGACCCAGCTGGGACTCGAACCAGGGAACTACAGATTACGAGCCTGACGCGCTACCGACTGAGCCACCCCAGCCCCTACGAACTAGGTGTCAAATGAAAGCTCGTGTAGTGACGATCGTAAATTATTTCGAATTTTGCTCCCACTATTCTCCCCTGATAAAAGGGAGGGGCAGATTTTCGCGAAGTTAGACCTTAACGAGTCTTATTTCAAATTAAAGTTTGCGATGTGTCTCATGTCGTGGCATACCTCATATATGACTCTAAAAGGGGTGAAATGTGTTCGATATTTATGAGTCATATATGAAAGTTTCTGAAGGTAGGTATTTTTAGTTACAACAACAATTATTCATTAATTATGTAAATTAATGTATTTAAAAAATACCTATCTTCCTATAGGGCCCAAAAACGTAGAAAATATATCTATCATCATCATCATCATCATCCTCAAGCAGCCATGGGCTACGGAGATCCAACCAGACCGTGCAATTTAGTTCTCCAAGCAAGTCTATCCTGAGCTACATCTACTCCATCTGCCCACTGCACACCAATTCTAACAAGGTCCTGTTTGACATTGTCTGCCCCCCGCATCCTAGGTCTCGCCTTATTTCTGAGGCCTTTAGGCACACTGTTCATGTCGTAGACTATGGAACACTGACTCGTCCATGTTTTCTTCCTCCCTAAAAAAGGGAGAATTCTGAAAATGGTTTTTCCGCGATATCTCCAGAGTGCGAATGCCGTAAGTGACAAGCCATACGTCAAATGAAAGCTTCTCATGCGGGGAATGTCGTAGGCTATGGAACACTGACTCCTCCATGTTTTCTTCCCCCCTAAAAAAGGGTGAAATGTGAAAATGGTTTTTCCGCGATATCTCCAGAGTGCGAATGCCGTAAGTGACAAGCCATACGTCAAATGAAAGCTTCTGATGCGGAGAATGTCGTAGGCTATGGAACACTAACTCCTCCATATTTTCTTCCCCCCTAAAAAAGGGTGACATCTGAAAATGGTTTTTCCGCGATATCTCCAGAGTGACAAGCCATACGTCAAATGAAAGCTTCTGATGTGGGGAATGTCGTAGGCTATGGAACATTGACTCCTCCATGTTCTCTTCCCCCCTAAAAAAGGGCGAAATTTGAAAATGGTTTTTCCGCGATATCTCCAGAGTGCCAATACCGTAAGTGACAACCATACGACAAATGAAAGCTTCTGATATGGGGAATGTCGTAGGCTATAGAACACTGACTCCTCCATGTTTTCTTCCTCCCTAAAAAGGGGCGAAATCTGAAAATGGTTTTTCCGCGATATCTCCAGAGTGCGAATACCGTAAGTGACAAGCCATACGTCAAATGAAAGCTTCTGATGCGGGGAATGTCGTAGGCTATGGAACACTGACTCCTTCATGTTTTCTTCCCCCCTAAAAAACGGCGATATGTCAAAATGGTTTTTCCGCGATATCTCCAGAGTGCCAATACCGTAAGTCAAAACCCATACGTCAAATGAAATGTTCTCATGCGAGGAATGTGCTAGGCTATGGAACACTGACTCCTCCATGTTTTCTTCTCCCCTAAAAAAGGGCGATATGTGAAAATGGTTTTTTCGCGATATCTCCAGAGTGCCAATACCGTTAGTGACAAGCCATACGTCAAATGAAAGCTTCTGATGCGGGGAATGTCGTAGGCTATGGAACACTGACTCCTCCATGTTTTCTTCCCCCCTAAAAAAGGCGAAATCTGAAAATGGTTTTTCCGCGATATCTCCAGAGTGCGAATGCTGTAAGTGACAAGCCATACGTCAAATGAAAGCTTCTGATACGGGGAATGTCGTAGGCTATAGAACACTGACTCCTCCATGTTTTCTTCCTCCCTAAAAAGGGGCGAAATCTGAAAATGGTTTTTCCGCGATATCTCCAGATTGCGAATGCCGCATTTGACAAGCCATACGTCAAATGAAAGCTTCTGATGCGGGGAATATCGTAGGCTATGGAACACTGACTCCTCCATGTTTTCTTCCCCCCTAAAAAAGGGCGAAATCTGAAAATCGTTTTTCCGCGATATCTCCAGAGTGCAATTGCCGTAAGTGACAAGCCATACGTCAAATGAAAGCTTCTGATGCGGGGAATGTCGTAGGCTATGGAACACTGACTCCTTCATGTTTTCTTCCCCCCCAAAAAAGGGCGAAATCTGAAAATGGTTTTTTCGCGATATCTCCAGAGTGCCAATACCGTAAGTGACAAGCCATACGTCAAATGAAAGCTTCTGATGCGGGGAATGTCGTAGGCTATGGAACACTGACTTCTCCATGTTGTCTTCCTACCTAAAAACGGGCGAAATCTGAAAATGGTTTTTCCGAGATATCTCCAGAGTGCGAATGCCGTAAGTGACAAGCCATACGTCAAATGAAAGCTTCTGATGCGGGGAATGTCGTAGGCTATGGAACACTGACTCCTCCATGTTTTCTTCCCCCCTAAAAAAGGGCGAAATCTGAAAATGGTTTTTCCGCGATATATCCAGAGTGCGAATGCCGTAAGTAACAAGCCATACGTTAAATGAAAGCTTCTGATGCGGGGAATGTCGTAGGCTATGGAACACTGACTCCTCCATGTTTTCTTCCCCCCTTAAAAAGGGCGATATGTGAGAATGGTTTTACCGCGATATCTCCAGAGTGCCAATACCGTAAGTTTTCTTCCCCGTCAAATGAAATGTTCTGATGCGAGGAATGTCGTAGGCTGTGGAACACTGACTCCTCCATGTTTTCTTCCCCCCTAAAAAAGGGCGACATCTGAAAATGGTTTTTCCGCGATATCTCCAGAGTGACAAGCCAGACGTCAAATGAAAGCTTCTGCTGTGGGGAATGTCGTAGGCTATGGAACACTGATTCCTCCATGTTTTCTTCCCCCCTAAAAAAGGGGCGAAATCTGAAAATGGTTTTTTCGCGATATCTCCAGAGTGCCAATACCGTAAGTTTTCTTCCCCGTCAAATGAAATGTTCTGATGCGAGGAATGTCGTAGGCTGTGGAACACTGACTCCTCCATGTTTTCTTCCCCCCTAAAAAAGGGCGACATCTGAAAATGGTTTTTCCGCGATATCTCCAGAGTGACAAGCCATACGTCAAATGAAAGCTTCTGATGCGGGGAATGTCGTAGGCTATGGAACACTGACTTCTCCATGTTGTCTTCCTACCTAAAAACGGGCGAAATCTGAAAATGGTTTTTCCGCGATATCTCCAGAGTGCGAATGCTGTAAGTGACAAGCCATACGTCAAATGAAAGCTTCTGATGCGGAGAATGTCGTAGGCTATGGAACACTGACTACTCCATGTTTTCTTCCCCCCTAAAAAAGGGCGAAATCTGAAAATGGTTTTTCCACGATATCTCCACAGTGCGAATGCAGTAAGTGACAAGCCATACGTCAAATGAAAGCTTCTGACGCGGGGAATGTCGTAGGCTGTGGAACACTGACTCCACCATATTTTCTTCCCCCCTAAAACAGGGTGAAATCTGAAAATTGTTTTTCCGCGATATCTCCAGAGTGCGAATGCCGTAAGTGACAAGCCATATGTCAAATGAAAGCTTCTGATGTGGGGAATGTCGTAGGCTATGGAACACTAACTCCTTCATGTTTTCTTCCCCCCTAAAATAGGGCGAAATCTGAAAATTGTTTTTCCGCGATATCTCCAGATTGCGAATGCCGTAAGTGACAAGCCATACGTCAAATGAAAGCTTCTGATGCGGGGAATGTCTTAGGCTATGGAACACTGACTCCTCCATGTTTTCTTCCCCCCTAAAAAAGGGCGAAATGTGAAAATGGTTTTGCCGCGATATCTCCAGAGTGCCAATACCGTAAGTGACAAGCCATACGTCAAATGAAAGCTTCTGATGCGGGGAATGTCGTAGGCTATGGAACACTGACTCCTCCATGTTTTCTTCCTCCCTAAAAAGGGGGCGAAATCTGAAAATGGTTTTTTCGCGATATCTCCAGAGTGCGAATGCCGCATGTGACAAGCCATACGTCAAATGAAAGCTTCTGATGCGGGGAATATCGTAGGTTATGGAACACTGACTCCTCCATATTTTCTTCCCCCCTAAAAAAGCTGATATGTGAAAATGGTTTTACCGCGATATCTCCAGAGTGCCAATACCGTAAGTGACAAGCCATACGTGAAATGAAAGCTTCTGATGCGGGGAATGTCATAGGCTGTGGAACACTGACTCCTCCATGTTTTCTTTCCCCCTAAAAAAGGGCGACATCTGAAAATGGATTTTCCCTGATATCTCCAGAGTGACAAGCCATACGTCAAATGAAAGCTTCTGCTGTGGGGAATGTCGTAGGCTATGGAACACTGATTCCTCCATGTTTTCTTCCCCTCTAAAAAAGGGCGAAATCTGAAAGTGGTTTTTCCGCGATATCTCCAGAGTGCGAATGCTGTAAGTGACAAGCCATACGTCAAATGAAAGCATCTAATGCGGAGAATGTCGTAGGCTATGGAACACTGACTCCTCCATGTTTTCTTCCCCCCTAAAAAAACGCGACATCTGAAAATGGTTTTTCCGCGATATCTCCAGAGTGACAAGCCACACGTCAAATGAAAGCTTCTGATGTGGGGAATGTCGTAGGCTATGGAACACTGACTCGTCCATGTTTTCTTCCTCCCTAAAAAAGGGAGAATTCTGAAAATGGTTTTTCCGCGATATCTCCAGAGTGCGAATGCCGTAAGTGACAAGCCATACGTCAAATGAAAGCTTCTGATGCGGGGTATGTCGTAGGCTATTCAACACTGACTCGTCCATGTTTTCTTCCTCCCTAAAAAAGGGAGAATTCTGAAAATGGTTTTTCCGCGATATCTCCAGAGTGCGAATGCCGTAAGTGACAAGCCATACGTCAAATGAAAGCTTCTGATGCGGGGTATGTCGTAGGCTATGGAACACTGACTCGTCCATGTTTTCTTCCTCCCTAAAAAAGGGAGAATTCTGAAAATGGTTTTTCCGCGATATCTCCAGAGTGCAAATGCCGTAAGTGACAAGCCATACGTCAAATGAAAGCTTCTGATGCGGAGAATGTCGTAGGCTATGGAACACTAACTCCTCCATATTTTCTTCCCCCCTAAAAAAGGGTGACATCTGAAAACGGTTTTTCCGCGATATCTCCAGAGTGACAAGCCATACGTCGAATGAAAGCTTCTGATGTGGGGAATGTCGTAGGCTATGGAACATTGACTCCTCCATATTTTCTTCCCCCCTAAAAAAGGGCGAAATCTGAAAATGGTTTTTCCGCGATATCTCCAGAGTTCCAATACCGTAAGTGACAACCATACGTCAAATGAAAGCTTCTGATACGGGGAATGTCGTAGGCTATGGAACACTGACTCCTCCATGTTTTCTCCTCCCTAAAAAGGGGCGAAATCTGAAAATGGTTTTTCCGCGATATCTCCAGAGTGCAAATACCGTAAGTGACAAGCCATGCGTCAAATGAAAGCTTCTGATGCGGGGAATGTCGTAGGCTATGGAACACTGACTCCTCCATGTTTTCTTCCCCCCTAAAAATGGGCGATATATGAAAATGGTTTTTTCGCGATATCTCCAGAGTGCCAATACCGTTAGTGACAAGCCATACATCAAATGAAAGCTTCTGCTGTGGGGAATGTCGTAGGCTATGGAACACTGACTCCTCCATGTTTTCTTCCCCCCTAAAAAAGGGCGAAATCTGAAAATTGTTTTTCTGCGACATCTCCAGAGGGCCAATACCGTAAGTGACAAGCCATACGTCAAATGAAAGCTTCTGATGCGGAGAATGTCGTAGGCTATGGAACACTAACTCCTCCATGTTTTCTTTCCCCCTAAAAAAAGGCGACATCTGAAAATGGTTTTTCCGCGATATCTCCAGAGTGACAAGCCATACGTCAAATGAAAGCTTCTGATGTGGGGAATGTCGTAGGCTATGGAACACTGACTCCTCCATGTTTTCTTCCCCCCTAAAGTAGGGCGAAATCTGAAAATGGTTTTTCCGCGATATCTCCAGAGTGTCAATACCGTAAATGACAAGCCATATGTCAAATGAAAGCTTCTGATACGGGGAATGTCGTAGGCTATGGAACACTGACTCCTCCATGTTTTCTTCCCCTCTAAAAAAGGGCGAAATCTGAAAATTGTTTTTCCGCGATATCTCCAGAGTGCGAATGCCGTAATGACAAGCCATACGTCAAATGAAAGCTTCTGATGTGGGGAATGTCGTAGGCTATGGTACACTGACTCCTCCATGTTTTCTTCCCCCCTAACATAGGGCGAAATCTGAAAATGGTTTTTCCGCGATATCTCCAGAATGCCAATGCCGAAAGTGACAAGCCATACGTCAAATGAAAGCTTCTGATGCGGGGAATGTCGTAGGCTATGGAACACTGACTCCTCCATGTTTTCTTCCCCCCTAAAATAGGGCGAAATCTGAAAATGGTTTTGCCGCGATATCTCCAGAGTGCCAATACCGTAAGTGACAAGCCATACGTCAAATGAAAGCTTCTAATGTGGGGAATGTCGTAGGCTATGGAACACTGACTCCTCCATGTTTTCTTCCCCCCTAAAAAAGGGCGAAATCTGAAAATAGTTTTTCCGCGATATCTCCAGAGTGCGAATGCCGCATGTGACAAGCCATACGTCAAATGAAAGCTTCTGATGCGGGGAATATCGTAGGCTATGGAACACTGACTCCTCCATGTTTTCTTCCCCCCTAAAAAAGGGCGAAATCTGAAAATCGTTTTTCCGCGATATCTCCAGAGTGCCAATGCCGTAAGTGACAAGCCATACGTCAAATGAAAGCTTCTGATGTGGGGAATGTCGTAGGCTATGGAACACTGACTCCTCCATGTTTTCTTCCCCCTAAAAAAGGGCGAAATGTGAAAATGGTTTTTCCGCAATAACTCCAGAGTGCGAATGCCGTAAGTGACAAGCCATACGTCAAATGAAAGCTTCTGATGCGGGGAATGTCGTAGGCTATGGAACACTGACTCCTCCATGTTTTCTTCCCCCCTAAAAAAGGGCAAAATCTGAAAACGGTTTTTCCGCGATATCTCCAGAGTGCGAATGCCGTAAGTGACAAGCCATACGTCAAATGAAAGCTTCTGATGCGGGGAATGTCGTAGGCTATGGAACACTGACTCCTCCATGTTTTCTTCCCCCTAAAAAAGGGGCGACATCTGAAAATGGTTTTTCCGCGATATCTCCAGAGTGACAAGCCATACGTTAAATGAAAGCTTCTGATGTGGGGAATGTCGTAGGCTATGGAACACTGACTCCTCCATGTTTTCTTCCCCCCTAAAAAAGGCGAAATCTGAAAATGGTTTTTCCGCGATAACTCCAGAGTGCGAATGCCGTAAGTGACAAGCCATACGTCAAATGAAAGCTTCTGATGCGGGGAATGTCGTAGGCTATGGAACACTGACCCCTCCATGCTTTCTTCCCCACTAAAAAAGGGCAAAATCTGAAAATGATTGTTCCTCTATTTCTCAAGAACGGGAGTGAATAAAGTAAACGAGCTATGTGAAGAATGGAAGCTTGTGACGCGGGGAGTGTTTTAGGCTATAAAAAATTAACTCATCACACTTTCTCTGCCACTAAAAAAACGGGAAATGTGAAAGCTATATCTTCGGAACGCGAGGGCCTACAGTTACGAACTAGGGTTGGGTTGTTGCGTTGGACACGGGGCCACGGCTTAACGTCCCATCCGACGGACGGCGGCCTTTCCAAGCCCATCGGTGTCCCCTACTGACCGTGGGCAGGGCGGGGAATTTTGCGGAGATAAATCTCAACGCTGACCCAGCTGGGACTCGAACCTGGGAACTACAGATTACGAGCCTGACGCGCTACCGACTGAGCCACCCCAGCCCCTACGAACTAGGTGTCAAATGAAAGCTCGTGTAGTGACGATCGTAAATTATTTCGAATTTTGCTCCCACTATTCTCCCCTGATAAAAGGGAGGGGCAGATTTTCGCGAAGTTAGACCTTAACGAGTCTTATTTCAAATTAAAGTTTGCGATGTGTCTCATGTCGTGGCATACCTCATATATGACTCTAAAAGGGGTGAAATGTGTTCGATATTTATGAGTCATATATGAAAGTTCTGAAGGTAGGTATTTTTAGTTACAACAACAATTATTCATTAATTATGTAACTTAATGTATTTAAAAAATACCTATCTTCCTATAGGGCCCAAAAACGTAGAAAATATATCTATCATCATCATCATCATCATCATCCTCAAGCAGCCATGGGCTACGGAGATCCAACCAGACCGTGCAATTTAGTTCTCCAAGCAAGTCTATCCTGAGCTACATCTACTGCATCTGGCCACTGCACACCAATTCTAACAAGGTCCTGTTTGACATTGTCTGCCCACCGCATCCTAGGTCTCGCCTTCTTTCTGAGGCCTTTAGGCACACTGTTCATAACCCTATTCACCAATCTATAATTATTCATACGGGCAACATGGCTAAACCAACGGAGTCTCTCTCTGCACAATATGCTGCTTAAAGGAGGTTGCAAACTCCTTTGCATAACCTCATCATTAGTTACAAAGTTGAACCATCTAATGTCCAAGATACTGCGTAAGCATCTGGAATCAAAAGCATCTAGTTTCCTGTTATCTTGTTTACAAAGTGTCCAAGTTTCACTACCATAACTAACCCTAGAAAGAACCAAACTATTATACAGTCTAATTTTAGTCTTTAGGTGTATACGCCTATTTCTCCACATTCTCCATAGGTTCTTAAAAGTCCCGGCAGCAATCCTTATTCGTCTGTTAATCTCATGCCGCACATCACCATTATCTGTTACATAGCTCCCAAGATAATTAAACTGTGACACCTGCTCAAGACTGCAACCATTCAGATTAACTGAATCACAGCCTGCCTGACCAATTTTCATCACTTTAGTTTTCTCTCTGTTTATAACCAAACCTACTCTACTACCAGTCTCGTCAACAGCTCGAATGAAAGAGTTCATCTCATCAACATCATTTGCCAAAAGGGCTAAATCATCAGCATAATCTAAATCAGAAATTTTCGTATCTCCAGCCCATTTAAGGCCAAAATCTCTCCCTTGAAGTGAATTTCGCATAACATAATCAATAACCAAGCAAAAGAGAAAAGGAGACAAAATGCACCCTTGTCGAACCCCAGAAGTAATGCTAAACCAATTGCTACAAGCCTTACCAACTCTCACACACGACTCAGTGTTATTATAGAGAGCTTTCATTATGTTAACTAACTTGTCTGGTATACCATATGATCTCACAATCAACCACAAATTATGATGATCAACAGAGTCGAAAGCCTTTTTGAAATCAACAAAGCTAGCAACCAAAGGTTTCTGAAACTGAAAATATCTGATCCACACATCCCCTACCACTTCTGAATCCACATTGCTCATCACGCAATTGACTGTCAATCAGATTCTTAATTCTATTAAGCACAATCATGGAAAGAACTTTACCTGGAACAGAGAGTAGGCTGATACCCCTATAGTTATCACAAGAACTGCGATCACCTTTTTTGAAAATAGGGATAACAATTGCTCTGGTAAAATCCTTAGGAACCATGCCTTTATCATAAAAGATATTCAGAATTTCAGTCATCCAAGTGGTAACGAAACATTCCCAGCTCTAAGCATTTCGGTAGTAATTTCATTTCCCCCTGGGGATTTATGTAGTTTAAGTTTAGAAACAGCCAAAATAACTTCAGATTGAGTTATAGGGCCAATATTAAAGCCACCAATGCATCCATCATCACTGCAAACAATGGGAGCAGAAACAACTACATTGTTTAGAACATCACTGAAATGCTCATCCCACCTAGCCATGACAGAATCCTCCCCTTCTATAACTTTACCTTGTTTATCCTTCAATCCTTGTATGCCTGTACGTTTTCTACCACATAAAACATTAACTATCTGGTACAGCTCTCTGCTGTTGTGCTGTCTAACTGCTTCCTCGGCTTTGTCAGCTAAACCATCAAGCCAAAGATTCTTATCAGCAGCTAATTGATCTTTTACACGTTTATTACGTTCTCTGTAATGCTTTCTCTTAGGACTAGTTGGGTATTGATTAAAAACATTCCTGCAGTTCTTTCTTTCCGAAATAAGCTCAAGTACCTTATCTCTCAGATAATTCTGTCTCTTCTGCTCCTTTTTTCCTAAAAGAGTACTGTTAGTGTCCAAAAAAGCCTGTTTAAAATGATCCCATTCTTCCTCAACTTCAGTAGTAAGCAAACCATGACTGTCATAATGACTAAGTAACCTATCATGGTAAGCTTTGGCTATAACTGGATCTTTCAGAGCTTCAGTATTAAAAGTAAATATTTTAACCCTAGCACAACACTTTTTAAGTTTAAGTTGCAACACACTTTTAACAAGGTAATGGTCAGATCCAATTTCAGCTCCCCTATATGCCCTGGTATTCCTAACAGAACTAGCCCATTTGCGGTTAATTAATATGTAATCAATCATATTCCTATGCAGCCCATTCGGTGAAACCCATGTGTACTTATGTATGTCGCGGTGTTTTTAATAAGTGTTAGTTATTCTGAATTAATTGAGTTTACTTACCTGTAGGAGACGTTGACCATTGCAATTGCAGCTACCAATACCAACAGGGCCTATTACTCCTCCCCAAAGGTCAGAGTCAGTACCAACTTTGGCATTGAAGTCACCAAGAACAAGGGTAATATCTCCTTTCTTGACAGAATTCAAAATATCCTGAAGTTGTTCATAAAACCTATCCTTCTCATCCTCATCGGCATCCTCAGTGGGGGCATAACAGCAGATAACATTCAAGTCTTTAACGCTTGTTTGAAATTTTGCTGTAAGAAACCTTTCATTAATGCACTCATATCCTAGAAGAGCATCGCTAACATGTCTGCTGAGAAGCAGACCCACGCCTTGGTGATGCTTATTGTCGTCCCTCCCTGAAAAGAGAAATTTAAGATTATTTTTAAGAATCTGACCTTTATCTGTCCATCTGGTCTCTTGCAAGCCAAGAATATCTAAATTATAATGGTGGAATTCTTGTGTGACGACATCAAGTGAAAAAGCTCTGTGCAGAGTCCTCACATTCCAACTACCTATGGAGAGAAAATGGTTAGTGGGATGTTTAAAGAAACTATGTTTTTTGAGAGAGGGAATGCCGACAATATTAAACAGCCCCCTAATCGCAGACATGGGGCAAAGACCCGTTCCCCCACTACTAAAGGCTGAAGCCATCTACACTGGAAGATTTCCTCCAACGTAGAATTTGGCGATGCCAACAGAAGCAAAGAGTTCAGGTGCCTGCGATGACCTCTGCTCAGGATTATCCACCAGCTGATAAACATATCCTGTGAATCTATTCACTTGGGGGCTGTCAACCCACAAACAAACAGAAAACATAGCGGAAGATTTTCCCTCCACAGAAGCCCACCAGTGCAGCAAAATCAGGATCCATAATCAAGCTCAGAGCCATATATCTGTCCAGCCCAGTAGGTTTATATGGTCAGCACCAGGACCCTGTGTGGTTGACCACTCCTCAGCAAGGTAGAAAAAAAAGAAAAGTAGCCATAGTTGTCCAGATCAGTAGGCCACACCAATCTGGCAACCCTCCCCTTCCGTTCACTTCCACAAGAGAGTATCTCTTTTGAAAGTTATTAACGGTCTGCACCACGAGAAGGCGGGGTCGGACATTAGGTGCTAGGCCTGGCCGGTTCTATCTATAGGGCCCTAAAATGTAATATTCCTATAGGGCCCTAAAATGTAGAAAATATTCCTATAAGGCCCTAAAATGTATAATTCTAAAAATAGAAATTTAGCTAAACCATATCGATGGTGCAATCAGTCACTGAGTCCGTATTCACCTCAAGGAAATAGAGCTCCGATTTACCTACTCGACAAGATAGTCGGCAGCCTATCTTCCTCTGAAGTGAACACGAACTCAGTGGCTGATTGCACCATTGATGTGCTTCAGGTTTCTTTTCTACTTTTTAGGGCCCTATAGGGAGATAAGCCGTCCCGTGGCCGAGTGGTTAGCACGCTTGGCTACTGATCTAAGGGACCTGGGTTCGAGCCCCGGATTAGGCATGGATGTGTGTGTCGTTTTTCTGCTGAGGTCCTGCCATCCTCTCAGATCTCCTACTGTGGCATATAAACTGACAAGGCTCCTGTCAGACCTCTGTGGCAAAGCAGCTGCTTGAGGGGGTATTTATTATTTTTTTTTTATTTATAGGGAGATAAGTATTTTTAAATCCAAATTTTTTCCGTAAAGTCAGATAGAAGAATATAAATTTTTAGTGCAGCTGGTTGTTTATTGCGAGCATCACTTCTTTATTTTTCTCCAAAATATGATTCCTGACCTGAGCTGAGAAAAGGCGTTCCCCTCTTTTTGCTCTCTTATCTAACTGATGAATGATGTAAGATTATCACAACATATATTTCACGTAGCGAACAATTACTACTGTGCAGTTCGATACCCCCCCCCCCCCAATAAGGGACCATCTAGGGCCCAGCAACCCGGTCGAAGGCTGTGCCGACCGGACTGGTGCCCCGATTAGACACAACCAAGGCCAACCGAGGGCGCCGATGCCGCTGACCGGTCGGAAGACCGGTTGGATGGTGACGGTGTCCGAGGCCTCAACCTCAGGTGCTCTGGGTGAGCAGTTCGAGGGCTCTGCCGAACGGTTTGAGCCCGCCTAGTAGGCACGAGTCCTCAAAAAATGTGGGTCTTACTAAGAGTCTCCACCACTGACGCCGAGCGAACTTGGATCTACATATCCTTGTTCATGGCTAACCGGGGAAGAGATTAAAGTTAGGTTTCTTCCGGTGGTCAGCTTTCCTTCTATAGGACTGCTGCCATGTGAGGCTGGGGTTGAGGTGCGCCTATAGGGCGTATTCTTGCCCCCGGGGGGAGGGAGTGGCTCAGTCGGTAGCGCGCCAGGCTCGTAATCTGTAGTTCCCAGGTTCGAGTACTAGATGGGTCAGCGTTGAGATTTATCTCCGCAAAATTCCCCGCCCTGCCCACGGTCAGTAGGGGACACCTATCCTTCTCCTTGGAAATGGGCTTGGAAATGCCGCCGTCCGTCGTATGGGACGTTAAGCCGTTGCCCCGTGTGCGGGAGAGCCATACCCTGTGCACGTTAAAGAACACGCTGGATGGCCTTGACGGGAGGCTACCATCTGTCTCCCAACAGCTGTTCCAGTGGATCCCCCCGCAACCTTCTCTGAGCCTTCGGGGTCCATGTGACCTGGCCATTTAGCCCATGGTGTGCAAAAAAGTGGCGCTTAGAGGTGAAGCAACCCAACCCTTGCCCCGGCTCTAGATAGCACGGCTTTTCGAAACTGGTACTGCTGTACAAGCGGAATCGGGAATTGCCGTAGTTGCTTAAGATCGCAACACAAGAGAGGTGTGCAGTTCGATACATGAAAAATACTTCAATCAGCATCCGATGTAGGTTTTAAATGAAACAGAGCTTGGTGTTTAAAAATATGTTTATTTCAGATCGTCCCAATCATTCTTAACCACTGTTAAAAACAAACCACAGGCAATAATGAGAAAGAAATTTATCATGGTAAGATTTGGCCTTTTCTTGTCTTTAAGGTTGGGTTGGGTTGTTTTACCTCTGAGCGGCACTTTTTTGCACACCATGGGCTAAATGGCTAGGTCACATGGACCCCAAAGGCTCAGAGAAGGTTGGGGGAGGGGACCCACTGGAACAGCTGTTGGGAGACAGATGGTAGCCTCCCGTCAAGGCCATCCAGCGTGTTCTTTAACGTGCACAGGATATGGCTCTCCCGCACACGGGGCCATGGCTTAACGTCCCATCCGACGGACGGCGGCCTTTCCAAGCCCATCGGTGTCCCCTACTGACCGTGGGCAGGGCGGGGAATTTTGCGGAGATAAATCTCAACCCTGACCCAGCTGGGACTCGACCCTGGGAACTACAGATTACGAGCCTGGCGCGCTACCGACTGAGCCACCCCCGCCCCAATCTCGTGAACGTTTACACCCAAAAAGCGTAATCGAACACTATAAACAAGTTTAAGGTGATATCATATTCTGATGAAAGGATACACTTAAAAAGGGAAACTTAACATCAGGGAAGGAAGTAAAATAACAGTATATTCTATTCAACACCAGGAACTGGTGTAATGTTATACCATATTACGGCGAAAGTGGGGCGGGGGTGCCTCAGTCGGTAGTGCGTCAGGCTCGTAATCTGTAGTTCCCAGGTTCGAGTCCCAGCTGGGTCAGCGTTGAGATTTATATCCGCAAAATTCCCCGCCCTGCCCACGGTCAGTAGGGGACACCGATGGGCTTGGAAAGGCCACCGTCCGTCGGATGGGACGTTAAGCCGTGGCCCCGTGTGCGGGAGAGACATACCCTGTGCACGTTAAAGAACACGCTGGATGGCCTTGACGGGAGGCTACCATCTGTCTCCCAACAGCTGTTCCAGTGGGTCCCCTCCCCCAACCTTCTCTGAGCCTTCGGGGTCCTTGTGACCTGGCCATTTAGCTCATGGTGTGCAAAAAAAGTGCCGCTCAGAGGTAAAACAACCCAAAACAAAGACTTCTTCAGCTGGAACACTTTCGCAGTTTAGTTTCACCTGCAGTAGAAGTCATTTCCTTTCGATTTTCGTTTCCCCTCTGCTCGAGTCTTGTTTTGTCCCAATCATCTGGTTTAATTTCCTACTCTCTTTTCATCCAGATTATTCCTCTTCTTTCCGACAACGAAAAATTTTGTTTTTAAAAGCGCGCCTTTTCCTCGTTTAGATGTAAATGTAAACAAAACTCGCACTCAAGTTCTCAATTCTTTTCTCTTCGAACGCTTCCACCCGACTGCAAATGAGCAGAGTTATAAGTCATCCTCCGCTTCCTTCTTTCAGATTTTCTATAGGAATACGTTACTTTTTTTTCCGTTACGGTAGCTTTTCAGTCTTATATTTAATTATAATAGGCTGTTAATAGAAATAAATCAAATTTATTTGCAGTCTTTGGATGTTTCTTCCTAGAACGTAGATTCCTTCGAGATTTCTTATTTGTGGCTTTTCGTTGAAGGTTAAACAAAATAATTCAATTTCAGAAAAAACAAGATAAATAATTCTTCCGTTTCAACCTAGAATACCTTTTCTCGAAGTTTCATCTGTACATCAGATTAGAAGCAAAAAATATCGCAAATATTTTATCTTCCGTTATTAATATAAATTAATTGAATTGAATTGAAGTTTATTTCACCCAAACACACATATATTGGTAGATAAAACACAGACAAGTTCACAGACAGGTGAAAAAGGAAAACATAATAAGCCGTAGCTTTTGAATAAATGTTTCCTGAAATACACTTAAATTTAAAACAATGCAGGTGACCTTAATTTATACATTTATACATTTATTTGAGCACATGAATTTTTGTGGTCTGATATATTTATTTATATATAAACGATCGTGAGTGATTGACGCTGACTAATTGATAGAGGGTTGGGTTGTTTTACCTCTGAGCGGCACTTTTTGCTAAATGGGCACCATGGGCTAAATGGCCAGGTCACATGGACCCCGAAGGCTCAGAGAAGGTTGGGGGAGGGAACCCACTGGAACAGCTGTTGGGAGACAGATGGTAGCCTCCCGTCAAGGCCATCCAGCGTGTTCTTTAACGAGCACAGGGTATGGCTCTCCCACACACGGGACCACGACTTAACGTCCCATCCGACGGACGGCGGCATTTCCAAGCCCATCGGTATCCCCTACTGACCGTGGGCAAGGCGGGGAATTTTGCGGAGATAAATCTCAACGCTGACCCAGCTGGGACTCGAACCTGGGAACTACAGATTACGAGCCTGGCGCGCTACAGACTGAGCCACCCCCGCCCCCAAATTGATAGAGTATCACGCTAATTCTAGCTGTAAAAAATTGCGCCTACAGGTAATTCAGGTTACTAGATACTACCTAGACGAAATTTGACCTTCGAAGGTCAAATTTTGCCACGTAGAGGTCAAAACGTGATCTAGTAGTGTTAGAAATGTAAATATTGGTGTCTATAGTGTTTCCAGTTGTAGATCTCAGAAACGTTTCGAAACTTCTTATCCGGGGATCATTCCGTCTGACCTTCGAGATCAAAGGTCTCATATATCTACCAATGTTAATATATTAATGTAAAATATTTATGCCTTTTTGTTTCGTCAGGGAAACCTTACAATGTAATGTTACTTCAACGAGTTTTATACAGAAAAAAAACATTTTGAATTCCATGAATTCCAGAAAAAGTAAATAGGCATTATAAACAGTAAAGGGGGGGGGGAATTGTAAGAAACGTTAATGGGGAGGGTAAAGAGTTATTTGCAAGGTCATTTTATCATTTCAAAGGTTATTTGATCATTTGAAAGAGTCATCCGAAAGAGGTCATTTGAAAGAGCAAAAGGTAAAAGGCAAAAGGCAAAAGCAAATAAAGGGTAAAAGGTATTAGAACTGGTAAAAGAGCGTTAGAAAGAGTAAACGTAACATTAAAAAGTGTAAGAGAGAGAAAAAAAGAGGAAAAGAAAAAAAAAGAGAAGAAAAAGTAAAGGAATATTAGAAGGAGTCGAGAGTGGAGTTAGAAAGGGCAAGGGTGATGTTAGAAAGGAAGAATGGAGAATTAAGAAGAATAAAAGGACGCTGGAAAGGGTAAAGGGATGTTAGAAACGATGAAGGGATTACAAAGGGTAAAGGGGTGTCAGAAAGGATAAAGGGATTACAAAGGGTAAAGGGGTGTTGGAAAGGATAAAGGGGTTGCAAGGGTAAAGGGGTGTTGGAAAGGATGAAGGGATTGCAAAGGGTAAAGGGGTGTTGGAAAGGATGAAGGGATTGCAAAAGGTAAAGGGGTGTTGGAAAGGATGAAGGGATTGCAAAGGGTAAAGGGGTGTTGGAAAGGATGAAGGGATTGCAAAGGGTAAAGGGGTGTTGGAAAGGATTAAGGGATTGCAAAGGGTAAAGGGGTATTGGAAAGGATGAAGGTATTGCAAAGGGTAAAGGGGTATTGGAAAGGATTAAGGGATTGCAAAGTGTAAAGGGGTATTGGAAAGGATGAAGGGATTGCAAAGGGTAAAGGGGTGTTGGAAAGGATGAAGTGATTGAAAAAGGTAAAGGGGTGTTGGAAAGGATGAAGGGATTGCAAAGGGTAAAGGGGTGTTGGAAAGGATGAAAAGATTGCAAAAGGTAAAGGGGAGTTGGAAAAGATGAAGGGTAAAGGGGTGTTGGAAAGGATGAAGGGATTGCAAAGGGTAAAGGGTGTTGGAAAGGATGAAGGGATTGCAAAGGGTAAAGGGGTGTTGAAAATGATGAAGGGATTGCAAAGGGTTAAGGGGTGTTGGGAAGGATGAAAGGATTACAAAGGGTAAACGGGAGTTAGAAAGGATGAAGGGAACGTTTAGAAAGGACAAATGGATGCCATAAACGATGAAGGGTCGCTACGAAGAATAAAGAGCACAAAATATGTGTTGACAAGTAATGTGAGTCGCGTTCACAGTACCTGTCAACACATATTTTGTTTCTGAGTTATGGTTATTAATTATCATTTCTTAGGTTTTCGTTTTGTCTTTTTTAACTACTGTATACTGTGCTACTGTACTGTATGTGGGTTATTTCAGTACTTATGCAGCATAACATGCATGGTTAATAAGAGTATATGTTCATAATTAATAACTACTTATGCAGCATAACGTGCAGAGTTATTAAGAGCATATGTTCATAATTAATACCAGTTATGCAGCATAACGTGCACAGTTAATATGTTCATAATTAGTAACCACTTATGCAGCATAACGTGCACAGTTAATGAGAGTATATATTCATAACTAATAACCACTTTGCAGCATAATGTGAACAGTTAATAAGAGTATATGTTCATAATTAATAACAACTTATAAGTTGAATAAGGGTATGTGTTCATAATTAATAACCACTTTTGCAGCATAACGTGCACAGTTAATAAGAGTATACGTTCATGATTAATAACCACTTATACAGAATAACGTGCACAGTTAAGAAGAGTATATGTTCATGATTAATAGCAACTTATGCAGCATAACGTGCACATTTAATAAGAGTATATGTTCATAATTAATAACCACTTATGCAGCATAACGGGCACAGTTAATAAGAGTATATGTTCATAAATAATAACTTCTTATGCAGCATAACGTCCACAGTTGATAAGAGTATATGTTCATAAGTAATAATCACTTATCAGCCGTCCCGAGGCCAAGTGGTTAGCACGCTTGGCTACTAATCTACTGGGACCTGGGTTCGAGCCCCGGGTAAGCCATGGATGCATGTGTTGTTTTTCTGCCGAGGTCCTGCCATCCTCTCAGACATTCTTCTTTGGCACATAAGCGACATGCTCCTGTCAGACCTCTGTGGCAAGCAGCTGGTTGAGGGGGTGTTTATGTTTTTATTTATTTATGCAGCAAAACGCGCACAGTTATTAAGAGTATAATTTCATAATTAATGACCACTTATGCAGCATAACCTGCACAGTCAGTAAGAGTATATGTTCATAATTAATATCGTCTTATGTAGTATAACGTGCGCAGTTTATATGAGTATGTGTTCATAATTAATAACAACTTATAAGTTGAATAAGGGTATGTGTTCATAATTAATAACCACTTTTGCAGCATAACGTGCACAGTTAATAAGAGTATATGTTCATGATTAATAACCACTTATACAGAATAACGTGCACAGTTAAGAAGAGTATATGTTCATGATTAATAACAACTTATGCAGCATAACGTGCACAATTAATAAGAGTATATGTTCATAATTAATAACCACTTATGCAGCATAACGGGCACAGTTAATAAGAGTATATGTTCATAATTAATAACCACTTATGCAGCATAACGTGCACAGTTAATAACAGTATGTGTTCATAATTAATAACCACTTATAAGCTAAATAAGACTATATGTTCATAATTAATAACCACTTATGCAGCAAAACGAGCACAGTTAATAAGAGTATATGTTCATAATTAATAACCACTTATGCAGCATAACGTTCACAGTTAATAACAGTATGTGTTCATAATTAATAACCACTTATAAGCTAAATAAGACTATATGTTCATAATTAATAACCACTTATGCAGCAAAACGAGCACAGTTAATAAGAGTATATGTTCATAATTAATAACCACTTATGCAGCATAACGAGCACAGTTAATAAGAGTATGTGTTCATAATTAGTAACAACTTATAAGTTGAATAAGAGTATACTTTCATAATTAATAACCACTTATGCAGCATAACGAGCACAGTTAATAAGAGTATATGTTCATAATTAATAACCACTTATGCAGCATAACGTGCACAGTTAATAACAGTATGTGTTCATAATTAATAACCACTTATAAGCTAAATAAGAGTGTATGTTCATAATTAATAACCACTTATGCAGCATAACGTGCACAATTAATAAGCATATATGTTCATAATTAATAACCACTTATGCAGCATAACGTGCAGAGTTAATAAGAGTATGTGTTCATAATTAATAACCACTTATAACCTAAATAAGAGTATATGTTCATAATTAATAACCACTTATGCAGCATAACGTGCACAGTTAAGAAGAGTATATGTTCATAATTAATAACTTGTGCAGTATAACGTGCACACTTAATAGGAGTATATGTTCATAATTAATAACCACTTATGCAGCATAACGTGCACAGTCAATGAGAGTATGTGTTCATAATTAATAATCACTTATGCAGCATAACCTGCACAGTTAATAAGAGTATATGTTCATACTTAATAACGACTTATGTAGTATAACGTGCGCAGTTAATAAGAGTATGTGTTCATAATTAGTAACAACTTATAAGTTGAATAAAAGTATACTTTCATAATTAATAACCATTTATGCAGCATAACGTGCACAGTTAATAAGAGTATATGCTCATAATTAATAACCACTTATGCAGCATAACGTGCACAGTTAATAACAGTATGTGTTCATAATTAATAACCACTTATAAGCTAAATAAGAGTATATGTTCATAATTAATAACCACTTATGCAGCATAACGTGCACAGTTAATAAGAGTAAAAAAAAAATAAATACCCCCTCAAGCAGCTGCTTGCCACAGAGGTCTGACAGGAGCCTGTCAGTTTATATGCCACAGTAGGAGATCTGAGAGGATGGCAGGATCTCAGCAGAAAAACGACACACACATCCATGCCTAATCCGGGGCTCGAACCCAGGTCCCTTAGATCAGTAGCCAAGCGTGGTATGTGTTCATAATTAATAACCACTTATAACCTAAATAAGAGTATACTTTCATAATTAATAACCACTTATGCCGCATAACGAGCACAGTTAATAAGAGTATATGTTCATAATTAATAACGACTTATGTAGTATAACGTGCGCAGTTAATAAGAGTATGTGTTCATAATTAATAACCACTTATAACCTAAATAAGTGTATATGTTCATAATTAATAACCACTTATGCAGCATAACGAGCACAGTTATTAAGAGTATATGTTCATAATTAATAACCACTTATGCAGCATAACGAGCACAGTTAATAAGAGTATATGTTCATAATTAATAACCACTAATGCAGCATAACGAGCACAGTTAATAAGGGTATATGTTCATAATTAATAACCACTTATGCAGCATAACGAGCACAGTTAATAAGAGTATGTGTTCATAATTAATAACCACTTATAACCTAAATAAAAGTATATGTTCATAATTAATAACTACTTATGCAACATAACGTGCACAGTTAAGAAGAGTATATGTTCATAATTAATAACCACTTATGCAGCATAACGTGCACAGTTAATATATGTTCATAATTAATAACGACTTATGTAGTATAACATGCGCAGTTAATAAGAGTATGTGTTCATAATTAGTAACAACTTATAAATTGAATAAGAGTATACTTTCATAATTAATAACCACTTATGCAGCATAAGGTGCACAGTTAATAAGAGTATGTGTTCATAATTAATAACCACTTATAACCTAAATAAGAGTATACTTTCATAATTAATAACTACTTATGCAACATAACGTGCACAGTTAAAAAGAGTATACTGTATGTTCATAATTAATAACCACTTATGCAGCAAAACCTGCACAGTTAATAAGAGTATATGTTCATAATTAATAACGACTTATGTAGTATAACGTGCGCAGTTAATAAGAGTATGTGTTCATAATTAATAACCACTTATAACCTAAATAAGTGTATATGTTCATAATTAATAACCACTTATGCAGCATAACGAGCACAGTTAATAAGGGTATATGTTCATAATTAATAACCACTTATGCAGCATAACGAGCACAGTTAATAAGAGTATATGTTCATAATAATAACCACTTATGCAGCATAACGAGCACAGTTAATAAGAGTATATGTTCATAATTAATAACCACTTATGCAGCATAACGAGCACAGTTAATAAGAGTATATGTTCATAATTAATAACCACTTATGCAGCATAACGAGCACAGTTAATAAGAGTATATGTTCATAATTAATAACCACTTATGCAGCATAACGTGCACAGTTAATAAGAGTATGTGTTCATAATTAATAACCACTTATAAGCTAAATAAGATATATATGTTCATAATTAAGAACCACTTATGCAGCATAACATGCACAGTTAATAAGATTAAATGTTCATGATTAATAAACACTTCTGCAGCATAACGTGCACAGTTAATAAGTGTATGTGTTCATAATCAATAACCACTTATAAGCTAAATAAGAGTATATGTTCATGATTAATATCCACATATGCAGCATAACGTGCACAGTTAGTAAGAGTATATGTTCATAATTGATAACCACTTATGCAGCATAACGTGCACAGGTAATAAGAGTGTATGTTCACATTTAATAACACTTTATGCAACATAACGTACACATTTAATAAGTGTATGTGTTTATAATTAACAACCCGCTATGCAGCATAACGTGCATATTTAATAAGAGTATGTGTTCATAATAATAACCACTTATGCTGCATAAGGTGCACAGTTAATAAGAGTATATGTTAATAATTAATAATCACTTATGCAGCATAACGTGCGGAGTTAATAAGAATATATTTAATTTATATAAATATTGCAGATGGTAGAACGAGGTCGTTTCCTTAGGTAAAGTGTGTAATGATGTAATGCCTTGATGATGAAAGTAAAATTATTTATTCACTAGTGTTGATATAAATATACTTGTCTAATATTTTTGTGATTGCATTCTTTTGTTAGTTATCACAATAGGACAGGATCTAAAAAAATAAAGATGGCGGATACATGGGATTCGAGTAGTAAGCAGAATTTTCAAAGGAAATCATTGAATTAAAGGGGAGGGGGGCATGGCCTTCCTTTAATTCAATTAATTCGATTAATTGAAAATTTATCTTTAATTCAATGATTTTGATTAATTTATGCGGATTTATGTAACTAACCGTAATTTCCATTTTCTCTCGTCTACAAAAGTAACTGAGTGCTTCCTAGTAGTAATGTCATTTTAATTTATATTCCGTAACTGGGTTGGGTTGTTTTACCTCTGAGCGGCACTTTTTCGCACACCATGGGCTAAATGGCCAGGTCACATGGACCCCGAAGGCTCAGAGAAGGTAGGGAGAGGGGACCCACTGGAACAGCTGTTGGGAGACAGATGGTAGCCTCCCGTCAAGGCCATCCAGCGTGTTCTTTAACGTGCACAGGTTATGGCTCTCCCGCACACGGGGCCACGGCTTAACGTCCCATCCGACGGACGGCGGCCTTTCCATTCTGTAACTGTTGACATCTCTAACGCTTATGCAATACTGGAGCATATTGCATAAGAAATTACCAGAGATTTCAAATTCACGTTCTCCCTCTTTAACCAGCATAAGGCAGGTGGATTAGATAATGTAAATAATGGCGTCAGTATAAGTCTAAAATACAGACTCTTTTTATATACTTGTTTCTATTATTATTACTGGTGTACTTTATGCTAATTTTTAGACTATAGTTTATTTATAAATATACATCATTTGGAATGAAAAATATTTGCATGTATTAGAAATCCTCATAGTGCTAATAAGTAACAAACATTTTTCTTTTAAGTAAAGTATATTTAAAAATAAATATTGCTATAAGGTTTAATATGAAAGTACACCAGTAATAATAATAGATATAAATGTATAAGAATTATCTACGTTAAATGCCTACTTCTGTTGACGTAATAACTTGGTCCAATGGCTTTCTGTTATGGGAGGTGTTACTTTAACCCTTTCACGACTAAGGGAAACATTTTTCCCATTTTAAAATTCGTGATTGTCGTACTTAATTATAACCTTATCTGCATTTTTTATACAGAATGTCAAAATAGAACGTATGCCGAACGCAATTACGTAAACGGGAACGTTTAGAAAACAAAAACAGAACTGTCAGGACGCATAATATATGTACTTTGTGCAATGTCCATCTTTGCCTCACTACCAAAAGAAATTGCTTCACGGAATATCATAATTAGCACATCATTTTGTATAGTAATTTTATTTCATAATTTGGTATTATTTTAGTTAACATTTTGTTCTAATAAACCAATAAATAAAAGACATTGCATAATAAGCCTAACTATAATTTGTGTTACCTTTATAGTAAATTGGGAAAAATATTTCCCATAAAATTCAAAAAAAACTACACATTGTTATGTATTTTTCTTATGATTTTTATTTATTTTACGTCTAAACAAACTAAAATAAACAGTTACATACTAATATTTACTCTTAGAAACCTTATGGTCCTGAAAGGGTTAACGTATTTTCCTTCTCTTCAGCATTAAGTCAAGTTTTCCTCTGTTGCCAAAATAAAGTCTTGAAAGTAATCAGAGTCATTCTTTTGGGACATTCTGGAAAATGTCAGCAAAGGAAGTGTTTCTGAATATCAGACTACCACTCCTTATCTATCGAAAACGTCACTTCCCTGAAGAAGGAACTGTCCGAAATTAGCATCACAAAACGTGCCGTTTCAAGCGATGTACGACCCACTCCGTGAAACGATGCGAGGCCACAAAGGGAAAGGAAACTGTCTCGAGACACGTATGCAGATGATATGCCTGCAGGTCGTCTGTCAGCGGCAACTTGGAGAAACAGCAGAAAGGAAAAAGAAAAAATTTGGAGCAGCTGATGTCTCCATTGGTGTTTTAGAAAACTGGAAACTTCTCGAAGCTCCAATGGACTGAAATAACTTAAAAGTATTTTTATTTTTGGTTATAGAAAGCTGATTTCATAAAACAAACTTTCTAAGAGTGATGTTCAGATGTGATATTTTCTGAAATTTATATCTTTAAATGCCTCTGGGGTTATTGAGAGTTTTCGTCTTTGCTGATAATGGATTTGTGCAGTGGAAAGTGTGATAAGACGATAGTTATCTACGTATTTCTTTAAATATGTATTCACTGCTAACAAGCCATGATATCAGAAATTTCAAGAAAATTTTGACAGCCAACGGACGATCGCCTCACTGGCACCTGCACCTTGAGGGCACTGGACATTGAAACTTGGTTTGAACAGAAAATGGGTTGGGTTGGGTTGTTTTACTATGAGCGGCACTTTTTTGCACACCATGAGCTAAATGGCCAGGTCACATGAACCCTGAAGGTTCAGAGAAGGATGGGGGAGGGGACCCACTGGAATAGCTGTTGGGAGACAGATGGTAGCCTCCCGTCAAGGCCTTCCAGCGTGTTCTTTAACTTTGGGTTGTTTTACCTCTGAGCGGCACTTTTTTGCACACCACGGGCTAAATGGCCAGGTCACATGGACCCCGAAGGCTCAGAGAAGGTTGGGGGAGGGGACCAACTGGAACAGCTGTTGGGAGACAGATGGTAGCCCCCCGTCAAGGCCATCCAGCGTGTTCTTTAACGTGCACAGGGTATGGCTCTCCCGCACACGGAGCCACGGCTTAACGTCCCATCCGACGGACGCCGGCCTTTCCAAGCCCATCGGTGTCCCCTACTGACCGTGGGCAGGACGGGGAATTTTTGCGGAGAAAAATCTCAACGCTGACCCAGCTGGGACTCGAACCTGGGAACTACAGATTACGAGCCTGGCGCGCTATCGACTGAGCCATCCCCGCCCCCAACAGAAAATGGAAACGGAAAGCAAAATGCTTGGAGTATTAAACAACTAGTCAATACAAATTCTACCACATATTTAACCTTCCGCTATTTCCTAAATCAAGTCAATTGTGATCCAATTAGTAAACATAATTCAACACTTTATTTAAAGAGTGGTTGAATTAAAAAAAAATCAGAAATAGTTTATTAAAATCAACCATTAATTGTTTGGTTCATTAAAAACATCTCTTTAAATATCACAAGAATATTATCGAAAACAGAGAATTAGAAAGATTTGTGTAAGATCTTCAGTTCATTTCCAGGAACAGTTTGGGAGCGGGGTGGCTCAGTCGGTAGCGCGCCAGGCTCGTAATCTGTAGTTCCCAGGTTCGAGTCCCAGCTGGGTCAGCATTCAGATTTATCTCCGCAAAATTCCACTCCCCCTGCCCACGGTCAGTAGGGGACACCGATGGGCTTGGAAAGGCCGCCGTCCGTCGAATGGAACGTTAAGCCGTGGCCCCGTGTGTGGGAGAGCCATAACCTGTTCACGTTAAAGAACACGCTGGATGGCCTTGACGGGAGGCTACCATCTGTCTCCCAACAGCTATTTCAGTGGGTCCCCTCCCCCAACCTTCTCTGAGCCTTCGGGGTCCATGTGACCTGGCCATTTAGCCCATGGTGTGCAAAAAAGTGCCGCTCAGAGGGTAAAACAACCCAACAACCCAACGCTCCTGAGCAAGCTTATTTGTTCCATTATCTCGCGAACTGTATAACAGATACTGGTAATGTGCGATTTGAGATAAACAGGAGAATAAGAATTGCTTCTGGCAGGGGCGTAGTTATGGGAGGATGGGGAGTGATCTTCCCCCAAAGTAAATCGGACTTGACAAATTTCGAAACCGCTTTGTAAAATCCAGGTGAGTTGTGAAAATTTGGATTTTTTTTTTTGTAAAATTAAGGGGAGTTAGCAAAATGGAGGCAACTCGGCAACTCTAGGCAGTTGGAAAAATCGAGACGGCAAAATCTATAGGAGTTGGCAAAATTCGAAACCACTTAGTAAAATACAGGTGAGTTGGCAAAATCGGGAAAACTTGGCAAAATCTTGGGGAGTAGGCAAAATCGGGACAACTTGGCAAAATCTTGGGAAGTTGGCAAAATTCAGATGAGATGTTAAAATTGGAAATATTTTCTGTAAAATTATGGCGAGTTGGCAAAATTCGGAGTGAATTTTTCTTTCATTGTATAGTTTCAGATATATAAATTCATTCATACGTTGTTTTCACTCTTTGTACTAATTTAGTTGAGATTTATAGGCAATGATGTTGTATATCCCAAATCATGAAATTTATATAAACTGAATGGACAAATTATTATATATGCCTACCTAATAACCTGTTGCTCTACCTTTTGCCCTCACAAGTTGGATTGGGTTGTTTTACCTCTGAGCGGCACTTTTTTGCACACCATGGGCTAAATGGCCAGGTCACATGGACCCCGAAGGCTCAGAGAAGGTTGGGGGAGGGGACCCACTGGAATAGCTGTTGGGAGACAGATGGTAGCCTCCCGTCAAGGCCATCCAGCGTGTTCTTTAACGTGAACAGGTTATGGATCTCCCACACACGGGGCCACGGCTTAACGTTCCATCCGACGGACGGCGGCCTTTCCAAGCCCATCGGTGTCCCCTACTGACCGTGGGCAGGGGGAGTGGAATTTTGCGGAGATAAATCTGAATGCTGACCCAGCTGGGACTCGAACCTGGGAACTACAGATTACGAGCCTGGCGCGCTACCGACTGAGCCACCCCCGCCCCGCCCTCACAAGAGCAGCCATACATCTTGGTATAAGGACTCAATGAGGTGTTGAAAACATTGAGGTGGTATTCCCACCGATGAAGCAAGGATCGCCTGTTGAAGAGCATCCACAGTTGCAGGTGGAGGATGGCGATGCTCAAACAGATCTTTCTAATTCGTCCCCGAAATTCTCAATGGGGTTGAGGTCCAGCAATCGAGGGACCCATTCGAGTGTGTTAAACTCACTTGAATGCTCCTGGAGTCAATAGGGGCGGGGGTGGCTCAGTCGGTAGCGCGCCAGGCTCGTAATCTGTAGTTTCCAGGTTCGAGTCCCAGCTGGGTCAGCGTTGAGATTTATCTGCGCAAAATTTCCCGCCCTGCCCACCGTCAGTAGGGGACACCGATGGGCTTGGGAAGGCCGCCGTCCGTCGGATGGGACGTTAAGCCGTGGCCCCGTGTGCGGGAGAGCCATACCCTGTGCACGTTAAAGAACACGCTGGATGGCCTTGACGGGAGGCTACCATCTGTCTCCCAACAGCTGTTCCAGTGGGTCCCCTCCCCCAACCTTCTCTGAGCCTTCGGGGTCCATGTGATCTGGCCATTTAGCCCATGGTGTGCAAAAAAGTGCCGCTCAGAGGTAAAACAACCCAACCTATCTTGCAAAAACTCTGCTATAATCTTAATCTATCGCTCTCAGCTCTTTCCTGGTTTATAAATTATATCAACGACCGTGTTATCCGAACAAAATTAAGCACTAATGAGATCTCTTAAAATCAATGGAGAGTACCTCAAGAAACCATTCTTAGCCCACTTCTCTTCAATCTTTTTGTTAATGATCTTCTAGAATCCTCCACCAATTACAATATTTTATGTATGCAGACGATTGTCTTCTTTCTCTTACATCTAGTTCTTTCACTTCTCTAAAACAAGGAATAGAAAATAATATTCATGATGTTCTTCATTGGTATACCAAAAATGGATTCACTGTCAATAGTATAAAAAAAAATATATTATTTTTCTTTCAACTTCAAATTCTCTCCCACCTGACATAAACATTAAGATTAATAACACCCATATTACAGTTTCCACTTCCATGAAGTACTTAGGTATGACGATAGGTAATAATCTTGACTTTGGAACCCACATTAATAAAACTATCGCTTCAGCTTCTAAAAGAACTTATATATTGAGGTACATTCGAAACTATATATCCTCCTATGCCCCATTGTTCTACAAAATTTACATCCCACCAAAACTCGAATATTGTGCCTCCACTCTTTTTGGTATTAATAAACAGAACTCTTATAAATTAGAAAAAGTTCAAAATGAAGCTCTCAAAATCATCAGAAAATCTATTTTAAGAAACGAGAATATCTAACACTTATTGATATTCGTTCCAACTACCAAATTCCCACTCTTGAATCTAGAAGAAAGCTGCGGTTTATTACCCTTATTCACGACAATATTTATAACACGTCAAATCCCCTTCATTCGATTCTTACAATCTGTATTTGATTACGACATCGCCACAACCTTCGCTCTGATAATGAAATGCTCCCAAGATTTTCAAAGCTAAGTGAAATTTCTTTTGCCTTTAAGCAACTTAAACTTGGAACTCTCTTGCCGAGCGATATCACTTCTTTAAATTCTAAAATAAAATTCAAAATATATTACTCCACTCCTAATAGAATATTGAAACGTTCGACCAACAATATCTCCCCACCCCTATTCCACTCCCCATCTTTGCCCTTTGTCTGGATTATCCGCAATCTATTTTCCCCTCTTTATTCATTTAATAGCATTCTCTGTTGTCTTAAACCTTCCTTTTCTTCCTCCAAAGTTTAATATGTTTTTTATCATATTTCATATTATATGTTTATCTTCTTCTGTGGAACTTGTCATTTTGTTTATATGTATCAAATATTTATGCAATACCTGTAAATATGTTTGTATTTTTGTACTATCATCAATAATTCTTTTTAATTTCTCAAATGTACTGGAGCATTAAGCTACTTGAATGTTTAAATTAATATCCAAAATTACCTGCACCTTGGCTTTACTGTAATCCCCTGTCGTGGGCCGTCATAAGGGGGAACGAGGCAGGCTTATTTTCACTTCTTCACGTGGAATTAGATTTTCTTTGAACTGCGCCGAATGTCGTGCTGCGCCAGATGACAAATGATTTGCCCTCTCTATAGTAGATGAAAAGAGTCTCGTCCCAGGCCGAGTGGTTAGCACGCTTGACTACTGATCTAAGAGACCTGGGTTCGAGTCCCGGGTAAGGCATGACTGTTTGTGTCGTTTTTCTGCTGAGATCCTGCTATCATCTCAGACCTACTTTGGCATATAAACTGACAGGCTCCTGTCAGACCTATGTGGCAAGTAGCTGCTTGAGGGGGTATTTTTTTTTAATATTATTTATAGTAGAGGACGTTCAATTAGACGCTTGATTACCTTCACCCATATTTCAGTGAAATAACAGGTTCACAGATGGTTACACCCATACCCACGGGGCGGGGGTGGCTTAGACGGTAGCGCGCCAGGCTCGTAATCTGTAGTTCCCAGGTTCGTGTCCCAGCTGGGTCAGCGTTGAGATATCCGCACGTTCTCCTTTTTCCAATTATGACTATAGATATAACTATAATTCTTAAGAGGACCGGTTATTTGGCAATAAGGAAGGCTTTCTGAAGGTGGGTTTCAAGTTTGGATTTAGCGACATTCGTGTTTTGAGAGGTAGACATTGATTAAATATATCAAACTCTACAGCGTTTCAAATATTTCTATAAGATCAATTTGACCTAAAATTGCTTGGACCATCAATTTGAAATATACACACTGTATATGAGAAAATAATTTTTGTTTTAAGTTTCAGTTAAACGGTTAATAATTCTATCACACGACAAATATTCAATATATCACACGACATATATAATTTTAAAAATACATGTGAATGTGACAAACACCCCAGGGGTTTTCACGTTCAAATGCATGGAAAGGTTATTAAATCATGTGTGTACTCTACATAATAATGGATCTTTCACAAAAAGGTTCATTATTTCTCTTACCACTAAGGGAATCCATGTATTTTTTGGTTGATCCAGGTTTAGGATCGAAGTCTTAATCGATAAATCCGCACGGTCTCCATTTTTCGACTATCACTATAGGTATAACTATACTTCTTAAGAGGACCGGTTACTTGGTAATAAGGAAGGATTTCTGAAAGTTGGTTTAGTTTGGATTTAGAGACATGCATGTTCAGAGATAGATATTGATTAAATATATCAACCTCTACACGTTTCTAATATTTCTATAAGACCAATTTGACTTAAAATTGCTTGGACGCGCAATTTGAAATATACATCCTGTGTATGAGAAAACAATTTTTGTTTTTAGTTTCAGTTAAACGGTTAATAATTCTATCACACGACATATATAAATTTAAAAAGACATGTGAATGTGAAAAACACCCCATGATTATGAATATAGATATAAATATACTTCTTAAGAGGACCGGTTACTTGGTAATAAGGAAGGTTTTCTGAAAGTGGGTTTCAAGTTTGGATTTAGCGAAATGTGTGTGTTGAGAGGTAGATATTGATTAAATTTATCAACCTCTACAGCGTTTCTAATAATTCCATAATATCAATGTGACCTAAAATTGCTTGGACACGCAATTTGAAATGTACACCCTGTGTATGAGAAAAGAAATTTTGTTTTTAATTTCAGTTAAACGGTTAATAATTCCATCACACGACATATATAATTTAAAAATACATGTGAATGTGAGAAACACCCCAGGGGTTTTCACGTTCAAATGTATGGAAAGGTTATTAAATCATGTGTGTACTCTACATAATAATGGATCTTTCACAAAAAGGTTTATTATTCCTTTTACCTCTAAGGGAATCCATGTATCTTTTGGTTGATCCACGTTTAGGATCGAAGTCTTAATCAATAAATCCGCACGTTCTCCTTTTTCCGTCTATCACTATAGATATAACTATAATTCTTAAGAAGACCGGTTACTTGGTAACAAGGAAGTCTTTCTGAAAGTGGGTTTCAAGTTTGGATTTAGCGACATGCATGTGTTGAGGGTAGATATTGATTAAATATATCAACCTCTACAGCGTTTCAAATATTTCTATAAGATCAATTGACCTAAAATTGCTGGGACGAGCAATTTGAAATATACACACTGTATATGAGAAAACAATTTTTGTTTTTAGTTTCAGTTAAACGGTTAAGAATTCTATCACACGACATATATAATTTCAAAAATACATGTGAATGTGACAAACACCCAGGGGTTTTCACGTTCAAATGTATGGAAAGGTTATTAAATAATGTGTGTACTCTATATAATAATGTATCTTTGACAATCAGATTTATTGTTCCCTTTACCTCTAAGGCAATCCATGTATCTTTTGGTTGATCCAGGTTTAGGATCGAAGTCTTAATCGATAAATCCGCACGTTCTCCTTTTTTCGATTATGACTATAGAAATAAATATACTTCTTAAGAGAACCGATTACTTGGCAATAAGGAAGGCTTTCTGAAAGTGGGTTTCAATTTGGATTTAGCGACATGCGTGATTTGAGAGGTAGATATTGATTAAATATATCAACCTCTACAGCGTTTCAAATATTTTTATAAGATCAATTTGACCTAAAATTCCTTGGACGATCAATTTGAAATATACACACTGTATATGAGAATACAATTTTTGTTTTTAGTTTCAGTAAAACGGTTAATAATTCCATCACACGACATATATTCAATATATCACACGACATATATAATTTTAAAAATACATGTGAATGTGAAAAACACCCCAGGGGTTTTCACGTTCAAATGTATGGAAAGGTTATTAAATCATGTGTGTACTCTACATAATAATGGATCTTTGTCAACAAGTTTCATTATTTCTCTTACCACTAGGGGGAAACCATGTATCTTTTGGTTGATCCAGATTTAGGATCGAAGTCTTAATCGATAAATCCGCACGTTCTCCTTTTTCCGACTATCACTATAGATATAATTATACTTCTTAAGAGGACCGGTTACTTGGTAATAAAGAAGGCTTTCTGAAAGTGGGTTTCAAGTTTGGATTTAGCGACATGCATGTGTTGAGGGTAGATATTGATTTAATATATCAACCTCTATAGCGTTTCTAATATTTCTATAAGATCAATTGACCTAAAATTGTTTGGACACGCAATTTGAAATATGCACCCTGTGTATGAGAAAAACAATTTTTGTTTTTAATTTCAGTTAAACGGTTAATAATTCTATCACACGATATATATTCAACATATCACACGATATATATTCAACATATCACACGACATATATAATTTTAAAAATACATGCGAATGTGAAAAACACCCCAGGGGTTTTCACGCTCAAATGTATGGAAAGGTTATTAAATCATGTGTGTACTCTATATAATAATGTAACTTTGACAATCAGATTTATTGTTCCCTTTACCTCTAAGGGAATCCATGTATCTTTCGGTTGATCCAGGTTTAGGATCGAAGTCTTAATCGATAAATCCGCACGTTCTCCTTTTTTCGATTATGACTATAGAAATAAATATGCTTCTTAAGAGAACCGGTTACTTGGCAATAAGGAAGGCTTTCTGAAAGTGGGTTTCAAATTTGGATTTAGCGACATGCATGTGTTGAGGGTAGATATTGATTAAATATATCAATCTCTACAGCGTTTCAAATATTTCTATAAGATCAATTTGACCTAAAATTCCTTGGACGATCAATTTGAAATATACACACTGTATATGAGAATACAATTTTTGTTTTTAGTTTCAGTAAAACGGTTAATAATTCTATCACACGACATATATAATTTAAAAATACATGTGAATGTGAGAAACACCCCAGGGGTTTTCACGTTCAAATGTATGGAAAGGTTATTAAATCATGTGTGTACTCTACATAATAATGGATCTTTGACAAAAAGTTTCATTATTTCTCTTACCACTAAGGGAATCCATGTATCTTTTGGTTGATCCAGGTTTAGGATCGAAGTCTTAATCGATAAATCCGCACGGTCTCCATTTTTCGACTATCACTATAGGTATAACTATACTTCTTAAGAGGACCGGTTACTTGGTAATAAGGAAGGATATCTGAAAGTTGGTTTAGTTTGGATTTAGAGACATGCATGTTCAGAGATAGATATTGATTAAATATATCAACCTCTACACGTTTCTAATATTTCTATAAGACCAATTTGACTTAAAATTGCTTGGACGCGCAATTTGAAATATACATCCTGTGTATGAGAAAACAATTTTTGTTTTTAGTTTCAGTTAAACGGTTAATAATTCTATCACACGACATATATAAATTTAAAAAGACATGTGAATGTGAAAAACACCCCATGATTATGAATATAGATATAAATATACTTCTTAAGAGGACCGGTTACTTGGTAATAAGGAAGGTTTTCTGAAAGTGGGTTTCAAGTTTGGATTTAGCGAAATGTGTGTGTTGAGAGGTAGATATTGATTAAATTTATCAACCTCTACAGCGTTTCTAATAATTCCATAATATCAATGTGACCTAAAATTGCTTGGACACGCAATTTGAAATGTACACCCTGTGTATGAGAAAAGAAATTTTGTTTTTAATTTCAGTTAAACGGTTAATAATTCTATCACACGACATATATTCAATCTATCACACGACATATATAATTTTAAAAATACATGTGAATGTGACAAACACCCCAGGGGTTTTCACGTTCAAATCTATGGAAAGGTTATTAAATCATGTGTGTACTCTATATAATAATGTAACTTTGACAAAAAGTTTTATTATTCATTTTACCTCTAAGGGAATCCATGCATCTTTTGGTTGAATCAGGTTTAGGATCGAAATCTTAATCGATAAATCCGCACGTTCTCCTTTTTTCGATTATGACTATAGAAATAAATATATTTCTTAAGAGAACCGGTTACATGGTTGTAAGGAAGGCTTTCTGAAAGTGGGTTTCAAGTTTGGATTTAGCGACATGCTTGTGTTGAGAAGGTAGATATTGATTAAATTTATCAAACTCTACAGCGTTTCAAATAATTCTATAATATCAATTTGACCTAAAATTGTTTGGACACGCAATTTGAAATATACACCCTGTGTATGAGAAAACAATTTTTGTTTTTAATTTCAGTTAAACGGTTAATAATTCCATCACACGACATATATAATTTAAAAATACATGTGAATGTGAGAAACACCCCAGGGGTTTTCACGTTCAAATGTATGGAAAGGTTATTAAATCATGTGTGTACTCTACATAATAATGGATCTTTGTCAACAAGTTTCATTATTTCTCTTACCACTAGGGGGAAACCATGTATCTTTTGGTTGATCCAGATTTAGGATCGAAGTCTTAATCGATAAATCCGCACGTTCTCCTTTTTCCGACTATCACTATAGATATAATTATACTTCTTAAGAGGACCGGTTACTTGGTAATAAAGAAGGCTTTCTGAAAGTGGGTTTCAAGTTTGGATTTAGCGACATGCATGTGTTGAGGGTAGATATTAATTTAATATATCAACCTCTATAGCGTTTCTAATATTTCTATAAGATCAATTGACCTAAAATTGCTTGGACACGCAATTTGAAATATGCACCCTGTGTATGAGAAAAACAATTTTTGTTTTTAATTTCAGTTAAACGGTTAATAATTCTATCACACGATATATATTCAACATATCACACAACATATATAATTTTAAAAATACATGCGAATGTGACAAACCCCCAATTGGTTTTCACGCTCAAATGTATGGAAAGGTTATTAAATAATGTGTGTACTCTATATAATAATGTAACTTTGACAATCAGATTTATTGTTCCCTTTACCTCTAAGGGAATCCATGTATCTTTCGGTTGATCCAGGTTTAGGATCGAAGTCTTAATCGATAAATCCGCACGTTCTGCTTTTTTCGATTATGACTATAGAAATAAATATGCTTCTTAAGAGAACCGGTTACTTGGAAATAAGAAAGGCTTTCTGAAAGTGGGTTTCAAGTTTGGATTTAGCGACATGCATGTGTTGAGGGTAGATATTGATGAAATACATCAACCTCTACAGCGTTTCTAATATTTATATAAGATCAATTTTACCTAAAATTGCTTGGACGCGCAATTTTAAATGTACACCCTGTGTATGAGAAAAAAATTTTTGTTTTTAATTTCAGTTAAACGGTTAATAATTCTATCACACGAAATATATAATTTTAAAAATACATCTGAATGTGAGAAACACCCCAGATTTTTTCACGTTCAAATGTATGGAAAGGTTATTAAATCATGTGTGTACTGTACATAATAATGGATCTTTGACAAAAAGGTTTATTATTCCTTTTACCTCTAAGGGAATCCATGTATCTTTTGGTTGATCCACGTTTAGGATCGAAGTCTTAATCGATAAATCCGCACGTTCTCCTTTTTCCGTCTATCACTATAGATATAACTATAATTCGTAAGAGGACCGGTTACTTGGTAACAAGGAAGTCTTTCTGAAAGTGGGTTTCAAGTTTGGATTTAGCGACATGCATGTGTTGAGGGTAGATATTGATTAAATATATCAACCTCTACAGGGTTTCAAATATTTCTATAAGATCAATTTGACCTAAAATTGCTTGGACGAGCAATTTGAAATATACACACTGTATATGAGAAAACAATTTTTGTTTTTAGTTTCAGTTAAACGGTTAAGAATTCTATCACACGACATATATAATTTCAAAAATACATGTGAATGTGACAAACACCCCAGGGGTTTTCAAGTTCAAATGTATGGAAAAGTTATTAAATCATTTGTGTACTCTATATAATAATGGATCTTTGACAAAAATGTTTATTATTCCTTTTACCTCTAAGGCAATCCATGTATCTTTTGGTTGATCCAGGTTTAGGATCGAAGTCTTAATCGATAAATCCGCCAGCTCTCCTTTTTTCGATTATGACTATAGAAATAAATATACTTCTTAAGAGAACCGGTTACTTGGAAATAAGAAAGGCTTTCTGAAAGTGGGTTTCAAGTTTGGATTTAGCGACATGCGTGTGTTGAGAGGTAGATATTGATTAAATATATCAAACTCTACAATGTTTCGAATATTTCTATAAGATCAATTTAACGTAAAATTGTTTGGACGCGCAATTTGAAATATACACACTGTGTATGAGAAAACAATTGTTTTCAATTTCAGTTAAACACGACATATAAAATTTTAAAAATACATGTGAATGTGAGAAATACCCCAGCGGTTTTCACGTTCAAATGTATGGAAAGGTTATTAAATCATGTGTGTACTCTACGTAATAATGGATCTTTGACAAAAATGTATATTATTGCTTTTACTTCTAAAGAAATTGATGTACCTTTCACTTGATCCACGTTTTGGTTCGAAGTCTTAAACCATAAATCCACTCCTTCCCCTTTTTTGGATTATGACTATACATATAACTATACTTTCTAAGTGGATAAACAGGTGGGTCAGCTTTGTGATTTATGTCTGCAAAATTCCCTGCCCTGCCACGCTCAGTAGGGTGACTCCGATGGGCTTGGAAAGGTCGTCTTTTTTCGGATGGGACGTTAAGCCGTGGCCCCAATGCGGGAGAGCCATACCTTTTGCACGATAAAGAACATGCTGGATGGCCTTGACAGGAGGCTACCATCTATCTTCCAACAGCTGTTCCAGTGGGTCCCTCCATCCAACCTTCTCTGAGCCTTCGGGGTCCACGTGACCTGGCCATTTAGCTCATGGTGAACAAAAAAAGTGCCACTTAGAAGTAAAACAATCCAACCCAGCTGTTGTTCTTCGGATGGGACGTTAAGCCGTGGTACCGTGTGCAGGAGAGCCATACCTTGTGCATGCTAAAGATCATGCTGGATGGATTTTACCGGAGTGTACCATGTGTCTCTCAAGAACTCTCCAGTGTGTACCCTCCCCCAACATTCTCTAAGCCTTCCTGCTGATTGTGACCCGGCCATTTAGAACATTGTGTGCAAAAAGTGTCGCTAGGAGGTAAAATAATTCAACCCACATTGTAAAAAATAAGCCATCAAAAAATATAAGATCGCAGCGGGAGTGAATCGGTAAAAAAAAATCGCCATTGTTCGAAAAAATAACGAGGTATAAAAATGGTCGCCAGTTACTACCAAGACATCATTTAGTTACCGAATCTTTTCGGAAAATCGGAACCGTAGCTTTCTCATGACACCTTTAATCAAACTAAGTTAACTTCCACCCAAGAAATATTGAGAAATATGACGTAGATCAACGTTCTCACAAAATATGTAGAAAAATGTTGCAAAATTATTTTATATTGACCAATATATGTATGTATTTAGTTATTCATATCAACGTTAATTAATTTATAAATAGTTGTGAATTCAATGGAACTTGTACACTATTTATATAAAAAACGAATTCAGGTTAAGCATCTTAAAATAGTGAAAAGTAATACCTGAATTTTTTAATTTAACTTACAGACCCAACTACAATTGCCTTAACCCTTTACCTACCAATAGTATTCAGCTCTACCATTTATTTCGATTACTTTTGTATTCGTAACATTTGGAGAGTACTTTCAAGACTCATTCATATCACTTATAAATTAAAACAATTTGTAATCTCCACTCATAATACCAATACCACGAGAACGATAAACGATCACTTTTCTATTCAGAGTATATTTTTGTAACCATGAATTTGACTGCGAAAATACTTACAATACAGAACTGTTAGTATTTTTCAAATTCGGTTCATAAACGGTAAAATAAAGACTTTTAAAATGTAGACATTAAATCGAAGTTTAGCTTTCCAAATAATAACAAATTAATAGTCTTTAAACACAATTCTTAACAATTCACTTTCCATCTTATAAGCAGGGATTAATTACTGCAATTGTCTTTAGTTCATTGGGAAGCCAAAATATAAGGGACTCCTGGTCTTACGTAGCCTTGCCTCGTGAAAACGAAAAAATTGCATTGCCTTAGAAACCAGCCTTCTCGCAATCCTTTGTTCCATGGATTATAGTTCTAGAACTCAAAATCTTCTTCGCGACTTATTTATTAATTTATTTCTATATATTTATCTATATATTTTATATTTTATATTATTTCTATATATTTTATTTTCTTATTTATTAATTTATTCTATATATTGAATTTACTGCCTATAATAATTTATTTGTTTCCTTTAATTTCAGTTATTTATTCATTCCTAGGTTATTAACTGTGATTCCACAAACTGACTAATATTTATGACTGTGAAATCACCGTACCCACACATTCTCACAGAAATTAATTCCTACTTATAAATTTAGAAATCTTTACACTTCAATTAGCAATAATATTACTCAAATTAAATAGTGTTGCAAATCTTCATAATTTTTGACATTCATTATATCATCAATTAACATTTATTTCTTCAATTACAGGTAACCCCCGTTCATCGCGACCCCGGCGAGTGCGGAATCGTTATATCGCGATCTTTTTTTTATCTCGGCACTTGCGTGGCTTTGAAACATGCCAGGAAAAGTCACAACCAATGTTGCACGTGCGTGCTAACTTTCTTTCTCGCTCAATCACATCATACACATGTACAGTCGCTCAAAAAAGTATCCGAACCCTATGGTTGATTAAAAAAATTCAGAAAAAATATCTAGCAACGTTTTTTAGAAATTAGTGATCTGCCAACCTTCGTGTCACGTGACACGAAGGTTGGCAAATCACTAATTTATAAAAAATCGTTGCCAGATATTTTTTCTGAATTCTGTAATCAACCATAGCGTTCGGATATTTTTTAATAGAATTAATAATATTTATTTTATTAACAAAGTGTTTTTTCGAATTTTAAAATATTTTTTTTAAATCCCCCGTTGATCGCGAAATTTCACTTATCGCGACCATGTCCAGAACGAATCTTTCGCGATGAACGGGGGTTACCTGTATATGTATTTATTTGTTAGTATCGTCAAAACCGCATTATGATATTTCAGTTAACTAACCGTTAACTTTTTATTGCCATTCACGCTTAATATCTTCTCATGTAACTGGCAACAGCGGCATTGCGTTTGATGCAGGCAATGATTGACGTAAGAGCTCAACCCTTGTCACGCGTCAATAATAGACCATGCGGAAGTATGTAAATGACGTAGTGATATCAAGTAGATGTTTTCAAAAACTCAGAGAACTGTTGTCAGTAAGTTGTATTTCAACTTGGATTGTTTCAGTTGACATCGTCTTATTGTGAATGTAGAACTGCATTTCTTGAGTACTCTTTTGCTATAGATATTTACCTATATAATTAAAAGTTAGATTAGTACTTTTACATTTTACCACTAATAACTACTTTATCTTAAACTTGTTTGTGATTTACTCTAGATTGTTTTGCGCTTTCTGCACCTGTAATATATTTAATTGCAACACTCAAGTTTCCGAGCATCGGCGCCCATTGGGTACCTCAAAATATTTATTTGTTAGTATCGTGAAAACCGCATTATGATTTTTCAGTTAACTAACCGCTAACTTTTTATTGTCATTCACGCTTAATTTCTTCTCATACAACTGACAACAGCAACATTGCGAAGAATGAAAAGACTTTTAAGAATAAATATAATATATAACACAATTTTACATTTTCTAAACTAGTAGCTTTCGAAGTGAACTTCCTGATGTTCATTCATGAATTTAATCTGTACAAAAGTTGCACTAATCACACTACAATACATAACACAAACTTCATTTATTTATTCATTGCAACTCTTTGTACAGGGGCGGGGATGGCTCAGTCGGTAGCGCGCCAGGCTCGTAATCTGCAGTTCCCAGGTTCGAGTCCCAGCTGGGTCAGCGTTGAGATTTATCTCCGCAAAATTCCCCGCCCTGACCACGGTCAGTAGGGGACACCGATGGGTTTGGAAAGGCCGCCGTCCGTCGGATGGGACGTTAAGCCGTGACCCCGTGTGCGGGAGAGACATACCCTGTATACGTTAAAGAACACGCTGGATGGCCTTGACGGGAGGCTACCATCTGTCTCCCAACAGCTGTTCCAGTGGGTCCCCTCCCCCAACCTTCTCTGAGCCTTCGGGGTCCATGTGACCTGGCTATTTAGCCCATGGTGTGCAAAAACGTGCCGCTCAGAGGTAAAACAACCCAATCCAAAAAACTCTTTGTACAGTAATTCACTGTACACATGAAAATTAATTAGTTTTTGCAAGCATTTAGCTGTGGTGACTATACAGTTTTAGGAACACATAAAAATACCTTGCATCTGAATGGACGTCCGAAAGATTTTTGTAGGTGGGGGATGTGACAGCAATTGGAAAATATTATTTTTATCACAGGGTTAAGCTCGAATTTTAAATTTACAGTCTATGGTTTGCATTAATTCCTTTTTTTCCGGTTGGAAGTCAGAAATTACTGTTATGTCCTCCCCACTCTGCCATCTTCTTGAGAACGTCCATGATTTCTACTTCATTAAGACACGAATGTATCAGTATCGCATTTAGTAACCATTCTATAACAAAACTATCAGGTGGTAATGCAGTGAATTATTTCCCTCTGCTAATCGTGCATGATGAAATCAACTAACAAAATAACAATTTCAAAACAAATTTGGGTCGGGGGTGGCTCAGTTGGTAGCGCGGCAGGCTGGTAATCTGTAGTTCCCAGATTCGAGTCCCAGCTGGGTCAGCGTTGAGATTTATCTCCGCAAAATTCCCCGCCCTGCCCACGGTCAGTAGGGGACACCGATGGGCTTGGAAATGCTGCCGTCCGTCGGATGGGACGTTAAACCGTGCGCGGAGAGCCATTGCGCCATGGCGTTGACTGGAGGCTACCATCTGTCTCCTAACAGCTGCTCTAGTGGGTCCCCTCCCCCAACCTCCTCTGAGCTTTCAGGGTTCTTGTGACCTGGCCATTTTGCCCATGGTGTGCAAAAAAGTGTCGCTCAGAGGTAAAACAACCCAACTCAAAATAAGTTCTCTAAATGTGAAAAATAATAATTATTTTTTTATGACAAAATTTGGTTAAACTTATCTTGATCGCACTCGGAGGTCATGTTGCGTCTTTTTGTTCCAAATGTTTCTTTTCTTTCTGAAATCCTAACTGAACTCAGTAAGCATAACAATGTGATCAAACAGAAAACAGTTTGAGCATTACTAGACATTAAGGAAATTCAATTAATTAGTTAAACACTAAAGAAAAATTATAAATTATTACAGTAAATGCAAAGATTTCTAAATGGATAAGAGATAAATTGATCTGACCTTTCCAATGTCGTTGCATTGAAGACAAAACACGGGAGAAGATCCTAGAGGGATCCTTGAAGGGAAACAGCTCATGGGTGTCGTTGAAGATCAGCAACTCCACGGAAAATGATGATCTTCCCCCATCAGCATCCTCGGGATCATGTGAAAACGATTGAAGACAACGGAAAGGGGGGCGGGAAATACTTTCTACTGCCAGATCCGGCCTCCAACTGAAATAAAATTCGTTTCTGGTTAACAATGCTTTCAAAGTAATATCCTGTTGCATGCAAAACTGCTTCATTCTTAATATCATTGTTGCGTCCATTTTCATCTCTTCAACCGATTCATTGTTGCCATTGCATTGTTTCGTTTCATCATATCAGATATTTAAATTTTAAAATCTCATGTCACGTCAAGGAAATTTATTCACAAAAAAATGTTAAATACGCATTTTAAAACCCGGTTTCTTACTAATGCTACTAAAATAAAGCAACATTTATGTGTTTTTTTCTCGCATCGTCGTTTATGCAAGGAGTGTCTAAGGGTTGTTGGGTTGTTTTACCTCTGAGCGGCACTTTTTTGCACACCATGGGCTAAATGGCCAGGTCACATGGACCCCGAAGGCTCAGAGAAGGTTGGGGGAGGGGACCAACTGGAACAGCTGTTGGGAGACAGATGGTAGCCTCCCGTCAAGGCCATCCAGCGTGTTCTTTAACGTGCATAGGGTATGGCTCTCCCGCACAAGGGGCCACGGCTTAACGTCCCATCCGACGGACGGCGGCCTTTCCAAGCCCATCGGTGTCCCCTACTGACCGTGGGCAGGGCGGGGAATTTTGCGGAGATAAATCTCAACGCTCTCCCAGCTGGGACTCGAACCTGGGAACTACAGATTACGAGCCTAGCACGCTACCGACTGAGCCACCCCCGCCCCAGTGTCTAAGGGAGAAGAGAGCTAGCTTTCATAGACGTAATGTAAACTTTTCGATTGCAGCGCCCTCTAAACCTGGCAAATCCGCGCATTGCAGTGAAGCCACCTAGCCAGGGGGGAGGAGCGAGTTCCCTGCATTATTTTTCCACCGCCGAACAAAGTTTTCAATTGCTTACACCACGTGACTAATTTTACATACACTTTGACTCTGAAAGATGTTCAATTTATTTTTAAGGTACAATCATAATTTTCTTTTCGTTTAGAGAGAAAATATCAAGAACTAATGTAATCATTTTCTTTAATAAAATCCAATTTGGTAAAACTGGTAGTAGCTATGCTAAAGAACAAATTTTTTATATTTTGAACAACCTACAGCATTTAGTATATTATAATATATTGAGATTTATCAGTCAATGCACGATAACATGATCAATATAATTATATTTTATACAATTGCTGACATTTTTAATAAATATCATATCGAGTTTTTTACTTGTATAAACGTTCAACAGATGGCAGCAGGCACTTCCCGTATCAACCATAAAAAAGAATAACACTGTTAGAGCAAAGTGCAGAAGCCAATGTACATCGATATGCTCCAGGGATCACAAACCTGCACTATACATTGACTTATATATATTCGCAAGGTGATTAAATGTATTAATTTACATATTAATTTTAAAAATTCTGCAAAATTGCTCAAAATAAACATACAACGGTTTTTCCAGGTGTCGTAAAATGTACTCCTGAACGGGATAAAACACTCATTGAATAACTTTAGGTTCAGCTACCACTGTGCCAAACAGCCATGGCTGTTAGACATTAGGAAACAATGGTTAAATCGCAATATATATACCAATAGTAAGACAAACCATAGCTGCAGTAGGCTAAAATGATTTCACTGCGCATGCGCAAATCGCCCCATACAGTTGTTTTTGTGTCTGCACATCAATTTGCCACGTTCAGCTTCGGTAAAATTCCGCTGAAAATTACGCTTGTGCAAAGCTAGCCTTCTTCTCCTTAGACCTTCTTTGGTTTATATACCTGACAAATACAATTTTCTTTTAAATAAAAACAAAATTAATAAAAGAGGTACTTTTTCCTTTGGATGAGTTCTAACAAAAAATAAATCTTCTCATTTTTCGAATTTCCGAAGTTACAAGGATGCTTGAATCGTAATATGACAAACCTTTAAATCAATATTGTTTTTTTTATTTATTAATAGGGATTTTTTTTTGCGATAGAGTATGGCAAAAGAGATGTTTAAATTGACAGGAGAAATTTCAACCTCTCTCGTTGGGTGTCTGGGAGGAAAGGCGAATTTATTTCGGAAATTTAACATTTTGTTTTAGACAGACGTAATTGCTACTTTTTATATGCATTCCATAAATGAAATGTCATCTTTTAAGCAAAAAAAAATACTTTCCCTAAATTTTCCATCTGTCTTTGTCAAAAATAATTTTTTATCACAAAGCCCATATGTGAAGGATTATTATTATTATTACAAACAATAAAATAAATATTAAATGAACATTCCCTCAAGCAACTGTTTGGCCCAGAGGTCTGACAGGAGACTGTCAGCTTACCTGCCCTAGAGAAGATTTGTGAGGAAGGCGAGACCTCAGCAGAAAGACAGCACAAACATCCATGCCTTACCCGGGACTCGAACCAGATCCCTTTGATCAATAGCCAAGCATGGTAACCACTTGGTAACCGAGATGGCAAAATATTTATTTCACACTTTAAAATAATTGCACTCATTTTATGACAAAATTAAAACGTTTAATGCTATTTGGAACGAAAATTATTAGAAATATTGGAAGTGGAAATTTCGCAGGTTGGGTTGTTTTATCTCTGACAGGCACTTTTTTGCACACAGTGGGCTAAATAGTTAGGTCACAAGGATCCCGAGGGCTCAGAGAAGGTTGGGGAGCACACTATACAGCTGTTGGGAGACAGATGTAGACTCCCGTCATCAAACCTGTTTCTTAACGTGCATAGGGTATGGCCATGGGCATCATGGATATAAAGCCCATGGCTTTATATCCATGATGACGGAAGGTTTCCTTTGCAAGCCCATCGGTGTTACCCTTGCTGACCGAGGACAGGGAGGGGAATTTTAATACATCTCAATGCTGGCCCACTGGATTGGGTTGTTTTACACCTGAGGGTAACCTTTTTGCAGACAATGGGCTAAATAGCCAGGTCAGAAGGATACCGAGGGGTCAGAGATGGTTGGGGAGTGGGAACTCACTGGCCAGTTATTACGGCACAGATGGTAGCCTCGCGTCAAAGCCATCCAGCGTGTTCTTTATGATGTGCAGGTAGGGATCTTCCGCACACGGAGGCACAGCTTAAAGTGCAATTCGATAGACGGCGGTCTTTCCAACCTCATCGATGGCTCCTATTAACCAAGGGCAGAACAGGGAGTTTGGCAGAAATAAATCTCATCACTGACTCTAACCTCTGAACTTCAGATTGTGAGCATGGCGCGCTGTCGACTGTAATCGAATCTCTACACACCGATCAACAGACGATAAAATCAAGATAATAAATCGTCTGCGAAAACGATCTAAAAATTAAATGAACTCAACAATGAATGAATCACTTATTCGATTTATTTTAATCAATTATTCGATTTATTTTAATTTTAAAGAAAGTTAGGGAGCTGATAAGGTATTTCGTCCAACAAAAGAACTCGACTTTTAGAGACATTTTTCCTGAACATGAATTGCTCAACTGATTTCATCATTGGCAATATGCTTCACCTTAACAACTTAGGTTTCACAATACAAGAAGAAAGATGGTTCTTTAAAGGTTTCAAATTTATATTTTGGGTTTAATCAGAAATTCACACAAAACCTTTTCACCAAAGACTTTCCTCTACTTTGAAGGGGAATATTATTATCTTCCCAATGGTTCTATGCATTCGCGAACTCTCATTGCATATACACTGCCTAGAAAACATAGACGGCTAAGAAAGATCCCAAATGAATGGAACATTTCTTACTGGCAGAAGTATTCTGTATCACTGCAAAGTCTCATAAAAGCCATAAAGGCAGTGGTGGAAAGCGAAGTGCAACATGGGTAAAAAGGGTGATTTGACTGACTTCGAAATGAGTTCCGTTGGGTTGTTTTGCCTCTGAACGGAACTTTTTTTGCACACATTGAGCTAAATAGCCAGGTCACAAGGACCCTAAGTTCTCAGAGAATGTTGGGAGGAGAGAACTATGCTATTTCACACCGTTCATCTGATGGGACGTAAAATCGTTGCCCCGTGTGTGGGAGAGACATACCGAGTGCACGTTAAAGAACACGCTGGATGATCTTGAAAGAACTCTACCATCTTTCTACTAACAGCTGTCCAGTGGGTTCCCTTCCCCAACTTTCTCTGAACCTTCGGGTCCTTGTTTCGGATAGTAAATAATGGCTAAAATATAAACGTTCTGCGTCAAAAGCAGAATAAGCACTTAATGTGAACGGTTCAAATGGTGTCGCAAAACTCGGAGATTGTTTCATGTTTTTGGCAAAGAGGCATGATCCAGAATTATCTGTTAAACTCTTCCACGATTTCTGCCACTGTATCCAAAGTGAGGTGGTGAAACACTCTTTGAAATCTAAGTACCGATCCGGCAATAAAAGGATTAACAGGGGCAATGCCATTGGTGTTGTACCAGGGACACACCACGGTAAATTTTTAAAGAAGCAGTAGCATTATAACGTGCATTTTCGTTGAAATTTGAAAAGTTCATAAAAAAAATACAGTCCTCTGCATCGTTGGTCAGGGTTGTTTTACTTTGAGCGGCATTTTTTTCACACCATGGGATAAAGGGTTGGGTTGTTTTACCTCTGAGCGGCACTTTTTTGTACACCATGGGCTAAATGGCCAGGTCACATGGACCCCGAAGGCTCAGAGAAGGTTGTGGGAGGGGACCCACTGGAACAGCTGTTGGGAGACAGATAGTAGCCTCCCGTCAAGGCCATCCAGCGTGTTCTTTAACGTGCACAGGATATGGCTCTCCCGCACACGGGGCCACGGCTTAACGTCCCATCCGACGGACGGCGGCCTTTCCAAGCCCATCGGTGTCCCCTACTGAGCGTGTGCAGGGAGGGGAATTTTTGCGGAGATAAATCTCAACGCTGACCCAGCTGGGACTCGAACCTGGGAACTACAGATTACGAACCTGGCGCGCTACCGACTGAGCCACCCCCGCCCCTCACACCATGGGATAAAGGCCAGATCATGAAGACCCCTAGAGAGAGAGAGAAGGTTGGGGGAGGGGACCCACTGGACAGCTGTTAGGAGACAGATTGTAGCCTCCCGTCAATGCCATCATTCTTTAACGTCTACAGGGTATGACTCTCCCGAACACAGGGCCACGGTTTAAACAAGCTCATCAGTGTCTCCTACTGACTTCTTATGAATGAGATTTTGGCAGATCTTGGGGAGAGAACAAAATGAGGAGGATTTTTCACGAGATCAAAGACAGTGCCGAGTCGGTGATGATGTTTACCCGCTGTGTGGTTTACCGCCGCAAGCATGAACTCTGCAGTACAGATGTAAAATGGCGAGATCTGGTCCGATACGTGACGTCACAGCCCACCACTGCCGATCCTACCGAAGTGCCAGATTCTGAGTTATTAGTAACGAGAGGCAGGCAAATCTTTAGCTTGATTGATTGAGCATCAAGCAAATTTTTAGCTTGATTGATTGAGCATCAAGCAAATTTTTAGCTTGATTGATTGAGCATCAAGCAAATTTTTAGCTTGATTGATTGAGCATCAAGCAAATTTTTAGCTTGATTGATTGAGCATCAAGCAAATTTTTAGCTTGATTGGTTGAGCATCAAGCAAATTTTTAGCTTGATTGATTGAGCATCAAGCAAATTTTTAGCTTGATGACAGACAGAGCGATGCTTAGCACGTGCAGTCGGGCGCAGAAAGATTCATCCTGGAAATGGGAAATTCGGCGGGAAACAACGAGTAATGGTCGTCAGCAGACGACTGGGCGACACTAATTCTAAATAAAAATATTTAAAAAAACCGGTCTCCCTATACAGCCCTTAAGAGTAGAAAATAAACCTGAATCATATCGATGGTGCAGTCGGTCACTGAGTTGGAATTCACTTCAAACGTAGAAAGGGTTAGGTTGTTTTACCTCTGAGCTGCACTTTTTTTGCACACCATGGGCTAAATGACCAGGTCACAAGATCCCGGAAGGCTGAGAGAAGGTTGGGGGAGGGAACCCACTGGATGGCAATGATATGCAGTGCTCTTAATTTAGGAGAGAGCACTCTGCGAAATATTAGAGATAATGCTAAATTAATAATAAAGCAACATTAAAGCATGAAAACCTTAAGCAGCATATTATGTAGATATAGTCTCCGCTGGTTTGGCCGTGTTGCCCGTATAGATAATTATATATTGGAGTATAGGGTCATGAACAGTGTGGCTAAAGGAATAGGAAAGAGGGAAAGACCTGGGATGAGGTTGGCAGAAAATGTCAAACAAGACTTTGCTAGAATTGGTGTGCAGTGGCCAGATGCAGCAGATGTAGCTCAGGACAGATCTGCTTGGAGAACTAAATTGCATGGTCTGGTCGGACCTTAGTAGCCCATAGCTGCTAGGGGCGGGGGTGGCTCAGTCGGTAGCGCGCCAGGCTCGTAATCTGTACTTCCCAGGTTCGAGTCCCAGCTGGGTCAGCGTTGAGATTTATCTCCGCAAAATTTCCCCGCCCTGCCCACGGTCAGTAGGGGACACCGATGGGCTTGGAAAGGCCGCCGTCCGTTGGATGGGACGTTAAGCCGTGGCCCCGTGTGCGGGAGAGCCATACCCTGTGCACGTTAAAGAACACGCTGGATGGCCTTGACGGGAGGCTACCATCTGTCTCCCAACAGCTGTTCCAGTGGGTCCCCTCCCCCAACCTTCTCTGAGCCTTCGGGGTCCATATGACCTGGCCATTTAGCCCATGGTGTGCAAAAAAGTGCCGCTCAGAAGTAAAACAATCCAACGTTAAAGAACACGGTGGATGGCTTTGACGGGAGGCTGCCATCTGTCTCCCAACAGCTGTTCCAGTGGGTCCCATCCCTCAACCTTCTGTGAGCCTTCGGGGTCCATATGACCTGGCCATTTAGCCCATGGTGTGCAAAAAAGTGCCACTCAGAGGTAAAACAATCCAACGTTAAAGAACACGGTGGATGGCCTTGACGGGAGGCTGCCATCTGTCTCCCAACAGCTGTTCCAGTGGGTCCCCTTCCTCAACCTTCTCTGAGCCTTCGGGGTCCATATGACCTGGGCATTTAGCCCATGGTGTGCAAAAAGTGCCGCTCAGAGGTAAAACAACCCAACCCACCCTGCCTAAGACAACTTTTCCTCTAAAATACGTTTTCGGCGTTAGAGTTTCCATTTTCTGTGAACCAGAGATGTCGAGAATATTCTAATTTAAAGCTACCACATATTTCATTTTTTGTTTTAAGTGAAAATTATTTGTTTTTAGAGATAAACTGATATTCTCTTTGGGTTAAATAGGTATTGTTAAACTATTATGATTCACAGTTTTAGGACTCTCAAAAACTTTAATTGCTCCCTCTGAGGGCGAATATATTTGAAAATTTGAAAATTTAAACGAATATTGCAAACGATCTATTTGGCTAAAAATTTGATATTTTAATTGTGGAGTTTAATGACCAATGAATGAACATTGGCAGTCAAAATTTATCCTTTCACTCTCCTGGTGGGTGGGTTAAAGGAACTTTTTGATTGGAAGTATTAAGGATAGTATATTTTTTCAGTGAATAGATACTAAGGAAATATGATGATTCATAATTTTCAAATCTTCCAAATGGTCTTCATTTACCATCACTAGAGGGATCTAAATGTATAAAACTTAAAAGTGAAGGAAATATTCAAACAATATATTTATGCCAAATATATAAAGTAAAATAACAACAACAACAACAACAACAATATATTTATAAAAATAATAATAAAAATATTATTATATGGAATATATAAAATATAGGAGTGGATTGGGTTGTTTTATCTCTGACAGGCACTTTTTTGCACACAGTGGGCTAAATAGTTAGGTCACAAGGATCCCGAGGGCTCAGAGAAGGTTGGGGAGCACACTATACAGCTGTTGGGAGACAGATGTAGACTCCCGTCATCAAACCTGTTTCTTAAGGGGAATTTTAATACATCTCAATGCTGGCCCACTGGATTGGGTTGTTTTACACCTGAGGGTAACCTTTTTGCAGACAATGGGCTAAATAGCCAGGTCAGAAGGATACCGAGGGGTCAGAGAAGGTTGGGGAGTGGGAACTCACTGGCCAGTTATTACGGCACAGATGGTAGCCTCGCGTCAAAGCCATCCAGCGTGTTCTTTATGATGTACAGGTAGGGATCTTCCGCACACGGAGGCACAGCTTAAAGTGCAATTCGATAGATGGCGGTCTTTCCAACCTCATCGATGGCTCCTATTAACCAAGGGCAGAACAGGGAGTTTGGCAGAAATAAATCTCATCACTGACTCTAACCTCTGAACTTCAGATTGTGAGCGTGGCGCGCTGTCGACTGTAATCGAATCTCTACCGATCAACAGACGATAAAATCAAGATAATAAATCGTCTGCGAAAACGATCTAAAAATTAAATGAACTCAACAATGAATGAATCACTTATTCGATTTATTTTAATTTTAAAGAAAGTTTGGGAGCTGATAAGGTATTTCGTCCAACAAAAGAACTCGACTTTTAGAGACATTTTTCCTGAACATGAATTGCTCAACTGATTTCATCATTGGCAATATGCTTCACCTTAACAACTTAGGTTTCACAATACAAGAAGAAAGATGGTTCTTTAAAGGTTTCAAATTTATATTTTGGGTTTAATCAGAAATTCACACAAAACCTTTTCACCAAAGACTTTCCTCTACTTTGAAGGGGAATATTATTATCTTCCCAATGGTTCTATGCATTCGCGAACTCTCATTGCATATACACTGCCTAGAAAACATAGACGGCTAAGAAAGATCCCAAATGAATGGAACATTTCTTACTGGCAGAAGTATTCTGTATCACTGCAAAGTCTCATAAAAGCCATAAAGGCAGTGGTGGAAAGCGAAGTGCAACATGGGTAAAAAGGGTGATTTGACTGACTTCGAAATGAGTTCGGTTGGGTTGTTTTGCCTCTGAACGGAACTTTTTTTGCACACATTGAGCTAAATAGCCAGGTCACAAGGACCCTAAGGGCTCAGAGAATGTTGGGAGGAGAGAACTATGCTATTTCACACCGTTCATCTGATGGGACGTAAAGTCGTTGCCCCGTGTGTGGGAGAGACATACCGAGTGCACGTTAAAGAACACGCTGGATGATCTTGAAAGAACTCTACCATCTTTCTCCTAACAGCTGTCCAGTGGGTTCCCTTCCCCAACTTTCTCTGAACCTTCGGGTCCTTGTTTCGGATAGTAAATAATGGCTAAAATATAAACGTTCTGCGTCAAAAGCAGAATAAGCACTTAATATGAACGGTTCAAATGGTGTCGCAAAACTCGGAGATTGTTTCATGTTTTTGAGAGGCATGATCCAGAAAGAGGCATGATCCAGAATTATCTGTTAATCTCTTCCACGATTTCTGCCACTGTATCCAAAGTGAGGTGGTGAAACACTCTTTGAAATCTAAGTACCGATCCGGCAATAAAAGGATTAACAGGGGCAATGCCATTGGTGTTGTACCAGGGCCACACCACGGTAAATTTTTAAAGAAGCAGTAGCACTATAACGTGCATTTTCGTTGAAATTTGAAAAGTTCATAAAAAAATACAGTTCTCTGCATCGTTGGTCAGGGTTGTTTTACTTTGAGCGGCATTTTTTTCACACCATGGGATAAAGGGTTGGGTTGTTTTACCTCTGAGCGGCACTTTTTTGTACACCATGGGCTAAATGGCCAGGTCACATGGACCCCGAAGGCTCAGAGAAGGTTGTGGGAGGGGACCCACTGGAACAGCTGTTGGGAGACAGATGGTAGCCTCTCGTCAAGGCCATCCAGCGTGTTCTTTAACGTGCACAGGGTATGGCTCTCCCGCACACGGGGCCACGGCTTAACGTCCCATCCGACGGACGGCGGCCTTTCCAACCCCATCGGTGTCCCCTACTGAGCGTGGGCAGGGAGGGGAATTTTTGCGGAGATAAATCTCAACGCTGACCCAGCTGGGACTCGAACCTGGGAACTACAGATTACGAGCCTGGCGCGCTACCGACTGAGCCACCCCCGCCCCTCACACCATGTGATAAAAGCCAGATCATGAAGACCCCTAGAGAGAGAGAGAAGGTTGGGGGAGGGGACCCACTGGACAGCTGTTAGGAGACAGATTGTAGCCTCCCGTCAATGCCATCCACTATGTTCTTTAACGTCTACAGGGTATGACTCTCCCGAACACAGGGCCACGGTTTAAACAAGCTCATCAGTGTCTCCTACTGACTTCTTATGAATGAGATTTTGGCAGATCTTGGGGAGAGAACAAAATGAGGAGGATTCCTCACGAGATCAAAGACAGTGCCGAGTCGGTGATGATGTTTACCCGCTGTGTGGTTTACCGCCGCAAGCATGAACTCTGCAGTACAGATGTAAAATGGCGAGATCTGGTCCGATACGTGACGTCACAGCCCACCACTGCCGATCCTACCGAAGTGCCAGATTCTGAGTTATTAGTAACGAGAGGCAGGCAAATCTTTAGCTTGATTGATTGAGCATCAAGCAAATTTTTAGCTTGATTGATTGAGCATCAAGCAAATTTTTAGCTTGATTGATTGAGCATCAAGCAAATTTTTAGCTTGATTGATTGAGCATCAAGCAAATTTTTAGCTTGATTGATTGAACATCAAGCAAATTTTTAGCTTGATTGATTGAGCATCAAGCAAATTTTTAGCTTGATTGATTGAGCATCAAGCAAATTTTTAGCTTGATTGATTGAACATCAAGCAAATTTTTAGCTTGATTGATTGAGCATCAAGCAAATTTTTAGCTTGATTGATTGAGCATCAAGCAAATTTTTAGCTTGATTGATTGAGCATCAAGCAAATTTTTAGCTTGATTGATTGAGCATCAAGCAAATTTTTAGCTTGATTGATTGAGCATCAAGCAAATTTTTAGCTTGATTGATTGAGCATCAAGCAAATTTTTAGCTTGATTGATTGAGCATCAAGCAAATTTTTAGCTTGATTGATTGAACATCAAGCAAATTTTTAGCTTGATTGATTGAGCATCAAGCAAATTTTTAGCTTGATTGATTGAACATCAAGCAAATTTTTAGCTTGATTGATTGAGCATCAAGCAAATTTTTAGCTTGATGACAGACAGAGCGATGCTTAGCACGTGCAGTCGGGCGCAGAAAGATTCATCCTGGAAATGGGAAATTCGGCGGGAAACAACGAGTAATGGTCGTCAGCAGACGACTGGGCGACACTAATTCTAAATAAAAATATTTAAGAAAACCGGTCTCCCTATACAGCCCTAAAGAGTAGAAAATAAACCTGAATCATATCGATGGTGCAGTCGGCCACTGAGTTGGAATTCACTTCAAACGTAGAAAGTGTTAGGTTGTTTTACCTCTGAGCTGCACTTTTTTGCACACCATGGGCTAAATGACCAGGTCACAAGATCCCGGAAGGCTGAGAGAAGGTTGGGGGAGGGAACCCACTGGATGGCAATGATATGCAGTGCTCTTAATTTAGGAGAGAGCACTCTGCGAAATATTAGAGATAATGCTAAATAAATAATAAAGCAACATTAAAGCATGAAAACCTTAAGCAGCATATTATGTAGATATAGTCTCCGCTGGTTTGGCCGTGTTGCCCGTATAGATAATTATATATTGGAGTATAGGGTCATGAACAGTGTGGCTAAAGGAATAGGAAAGAGGGAAACACCTGGGATGAGGTTGGCAGAAAATGTCAAACAAGACTTCGTTAGAATTGGTGTGCACTGGCCAGATGCAGCAGATGTAGCTCAGGACAGATCTGCTTGGAGAACTAAATTGCATGGTCTGGTCGGACCTTAGTAGCCCATAGCTGCTAGGGGCGGGGGTGGCTCAGTCGGTAGCGTGCCAGGCTCGTAATCTGTACTTCCCAGGTTCGAGTCCCAGCTGGGTCAGCGTTGAGATTTATCTCCGCAAAATTTCCCCGCCCTGCCCACGGTCAGTAGGGGACACCGATGGGCTTGGAAAGGCTGCCGTCCGTTGGATGGGACGTTAAGCCGTGGTCCCGTGTGCGGGAGAGCCATACCCTGTGCACGTTAAAGAACACGCTGGATGGCCTTGACGGGAGGCTACCATCTGTCTCCCAACAGCTGTTCCAGTGGGTCCCCTCCCCGAACCTTCTCTGAGCCTTCGGGGTCCATGTGACCTAGCCATTTAGCCCATGGTGTGCAAAAAAGTGCCGCTCAGAGGTAAAACAATCCAACGTTAAAGAACACGGTGGATGGTCTTGACGGGAGGCTACCATCTGTCTCCCAACAGTTGTTCCAGTGGGTCCCCTCCCCCAACCTTCTCTGAGCCTTCGGGGTCCATATGACCTGGCCATTTAGCCCATGGTATGCAAAAAAGTGCCGCTCAGAGGTAAAACAATCCAACGCTAAAGAACACGGTGGATGGTCTTGACGGGAGGCTACCATCTGTCTCCCAACAGCTGTTCCAGTGGGTCCCCTCCCCCAACCTTCTCTGAGCCTTCGGGGTCCATGTGACCTGGCCATTTAAAAGCCCATGGTGTGCAAAAAAAATGCCGCTCAGAGGTAAAACAACCCAACCCAACCCACCCTGCCTAAGACAACTTTTCCTCTAAAATACGTTATCGGCGTTAGAGTTTCCATTTTCTGTGAACCAGAGATGTCGAGAATATTCTAATTTAAAGCTACCACATATTTCATTTTTTGTTTTAAGTGAAAGTTATTTGTTTTTAGAAATAAATTGAAAATTCTCTTTGGGTTAAATAGGTATTGTTAAACTATTATGATTCACAGTTTTAGGACTCTCAAAAACTTTAATTGCTCCCTCTGAGGGCGAAAATATTTGAAAATTTGAAAATTTAAACGAATATTGCAAACGATCTATTTGGCTAGAAATTTGATATTTTAATTGTGGAGTTTAATGACCAATGAATGAACATTGGCAGTCAAAATTTATCCTTTCACTCTCCTGGTGGGTGGATTAAAGGAACTTTTTGATTTGAAATGTTAAGGATAGTATATTTTTTCAGTGAATAGATACTAAGGAAATATGATGATTCTTAATTTTCAAATCTTCCAAATGGTCTTCATTTACCATCACTAGAGGGATCTAAATGTATAAAACTTAAAAGTGAACGAAATATTCAAACAATATATTTATGCCAAATATATAAAGTAAAATAACAACAACAACAACAACAACAACAATATTTTTATAAAAAATAATAATAAAAATATTATTATATGGAATATATAAAATATAGGAGTGGATTGGGTTGTTTTACCTCTGAGCGGCACTTTTTTGCACACCATGGGCTAAATGACCAGGTCACATGGACCCCGAAGGCTCAAAGAAGGTTGGGGGAGGGGGACCCACTGGAACAGCTGTTGGGAGACAGATGGTAGCCTCCCGTCAAGGCCATTCAGCATGTTCTTTAACGTGCACAGGGTATGGCTCTCCCACACACGGGGCCACGGCTTAACGTCCCATCCGATGGACGGCGGCGTTTCCGAGCCCATCGGTGTCCCTTACTGACCGTGGGCAGGGCGGGGAATTTTGCGGAGATAAATCTCAACGCTGACCCAGCTGGGACTCGAACCTGGGAACTACAGATTACGAGCCTGGCGCGCTACCGACTGAGCTACCCCCGCCCCTATTACAGCAGAGTCAATCATAAATTCGTCACCATAACATCGTCTGCGGCAGTACCTGAGGATCCAATATTGAGATCCATTACCGAGATTTGAAATGAACCCGATGAATCTCGATTTGTTTATTTGTTTGCATTGCCATCACTCTATTACGTAAACATCGCTGCATCGATAATGCACGAGATATGGCGGCACAGGGAAAGAACTGATGCAATCGACCTGGCAGAAATCAATCATTTTAGAATAGATAAAATCTTCTTCATTTTGGAAATGACATTTGAAATACAGAAAATGTTTTTCTTCGATATTTCAACTGCAGATCATAAGAGAATAAAAGGAAAACTTTTGTATAAAATTATTAACTTAATATCCTCTTTCTCTGCAATCACTCCATTTCAGTAGTTCTCAACCTTTTATGTTTCACGTACCCCCTAGAAATGTGTATGTAGCTGGCATACCCCTTATATAAATAGATAAAACTATATTTATAGTATAATAATGCCAACTTAGTGACTTTTTTACTAGATCTAGCGACTTTTGAGCTCTCATGGCGTACTCCAAAAAATTGTACCAAATACAGTCGCTCAAAAAAGTATCCGAACACTATGTTTGATTACAAAAATTCAGAAAAAATGTCTGGCAACGATTTTTTTAGAAATTAGCGATCTGTACTCCCAAGGGATACGCGTGCCAAACGTTGAGAACCGCTGTTCTAGACCATAGGAAATTAATTAATATCCCCGCCCTGCCCACGGTCAATAGGGGGCACCGATGGGCTTGGAATGTCCGTCGGATAGGACGTTAAGCCGTGGCCCCGTATGCGGGAGAGCCATACCCTGTGCACGTTAAAGAACACTCTGGATGGCCTTGACGGGAGGCTACCATCTGTCTCCCAACAGCTGTTCCAGTGGGTCCCCTCTCCCAACCTTCTCTGAACCTACGGGGTCCATGTGACCTGGCCATTTAGCCCATGGTGTGCAAAAAAGTGCCGCTCAGAGGTAAAACAATCCAACGTTAAAGAACACGCTGGATGGCCTTGACGAGAGGCTGCAATCTATCTCCCAACAGATGTTCCAGTGGGTCCCCTCCCCCAACCTTCTCTGAGCCTACGGGGTCCATGTGACCTGGCCATTTAGCCCATGGTGTGCAAAAAAGTGCCGCTCAGAGGTAAAACAACCCAACGTTAAAGAACACGCTGGATGGCCTTGACGGGAGGCTACCATCTGTCTCCCAACAGCTGTTCCAGTGAGTCCCCTCTCCCAACCTTCTCTGAACCTACGGGGTCCATGTGACCTGGCCATTTAGCCCATGGTGTGCAAAAAAGTGCCGCTCAGAGGTAAAACAATCCAACGTTAAAGAACACGCTGGATGGCCTTGACGAGAGGCTGCAATCTATCTCCCAACAGCTGTTCCAGTGGGTCCCCTCCCCCAACCTTCTCTGAGCCTACGGGGTCCATGTGACCTGGCCATTTAGCCCATGGTGTGCAAAAAAGTGCCGCTCAGAGGTAAAACAACCCAACGTTAAAGAACACTCTGGATGGCCTTGACGGGAGGCTACCATCTGTCTCCCAACAGCTGTTCCAGTGGGTCCCCTCTCCCAACCTTCTCTGAACCTACGGGGTCCATGTGACCTGACCATTTAGCCCATGGTGTGCAAAATAGTGCCGCTCAGAGGTAAAACAACCCAACCCAACTCGGTTCGAGCCCCGGGTAAGGCATGGCTGTTTGTGTCTTTTTTCTGCTGAGGTCCTGCCATCCTCACAGACCTTCTACGGTCACATATATACTGACAGGCTCCTGTCAGATCTCTGTGGCAAGCAGCTACTTGAGGGGGTATTCATTTTTATTTTATTTATTTTGGTCTTCAGATTTACCGCTCTATTCTTTATCTGGAATGGAATATAGATAAAAAAATAATTTTCGTCTCGCAAGGGAGAAGAAAGGTTTACGTAATCGGTTAACTTAGAGTCGAATTCAATATCACAATTTTTCTCCTATTATCTTATCCTCGTCATTCAAATGGGAAAGTTATTTTCATACAAGTTCGAAAAAAGAACTGGGTTGTTGTTAGCTTTAAAACCCAGAGATCTATTCCCCACACTTCCAGTCGATCAGAAAAACAATTATTCTCATTAGTATCAAAAGAATAAAGGGGCGGGGTGGCTCAGTCGGTAGCGCCCCAGGCTCGTAATCTGTAGTTCCCAGGTTCGAGTCCCAGCTGGGTCAGCGTTGAGATTTATCTCCGCAAAATTCCCCGCCCTGCCCACGGTCAGTAGGGGAAACCGATGGCTTGGAAAGACAGCCGTCCGTCGGATGGGACGTTAAGCCGTGGCCCGTGGGCGGGAGAGCCATACCCTGTGCACGTTAAAGAACACGCTGGATAGCCTTGACCTGAGGCTACCATCTGTCTCCCAATAGCTGTTCCAGTGGGTCCCCTCCCCCAACCTTCTCTGAGCCTTCGGGTTCCATGTGACCTGGCCATTTAGCCCATGGTGTGCAAAAAAGTGCCGCTCAGAGGTAAAACAACCCAACCCAAAACAAGAAAATAATTAAAGTTCTCCAAATCGTTCAAATCGAGACGAAAACTCAGTCTCAAATGAGATGTGCTGAAAAGCCGCATTTACAGGAAACAGAAATATGTTAGACTAGAACCAAACAATTATTTAGGAAGTTAGGTATTCGCTTTCGGGTAAGTGGGCTGTGAAATTGTCGAGGAGTTCCTTATTAGATTCCATAGGATGAGAAGAGGTTTTTAAATTACTTTCCACTACACTAATTCATTGATCAAGTGCAATAGAAGGTCACGTGACAGCAACGATGAGAAAGTCCGAAAGCGATGATGATTAAGATGTTTTAACGATCACTGTGTCCCAGGCCATAAAATGAGGATTCCTTCGTCTGCATTAAGTGCAATTTAATGGACAAACATCAAACGATTTCGCTCAAAAGCATGTCGAAAGCACTAACCGATGCCGAAGTGTATAATGTTCGCTTGCAAGACTTCTTGTAAAGAGCTTTGTGGCCTTAGGGTGCTTGAACAGCAAATGCGGCACTGGGCTCAATTAAAATGTGCCCTGTGACTGCTCTGCTGAAGGCCAAACACATCTGCAACGTATCTTATTATGCGGATTGGACTCTGCAAACTGTGTAGTTTAGACCGCTTGTTTAGTTACGTGTGATTTCAGATAGCTTCCCTAATAATTGAGCTTCGTTTTGCATCATAAAATTCGAAATGATCAATCAAGCATCGTATGAAAGTCTGTGAATATAAAAATACGCTGGAAATCAGTTTTATGCAGAATATGTTTCTTAAATTATAGTTGGGTTGTTTTACCTCTGAGCGGAACTTTTTTGCACACCATGGGCTAAATGGCCAGGTCACATGGACCCCGAAGGATCAGAGAAGGTTGGGGGAGGGGACCCACTGGAACAGCTGTTGGGAGACAGATGGTAGCCTCCCGTCAAGGCCATCGAGCGTGTTCTTTAACGTTGGGTTGTTTTACCTCTGAGCGGCACTTTTTGCACACCATGGGCTAAATGGCCAGGTCACATGGACCCCGAAGACTCAGAGAAAGTTGGGGGAGGGGACCCACTGGAACAGCTGTTGGGAGACAGATGGTAGCCTCCCGTCAAGGCCATCCAGCGTGTTCTTTAACGTGCACAGGGTATGGCTCTCCCGCACACGGGGTCAAGGCTTAACATCCCATCCGACGGACGGCGGTCTTTCCAAGCCCATCGGTGTCCCCTACTGACCGTGGGCACGGCGGGGAATTTTGCGGAGATAAATCTCAACGCTGACCCAGCTGGGACTCGAACCTGGGAACTACAGATTACGAGCCTGACGCGCTACCGACTGAACCACCCCCGCCCCTAAGAAAGCGTTTTTCGATCCCTTGTCCATTACTTAAAGTTCATTTACACCTTCAAGAGTAAGACTTTAATATTTCAACTATTACAATAATAAAACTACTTTGAGCAGAAAATTCTGTAACTGATTTGGAAACTTTTGTCGAGTAAAATCATCATTTCTCAAACAGCCCACTTATAATGGCTGACAGACAACAAAACTGGTTTGGTTAATTTTTGAATATTTGGGAAATAATGAGTTGAAAAAAAAAACTGGCTGTCCTGACTGGGATTGGGGCGGAGGTGGCTCAGTCGGTAGCGCGCCAGGCTCGTAATCTGTAGTTCCCAGGTTCGAGGCCCAGCTGGGTCAGCGTTGAGATTTATCTCCGCAAAGTTCCCCGCCCTGCCCACGGTCAGTAGGGGACACCGATGGGCTTGGAAAGGCCGCCGTCCGTCGGATGGGACGTTAAGCCGTGGTTCAGTGTGCGGGAGAGCCATACCCTGTGCACGTTAAAGAACACGCTGGATGGCCTTGACGGGAGGCTACTATCTGTCTCCCAACATCTTGTTCCAGTGGGTCCCCTCCCCCAACCTTCTCTGAGCCTTCGGGGTCCTTGTGACCTGGCCATTTAGCCCATGGTGTGCAAAAAAGTGCCGCTCAGAGGTAAAACAACTCAACCCAACCCTGACTGGGATTCGAATCCAGGTGTCCCAGAAACATGCCAGGCGTCTTAACCTCTAGACCGCTGAGGAACTGACCATTTCTTCAACTATTTCAAGTGTTCCTTACCTACAGGACTTTTTCTGTGATAATTTATTACAGAATAGAATTTTTTAATTGGCATTGAGTCTCGATATATTTGGAAATCGGTATCGTATTTGGAAATATCTGACATACACTCCCCGCACAACAAGTGGATATCCATTGATCATCTTAGATATCTTCTGGATATTTTCTAGAGACTGTGGTTGTATAGGTTAGGGTTGGGTTGTTTTAGCTCTTAGCGGCACTTTTTTGCACACCATGGGCTAAATGGCCAGGTCACATGGACCCCGAAGGCTCAGAGAAGGTTGGGGGAGGGGACCCACTGGAACAGCTGTTGGGAGACAGATTGTAGCCTCCCGTCAAGGCCATCCAGCGTGTTCTTTAACGTGTACAGCTCTCCCACACACGGGGCCACGGCTTAACGTCCCATCCGACTGACGGCGGCCTTTCCAAGCCCATCGGTGTCCCCTACTGACCGTGGGCAGGGCGGGGAATTTTTCGGAGATAAATCTCAACGCTGACCCACCTGGGACTCGAACCTAGAAACTACAGATTACGAGCCTGGCGCGCTACCGACTAGGCCACCCCGCCCTGGTACGGGTTAGCGACCAATTTATTAAGCATAGTTCCATATTAAGTCAATAGTAAGTCATTTCTTAAATATATCTTTTTTAAAAATGTGTGCCTCAAGACAATTTAAAGTTCTCAATTAAACTTATTTTCGTCTTGATTTTCATCTTGATTTTCAATAATATGCGTCGGTATTTAGAAAGTTACGGATATTGAAATATTCAATATCGCAATGCCACTTTAAATACTTTCTCTGAAATGTTAATAAAGATTTTGAAACAAAAATAATAAGCGTTACACTAAACTCTTTTGGGTGGATTTCTAGGAGTATTTTTACCAATTCGCATAATAATTATGCTAATTTTCTCCAATTCTCATTTTTTTTTTGTAGAACGAGCTAACTTGCTAGATATTTTAGCTTTCGTAATTCCTTAAATAAAAAAATAATAAATAAATACCCCCTTAAGCAGCTGCTTGCCACATAGATCTGACAGGAGCCTGTCAGTTTATATGCCATAGTAGAACGTCTGTGAGGATGGCAGGACCTCAGCAGAAAAACGATATTGAATGTAAATTATTAAAAATCGTGATTCAAATAGATCTGATAAAATATTTAACCCTTTCACGACCAAGGGAAACATTTTTCCCATTTTAAAATTGGTGATTGTCGTATTTAATTATAACCTTATCTGCATTTTTTATACAGAATGTCAAAATAGAACGTATGCCGAACGCAATTACGTAAACGGGAACGTTTAGAAAACGAAAACAGAACTGTCAGGACGCATAATATATGTACTATGTGCAATGTCCATCTTTGCCTCATTACCAAAAGAAATTGCTTCGCAGAATATCATAATTAGCACATCATTTTGTATAGTAATTTTATTTCATAATTTTGTATTATTTTAGTTAACATTTTGTTCTAATAAACCAATAAATAAAAGACATTGCATAATAAGCCTAACTATAATTTGTGTTACCTTTATAGTCCATTGGGAAAAATATTTCCCATAAAATTCCAAAAAAACTACACATTGTTATGTATTTTTCTTATGATTTTTATTTATTTTACGTCTAAACAAACTAAAATAAACAGTTACATACTAATATTTACTCTTAGAAACCTTATGGTCCTGAAAGGGTTAAAGCACGGGAATTAGTATTTACACTAATTATTGGGCTCTACTATTACAGCAGAGTCAATCATAAATTCGTCATCATAACATCTTCTGCGGCATTACCTGAGGATCCAATATTGAGATCCATTACCGAGATTTGAAATGAACCCGATGAATCTCGATTTGTTTATTTGTTTGCATTGCCATCACTCTACTACGTAAACATCGCTGCATCGATAATGCACGAGATATGGCAGCACAGGGAAAGAATTGATGAAATTGACCTGGCAAAAATCAATCATTTTAAAATAGGTAAAATCTTCTTCATTTTGGAAATGACATTTGAAGTGCAGAAAAGGTTATTCGTCAATATTTCAACTGCAGATCATATTAACTTAATATCCTCTTTCCATGCAATCACTCCATTTCAGTGGTTCTCAAACTTTTATGTTTCACGTACCCCCTCGAAATGCGTGGAGGCGGGGGTGGCTCAGTCGGTAGCGCGCCAGACTCGTAATCTGTAGTTCCCAGGTTCGAGTCCCAGCTGGGTCAGCGTTGAGATTTATCTCCGCAAAACTCCCCGCCCTGCCCACGGTCAGCAGGGGACACCGATGGGCTTGGAAAGGCCGCCGTCCGTCGGATGGGACGTTAAGCCGTGGCCCCGTGTGCGGGAGAGCCATACCCTGTGAACGTTAAAGAACACGCTGGATGGCCCTGACGGGAGACTACCATCTGTCTCCCAACAGCTGTTCCAGTGGGTCCCCTCCCCCAACCTTCTCTGAGCATTTGTGGTCCTTGTGACTGCAAAATTGCCCGCCATGCCCACGTTCAATAGTGGACACCGATGGGCTTGGAAAGGCCGCCGTCCGTCGGATGGGACGTTAAGCCGTATCCCCGTGTGCGGGAGAGCCATACGCTGTGCATGTTAAAGAACACGCTGGATGGCTTTGACGGGAGGCTACCATCTGTCTCCCAACAGCTGTTCCAGTGGGTCAACTATACCAACTTTCTCTGAGCCTTCGGGGTCCTTGTGACCTGACCATTTAGTCCAAGGTGTGCAAAAAACTGCCGCTCAGAGGTAAAACAACCCAACGTTAAAAAACACGCTGGATGGCCTTGACGGGAGGCTACCATCTGTCTCCCAACAGCTGTTCCAGTGGGTCCCCTCCCCCAACCTTCTCTGAGCCTTCGGGGTCCATGTGACCTGACCATTTAGCCCATGGTGTGCAAAAAAAGTGCCGCTCAGAGGTAAAACAACCCAATCCAACCTACGAGTGTATAATACGACAGAGAACTGCAAGTAAGAATATTAAATATTAGCAAAAGCATGATTCATAAATAAAATTTAAAGATTCCTTAGTGACTCAGATTCCGTTGCTCTACAGGAAAGGATCACTTGAACAACGTTGCAAACAATTAAAGTAGAACTTTGATAAAAATCAATTTTTAAAAAAAAGTTCTTTTTTAGTTTTCATATATTTTACTATTAATATTATATTAATATAGTATAATATATGAATTTTTGGTTTGGTTTACCTCTGAAAGGCACTTTTTCGCACACAATGTGCTAAATGGCTAGATCCCAAAGATACCTGGGGCTTAGAGAAGGTTAGGGGAGGAAACCAACTGTACAGCTCTTACGAGAAGAATAGTAGTCTCCTTTCATAGTGCGCGCCAGGCTCGTAATCTGTAGTTCCCAGGTTCGAGTCCCAGCTGGGTCAGCGTTGAGATTTATCTGCGCAAAATTCCCCACCCTTCCCACGGTCAGTAGGGGACACCGATGGGCTTGGAAAGACCGCCGTCCGTCGGATGGGACGTTAAGCCATGGCCCCGTGTGCGGGAGAGTCATACCCTGTGCACGTTAAAGAACACGCTGGATGGCCTTGACGGGAGGCTACCATCTGTCTCCCAACAGCTGTTCCAGTGGGTCTCCTCCCCCAACCTTCTCTGAGCCTTCGGGGTCCATGTGACCTGGCCATTTAGCCCATGGTGCGCAAAAAAGTGCCGCTCAGAGGTAAAACAACCCAAATGTAAGCAATGCGCTGACTGGCCTTGACGGGAGGCTACCATCTGTCTCCCAACAGCTGTTCCAGTGGGTCTCCTCCCCCAACCTTCTCTGAGCCTTCGGGGTCCATGTGACCTGGCCATTTAGCCCATGGTGCGCAAAAAAGTGCCGCTCAGAGGTAAAACAACCCAAATGTAAGCAATGCGCTGACTGGCCTTGACGGGAGGCTACCATCTGTCTCCCAACAGCTGTTCCAGTGGGTCTCCTCCCCCAACCTTCTCTGAGCCTTCAGGGTCCATGTGACCTGGCCATTTAGCCCATGGTGCGCAAAAAAGTGCCGCTCAGAGGTAAAACAACCCAAATGTAAGCAATGCGCTGACTGGCCTTGACGGGAGGCTACCATCTGTCTCCCAACAGCTGTTCCAGTGGGTCCCCTCTCCCAACCTTCTCTGAGCCTTCGGGGTCCATGTGACCTGGCCATTTAGCCCATGGAGTGCAAAAAAAGTGCCGCTCAGAGGTAAAACAACCCAACGAAAAAAAAAGCTATAAAATTGTATTCTATGTAGAATATAATTTTAAACTTTTCTCTCTGATCCATCCAGACCCCCACGGGACTAAATCCCCCCCCTCCTCGGAAACTAAATCCTTGGCCAAGAGATTGGATTTCCATTTTCATCATAATATTTTTTCTTCTTTCTTAGAAATCTTTAAAAACTGTATTCAAAAATTTATGAAATCTGCACGAATGCCGCCGTTTTTGCTCCCATGACCTTTACAAGCATTCCCAAAGGGGGAAAGGGGGAATGTAGGCCATCTTGATAACGCACGAGGTCTGAACAGCCGTTAAGCAAAAAGAAAAGAAATTAAATATGTTTGAATTTAATTAAAACCTCTTTATTTTTCAAACAACATAAAATAATTTATTTTTTTCCAATGTGTTAAAATATTTATAAATGCTTTAAAATCAGTTACCAGATTTTCAAAAATAAATAGCTACCCGGTGAATTTTTAAACATAACACTATAATTTAGAAGCGACATATTTCAAAAATAAAAATAGTTAGACATACTTGGAAAAGAACGAGAAACTCCTGTGATAAGGACTTCTATTTCAAATTAAAAAATGATCTCAGGCAGAATATAAAAGATCATAGAAGTATATCATGGAACAGAAAAGTCTCAAATCCCTCTGTCACTGATAATTCTATTATAAGAATGGTGAAGTCATTCAAAAATCATCATTCACAATTTCCACCTATCCATGGTGAAAATGGATTAAACTTCAATGATTGTGACACCTTCCCAGGAAGGAAATTTCGCACCTGTGTTTTTTAATATTCAATATCCTCTTATGTAACCATTCTTTTCGTAACATTTCGAAAAATGGCTTTATTCGGCTAATCCATAAGCCAGGTAAAGATCCTGTCTTTCCTGGTAGATATCGCCCAATCAGCTTATATCGTCTTATGTAACCATTCTTTTCCTAACATTTCGAAAAATGCCTTTGTTGGGATAATCCATAAGCCAGGTGAATATCCTGTCTTTCCTGATAGATATCGCCCAATCAGCTTATATTCTCTTATGTAACCATTCTTTTCCTAACATTTCGAAAAATGCCATTGTAGGGCTAATCCATAAACCAGGTGAAGATCTTCTCTTTCCTGATAGATATCGCCCAATCAGCTTATATCCTATTATCTAACCATTCTTTTCCTAGCATTTCGAAAAATGCCTTTCTTGGGCTAATCAATAAGCCAGGTGAAGATCCTGCCTTTGCTGATAGATATCACCCAATCAGCTTATATCCTCTTATGTAACCATTCTTTTCCTAAAATTTAGAAAAATGCCTTTGTTGGGCTAATCCATAAGCCAGGTGAAGATCTTGTCTTTCCTGATAGATATCGCCCAATCAGCTTCTATCCTCTTATGTAACCATTCTTTTCCTAACATTTCGAAAAATGCCTTTGTTCGGCTAATCTATAAGCCAGGTGAAGATCCTATCTTTGCTGATAGATATCACCCAATCAGCTTACATCCTCTTATGTAACCATTCTTTTCCTAATATTTAGAAAAATGCCTTTGTTGGGCTAATCCATAAGCCAGGTGATCTTGTCTTTCCTGATAGATATCGCCCAATCAGCTTCTATCCTATTATGTAACCATTCTTTTCCTAACATTTCGAAAAATGCCTTTGTTCGGCTAATCTATAAGCCAGGTGAAGATCCTATCTTTGCTGATAGATATCACCCAATCAGCTTACATCCTCTTATGTAACCATTCTTTTCCTAACATTTCGAAAAATGCCTTTGTTGGGCTAATCCATAAGCCAGGTGAAGATCCTCTCTTTGCTGATAGATATCACCCAATCAACTTATATCATCTTATGTAACCATTCTTTTCCTAACATTTCGAAAAATGCCTTTGTTGGGCTAATCCATAAGCCAGGTGAAGATCCTGTCTTTGCTGATAGATATCACCCAATAAACTTATATCCTTTTATGTAACCATTCTTTTCCTAACATTTCGAAAAATGCCTTTGTTGGGCTAATCCGTAAGCCAGGTGAAGATCCTGTCTTTGCTGATAGATATCACCCAATCAGCTTATATCCTCTTATGTAACCATTCTTTTCCTAACATTTAGAAAAATGCCTTTGTTCGGCTAATCCATAAGCCAGGTGAAGATCTTGTCTTTCCTGATAGATATCGCCCAATCACCTTCTATCCTCTTATGTAACCATTCTTTTCCTAACATTTCGAAAAATGCCTTTGTTCAGCTAATCCATAAGCCAGGTGAAGATTCTGTCTTTATTAATAGATATCGCCCAATCAGCTTATATCCTCTTATGTAACCATTCTTTTCCTAACATTTCGAAAAATGCCTTTGTTGGGCTAATCAATAAGCCAGTTGAAGATCCTGTCTTTCCTGATAGATATCACCCAATCAGCTTACATCCTCTTATATAACCATTCTTTTCCTAACATTTCGAAAAATGCCTTTGTTGGGCTAATCCATAAGTCAGGTGAAGATCCTGTCTTTGCTGATAGATATCACCCAATCAGCTTATATCCTCTTATCTAACCATTCTTTTCCTAACATTTCGAAAAATGCCTTTGTTGGGCTAATCAATAAGCCAGGTGAAGATCCTGTCTTTCCTGATAGATATCGCCCAATCAGCTTATAGTCTCTTATGTAACCATTCTTTTCCTAACATTTCGAAAAATGCCATTGTAGGACTAATCCATAAACCAGGTGAAGATCTTGTCTTTCCTGATAGATATCGCCCAATCAGCTTATATCCTCTTATGTAACCATTCTTTTCCTAACATTTCGAAAAATGCCTTTGTTGGGCTAATCCATAAGCCAGGTGAAGATCCTGTCTTTGCTGATAGATATCACCCAATCAGCTTATATCCTCTTATGTAACCATTCTTTTCCTAACATTTCGAAAAATGCCATTGTAGGGCTAATCCATAAACCAGGTGAAGATCTTCTCTTTCCTGATAGATATCGCGCAATCAGCTTATATTATCTTATGTAACCATGCTTTTCCTAATATTTCGAAAAATGCCTTTTTTCGGCTAATCCATAAGCCAGGTGAAGATCCAGTCTTTCCTGGTAGATATCACCCAATCAGCTTATATCCTCTTATGTAACCATTCTTTTCCTAACATTTCGAAAAATGCCTTTGTTGGGCTAATCAATAAGCCAGGTAAAGATCCTGTCTTTGCTGATAGATATCACCCAATCAGCTTATATCCTCTTATGTAACCATTCCTTTCCTAACATTTCGAAAAATGCCTTTGTTGGGCTAATCCATAAGCCAGGTGAAGATCCTCTCTTTCCTGATAGATATCACCCAATCAGCTTATATCCTCTTATGTAACCGTTCCTTTCCTAACATTTCGAAAAATGCCTTTCTTCGGCTAATCCATAAGCCAGGTGAAGATCCTCTCTTTCCTGATAGATATCGTCCAATCAGCTTATATCCTCTTATGTAACCATTCTTTTCCTAACATTTCGAAAAATGCATTTGTTCGGCTAATCTATAAGCGACGTGAAGTTCCTGTCTTTCCTGATAGATATCGTACAATCAGCGTATATCTTCTTATGTAACCATTCTTTTCCTAACATTTCAACAAATGCCTTTGTTTAACTAATCCATAATCCAGGTAAAGATCCTGTATTTCCTGATAGATATCGTCTAATCAGCTTATATCCTCTTATGTAACCATTCTTTTCCTAACATTTCGAAAAATGCCTTTGTTCGGATGATCCATAAGCCAGGTGAAGATCCTGTCTTTCCTGATAGATATCGTCCAATCACCTTATATCCTCTTATGTAACCATTCTTTTCCTAAAATTTCGAAAAATGCCATGTTGGGCTAATCAATAAGCCAGGAGAATATCCTGTCTTTGCCGATAGATATCACCCAATCAGCTTATATCCTCTTATGTAACCATTCTTTTCCTAACATTTAGAAAAATCCCTTTGTTGCGCTATCCATAAGCCAGGTGTAGATCCTGTATTTCCTGATAGATATCGCCCAATCAGCTTATATCCTCTTATGTAACCATTCTTTTCGTAACATTTCGAAAAATGCCTTTGTTCGGCTAATCCACAAGCCAGGTCCAGATCCTGTATTTCCTGATAGATATCGCCCATTCAGCTTATATCCTCTTATGTAACCATTCTTTTCCTAACATTTCGAAAAATGCCTTTCTTCCGCTAATCCATAAGCCAGGTGAAGATCCTGTTTTTCCTAATAGATATCGTCCAATCAGCTTATATCCTCTTTTGTAACCATTCTTTTCCTAACATTTCGAAAAATGCCTTTGTTAGGCTAATCTATTAGCCAGGTGAAGATCCTGTCTTTTCTGATAGATATCACCCAATCAGCTTATATCCTCTTATGTAACCATTCTTTTCCTAACATTTCGAAAAATGCCTTTCTTCTGCTAATCCATAAGCCAGGTGAAGATCCTGTTTTTCCTGATAGATATCGTCCAATCAGTTTATATCCTCTTATGTAACCATTCTTTTCCTAACATTTCGAAAAATGCCTTTGTTGGGCTAATCAATACGCCAGGTGAAGATCCTGTCTTTCCTGATAGATATCGCCCAATCACCTTATATCCTCTTATGTAACCATTCTTTTCCTAACATTTCGAAAAATGCCATTGTAGGGCTAATCCATAAACCAGGTGAAGATCTTGTCTTTCCTGATAGATATCGCCCAATCAGCTTATATCCTCTTATGTAACCATTCTTTTCCTAACATTTCGAAAAATGCCATTGTAGGGCTAATCCATAAACCAGGTGAAGATCTTCTCTTTCCTGATAGATATCGCCCAATCAGCTTATATCCACTTATGTAACCATGCTTTTCCTAATATTTCGAAAAATGCCTTTTTTCGGCTAATCCATAAGCCAGGTGAAGATCCAGTCTTTGCTGGTAGATATCACCCAATCAGCTTATATCCTCTTATGTAACCATTCTTTTCCTAACATTTCAAAAAATGCCTTTGTTGGGCTAATCAATAAAACAGGAGAAGATCCTGTCTTTGCTGATAGATATCACCCAATCAGCTTATATCCTCTTATTTAACCATTCTTTTCCTAACATTTCGAAAAATGCCTTTGTTGGGCTAATCAATAAGGCAGGTGAAGATCTTGTCTTTCCTGATAGATATCACCCAATCAGCTTATATCCTCTTATGTAACCATTCCTATCCTAACATTTCGAAAAATGCCTTTGTTGGGATAATCCATAAGCCAGGTGAAGATCCTGTCTTTGCTGATAGATATCACCCAATCAGCTTCTATCCTTTTATGTAACCATTCTTTTCCTAACATTTCAAAAAATGCCTTTGTTGGGCTAATCAATAAAACAGGAGAAGATCCTGTCTTTGCTGATAGATATCACCCAATCAGCTTATATCCTCTTATTTAACCATTCTTTTCCTAACATTTCGAAAAATGCCTTTGTTGGGCTAATCAATAAGGCAGGTGAAGATCTTGTCTTTCCTGATAGATATCACCCAATCAGCTTATATCCTCTTATGTAACCATTCCTATCCTAACATTTCGAAAAATGCCTTTGTTGGGATAATCCATAAGCCAGGTGAAGATCCTGTCTTTGCTGATAGATATCACCCAATCAGCTTCTATCCTTTTATGTAACCATTCTTTTCCTAACATTTCGAAAAATGCCTTTGTTCGGCTAATTTATAAGCCAGGTGAAAATCCTGTCTTTCCTCATAGATATCGCCCAATCAGCTTATATCCTCTTATGTAACCATTCTTTTCCTAACATTTCGAAAAATGCCTTTTTTGGCTAATCTATAAGCCAGGTGAAGATCCTGTCTTTCCTGATAGATATCGCAAAATCAGCGTATATCCTCTTATGTAACCATTCTTTTCCTAACATTTCGAAAAATGCCTTTCTTCGGCTAATCCATAAGCCAGGTGAAGATCCTGTCTTTCCTGATAGATATCGTCCAATCAGCTTATATCCTCTTATGTAACCATTCTTTTCCTAACATTTCGAAAAATGCCTTTCTTCGGCTGATCCATAAGAAAGGTGAAGATTCTGTCTTTCCTGGCAGATATCGCCCAATCAGCTTCTATCCTCTTATGTAACCATTCTTTTCTTAACATTTCGAAAAATGCCTTTGTTCGGCTAATCTATAAGCCAGGTGAAAATCCTATCTTTCCTGATAGATATCGCCCAATCAGCTTATTTCCTCTTATGTAACCATTCTTTTCCTAACATTTCGAAAAATGCCTTTCTTCTGCTAATCCATAAGCCAGGTGAAGATCCTGTTTTTCCTGATAGATATCGTCCAATCAGTTTATATCCTCTTATGTAACCATTCTTTTCCTAACATTTCGAAAAATGCCTTTCTTCTGCTAATCCATAAGCCAGGTGAAGATCCTGTTTTTCCTGATAGATATCGTCCAATCAGCTTATATCCTCTTATGTAACCATTCTTTTCCTAACATTTCGAAAAGTGCCTTTGTTCGGTTAATCCATAAGCCAGGTGAAGATACTGTCTTTCCTGATAGATATCGCCCAATCAGCTTATATCCTCTTATGTAACCATTCTTTTTCTAACATTTCGAAAAATGCCTTTGTTCAGCTAATCCATAAGCCAGGTGAAGATCCTGTATTTCCTGATAGATATCGCCCAATCAGCGTATATCCTCTTATGTAACCATTCTTTTCCTAACATTTCGAAAAATGCCTTTGTTGGGCTAATCCATAAGCCAGGTGAAGATCCTCTCTTTCCTGGCAGATATCGCCCAATCAGCTTCTATCCTCTTATGTAACCATTCTTTTCCTAACATTTCGAAAAATGCCTTTGTTCGGCTAATCCATAAGCCAGGTGAAGATCCTCTCTTTCCTGATAGATATCGCCCAATAAGCTTATATCCACTTATGCAACCATTTTTCCTAACATTTCGAAAAATTCCTTTGTTCGGCTAATCCATAAGCCAGGTGAAGATCCTGTCTTTCCTGATAGATATCGCCCAATCAGCTTATATCCTCTTATGTAACCATTTTTTCCTAACATTTAGAAAAATGCCTTTCTTCCACTAATCCATAAGCCAGGTGAAGATCCTGTCTTTCCCGATATATATCGTCCAATCAGCTTATATCCTCTTATGCAACCATTCTTTTCCTAACATTTCGAGAAATGCCTTTGTTCGGCTAATCTATAAGCCAGGTGAAGATCCTGTCTTTCCTGATAGATATCGCCCAATCAGCGTATATCCTCTTATGTAACCGTTCTTTTCCTAAGATTTCGAAAAATGCCTTTGTTCGGCTAATCCATAAGCCAAGTGAAGATCCTGTTTTTCCTTATAGATATCGCTCAATCAGCTTATATTCTCTTATGTAACCATTCTTTTCCTAACATTTCGGCAAATGCCTTTGTTTCATCCATAAGCCAGGTGAAGATCCTGTCTTTCCCGAAAGATATCGTCCAATCAGCTTATATCCTCTTATGTAACCATTCTTATCTTAACATTTCGAAAAATGCCTTTGTTCGGCTGATCCATAAGCCGATTGAAGATCCAGTCTTTTCTGGCAGATATCGCCCAACCAGCTTATATCCTCTTATGTAAAATTTCTTTTCCTAAAATTTCGAAAAATGCGTTTGTTCGGCTAATCCATAAGCCAGGTGAAGATCCAGTCTTTGCTGGTAGATATCGCCCAATCAGTTTATATCCTCTTATGTAACCATTCTTTTCCTAACATTTCGAAAAATGCCTTTGTTGGGCTAATCAATAAGCCAGGTAAAGATCCTGTCTTTGCTGATAGATATCACCCAATCAGCTTATATCCTCTTATGTAACCATTCTTTTCCTAACATTTCGAAAAATGCCTTTGTTGGGCTAATCAATAAGCCAGGTAAAGATCCTGTCTTTGCTGATAGATATCACCCAATCAGCTTATACCCTCTTATGTAACCATTCTTTTCCTAACATTTCGAAAAATGCCTTTGTTCGGCTAATCCATAAGGCAGGTCAAGATCCTCTCTTTCCTGATAGATATCGCCCAATCAGCTTATAACTTCTTATGTAACCGTTCCTTTCCTAACATTTCGAAAAATGCCTTTCTTCGGCTAATCCATAAGCCAGGTGAAGATCCTCTCTTTCCTGATAGATATCGTCCAATCAGCTTATATCCTCTTATGTAACCATTCTTTTCCTAACATTTCGAAAAATGCCTTTGTTCGGCTAATCTATAAGCGACGTGAAGTTCCTGTCTTTCCTGATAGATATCGTACAATCAGCGTATATCTTCTTATGTAACCATTCTTTTCCTAACATTTCAACAAATGCCTTTGTTTAACTAATCCATAATCCAGGTAAAGATCCTGTATTTCCTGATAGATATCGTCTAATCAGCTTATATCCTCTTATGTAACCATTCTTTTCCTAACATTTCGAAAAATGCCTTTGTTCGGATGATCCATAAGCCAGGTGAAGATCCTGTCTTTCCTGATAGATATCGTCCAATCACCTTATATCCTCTTATGTAACCATTCTTTTCCTAAAATTTCGAAAAATGCCATGTTGGGCTAATCAATAAGCCAGGAGAATATCCTGTCTTTCTGATAGATATCACCCAATCAGCTTATATCCTCTTATGTAACCATTCTTTTCCTAACATTCCGAATAATTCCTTTGTTCAGCTAATCTATAAGCCAGGTGAAGATCCTGTCTTTCCTAATAGTTATCGCCCAATCAGCTTCTATCCTTTTATGTAACCATTCTTTTCCTAACATTTCGAAAAATGCCTTTGTTCGGCTAATCTATAAGCCAGGTGAAGATCCTGTCTTTCCTGATAGATATCGCCCAATCAGCGTATATCCTCTTATGTAACCATTCTTTTCCTAACATTTCGAAAAATGCCTTTGTTGGGCTAATCCATAAGCCAGGTGAAGATCCTCTCTTTCCTGGCAGATATCGCCCAATCAGCTTCTATCCTCTTATGTAACCATTCTTTTCCTAACATTTCGAAAAATGCCTTTGTTCGGCTAATCTATAAGCCAGGTGAAAATCCTGTTTTTCCTTATAGATATCGCTCAATCAGCTTATATTCTCTTATGTAACCATTCTTTTCCTAACATTTCGGCAAATGCCTTTGTTTAACTAATCCATAAGCCAGGTGAAGATCCTGTCTTTCCTGAAAGATATCGCCCAATCAGCGTATATCCTCTTATGTAACCGTTCCTTTCCAAAGATTTCGAAAAATGCCTTTGTTCGGCTAATCCATAAGCCAGGTGAAGATCCTGTTTTTCCTTATAGATATCGCTCAATCAGCTTATATTCTCTTATGTAACCATTCTTTTCCTAACATTTCGGCAAATGCCTTTGTTTAACTAATCCATAAGCCAGGTGAAGATCCTGTCTTTCCTGAAAGATATCGTCCAATCAGCTTATATCCTCTTATGTAACCATTCTTATCCTAACATTTCGAAAAATTCCTTTGTTCGGCTGGTCCATAAGCCAGGTGAAGATCCTGTCTTTTCTGGCAGATATCGCCCTATCAGCTTATATCCTCTTATGTAATAATTCTTTTCCTAAAATTTCGAAAAATGCCATTGTTCGGCTAATCCATAAGCCAGGTGAAGATCCAGTCTTTGCTGGTAGATATCGCCCAATCAGTTTATATCCTCTTATGTAACCATTCTTTTCCTAACATTTCGAAAAATGCATTTGTTGGGCTAATCAATAAGCCAGGTGAAGATCCTGTCTTTGCTGATAGATATCACCCAATCAGCTTATATCCTCTTATGTAACCATTCTTTTCCTAACATTTGGAAAAATGCCTTTGTTGGGCTAATCCATAAGCCAGGTGAAGATCCTGTCTTTGCTGATAGATATCACCCAATCAGCTTATATCCTCTTATGCAACCATTCTTTTCCTAACATTTCGAAAAATGCCTTTGTTGGGCTAATCCATAAGCCAGGTGAAGATCCTGTCTTTCCTGATAGATATCGCCCAATCAGCTTATAACTTCTTATGTAACCATTGTTTTCCTAACATTTCGAAAAATGCCTTTCTTCCGCTAATCCATAAGCCAGGTGAAGATCTTGTTTTTCCTGATTGATATCGTCAAATCAGTTTATATCCTCTTATGTAACCATTCTTTTCCTAACATTTCGAAAAATGCCTTTGTTCGGCTAATCCATAAGCCAGGTGAAGATCCTGTCTTTCCTGATAGATATCGCCCATTCAGCTTATATCCTCTTATGTAACCATTCTTTTCCTAACATTTCGAAAAATTCCTTTGTTCAGCTAATCTATAAGCCAGGTCAAGATCCTGTCTTTCCTGATAGATATCGCCCAATCAGTTTATATCCTCTTATGTAACCATTCTTTTCCTAACATTTCGAAAAATGCCTTTGTTCGGCTAATCCATAAGCCAGGTAAATATTCTGTCTTTATTGATAGATATCGCCCAATCAGCTTATATCCTCTTATGTAACCATTCTTTTCCTAACATTTCGAAAAATGCCTTTGTTCGGCTGATCTATAAGCCAGGTCAAGATCCTGTCTTTCCGGATAGATATCGCCCACTCAGTTTATATCCTCTTATGTAACCATTCTTTTCCTAACATTTCGAAAAATGCCTTTATTCCGCTAATCCATAAGCCAGGTGAAGATCCTGTTTTTCCTGATAGATATCGTCCAATCAGTTTATATCCTCTTATGTAACCATTCTTTTGCTAACATTTCGAAAAATGCCTTTGTTCGGATGATCCATAAGCCAGGTGAAGATCCTGTCTTTCCTGGTAGATATCGCCCAATCAGCTTATATCCTCTTATGTAACCATTCTTTTCCTAACATTTCGAAAAATGCCATTGCTGGGCTAATCCATAAGCCAGGTGAAGATCTTGTCTTTCCTGGTAGATATCGCCCAATCAGCTTATATCCTCTTATGTAACCATTCTTTTCCTAACATTTCGAAAAATGCCTTTGTTTTGCTAATCCATAAGCCAGGTGAATATCCTTTTTTTTTCTGATAGATATCGCCCAATCAGTTTATATCCTCTTATTTAACCATTCTTTTCCTAACATTTCGACAAATGCTTTTGTTTAACTAATCCATAAGCCAGGTGAAGATCCTGTCTTTCCTGACAGATATTGCCCAATCAGCTTATATCCTCTTATGTAACCATTCTTTTCCTAACATTTCGAAAAATGCCTTTGTTCTGCTGATCCATAAGCCAGGTGAAGATCCTGTCTTTCCTGGTAGATATCGCCCAATCAGCTTATATCCTCTTATGTAACCATTCTTTTCCTAAAATTTCGAAAAATGCCTTTGTTCGTCTAATCCATAAGCCAGGTGAAGATTCTGTCTTTATTGATAGATATCGCCCAATCAGCTTATATCCTCTTATGTAACCATTGTTTTCGTAACAATTCGAAAAATGCCTTTGTTCGGCTGATCCATAAGCCAATTGAAGATCCTGTCTTTCCTGGTAGATATCGCCCAATCAGCTTATATCCTCTTATGTAACCATTCTTTACCTAAAATTTCGAAAAATGCCTTTGTTCGTCTAATCCATAAGCCAGGTGAAGATCCTGTCTTTCCTGATAGATATCGCCCAATCAGCTTATATCCTCTTATGTAACCATTCTCTTCCTAACATTTCGAAAAATGCCTTTGTTGGGCTAATCCATAAGCCAGGTTAAGATCCTGTCTTTGCTGATAGATATCACCCAATCAGCTTATATCCTCTGATGTAACCATTCTTTTCCTAACATTTCGAAAAATGCCATTGCTGGGCTAATCCATAAGCCAGGTGAAGATCCTGTCTTTCCCGGTAGATATCGCCCAATTAGCTTATATCCTCTTATGTAACCATTCTTTTCCTAACATTTCGAAAATTGCCTTTGTTCTACTGATCCATAAGCCAGGTGAAGATCCTTTCTTTCCTGGTAGATATCGCCCAATTAGCTTATATCCTCTTATGTAACCATTCTTTTCCTAACATTTCGAAAATTGCCTTTGTTCTACTGATCCATAAGCCAGGTGAAGATCCTGTCTTTCCTGATAGATATCGCCCAATCAGCTTATATCCTCTTATGTAACCATTCTTTTCCTAGCATTTCGAAAAATGCCTTTGTTCGGCTAATCCATAAGCCAGGTGAAGATCTTGTCTTTCCTGATAGATATCGCCCAATCAGCTTATATCCTCTTATGTAACCATTCTTTTCCTAACATTTCGAAAAATTCCTTTGTTCGGCTAATCCATAAGCCAGGTGAAGATCCTGTCTTTCCTGATAGATATCGTCCAATCAGCTTATATCCTCTTATGTAACCATTCTTTTCCTAACATTTCGAAAAATGCCTTTGTTCGGCTAATCCATAAGCCGAACAATCAGCTTATATCCTCTTATGTAACCATTCTTTTAATGATGATTCTGTCTTTCCTGATAGATATCGCCCAATCAGCTTGCTCTCCTGCTTGGGCCAGCTGATTGAGCGATTGATTTTAAATCGGTTAGATAATTTTCTTACTCAAACTTTTATCTTTCCTCAGGCGACATAGATTCACTGAACATCAGATTCTCAGGGTTGTCGAGAAAATAACTGAAGCATTAAATAAAAAGGAGACGGTTTGCCACAGCATTTTTCGATGTAGCTAAGACCTTCGACGGCGTCTGTGGGTAGGTGATCTTATCTACAAGTTCATCAAGTTTGAGGCACCTACTGGTCTCATCAGACTAATCCAGTCATATCTGACAAATAGAACTTTTCAGGCTCAAGTTAAAGAAACACTTTCATCTAAAAGAGAAATGGCTGCAGGGATGCCACAAGGTTCACTTCTGGGCCCTACTCTATTTTCTATTTACCTTCATGATATGCCAAACACTGAACGTGTGGTATCTGCCTTATATGCTGATGACTGTGTCCTTATTTCTTCCTCTCTTGGTCCCTCTTTTGCTATTAATAGACTGCAAAGGAGCCTGGGTGAGGTTGAGGTCTGGTATGATAAGTGAAAAATCAAAATCAACGCTGAAAAGATGGAAGCTATCCTTTTCAGCTCCAAGTCTATTAAAAAACCAAAGACTATATGCTTTTTGGATAAGCCAATTAAATGGCAGAAGACGGTTAAAATGGCAGAAAACCTTGGAATTACCCTGCATCATAAGATTTGGGTTGGGTTGTTTTACCTCTGAGCGGCACTTTTTTTGCACACCATGGGCTAAATGGCCAGGTCACATGGACCCCTTAGGCTCAGAGAAGGTTGGGGGAAGGGACCCACTGGAACAGCTGTTGGGAGACAGATGGTAGCCTCCCGTCAAGGCCATCCAGCGTGTTCTTTAACGTGCACAGGGTATGGCTCTCCCGCACACGGGGCCACGACTTAACGTCCCATCCGACGGACGGCGGCCTTTCCAAGCCCATCGGTGTCCCCTACTGACTGTGGGCAGGGCGAGGAATTTTGCGGAGATAAATCTCAACGCTGACCCAGCTGGGACTCGAACCTGGGAACTACAGATTACGAGTCTGGCGCGCTACCGACTGAGCCACCCCCGCCCCACATCATAAGATGAAGTGGGATCCTCATATGTAGATCATATCTAAAGTTAATGCTGTAAGAGGCCAATTTGATCCTCTTATAGGCATAAACTCTGTTCTTACAATTGATCCCAAGCTTTTTGCTTTCCCAGCCTGTAATCAGACCTATTATTTTGTATGCTTCTCCTATTAGGGCTAACACCACTAGTAAGAATATCCGTAAAGTCCAAACTTTACAAAATGAAATCCTCACATCTGCAATCAATGCCCCTTGGTTTCTTTCTAACCGTCAAATACCTGGGGATTTTGTCATTGATCATACATACACTCATATTAAACTTTACTCGAAAAGGTTTTTCGAGGCGCTTTCAAATAATCGAAATGAGATTATTTCCTCTCTTATGGGGGCGGGGGTGGCTCAGTCGGTAGCGCGCCAGGCTCGTAATCTGTAGCTCCCAGGTTCGAGTCCCAGCTGGGTCAGCGTTGAGATTTATCTCCGCAAAATTCCCCGCCCTGCCCACGGTCAGTAGGGGACACCGATGGGCTTGGAAAGGCCGCCATCCGTCGGATGGGACGTTAAGCCGTGGCCCCGTGTGCGGGAGAGCCATACCCTGTGCACGTTAAAGAGCACGCTGGATGGCCTTGACGGGAGGCTACCATCTGTCTCCCAACAGCTGTTCCAGTAGGTCCCCTCCCCCAACCTTCTCTGAGCCTTCGGGGTCCATGTGACCAGGCCATTTAGCCCATGGTGTGCAAAAAAGTGCCGCTCAGAGGTAAAACAACCCAACTCTCTTTTTTTAACTTAAGCCCTCGGGTGCTTACCTTTACCTCATGTCACACACTCTCTACTCGTGCTACATCCACTTTTCAGACGACCTAACAAAAAACTGTCTCTTTCCCTATAGTCTTTTTCTTTTGAAAAAAAAGTTATCTAGAAAAAAAATGAGTCCTTTAGCAAGCGATAACCCCGAGGCAGCTGCCATAGGATCAGAACGCCTCTTGCTTGAATACCTTGAGGTGGAAGATATCCTATTGACAAGTCTTTCGGAAATTCTTAGCTTCAACGTCACTGAGCCTCTGCTTCCTTTCATCCTCATCATCTAAGGAGGATTTCTTGACTCCACGCGCTTATCAATCTCGTGACTTAATGGGCTTAAGGCGATCGCTTGTTTTAGCTCCTTGACACGGAGTTGTCAAACTTTTATCACGAATACCCATCAAGGAGTCCGATAGCAATGCTATTAAACAACTAAAGAAAAAAAAAATCTTTTTTGGGGAAATGTAAATATTGTTTCTGCTGTTATGGAAGTCTAGCAAGAAATATATTTTTGATTTGGTAGAACCTGTCTTTGTGGGGCGGGGTGGCTCAGTCGGTAGCGCGCCAGGTTCATAATCTGCAGTTCCTACGTTCGAGTTGGGTTGGGTTGTTTTACCTCTGAGCGGCACTTTTTCTGAGCGGCACTCTGAATGGCCAGGTCACATGGACCCCGAAGGCTCAGAGAAGGTTGGGGGAGGGGACCCACTGGAACAGCTGTTGGGAGACAGATGGTAGCCTCCCGTCAAAGGCCATCCAGCGTGTTCTTTAACGTGCACAAGGTATGGCTCTCCCGCACACGGGGCCACGGCTTAACGTCCCTTCCGACGGACGGCGGCCTTTCCAAACCCATCGGTGTCCCCTACTGACCGTGGGCAGGACGGGGAATTTTTGCGGAGATATATCTCAACGCTGAACCAGCTTGGGACTCGAACCTGGGAACTACAGATTACGAGCTTGGCTCAAATAATTCGGTATAACAGATGATTAATTAAATATCTCAAATTGTGAATTTCCAATAATTTTCTTTAACTGCCGTTTTCTTTTTCTGAGTGGCAACATTCCTGTCTGGAAATAAATTTCAAATAGGAAGAAACCCAGTGATCTCAGTTAACGTAAATCAAACAAGCGGAATAGACACTAAACCCTGAAAGTATATTAATGAAAACTATATATTATATGTACAGTCGCTCAAGAAAAAATATCCGAACACTTTGGTTGATTACAGAATTCAGAAACAATATCTGGTAATAATTTTTTTAGAAATTAGTGATCTGGCAACCTTCGTGTCACGTGACACGAAGAGTGCCAGATCACTAATTTCTAAAAAAATCATTACCAGATATTGTTTCTGAATTCTGTAATCAACCAAAGTGTTCGGATATTTTTTTGGAGCGCTGTATCTTACCAGCAATCAGTTCATACCTCGGCACCTTTTGATTTCTATACCGTCACTCAGATCCATATTTAACCTTAAATATCCATCGTATCTAAAATTTCACAATGTTGTTCAGATTTATTATCGGAACTTAATCCCAGGCACCAATTTTCAGCTAACTAGCGCTATGTAAAGATATTTGACCTTTAACCTCGAAAGACAAATCGTATCCAAAGTGTTGCAACATTTCTATGATCTCCTACCTAAAATACGGGGCGGGGGTGGCTCCGTCGGTAGCGCGCCAGGCTCGTAATCTGTGGTTACCAGGTTCGAGTCCCAGCTGGGTCACCGTTGAGATTTATCTCCGCAAAATTCCCCGCCCTGCCCACGGTCAGTAGGGGACACCAATGGGCTTGGAAAGGCCGCCGTCCGTCGGATGGGATATTAAGCCGTGGCCTTGTGTGCGGGAGAGCCATTCCCTGTGCACGTTAAAGAACACGCTGGATGGCCTTGACGGGAGGCTATATGTCTCCCAACAGCTGTTCCAGTGGGTCCCTCCCCCAACCTTCTCTGAGCCTTCGGGGTCCATGTGACCTGGCCATTTAGCCCATGGTGTGCAAAAAAGTGCCGCTCAGAGGTAAAACAACCCAACGCTAAAGAACACGCTGGATGGCCTTGACAGGAGGCTACCATCTGTCTCCCAACAGCTGTTCCAGTGGGTCCCCTCCCCCAACCTTCTCTGAGCCTTCGGGGTCCATGTGACCTGGCCATTTAGCCCATGGTGTGCAAAAAGTGCCGCTCAGAGGTAAAACAACGCAACTCAACTCATTCTAAAATGGGTAGAGACTTTTAAGAATCTGTGGTAAGGTGGGGAAATATTCGTGTACACAACTAAATACTAAAAGAAGGCTGTATAATAGTTTGGTTCTTTCTAAGGTTTTTTTATGGTAGCGAACATGGGCACTTTATAAGCAGGATAACAAGAAACTTGATGCCTTTGATACTTGATGCTTGCGCAGTGTCTTGGGCATTAGGTGGTTCAACTTTGTAAGTAATGATGAGGTTAGAAGAAAGAGTCATAAACCTCCTTTGAGCAACATTTTGTGCAGAGAGAGACTGCAATGGTTTAGCCATGTTGCCCGTCTGCTTAACTGCAGATTGAAAATAATATTATGAAGAGTGTGCCTAAAGGCTTCAGGAAAAGGGGGAGGCGTAGGATGCGATGAGCAGACAATGTCAAACAGGACCCTGCTAGAATTGGCCTACAGTGCTCAAATGCAGCAAGTGTAGCTCAAAACAGGGAGCTGTGGAGAGTAAAATTACACAGTATGGTAGGATCTCTATGATCCATGGCTGCACAGGGATTTTGCAGTCTGGTATGACCTCTGTGATGAGTCTGGTAGGACCCCTGTGACCCATGGCTGCTCGGGGTTTTTGCAGTCTGGTATGACCTCTGTGGTGAGTCTGGTAGGACCTCTGTGACCCATGGCTGCTAGGGGTTTTTGCAGTCTGGTATGACCTCTGTGGTGAGTCTGGTAGGACCTCTGTGACCCATGGCTGCTAGGGGTTTTTGCAGTCTGGTATGACCTCTGTGGTGAGTCTGGTAGGACCTCTGTGACCCATGGCTGCACGGGGATTTTGCAGTCTGGTAGGACCTCTGTGACCCATGGCTGCACGGGAATTTTGCAGTCTGGTATGACCTCAATGATGAGTCTGGTAGGACCTCTCTGACCCATGGCTGCACGGGGTTTTGCAGTCTGGTATGACCTCTGTGATGAGTCTGGTAGGACCTCTGTGACCCATGGCTGCACGGGGTTTTGCAGTCTGGTATGACCTCTGTGATGAGTCTGGTAGGACCTCTGTGACCCATGGCTGCAGGGGGATTTTGCAGTCTGGTATGACCTCTGTGATGAGTCTGGTAGGACCTCTGTAACCCATGGCTGCACGGGGATTTTGCAGTCTGGTATGACCTCTGTGATGAGTCTGGTAGGACCTTTGTGACCCATGGCTGCACGGGGATTTTGCAGTCTGGTATGACCTCTGTGATGAGTCTGGTAGGACCTCTATGATCCATGGCTGCACGGGGATTTTGCAGTCTTGTATGACCTCTGTGATGAGTCTGGTAGGACCTCTGTGACCCATGGCTGCACGGGGATTTTGCAGTCTGGTATGACCTCTGTGATGAGTCTGGTAGGACCTCTGTGACCCATGGCTGCATGGGGTTTTGCAGTCTGGTATGACCTCTGTGATGAGTCTGGTAGGACCTCTGTGACCCATGGCTGCAGGGGGATTTTGCAGTCTGGTATGACCTCTGTGATGAGTCTGGTAGGACCTCTGTGACCCATGGCTGCACGGGGATTTTGCAGTCTGGTATGACCTCTGTGATGAGTCTGGTAGGACCTCTATGATCCATGGCTGCACGGGGATTTTGCAGTCTTGTATGACCTCTGTGATGAGTCTGGTAGGACCTCTGTGACCCATGGCTGCACGGGGATTTTGCAGTCTGGTATGACCTCTGTGATGAGTCTGGTAGGACCTCTGTGACCCATGGCTGCAGGGGACTTTGTTGATTGTATATAGATATTGGATACTTACACCCTGTTTTCCTTTTCTTCCATGTAACGGAGTGACACCCTCAGAAGAAAGATAAACATAACCACCGTGTGATTGTGGAAAAGAAAAGATAGATACCAACACACTGCGCTATTTCAACAAAGTATGGATTGAAAAAGAAAGCAATTGTGCCTTTGGACTATAGCCATACAAGCTCAAAGATGGGATGGCATTGACTGTTGCGAACGACCTACAATCCTTCCGGTGGCCGAAGACTCTGTGCTCTATGAATGAGACACTGTGCACTCCATTGCTATTTTCCCGCCTCAGTTGGGGAAGAAGACCGCTGGGATGAGGGCCTAGAAGGAGGGGACAATTAAGATATTTGCAGGATCAATCTGCTATGAAATATGGAAGAAGCTTCCATGTAGTACTGTTACCTTACATTAGGGTAGCAATTACAGTATATTTTCGTGTCTTTTGTATATATATTTATTTAGTTGTAAGTACATAGTAAAATAAGGATATGTGGACCCCATTTTTTGAAAGTCAAAGGATGGAGAGTTTTTTTTCCCATAATATTGAAGTTGTGTTATGCGCTGATTTTACATCAGGCATGATTCATTTTTCTTAAATTAATTTCTTGCTAGATTGGGATTTTTGCTTTTTTCCCACACAAAGGGAACAGACTAACAAAGGGAACACGTCAGGAGTGGGCGGAAATCGCAGCTGCAGCGAGGGTCACAAACACACGGGACACCCAGCGCCAGATCTCATGACATTCGATAGCACACGGATAGTGGATGGCAGGCGGAATCACATTTTTCTTCGCTTGCAGTGAAGGTCCGACTGGGGGTGCTGACAGTTTTAGTGCCAGTTTCACATGAGAGGCTGTGTCCACCCCCGTAGCAAATGCAGATGCTGAGCTGGACAACCTTGTCCAGTGTCGTGTAACGAACGAGGGATCCCGTTCTCCCAGGCGGCGATGTCAACCTCACAGACCCCCTAGGGGAGAATTTATCACTCGTGAGTTCCTCTGCAGGTGCTGCGGATGGTTTGCACATACCCTTTTCGTGGGAAATCGAGGGAGAAGAGTCGTGGGAAACTTGTAGCAAGGGGCAGGGAGGACTGAGTTCTAGAGAGAGGGAGTTGGACTCTAGACTTGGAGCAGAGCAGACCGCCCAGAGACGTGAGAGAGAGAGCAATCGGACGGGACGGTCCCGAGCTCTGGATCTTGCCGTACGATCGGAGATCGGAATCAGGAGATGAACTTTGAATAAACAGCCATGTGCTTGGATGCGTTAGAGCAGAATCAGGAGATGAACTTTGAATAAACAACCATGTGCTTGGATGCGTTAGAGCAGAATCAGGAGATGAACTTTGAATAAACAGCCATGTGCTTGCATGCGTTAGACCAGAGAGAGAGAATAATTTGCCTCCGCATTTAATTAAGAGAGAGAGAGAACAATTTGCCTCCGTACCAAAATTGTACCAGTGAAGGGAACCCTCTCCTTCACAGCATGACCGCATCTCTTCGCCGCAGCCAAAGTACCCCACAGCGGATGTTAAGGTCAACAGAGGCCCGTCCCCCTAGCAGCCACAGTGCAACGGAGGTGTCAGCGGCCAAAAACCGACGGCCTAACGAGATGATCCCCACCCGTGCTGGAGTGACGACGACCTGGCTATAACCGATGCAGCTAACGGAGAAGCTGAGTATTTATAACGGTACGATTGTCCATTATTTTCTTTTAGTTGCTTACCTTCCTTTGACTAGAAGTGGCTATCTTTAATTTTAGAGTTAGTTGTAAAGGGGTTCCTCAAGCCGTTAATTCTTTAAGTTCTTTTTGGTTAAGTTCACGATAAATAATTCATTTCTTATCTAGATTAATTGTTTGCCTGTACTACTAGAGATTGTGTTTCAATAAATGTTGTTACCCTCTTACGTTGCCATAAACCTAAGTTGTGTATCATCAGTGTATTTCATTAATAAAAACGTCTTCCCCTAAGGAGACGGCCTGGGATTTTTGCGGCCCGCATGGTTTAATTAAGGTGCAATCCGTAATTGAGCAATGTGGGAAACACAACGCCACAGATTTGGAATTTTTATATGTCTAGTTAAAAGTGAATAGTGCTTGCACCGCGAGGTGCGCACAACAAAAGAACACGCTGGATGGCCTTGACGGGAGGCTACCATCTGTCTCCCAACAGCTGTCCCAGTGGGTCCCCTCCCCCAACCTTCTCTGAGCCTTCGGGGTCCATGTGACCTGGCCATTTAGCCATGGTGTGCAAAAAAGTGCCGCTCAGAGGTAAAACAACCCAACTCTGAAAAGATTTGTGTCCCAGTAGGTCGAGCCCTCACAAAAGTCTGGGCCTTACTAAGAGTCTCCACCCCGGATGGCGAGCGAACTTGGATCTATATATCCTTGTTCATGGCTAACCGGGGAACAGATTAAAGTTAGGTTTCTTCCGGTGGTTAGCTTTCCTTCTATAGGACTGCTGCCATGTGAGGATGGGGTTGAGGTGCATCTATTTGGCGTATTCCTTGCCCCCGGCTCTAGATAAGCACGGCTTTTCATAACTGGTAGTGTCGTATAGGCGGAATCGGGAATTGCCGTGGTTGCATAAGATCGCAGCAAAAGAGAGGTGTGTTTGCGGCTGAATATTCTATGACGAATATTGGTGGTTTCGGTGTGTACTACCATCCCCTCACGTTTGAGCCATGAATTCAGGGACACCCTGTATATTTTTAAGGAAACAGTTAAAATAATTTTAACGATTTTAATTTTCAACTAAAATTCAGATAAATTAATATTCTAGTGTTCAATAATAAATTATCACAGGAAAACGTGCTGTAGACAAGAAACATTTGAAATAATTAGCTGCCCTGAGTGGGACTCGAACCCATGCCTTCCAGAAGTATGCCAGATGTCCTAACCAACGGACCATCACAATTTGAAATTTTTTCAGCAAAGTGACCTTCTATGCATTCCCGCTGATTCGCCAGTGGCGCCATCTATTATCACAGCATGGCCACATTTGACGGTGGCAATAACTGTCACTCCCCCTCACGGCGTTATATCAATAATTCAGCAGCAAATTATCAGAGGAAAAGGTTATTACTACCATCCAATGTGGTGGCTTGGCTGCCCCATTCCCCGATAATAGATGGCGCCACTGGCGAATCTGTGGGAATGCATAGAACGTCACTTTGTTGAAAAAATTTCACCTTCTGGTGGTACAGTAGTTAGGACACCCAGCATGCATCTGAGAGGTTTGGGTTCGAGTGCCCCTGAGGACAATTAATTATTTAAAATATTCGAGTACCTATAAGTCGAAAAAAAGATCTATATAAAGATAACACTTGAAATAATTAACCAGAAACAAATTTGATTGTCCTGAATGGGATGCGAACCCAGATCTCCCAGAAGCTTGCCACGCCTCCCAGAGCATCCCACTCAACGCAACCAAATTATTTCAGCTAATTATTTGAAGTGTTTCTTGTCTACAGGACATTTTTCTGTGAGGCTCAGTCTGTAGCGCACCAGGCTTGTAATCTGCAGTTCCAGGTTCGAGTTCCAGCTGGGTCAGCGTTGAGATTTATCTCCGCAAAATTCCCCGCCTTGCCCACGGTCAGTAGGGGACACCGATGGACTTGGAAAGGCCGCCGTCCGTCGGATGAGATGTTAAGCCATGGCCCGTGTGTGGGAGAGCCATACCCTATGCACGTTAAAGAACACGCTGGATGGCCTTGACGGGAGGCTACCATCTGTCTCCCAACAGCTGTTCCAGTGGGTCCCCTCCCCCAACCTTCTCTGAGCCTTCGGGTCACGTGTGTGGGAGAGCCATACCCTATGCACGTTAAAGAACACGCTTGATGGCCTTGACGGGAGGCTACCATCTGTCTCCCAACAGCTCTTCCAGTGGGTCCCCTCCCCCAATCTTCTCTGAGCCTTCGGGGTCATTGTGACCTGGCCATTTAGCCCATGGTGTGCAAAAAAGTGCCGCTCAGTGGTAAAAAACCCAACCCAACCCAGGTTAGAATCCCAGCTGGGTCAGCGTTGAGACTTATCTCCACAAAACCCCCGCCCAGCCCATGGTCAGTAGGGGACACTGATGGGCTTGGAAAGGCCGCCGTCCATCGGATGGGATGTTAAGCCGTGATCCGTGTGCGGGAGAGCCATACCTTGTGCATGTTACAGAACACGCTGGATGGCCTTGATGGGAGGCTACCATCTGTCTCCCAACAGCTGTTAGAGTGGCACTTTTTTGCGCACCTTTTTTGCACACCTTTTTTGCACACCTAAATGGCAGGTCACAAGGACCCCGAAGGCTCAGAGAAGGTTGGGGGAGGGGGTCCCCTCCTCCAACCTTCTCTCAGCCTCGGCTCAGAGAAGGCTCAGAGAAACGTTCAGAGAAGGTTGGGGGTCCCTCCCCCAACCTTCTCTGAGCCTTCGGGGTCCTTGTGACCTGCCATTTAGTCCCTGGTGTGCAAAAAAGTGCCGCTCAGAGGTAAAACAACCCAACCCATTTTTCTGTGTTGCTATATTACGAAATTATATAAAGATAAAATCTAGAAAAAATGATAGATAATTTTCTCTCTTCAAATAAATCAGAAACGAAAAATTCACTCTAGGCTATCATTTTGTAGTGGGATTTCTCATAGAAATGTCAGAAAAAAAATAAGATTTATGGAATTTCATACCGACGGGAGTAATATGGTCTGTTTCTAGATAGTTTCACCTCAATTCGTATACTTCTTAGAGAATGGATTCTCAACTGCATTTTCCCTTTTTTTTTTCAAACATTGCAAAATATTTTTTTGTTCGAGTGTCTCCGTTATCTCATTTTGGTCAAATGTAACTTCTTTCGGAACGACCCCAAAACCAAAACTGATTGGTTCCTACTTTTGTATTGAAGTAGTGCATTGTGGGTAAGCCATAACATAAAATGTTCCTCTATCATGAATTTTTAAGTCTTTTTTTTCCAATCCAAAGATATTGCAGCAAAACCGACATTTCTGAAATATTTAGCGCCATTCTGCGTGAGTTGGATTGCATGCTGCGCGCGGTGACGATCATTCAGTGCTGGTGACGTCACAGAAGAAAAAAAGAAAAGAAAAATTTTTTTAGGCTTCATTTGCACGAATGAGATGTAGCAGTTGGAAAAAGGTTAAGCTTTGCATTCCGAAATAAGAATCCACGAGATTCACACAAATCCTTGCATGCAAGCATTCCCCGCTTTCACAAAAAGCCTGAATCAATAATAGCTGCAAACAAACAACGAGTTCAAAGTCCGTGATTACCAACAGCAGACTCATCTGAAGCTGGCTTATTTTTTATTCAGACTGAACTACCTTGTGTTTTTTCTTTGCTTACAGAATTTCTTTTTCGTTATCTACTTCTGCGGCCATCTTGGTAGGGGCAAAGTCCCCTGTATCACTCCAAACCTGGACAGTGCCGTTGGGTTGGGTTGTTACACCTCTGAGCGGCACTTTTTTGCACACCATGGGCTAAATGGCCAGATCACATGGACCCCGAAGGCTCAAAGAAGGTTGGGGGAGGGGACCCACTGGAACAGCTGTTGGGAGACAGATGGTAGCCTCCCGTCAAAGCCATCCAGCGTGTTCTTTAACGTGCACAGGGTATGGCTCTCCCGCACACGGGGCCTAGGCTTAACGTCCCATCCGACGGACGGCGGTCTTTCCAACCCCATCGGTGTCCTCTACTAACCGTGGGCAGGGCGGGGAATTTTGCGGAGATAAATCTCAACGCTGACCCAGGTGGGACTCGAACCTGGGAACTACAGATTACGAGCCTGGCGCGCTACAGTCTGAGCCACCCCAGCCCCGGACAGTGCAGTAAGAGAAGAATTAATTTCTATATAATATGTAACTGATTCAGTTATTCTTTTCTTGCGCTACAGGTCCGTAATCTGCATGTCCTAGGTTCGACTCCAACCTAGCAGATTGATAATTTATTTTAAAATATTCATAAATATAACATTCAATATAATTATAATGAATTAATTTAATGTAATTAATTTTTTTATTATATTCAATATAACTATAATGAATTAATTTATTTTATGTGGTTAGGAAATAAATTAACTTTTGTTGGATTTTAGATGAAAAAATCGCAAAATTTTTGTGCATATTGAATTTCCCTCGTTTCTTCCCTGATTTTGCTCAATGACTCTGCCTTGTGTTTCAAGGTGACCTTTGTGTTGACCTCGTGTATATCAAGGTGATCCTCGTTGTGGATTTGTGTATCAAGGCGGTCTTGGTCGGGGTCTCAAACTGAAGATGGGCAAAAAAAAATGCTTCACAAATTCAACCTACAATAAAAAAAATACAGGATATCCTATTTTAACCCTTTAAGGATCATAAAGTTTCTAAGAGTAAATATTAGTATGTAATTGTTTATTGTTATTTTAATTTGTTTAGACGTAAAATAAATAAAAATCATAAGAAAAATACATAACAATGTGTAGTTTTTTTGGAATTTTATGAGAAATGTTTTTCCCAATGGACTATAAAGGTAAAACAAATTATAGTTAGGCTTATTATGCAATGTCTTTTATTTATTGGTTTATTAGAACAAAATGTTAACTAAAATAACACAAAATTATGAAATAAAATTACTATACAAAATGATGTGCTAATTATGATATTCTGCGAAGCAATTTCTTTTGGTAGTGAGGCAAAGATGGACATTGCACATAGTACATATATTATGCGTCCTGACAGTTCTGTTTTTGTTTTCTAAACGTTCCCGTTTACGTAATTGCGTTCGGCATACGTTCTATTTTGACATTCTGTATATAAAATGCAGATAAGGTTATAATTAAATACGACAATCACCAATTTTAAAATGGGGAAAATGTTTCCCTTGGTCGTGAAAGGGTTAAACAGTTTTGCAGGTTTCTTTGCTTCAGTTGATCTACCATGTCCTTAAATTAATTATCTTTAATTCTGAAATTCACTTAGTCAATAATAAAACTTTCAGAGATAATTTGTGATTTAATAATATTATTATGTACTTTCTGCACTTTGTAATAAATGGACATCTTGCAATATACTTATTCTTTATTAAAATAACAAAACTAATTGCTCTGTTGATACTTAATCAATATCGTAACTAAGGAAGTAATAATGAAAAGAATTAGTCGAAATTCGGTCAATGGTAAGAAAGGAACTTGACTGAAAAATTTGCGCATTTTCGCTAAATCTTGTCATTCTTTCAGCATAACAACCAAAAAGAAATCATCCGAGAATGATTTCCTTCACATCTTATAAGGGGAGTTGAATCGAAAAATGGGGCGGGGGTGGCTCAATCGGTAGCGCGCCAGGCTCGTAATCTGTAATTCCCAGGTTCGAGTCCCAGCTGGGTCAGCGTTGAGATTTATCTCCGCAAAATTCCCCGCCCTGCCCACGGTCAGTAGGGGACACCGATGGGCTTGGAAAGGTTGCCGTCCGTCGGATATGACGTTAAGCCGTGGCCCCGTGTGCGGGAGAGACATACCCTGTGCACGTTAAAGAACACGTTGGATGGCCTTGACGGGAGACTACTATCTGTCTCCCAACAGCTGTTCCAGTGGGTCCCCTCCCCCAACCTTCTCTGAGCCTTCGGGTTCCTTGTGCCCTGGCCATTTAGCCCATGGTGTGCAGAAGGCTGCCGCTCAGAGGTAAACAACCCAAACAACTTCAGTAGGTTCAACACAGAACTCTTTGTTTAATTTAAATGTATCTTCTTCAACATATGTTTTTAATTCACAAAATATTCTAAAAGTGGAATGTACTATTACAGTAAGATCTGCAAAAATAATTAATTTATTCTTAATATTATCATTTAATTTTATGTAACGGTGGATTTTATTTTGAAAATGCGCATTTTTGATTTTTCTTTGTCCTTATAGCAGAAACATCAACCAATGAAAAATTGCTTTGTATTCTAAACTGTTTTTTATACATAACATTATATTCCTCTGAAGAACATAAATTTTCGGCAGGGGATGATGATTTAAAAATCCTTTAGAATTCATTTTATGCATTTCATAAAAAGATCTGAGACACATTTTAGTCACAAATCGAAACAAAGTTTTGAAATTATGATCGTAATGGAAAAAAGAACTTCCCAGGGCTGTGAGAGTGAATTTCTGTCGAAATGCTCTCTTCTGAATTCAGATCTCTAGTGAATCAGGCGACATTTTGAGGTTTGGGTTGGGTTGTTTTACCTCTGAGCGGCACTTTTTTGCGCACCATGGGCTAAATGGCCAGGTCACATGGATCCCGAAGGCTCAGAGAAGGTTGGGGGAGGGGACCCACTGGAACAGCTGTTGGGAGACAGATGGTAGCCTCCCGTCAAGGCCATCCAGCGTGTTCTTTAACGTGCACAGGGTTTGTATCTCCCGTACACGGGGCCACGGCTTAACGTCCCATCCGACGGACGACGGCCTTTCCAAGCCCATCGGTGTCCCCTACTGACCGTGGGCAGGGCGGGGAATTCGACATTTTTAGGATCTACTAGTGAAAGTTCTCACAAATGGTCGCAATGTCCACGAGATAATTTCTCTGGATGGGACTGATGGCGATCTTAAGCTCAGCTGGCATTCTCTAGGCTGGTGCTCTTGATACGTGACTTACAAGTTTCGGCGCTGATGACGTTCCTCTTTCCACTTTTCAGCGCCTCATTCGTCAGCATTCTGCACGAGCAGACTTGAAAGCGAATTGACGATGATCTCGCTGCTTTTCAAGATTTCGATTTCGGAGAGAAAGTTCCGCAAAGTTATTTTTACGCTTACGCCAAATGACTAGGTCGCCGACTTCAAAGATCAACTCTCCGTGGCGGCTCGCTATTTGGAATCAGTGATGCGGTATCGTTGAGATTGGGAGACGCATGGGGTGAAAATTGCTTCTCGTGAAATCAGTTGCCAGATGATATCACCTTTAAGCTCGTGCAACTACAAACAACTAAATCGTCGTTTCTTTGCAACACGTCTATCAAGAAATCCTCCACATCATAATTGCTGAAACTTTACATGAACATTTTCTGTAAATCTATACTCGGTTTTTGTAGATTTTTGTTAAACTCTGAAATGTAGAAACCAGAAATTAATGCAAAAACATGCAATGGAACTTTAAACTATTTAGCTTTAATTCCAGATTTGCATATAATTTAAATTTCTTCTGAATTTAAAGTCAAATAATTAAATTTCATAAAAAAGTACCTGGATAGTTCAAAACCCTGATAATTCTAAATGCGACCAAAATTAGCCCTATGTTTCTAATATCAATATATATATGCCTGAATATGTTTAAAAAAAGTACGAAAATAAAAAATAGTCGTAAAAAATGCGCATTTTCTGACACAATTATTGCATCTTTTGTTTTTGATCTTTATCTCGTATTTCATTATAATATCTTATCTCTGGTTTCAGGGAATGGAAACACGAAAAAGGAATTTATTTCTGAGAGGCATTTTCTGTATGAATCACTCATCTTGTCAGAAACATACGCAAGTGGCAATATGTGAAAAATGGGGCGGGGGTGGCTCAGTCGATAGCGCGCCACGCTCGTAATCTGTAGTTCCCAGATTCGAGTCCCAGCTGGGTCAGCGTTGAGATTTATCTCCGCAAAAATTCCCCACCCTGCCCACGGTCAGTTGGGGACACCGATGGGCTTGGAAAGGCCGCCGTCCGTCGGATGGGACGTTAAGCCGTGGCCCCGTGTGCCGGAGAGCCATACCATGTGCACGTTAAAGAACACGCTGGATGGCCTTGACGGGAGGCTACCATCTGTCTCCCAACAGCTGTTCCAGTGGGTCCCCTCCCCTAACCTTCTCTGAGCCTTCGGGTCCATGTGACCTGGCCATTTAGCCCATGGTGTGCAAAAAAGTGCCGCTCAGAGGTGAAACAACCCAACCCAACGCCGATGTTTACAAGTTTATTTCTTCGACTATCGGTTTCATCTAAAGCCGATGTGTTAATACAATCTTCATTATATACGTCTGCTCTTAGCATGGATGAGAAAATATCCCGATGTTTACTGTATATAGAAGCAAGATGTTTCAATATGAGCTGCGGACAGTTTCTGAGAGTGACTTGTTGCCAGAATAAAGCCAATTCCCAGGATGGTTCTTCCCCTGTTAGCCATTACATTGATAACCATTAAATCAGCCTCTTTTCTTCTTAATACATTACGGGGATGTAATGAAGGTGGAGGGGGGAGAGAAGGAAGAGGAAGAGGAGGATGAAACTGACAACGATGCTCCATCATCTCTTGACAGATTTTGGATGTTAAACTATGGATACGAAAATGTGTGTAAGGTCTACAATGTTGCGTATAATGAGAAATCGATCATCTGCTGCTTTTGATCGAACTGAAAAGGAAATAAAAAAAACTTTAAGGGCGAAGAATTTATAGAGCGAAAATTTTACATCGTTAACAGTCTGCCACCAAATGTGATGCAAAATTTTGTGATGCCAAATGTTATGCTAAGTTTAATATATGTTCAAAACAAATCTATTACCAGTTAATGCATTTCTGCCCCGATTCAACTCAAATAAAGTTTCGTCGAAGAGAAGATTAAAATATTCGAAGAAGTGATCGTGTTTGGCGCGGTTAATGTGCCTCCCTGTGTTCTTTCATATAGTGTCGTGGGGCTGTGTCCCGGTACCTCCCTCTGCAAACACGGAATTGCTTTCTTTAAATGTGCATATTCATTTGAGAGGAACCGGAATATCTGCCCGCTACGTTTGCTTCGTAAAAACAGCGATCAATAAATTAGCCCTGCAGCTACCGGTGCATTTAAAATTAAAAACTGATAACGACAATGGGGAACCTCAACTATTCGATTCTAAGCTAACAGATGGATTCATAACAGATGGGATATCGGATAACTGAAATGTTTACTTGACAGAAGAGAAATAATTAAGTGCTAATTGTTTCGGTATGATAGTACCAGGTCTGGATGTAGAAAAAATATATAGTGCTAGGGGGAGACGTTGGGTTGTTTTACCTCTGAGCGGCACTTTTTTGCACACCATGGGCTAAATGGCCAGGTCACATGGACCCCGAAGGCTCAGAGAAGGTTGGGGGAGGGGACCCACTAGAACAGCTGTTGGGAGACAGATGGTAGCCCTCGTCAAGGCCACCCAGCGTGTTCTTTAACGTGCACAGGGTATGTCTCTCCCGCACACGGAGCCACGGCTTAACGTCCCATCCGATGGACGGCGGCTTTTCCAAGCCCATCGGTGCCCACCAAGATCTTGGTGGACACCGATGATATAACACCATCGATACACCATCAATATCGATGGCTTGGAAATCGGACACCATCGATATAAGATCTTGGTGGACATCGATGGGCCTGGAAAGGCCGCCGTCCGTCGGATGTGACGTTAAGCCGTGGCGCCGTGTATGGGAGAGCCATACGTCTATGATCGGACCTCTATGATCCATGGCTGCACGGGGATTTTGCAGTCTGGTATGACCTCTGTGATGAGTCTGGTAGGACCTCTGTGTCCCATGGCTGCACGGGGATTTTGCAGTCTGGTATGACCTCTGTGGTGAGTCTGGTAGGAGCTCTGTGACCCATGGCTGCACGGGGATTTTGCAGTCTGGTATGACCTCTGTGATGAGTCTGGTAGGACCTCTGTGACCCATCGCTGCACGGGGATTTTGCAGTCTGGTATGACCTCTGTGATGAGTCTGGTAGGACCTCTATGATCCATGGCTGCACGGGGATTTTGCAGTCTGGTATGACCTCTGTGATGAGTTCGATAGGACGTCTATGATCCATGGCTGCACGGAGATTTTGCAGTCTGGTATGACCTCTGTGATGAGTCTGGTAGGACCTCTGTGACCCATCGCTGCACGGGGATTTTGCAGTCTGGTATGACCTCTGTGATGAGTCTTTTAGGACTTCTATGATCCATGGCTGCACGGGGATTTTGCAGTCTGGTATGACCTCTGTGATGAGTCCGATAGGACCTCTATGATCCATGGCTGCACGGAGATTTTGCAGTCTGGTATGACCTCTGTGATGAGTCTGGTAGGACCTCTGTGACCCATGGCTACACGGGGATTTTGCAGTCTGGTATTACCTCTGTGGTGAGTCTGGTAGGAGCTCTGTGACCCATGGCTGCACGGGGATTTTGCAGTCTGGTATGACCTCTGTGATGAGTCTGGTAAGACCTCTGTGACCCATGGCTGCACGGGAATTTTGCAGTCTGGTATGACCTCTGTGATCCATGGCTGCACGGGGATTTTGTACGTGTATGTACTCATGTAACAAGAACTTAAACAATAAGTATGGTATCTTACCAAAATCGTTAAATTACTCGTGAATGATGACTGGTCCTAAAATAGCTTACATTTGATGAGCTAATACAAATAGATAATCAGTCTTGTATCAAATAGTGTTTCTCCGTGGCTTGTTTTTCTTCTATACTTTACGACTCTATAGAGAGGTTTCAAATCTATATGAAACATACAATAAAAAGATATCTCTGCATTTATGTAAAAGAATATTCCAATGGAATACTGATATTAAAGGGGCGGGGGTGGCTCAGTCGGAAGCGCGCCAAGCTCGTAATCTGTAGTTCCCAGGTTCGAGTCCCAACTGGGTCAGCTTTGAGATTTATCTCCGCAAAATTCCCCGCCCTGCCAACGGTCAGGAGGGGACACCGATGGGCTTGGAAAGGCCGCCGTCCGTCGGATGGGACGTTAATCCGTGGCCCCGTGTGCGGGAGAGACATACCCTGTGCACGTTAAAGAACACGCTGGATGGCATTGACGGGAGACTACCATCTGTCTCCCAACAGCTGTTCCAGTGGGTCCCCTCCCCCAACCTTCTCTGAGCCTTCGGGGTCCTTGTGTCCTGTATATTTAGCCCATGGTGTGCAGAAGGGTGCCGCTCAGAGGTAAACAACCCAAACAACTTCAGTAGGTTCAACACAGAACTCTTTGTTTAATTCAAATGTATCTTCTTCAACATATGTTTTTAATTCACAAAATATTCTCTTTGTGGAACGTACTATTACAGTATCATCTGCAAAAATAATTAATTTATTCTTAATATTATCATTTAATTTTATGTAACGGTGAATTTTATTTTGAAAAATCGCATTTTTGATTTTTCTTTGTCCTTATAGCAGAAACATCAAACAATGAAAAATTGCTTTGTATTCTAAAATGTTTTTTATACATAACATTATATTCCTCTGAAGAACATAAATTTTCGGCAGGGGATGATGATTTGAAAATCCTTTAGAATTCATTTTATGCATTTCATAAAAAGATCTGAGACACATTTTAGTCACAAATCGAAACAAAGTTTTGAAATTATGATCGTAATAGAAAAAAGAACTTCCCAGGACTGTGAGAGTGAATTTCTATCGAAATGCTCTCTTCTGAATTCAGATCTCTAGTGAATCAGGCGACATTTTGAGGGTTGGGTTGGGTTGTTTTACCTGTGAGCGGCACTTTTTTGCACACCATGGGCTAAATGGCCAGGTCACCTGGACCCCGAAGGCTCAGAGAAGGTTGGGGGAGGGGACCCACTGGAACAGCTGTTGGGAGACAGATGGTATCCTCCCGTCAAGGCCATCCAGCGTGTTCTTTAACGTGCACAGGGTATGGCTCTCCCGTACACGGGGCCACGGCTTAACGTCCCATCCGACGGACGACGGCCTTTCCAAGCCCATCGGTGTCCCCTACTGACCGTGGGCAGGGCGGGGAATTCGACATTTTTAGGATCTACTAGTGAAAGTTCTCACAAATGGTCGCAATGTCCACGTGATAATTTCTCTGGATGGGACTGATGGCGATCTTAAGCTCAGCTGGCATTCTCTAGGCTGGTGCTGTTGATACGTGACTTACAAGTTTCGGCGCTGATGACGTTCCTCTTTCCAATTTTCAGCACCTCATTCGTCAGCATTCTGCACGAGCAGACTTGAAAGCGAATTGACGATGATCTCGCTGCTTTTCAAGATTTCGATTTCGAAGAGAAAGTTCCGCAAAGTTATTTTTACGCTTACGCCAAATGACTAGGTCGCCGACTTCAAAGATCAACTCTCCGTGGCGGCTCGCTATTTGGAATCAGTGATGCGGTATCGTTGAGATTGGGAGACGCATGGGGTGAAAATTGCTTCTCGTGAAATCAGTTGCCAGATGATATCACCTTTAAGCTCGTGCAACTACAAACAACTAAATCGTCGTTTCTTTGCAACACGTCTATCAAGAAATCCTCCACATCATAATTTCTGAAACTTTACATGAACAATTTCTGTAAATCTATACTCGGTTTTTGTAGATTTTTGTTAAACTCTGAAATGTAGAAACCAGAAATTAATGCAAAAACATGCAATGGAACTTTAAACTATTTAGCTTTAATTCCAGATTTGCATATAATTTAAATTTCTTCTGAATTTAAAGTCAAATAATTAAATTTCATACAAAAGTACCTGGATAATTCAACACCCTGATAATTCTAAATTCGACCAAAATTAGCCCTATGTTTCTAATATGAATATATATATGCCTGAATATGTTTAAAAAAAGTACGAAAATAAAAAATAGTCGTAAAAAAAGCGCATTTTCGGACACAATTATTGCATCTTTTGTTTTTTATCTTTATCTCGTATTTCATTATAATATCTTATCTCTGGTTTCAGGGAATGGAAACACGAAAAAGGAATTTATTTCTGAGAGGCATTTACTGTATGGATCACTCATCTTGTCAGAAACATACGCAAGTGGCAATATGTGAAAAATGGGGCGGGGTGGCTCAGTCGGTAGCGCGCCACGCTCGTAATCTGTAGTTCCCAGATTCGAGTCCCAGCTGGGTCAGCGTTGAGATTTATCTCCGCAAAAATTCCTTGCCCTGCCCACGGTCAGTAGGGGACACCGATGGGCTTGGAAAGGCCGCCGTCCGTCGGATGGGACGTTAAGCCGTGGCCCCGTGTGCGGGAGAGCCATACCCTGTGCACGTTAAAGAACACGCTGGATGGCCTTGACGGGAGGCTACCATCTGTCTCCCAACAGCTGTTCCAGTGGGTCCCCTCCCCCAACCTTCTCTGAGCCTTCGGGGTCCATGTGACCTGGCCATTTAGCCCATGGTGTGCAAAAAAGTGCCGCTCAGAGGTAAAACAACCCAACCCAACGCCGATGTTTACAAGTTTATTTCTTCGACTATCGGTTTCATCTAAAGCCGATGTGTTAATACAATCTTCATTATATGCGTCTGCTCCTAGCATGGATGAGAAAATATCCCGATGTTTACTGTATATAGAAGCAAGATATTTCAATTTGAGCTGCGGACAGTTTCTGAGAGTGACTTGTTGCCAGAATAAAGCCAATTCCCAGGATGGTTCTTCCCCTGTTAGTCATTACATCGATAACTATTAAATCAGCCTCTTTTCTTCTTCAATACATTACCAGGGATGTAATAAAGGTGGAGATGGGAGAGAAGGAAGAGGTAGAGGAGGATGAAATTGACAACGATGCTCCATCATCTCTTGACAGACTTTGGATGTTAAACTATGGATACGAGAATGTGTGTAAGGTCTACAATGTTGCGTATAATGAGAAATCGATCATCTGCTGCTTTTGATCGAACTGAAAAGGAAATAAAAAGAACTATAGGGGCGAAGAATTTATAGAGCGAAAATTTTACATCGTTAACACTCTGCCACCAAATGTGATGCAAAATTTTGTGATGCCAAATGTTATAGTAAGTTTAATATATGTTGGAAAAAAATCTATTACTAGTTAATGCATTTCTGCCCGATTCAACTCAAATATAGTTTTGTCGAAGAGAAGATTAAAATATTGGAAGAAGTGATCGTGTTTGGCGCGGTTAATGTGCCTCACTGTGTTCTTGCATATAGTGTCGTGGGGCTGTGTCCCGGTACCTCCCTCTGCAAACACGGAATTGCTTTCTTTAAATGTGCATATTCATTTGAGAGGAACCGGAATATCTGCCCGCTACGTTTGCTTCGTAAAAACAGCGATCAATAAATTAGCCCTGCAGCTACCGGTGCATTTAAAATTAAAAACTGATAACGACAATGGGGAACCTCTACTATTCGATTCTATGCTGTATTTATTACATAACAGATGGGATATCGGATAACTGAAATGTTTACTTGACAGAAGAGAAGTAATTAAGTGCTAATAGTTTCAGTATGATAGTACCAGGTCTGGATGTAGAAAAAATATATAGTGCTAGGGGGAGACGTTGGGATGGGTTGTTTTTTCTCTGAGCGGCACTTTTTTGCACACCATGGGCTAAATGGCCAGGTCACATGGACCCCGAAGGCTCAGAGAAGGTTGGGGGAGGGGACCCACTGGAACAGCTGTTGGGAGACAGATGGTAGCCTACCGTCAAGACCATCCGGCGTGTTCTTTAACGTGCACAGGGTATATCTCTCCCGCACACGTGACCACGGCTTAACGTCCCTTCCGACGGACGGCGGCTTTTCCAAGCCCATCGGTGCCCACCAAGATCTTGGTGGACACCGATGATATAACACCATCGATACACCATTGATATCGATGGCTTGGAAATCGGACACCATCGATCTTGGTGGACACCGATGGGCTTGGAAAGGCCGCCGTCCGTCGGATGGGACGTTAAGCCGTGGCCCCGTGTGTGGGAGAGCCATACCCTGTGCACGTTAAAGAACACGCTGGATGGCCTTGACGGGAGGCTACCATCTGTCTCCGAACAGCTGTTCCAGTGGGTCCCCTCCCCCAACCTTCTCTGAGCCTTCGGGGTCCATGTGTCCTGGCCATTTAGCTCATGGTGTGCAAAAAAGTGCCGCTCAGAGGTAAAACAACCCAAACCAACGCCGATGTTTACAAGTTTATTTCTTCGACTATCGGTTTCATCTAAAGCCGATGTGTTAATACAATCTTCATTATATACGTCTGCTCTTAGCATGGATGAGAAAATATCCCGATGTTTACTGTATATAGAAGCAAGATATTTCAATTTGAGCTGCGGACAGTTTCTAAGAGTGACTTGTTGCCAGTATAAAGCCAATTCCCAGGATGGTTCTTCCCCTGTTAGCCATTACATTGATAACCATTAAATCAGCCTCTTTTCTTCTTCTATACATTACCAGGGATGTAATGAAGGTGGAGATGGGAGAGAAGGAAGAGGTAGAGGAGGATGAAATTGACAACGATGCTCCATCATCTCTTGACAGACTTTGGATGTTAAACTATGGATACGAGAATGTGTGTAAGGTCTACAATGTTGCGTATAATGAGAAATCGATCATCTGCTGCTTTTGATCGAACTGAAAAGGAAATAAAAAGAACTATAGGGGCGAAGAATTTATAGAGCGAAAATTTTACATCGTTAACACTCTGCCACCAAATGTGATGCAAAATTTTGTGATGCCAAATGTTATACTAAGTTTAATATATGTTGAAAAAAAATCTATTACCAGTTAATGCATTTCTGCCCGATTCAACTGAAATAAAGTTTCGTCGAAGAGAAGATTAAAATATTGGAAGAAGTGATCGTATTTGGCGCGGTTAATGTGCCTCCCTGTGTTCTTTCATATAGTGTCGTGGGGCTGTGTCCCGGTACCTCCCTCTGCAAACACGGAATTGCTTTCTTTAAATGTGCATATTCATTTGAGAGGAACCGGAATATCTGCACGCTACGTTTGCTTCGTAAAAACAGCGATCAATAAATTAGCACTGCAGCTACCGGTGCATTTAAAATTAAAAACTGGTAACGACAATGGGGAACCTCAACTATTCGATTCTATGCTCTATTATTACATAGCAGATGGGATATCGGATAACTGAAATGTTTACTTGACAGAAGAGAAGTAATTAAGTGCTAATTGTTTCAGTATGATAGTACCAGGTCTGGATGTAGAAAAAATATATAGTGCTAGGGGGCGACGTTGGGTTGTTTTTACCTCTGAGCGGCACTTTTTATCACACCATGGGCTAAATGGCCAGGTCACATAGACCCCGAAGGCTCAGAGAAGGTTGGGGGAGGGGACCCACTAGAACAGCTGTTGGGAGACAGATGGTAGCCCTCGTCAAGGTCACCCAGCGTGTTCTTTAACGTGCACAGGGTATGTCGGCTCTCCCGCACACGGAGCCACGGCTTAACGTCCCATCCGATGGACGGCGGCTTTTCCAAGCCCATCGGTCCCCACCAAGATCTTGGTGGACACCGATGATATAACACCATCGATACACCATCAATATCGATGGCTTGAAAATCGGACACCATCGATATAAGATCTTGGTGGACACCGATGGGCTTGGAAAGACCGCCGTCCGTCGGATGGGACGTTAAGCCGTGGCCCCGTGTATGGGAGAGCCATACCTCTATGATCGGACCTCTATGATCCATGGCTGCACGGGGATTTTGTAGTCTGGTATGACCTCTATGATGAGTCTGGTAGGACCTCTGTGACCCATGGCTGCACGGGGATTTTGCAGTCTGGTATGACCTCTGTGGTGAGTCTGGTAGGAGCTCTGTGACCCATGGCTGCACGGGGATTTTGCAGTCTGGTATGACCTCTGTGATGAGTCTGGTAGGACCTCTGTGACCCATCGCTGCACGGGGATTTTGCAGTCTGGTATGACCTCTGTGATGAGTCTGGTACAACCTCTATGATCCATGGCTGCACGGGGATTTTGCAGTCTGGTATGACCTCTGTGATGAGTCTGGTAGGACCTCTTTGACCCATGGCTGCACGGGGATTTTGCAGTCTGGTATGACCTCTGTGATGAGTCTGGTAGGACTTCTATGATCCATGGCTGCATGGGGATTTTGCAGTCTGGTATGACCTCTGCGATGAGTCTGGTAGGACCTCTGTGACCCATGGCTGCACGGGGATTTTGCAGTCTGGTATGACCTCTGTGATGAGTCTGGTAGGACCTCTGTGACCCATGGCTGCACAGGGATTTTGCAGTCTGGTATGACCTCTGTGGTGAGTCTGGTAGGACCTCTGTGACCCATGGCTGCACGGGGATTTTGCAGTGTGGTATGACCTCTGTGATGAGTCTGGTAGGACCTCTGTGACCCATGGCTGCACGGGGATATTGCAGTCCGGTATGACCTATGTGATGAGTCTGGTAGGACCTCTGTGATCCATAGCTGCACGGGGATTTTGCAGTCTGGTATGACCTCTGTGATGAGTCTGGTAGAACCTCTGTGATCCATGGCTGCACGGGGATTTTGTACGTGTATGTACTCATGTAACAAGAACTTAAACAATAAGTATGGTATCTTACCAAAATCGTTAAATTACTCGTGAATGCTGACTGGTCCTAAAATAGCTTACATTTGATGAGCTAATACAAATAGATAATCAGTCTTGTATCAAATAGTGTTACTCCGTGGCTTGTTTTTCTTCTATACTTTACGACTCTATAGAGAGGTTTCAAATCTACATGAAACATACAATAAAATGATATCTCTGCATTTATGTAAAAGAATATTCCAATAGAATACTGATATTAAGGGGGCGGGGGTGGCTCAGTCGGAAGCACACCAGGCTCGTAATCTGTAGTTCCCAGGTTCGAGTCCCAACTGGGTCAGCGTTGAGATTTATCTCCGCAAAATTCATCGCCCTGCCCAAGGTCAGTAGGGAACACCGCTGGGCTTGGAAAGGCCTCCGTCCGTCAGATGGGACTTTAAGACGTGGCCCCGTGTGCGGGAGAGCCATACCCTGTGCTCGTTAAAGTACACTCCCAACAGCTGTTCCAGTTGGTCCCCTCCCCCAACCTTCTCTGAGCCTTCGGGGTCCATGTGACCTGGCCATTTAGCCCATGGTGTGCAAAAAAGTGCCGCTCAGAGGTAAAACAACCCAACTCTGAAAACATTTGTGTCCCAGTAGGTCGAGCCCTCACAAAAGTCTGGGCCTTACTAAGAGTCTCCACCCCGGATGGCGAGCGAACTTGGATCTGTATATCCTTGTTCATGGCTAACCGGGGAACAGATTAAAGTTTGGTTTCTTCCGCTGGTTAGCTTTCCTTCTATAGGACTGCTGCCATGTGAGGATGGGGTTCAGGTGCTTCTATATGGCGTATTCCTTGCCCCCGGCTCTAGATAAGCACGGCTTTTCAGTCATAACTGGTAGTGTCGTATAGGCGGAATCGGGAATTGCCGTGGTTGCATAAGATCGCAGCAAAAGAGAGGTGTGTTTGCGGCTGAATATTCTATGACGAATATTGGTGGTTTCGGTGTGTACTACCATCCCCTCACGTTTGGGCCATAAATTCAGGGACACCCTGTATATTTTTAAGGAAACAGTTAAAAAAATTTTAACAATTTTAATTTTCAACTAAAATTCAGATAAATTAATATTTCTAGTATTCAGTAATAAATTATCGCAGGAAAACGTCCTGTAGACAAGAAACACTTGAAATAATTAGCTGCCCTGAGTAGGACTCGAACCCATGCCTCCCAGAAGTATGCCGGATATCCTAATCAACGGACCATCAGAAGTTGAATTTTTTTCAGCAAAGTGACCTTCTATGCATTCCCGCTGATTCGCCAGTGGCGCCATCTATTATCACAGAATGGCCACATTTGACGGTGGCAATAACTGTCACTCCCCCTCACGGCGTTATATCAACAATTCAGCAGCAAATTATCAGAGGAAAAGGTTATTACTTCCATCCAATGTGGTGGCTTGGCTGCCCCATTCCCCGATAATAGATGGCGCCACTGGCGAATATGTGGGAATGCATAGAACGTCACTTTGTTGAAAAAATTTCAGCTTCTGGTGATACAGTAGTTAGGACACCCAGCATGCATCTGAGAGGTTTGGATTCGAGTGCCCCTGAGGACAATTAATTATTTCAAATATTCGAGTACCTATAAGCCGAAAAAAATATCTTTATAAAGATAACACTTGAAATAATTAACCAGAAACAAATTTGGTTACCCTGAAGGGGATGCGAACCCAGATCTCCCAGAAGCTTGCCACACCTCCCAGAGCATCCCACTCAAGGCAACCAAATTATTTCACCTAATTATTTCAAGTGTTTCTTGTCTACAGGACATTTTTCTGTGAGGCTCAGTCTGTAGCGCACCAGGCTTGTAATCTGCAGTTCCCAGGTTCGAGTCCCAGCTGGGTCAGCGTTGAGATTTATCTCCGCAAAATTTCCCGCCTTTCCCACGGTCAGTAGGGGACACCGATGGGCTTGGAAAGGCCGCCGTCCGTCGGATGAGACGTTAAGCCATGGCCCCGTGTGTGGGAGAGCCATACCCTATGCACGTTAAAGAACACGCTGGATGGCTCTGACGGGAGGCTACCATCTGTCTCCCAACAGCTGTTCCAGTGGGTCCCCTCCCCCCAACCTTCTCTGAGCCTTCGGGGTCCATGTGACCTGGCCATTTAGCCCATTGTAAAAGTGCCGCTCAGAGGTAAAACAACCCAACGTTAAAGAACACGCTGGATGGCCTTGATGGGAGGCTACCATCTGTCTCCCAACAGCTGTTCCAGTGGCACTTTTTTGCACACCAGGGACTAAGTGGCAGGTCACAAGGACCACCAAGGCTCAGAGAAGGCTCAGAGAAAGGTTCAGAGAAGGTTGGGGGTCCCCTCCCCCAACCTTCTCTGAGCCTTCGGGGTCCTTGTGACCTGCCATTTAGTCCCTGGTGTGCAAAAAAGTGCCGCTCAGAAGTAAAACAACCCAACCCATTTTTCTGTGTTGCTTTATTACGAAATTATATAAAGATAAAATCTAGAAAAAATGATAGATAATTTTCTCTCTTCAAATAAATCAGAAACGAAAAATTCACTCTAGGCTATCATTTTGTCGTGGGATTTCTCATAGAAATGTCAGAAAAAAAATAATATTTATGGAATTTCATACCGACGGCAGTAATATGGTCTGTTTCTAGATAATTTGACCTCAATTCGTATACTTCTTAGAGAATGGATTCTCAACTGCATTTCCCTTTTTTTTCTTCAAACATTGCAAAATATTATTTGTTGGAGTGTCTCCGTTATCTCATTTTGGTCAAATGTAACTTCTTTCGGAACGAAACGAACCCCAAAACCAAAACTGATTGGTTCCTACTTTTGTATTGAAGCAGTGCATTGTGGGTAAGCCATAACATAAAATGTTCCTCTATCATGAATTTTTAAGTCTTTTTTTTCCAATCCAAAGATATTGCAGCAAAACCGACATTTCTGAAATATTTAGCGCCATTTTGCGTGAGTTGGATTGCATGCTGCGCGCGGTGACGATCATTCAGTGCTGGTGACGTCACAGAAGAAAAAAAGAAAAGAAAAATTTCTTTAGGTTTCATTTGCACGAATGAGATGTAGCAGTTGGAAAAAGGTTAAGCTTTACATTCCGATATAAGAATCCACGTGATTCACAAATCCTTGCATGCAAGCATTCCCCGATTTCACATAAAGCCTGAATCAATAATAGCTGCAAACAAACAACGATTTCAAAGTGCGTGATTACCAACAACAGACTCATCTGAAGCTGGCTTATTTTTTATAGAGACTGAACTACCATGTGTTTTTTCTTTCCTGTCAGAATTTCTTTTTCGTTTTCTGCTTCTGCGGCCATTTTGGTAGGGGCAAAGTCTCCTGTGTCACTCCAAACCTGGACAGTGCAGTTGGGTTGGGTTGTTATACCTCTGAGCGGCACTTTTTTGCACACCATGGGCTAAATGGCCAGGTCACATGGACCCCGAAGGCTCAGAGAAGGTTGGGGGAGGGGACCTACAGGAACAGCTGTTGGGAGACAGATGGTAGCCTCCCGTCAAGGCCATCCAGCGTGTTCTTTAACGTGCACAGGGTATGGCTCTCCCGCACACGGAGCCACGGCTTAACGTCCCATCCGACGGACGGCGGTCTTTCCAAGCCCATCGGTGTCCTCTACTGACCGTGGGCAGGGCGGGGAATTTTGCGGAGATAAATCTCAACGCTGACCCAGCTGTGAATCGAACCTGGGAACTACAGATTACGAGCCTGGCGCGCTACCGACTGAGCCACCCCCGCCCCGGACAGTGCAGTAAGAGAAGAATTAATTTCTATATAATATATATAACTGATTCAGTTATTCTTTTGTTGCGCTACAGGTCCGTAATCTGCATGTCCTAGGTTCGACTCCAACCTAGGAGATTGATAATTTATTTTAAAATATTCATAAATATTTCAATATAACTATAATGAATTAATTTATTTATGTGGTTAGGAAATAAATTAACTTTTGTTGGATTTTAGATGAAAAAATCGCAAAATTTTTGTGCATATTTAATTTCCCTCATTTCTTCCCTGATTTTGCTCAATGACTCTGCCTTGTGTTTCAAGGTGACCTTTGTGTTGACTTCGTGTATATCAAGGTGATCCTCGTTGTGGATTTGGGTATCAAGGCGGTCTTGGTCGGGGTCTCAAACTGAAGATGGGCAAAAAAACAATGCTTCACAAATTCAACCTACAATAAAAAAATACAGGATATCCTATTTTAACCCTTTCAGGATCATAAGGTTTCTAAGAGTAAATATTAGTATGTAACTGTTTATTTTAGTTTGTTTAGACGTAAAATAAATAAAAATCATAAGAAAAATACATAACAATGTGTAGTTTTTTTGGAATTTTATGGGAAATATTTTTCCCAATGGACTATAAAGGTAACACAAATTATAGTTAGGCTTATTATGCAATGTCTTTTATTTATTGGTTTATTAGAACAAAAGGTTAACTAAAATAATACAAAATTATGAAATAAAATTACTATACAAAATGATGTGCTAATTATGATATTCTGCGAAGCAATTTCTTTTGGTAGTGAGGCAAAGATGGACATTGCACATAGTACATATATTATGCGTCCTGACAGTTCTGTTTTTGTTTTCTAAACGTTCCCGTTTACGTAATTGCGTTCGGCATACGTTCTATTTTGACATTCTGTATAAAAAATGCAGATAAGGTTATAATTAAATACGACAATCACCAATTTTAAAATGGGGAAAATGTTTCCCTTGGTCGTGAAAGGGTTAAACTGGTTTCTTTGCTTCAGTTGATCTACCATGTCCTTAAATTAATTATCTTTAATTCTGAAATTCACTTAGTCAATAATAAAACTTTCAGAGATAATTTGTGATTTAATAATATTATTATGTACTTTCTGCACTTTGTAATAAATGGACATCTTGCAATATACTTATTCTTTATTAAAATAACAAAACTAATTGCTCTGTTGATACTTAAAGCGATGAATCAATATCGTAACTAAGGAAGTAATAATGAAAAGAATTAGTCGAAATTCGGTCAATGGTAAGTAAGGAACTTGACTGAAAAATTTGCGCATTTTCGCTAAATCTTGTCATTCTTTCAGCATAACAACCAAAAAGAAATCATCCGACAATGATTTCCTTCACATCTTATAAGGGGAGTTGAATCGAAAAATGGGGCGGGGGGTGGCTTAGTCGGTAGCGCGCCAGGCTCGTAATCTGTAATTCCCAGGTTCGAGTCCCAGCTGGGTCAGCGTTGAGATTTATCTCCGCAAAATTCCCCGCCCTGCCCACGGTTAGTAGGGGACACCGATGGGCTTGGAAAGGCCGTCGTCCGTCGGATGGGACGTTAAGCCGTGGCCCCGTGAACGGGAGAGAAATACCCTGTGCACGTTAAAGAACACGCTGGATGGCCTTACGGGAGGCTACCATCTGTCTCCCAACAGCTGTTCCAGTGGGTCCCCTCCCCCAACCTTCTCTGAGCCTTCGGGGTCCATGTGACCTGGCCATTTAGCCCATGGTGTGCAAAAAAGTGCCGCTCAGAGGTAAAACAACCCAACGTTAAAGAACACGCTGGATGGTCTAGACGGGAGGCTACCATCTATCTCCCAACAGCTGTTCCAGTTGGTCCCGTCCCCCAAACTTCTCTGAGCCTTCGGGGTCCATGTGACCTGGCCATTTAGCCCATGGTGTGCAAAAAAGTGCCGCTCAGAGGTAAAACACACCAACGTTAAAGAACACGCTGGATGGCCTTGACACGAGACTACCATCTGTCTCCCAACAGTTGTTCCAGTGGGTTCCGTCCCCCAACCTTCTCTGAGCCTTCGGGGTCCTTGTGTCCTGGCCATTTAGCCCATGGTGTGCAGAAGGGTGCCGCTCAGAGGTAAACAACCCAAACAACTTCAGTAGGTCCAACACAGAACTCTTTGTTTAATTTAAATGTATCTTCTTCAACATATGTTTTTAATTCACAAAATATTCTATTTGTGGAATGTACTATCCCAGTATCATCTGCAAAAATAATTAATTTATTCTTAATATTATCATTTAATTTTATGTAACGGTGGATTTTATTTTGAAAAATCGCATTTTTGATTTTTCTTTGTCCTTATAGCAGAAACATCAAACAATGAAAAATTGCTTTGTATTCTAAACTGTTTTTTATACATAACATTATATTCCTCTGAAGAACATAAATTTTCGGCAGGGGATGATGATTTGAAAATCCTTTAGAATTCATTTTATGCATTTCATAAAAAGATCTGAGACACATTTTAGTCACAAATCGAAACAAAGTTTTGAAATTATGATCGTAATAGAAAAAAGAACTTCCCAGGGCTGTGAGAGTGAATTTCTATCGAAATGCTCTCTTCTGAATTCAGATCTCTAGTGAATTAGGCTACATTTTGATGGTTGGGTTGGGTTGTTTTAACTCTGAGCGGCACTTTTTTGCACACCATGGGCTAAATGGCCAGGTCACATGGACCCCGAAGGCTCAGAGAAGGTTGGGGGAGGGGACCCACTGGAACAGCTGTTCGGAGACAGATGGTAGCCTCCCGTCAAGGCCATCCAGCGTGTTCTTTAACGTTGGTGTGTTTTACCTCTGAGCGGCACTTTTTTGCACACCATGGGCTAAATGGCCAGGTCACATGGACCCCGAAGTCTCAGAGAAGTTTGGGGTACGGGACCAACTGGAACAGCTGTTGGGAGATAGATGGTAGCCTCCCGTCTAGACCATCCAGCGTGTTCTTTAACGTTGGGTTGTTTTACCTCTGAGCGGCACTTTTTTGCACACCATGGGCTAAATGGCCAGGTCACATGGACCCCGAAGGCTCAGAGAAGGTTGGGGGAGGGGACCCACTGGAACAGCTGTTGGGAGACAGATGGTAGCCTCCCGTAAGTCCATCCAGCGTGTTCTTTAACGTGCACAGGGTATGTCTCTCCCGGTCACGGGGCCACGGCTTAACGTCCCATCCGAAGGACGACGGCCTTTCCAAGCCCATCGGTGTCCCCTACTGACCGTGGGCAGGGCGGGGAATTCGACATTTTTAGGATCTACTAGTGAAAGTTCTCACAAATGGTCGCAATGTCCACGAGATAATTTCTCTGGATGGGACTGATGGCGATCTTAAGCTCAGCTGGCATTCTCTAGGCTGGTGCTGTTGATACGTGACTTACAAGTTTCGGCGCTGATGACGTTCCTCTTTCCACTTTTCAGCGCCTCATTCGTCAGCATTCTGCACGAGCAGACTTGAAAGCGAATTGACGATGATCTCGCTGCTTTTCAAGATTTCGATTTCGAAGAGAAAGTTCCGCAAAGTTATTTTTACTCTTACGCCAAATGACTAGGTCGCCGACTTCAAAGATCAACTCTCCGTGGCGGCTCGCTATTTGGAATCAGTGATGCGGTATCGTTGAGATTGGGAGACGCATGGGGTGAAAATTGCTTCTCGTGAAATCAGTTGCCAGATGATATCACCTTTAAGCTCGTGCAACTACAAACAACTAAATCGTCGTTTCTTTGCAACACGTATATCAAGAAATCCTCCACATCATAATTGCTGAAACTTTACATGAACAATTTCTGTAAATCTATACTCGGTTTTTGTAGTTTTTGTTAAACTCTGAAATGTAGAAACCAGAAATTAATGCAAAAACATGCAATGGAACTATAGAGTAAACTATTTAGCTTTAATTCCAGATTTGCATATAATTTAAATTTTTTCTGAATTTAAAGTCAAATAATTAAATTTCATACAAAAGTACCTGGATAATTCAAAACCCTGATAATTCTAAATTCGACCAAAATTAGCCCTATGTTTCTAATATCAATATATATATGCCTGAATATGTTTAAAAAAAGTACGAAAATAAAAAATAGTCGTAAAAAATGCGCATTTTCTGACACAATTATTGCATCTTTTGTTTTTGATCTTTATCTCGTATTTCATTATAATATCTTATCTCTGGTTTCAGGGAATGGAAACACGAAAAAGGAATTTATCTCTGAGAGGCATTTTCTGTATGAATCACTCATCTTGTCAGAAACATACGCAAGTGGCAATATGTGAAAAATGGGGCGGGGGTGGCTCAGTGGGTAGCGCGCCACGCTCGTAACCTGTAGTTCCCAGATTCGAGTCCCAGCTGGGTCAGCGTTGAGATTTATCTCCGCAAAAATTCCCCACCCTGTCCACGGTCAGTAGGGGACACCGATGGGCTTGGAAAGGCCGCCGTCCGTCGGATGAGACGTTAAGCCGTGCCCCCGTGTGCGGGAGAGCCATACTCTGTGCACGTTAAAGAACACGCTTTAACGTGCACAGAGCACGCTGGATGGCCTTGACGGGAGGCTACCATCTGTCTCCCAACAGCTGTTCCAGTGGGTCCCCTCCCCCAACCTTCTCTGAGCCTTCGGGGTCCATGTGACCTGGCCATTTAGCTCATGGTGTGCAAAAAAGTGCCGCTCAGAGGTAAAACAACCCAACCCAACGCCGATGTTTACAAGTTTATTTCTTCAACTACCGGTTTCATCTAAAGCCGATGTGTTAATACAATCTTCATTATATACGTCTGCTTAGCATGGATGAGAAAATATCCCGATGTTTACTGTATATAGAAGCAAGATGTTTCAATATGAGCTGCGGACAGTTTCTGAGAGTGACTTGTTGCCAGAATAAAGCCAATTCCCAGGATGGTTCTTCCCCTGTTAGTCATTACATCGATAACTATTAAATCAGCCTCTTTTCTTCTTCAATACATTACCAGGGATGTAATGAAGGTGGAGATGGGAGAGAAGGAAGAGGAAGAGGAGGATGAAATTGACAACGATGCTCCATCATCTCTTGACAGACTTTGGATGTTAAACTATGGATACGAGAATGTGTGTAAGGTCTACAATGTTGCTTATAATGAGAAATCGATCATCTGCTGCTTTTGATCGAACTGAAAAGGAAATAAAAAGAACTTTAGGGGCGAAGAATTTATAGAGCGAAAATTTTACATCGTTAACAGTCTGCCACCAAATGTGATGCAAAATTTTGTGATGCCAAATGTTATGCTAAGTTTAATATATGTTGAAAAAAAATCTATTACCAGTTAATGCATTTCTGCCCGATTCAACTCAAAAAAAGTTTCGTCGAAGAGAAGATTAAAATATTGGAAGAAGTGATCGTGTTTGGCGTGGTTAATGTGCCTCACTGTGTTCTTTCATATAGTGTCGTGGGGCTGTGTCCCGGTGCCTCCCTCTGCAAACACGGAATTGCTTTCTTTAAATGTGCATATTCATTTCAGAGGAACCGGAATATCTGCACGCTACGTTTGCTTCGTAAAAACAGCGATCAATAAATTAGCCCTGCAGCTACCGGTGCATTTAAAATTAAAAACTGATAACGAAAATGGGGAACCTCAACTATTCGATTCTATGCTCTATTATTACATAACAGATGGAATATCGGATAACTTAAATGTTTACTTGACAGAAGAGAAGTAATTAAGTGCTAATTGTTTCAGTATGATAGTACCAGGTCTGGATGTAGAAAAAATATATAGTGCTAGGTGGAGATGTTGGGTTGTTTTACCTCTGAGCGACACTTTTTTGCGCACCATGGGCTAAATGGCCAGGTCACATGGACTCCGAAGGCTCAGAGAAGGTTGGGGGAGGGGACCCACTAGAACAGCTGTTGGGAGACAGATGGTAGCCCTCGTCAAGGCCACCCAGCGTGTTCTTTAACGTGCACAGGGTATGTCTCTCCCGCACACGGAGCCACGGCTTAACGTGCCATCCGATGGACGGCGGCTTTTCCTAGCCCATCGGTGCCCACCAAGATCTTGGTGGACACCGATGATATAACATAATCGATACACCATCAATATCGATGGCTTGGAAATCGGACACCATCGATATAAGATCTTGGTGGACACCGATGGGCTTGGAAAGGCCGCCGTCCGTCGGATGGGACGTTAAGCCGTGGGCCCATGTATGGGAGAGCCATACCTCTATGATCGGACCTCTGTGACCCATGGCTGCACAGGGATTTTGCAGTCTGGTATGACCTCTGTGATGAGTCTGGCAGGACCTCTGTGACCCATGGCTGCACGGGGATTTTGCAGTCTGGTATGACCTCTGTGATGAGTCTGGTAGGACCTCTGTGACCCATCGCTGCACGGGGATTTTGCAGTCTGGTATGACCTCTGTGATGAGTCCGATAGGACCTCTATGATCCATGGCTGCACGGGGATTTTGCAGTCTGATATGACCTCTGTGATGATTCTGGTATGACCTCTGTGATGAGTCGGGTAGGACCTCTGTGACCCATGGCTGCACGGGGATTTTGCTGTCTGGTATGACCTCTGTGATGAGTCTGGCAGGACCTCTGTGACCCATAGCTGAACGGGGATTTTGCAGTCTGGTATGACCTCTGTGATGAGTCTGGTAGGACCTCTGTGACCCATGGCTGCTCGGGGATTTTGCAGTCTGGCATGACCTCTGTGATGAGTCTGGTAGGACCTCTGTGGCCCATGGCTGCACGGGGATTTTGCAGTCTGGTATGACCTCTGTGATGAGTCTGGTAAGACCTCTGTGACCCATGGCTGCACGGGGATTTTGCAGTCTGGTATGACCTCTGTGATGAGTCTGGTAGGACCTCTGTGATGAGTCTGGTAGGACCTCTGTGATCCATGGCAGCACGGGGATTTTGTACGTGTATGTACTCATGTAACAAGAACTTAAACAATAAGTATGGTATCTTACCAAAATCGTTAAATTACTCGTGAATGCTGACTGGTCCTAAAATAGCTTACATTTGATGAGCTAATACAAATAGATAATCAGTCTTGTATCAAATAATGTTACTCCGTGGCTTGTTTTTCTTCTATACTTTACGACTCTATAGAGAGGTTTCAAATCTACATGAAACATACAATAAAATGATATCTCTGCATTTATGTAAAAGAATATTCCAATGGAACCCTGATATTAAGGGGGCGGGGGTGGCTCAGTCGGAAGCGCGCCAGGCTCGTAATCTGTAGTTCCCAGGTTCGAGTCCCAACTGGGTCAGCGTTGAGATTTATCTCCGCAAAATTCCCGCCCTGCCCATGGTCAGTAAGGGACACCGATGGGCTTGGAAAGGCCGCCGTCCGTCGGATGGGACGTTAATCCGTGGCCCCGTGTGCGGGAGAGACATACCCTGTGCACGTTAAAGAACACGCTGGATATCCTTGACGGGAGACTACCATCTGTCTCCCAACAGCTGTTCCAGTGGGTCCCCTCCCCCAACCTTCTCTGAGCCTTCGGGGTTCTTGTGTCCTGGCCATTTAGCCCATGGTGTGCAGAAGGGTGCCGCTCGGAGGTAAACATCCCAAACAACTTCAGTAGGTTCAACACAGAACTCTTTGTTTAATTTTAAATGTATCTTCTTCAACATATGTTTTTAATTCACAAAATATTCTATTTGTGGAATGTACTATTACAGTATCATCTGCAAAAATAATTAATTTATTCTTAATATTATCATTTAATTTTATGTAACGGTGGATTTTATTTTGAAAAATCGCATTTCTGATTTTTCTTTGTCCTTATAGCAGAAACATCGAACAATGAAAAATTGCTTTGTATTCTAAACGGTTTTTTATACATAACATTATATTCCTCTGAAGAACATAAATTTTCGGTAGGGGATGATGATTTAAAAATCCTTTAGAATTCATTTTATGCATTTCATAAAAAGATCTGAGACACATTTTAGTCACAAATCGAAACAAAGTTTTGGAATTATGATCGTAATAGAAAAAGGGAACTTCCCAGGGCTGTGAGAGTGAATTTCTATCGAAATGCTCTCTTCTGAATTCAGATCTCTAGTGAATTAGGCGACATTTTGAGGGTTGGGTTGGGTTGTTTTACCTCTGAGCGGCCCTTTTTTGCACACCATGGGCTAAATGGCCAGGTCACATGGACCCCGAAGGCTCAGAGAAGGTTGGGGGAGGGGACCCACTGGAACAGCAGTTGGGAGACGGATGGTAGCCTCCCGTCAAGGCCATCCAGCGTGTTCTTTAACGTTGGGTTGTTTTACCTCTGAGCGGCACTTTTTTGCACACCATGGGCTAAATGGCCAGGTTACATCAACCCCGAAGGCTCAGAGAAGGTTGGGGGAGTGGAACCACTGGAACAGCTGTTGGGAGACAGATGGTTGGGATGTTTTATGTCTGAGTGGCACTTTTTTGCACATCATGGGCTAAATTACCAGGTCACATGGACCCCGAAGGCTCACAGAAGGTTGGGGGAGGGGACCCACTGGAACAGCTGTTGGGAGACAGATGGTAGCCTCCCGTCAAGGCCATCCAGCGTGTTTTTTAACGTGCACAGGGTATGTCTCTCCCGTACACGGAGCCACGGCTTAACGTCCCTTCCGACGGACGACGGCCTTTCCAAGCCAATCGGTGTCCCCTACTGACCGTGGGCAGGGCGGGGAATTCGACATTTTGAGGATATACTCGTGAAGTTCTCACAAATGATCGCAATGTCCACGAGATAATTTCTCTGGATGGGACTGATGGCGATCTTAATCTCAGCTGGCATTCTCTAGGCTGGTGCTGTTGATACGTGACTTACAAGTTTCGGCGCTGATGACGTTCCTCTTTCCACTTTTCAGCGCCTCATTCGTCAGCATTCTGCACGAGCAGACTTGAAAGCGAATTGACATTTTGCACGAGCAGACTTGAAAGCATAGATGTGGATCTCGCTGCCTTTCAAGATTTCGATTTCGGAGAGAAAGTTCCGCGAAGTTATTTTTACGCTTACGCCAAATGACTAGGTCGCCGACTTCAAAGGTCAACTTTCCGTGGGGGCTCGCTATTTGGAATCAGTGATGTGGTATCGTTGAGATTGGGAGACGCATGGGGTGAAAATTGCTTCTCGTGAAATCAGTTGCCAGATGATATCACCTTTAAGTTCGTGCAACTACAAACAACTAAATCGTCGTTTCTTTGCAACACGTCTATCAAGAAATCCTCCACATCATAATTGCTGAAACTTTACATGAACAATTTCTGTAAATCTATACTCGGTTTTTGTAGATTTTTGTTAAACTCTGAAATGTAGAAACCAGAAATTAATGCAAAAACATGCGATGGAACTTTAGAGCAAACTATTTAGCTTTAATTCCAGATTTACATATAATTTAAATTTCTTCTGAATTTAAAGTCAAATAATTAAATTTCATACAAAAGTACCTGGATAATTCAAAACCCTGATAATTCTAAATTCGACCAAAATTAGCCCTATGTTTCTAATATCAATATATATATATGCCTGAATATGTTTAAAAAAAGTACGAAAATAAAAAATAGTCGTAAAAAATGCGCATTTTCTGACACAATTATTGCATCTTTTGTTTTTGATCTTTATCTCGTATTTCATTATAATATCTTATCTCTGGTTTTAGGGAATGGAAACACGAAAAAGGAATTTATTTCTGAGAGGCATTTTCTGTATAGGGCGGGAGTGTCTCAGTCGGTAGCGCGCCACGCTCGTAATCTGTAGTTCCCAGATTCGAGTCCCAGCTGGGTCAGCGTTGAGATTTATCGCCGCAAAAATTCCTTGCCCTGCCCACGGTCAGTAGGGGACACCGATGGGCTTGGAAAGGCCGCCGTCCGTCGGATGGGACGTTAAGCCGTGGCCCCGTGTGCGGGAGAGCCATACCCTGTGCACGTTAAAGAACACGCTGGATGGCCTTGACGGGAGGCTACCATTTGTCTCCCAACAGCTGTTCCAGTGGGTCCCCTCCCCCAACCTACTCTGAGACTTCGGGGTCCATGTGACCTGGCCATTTAGCCCATGGTGTGCAAAAAAGTGCCGCTCAGAGGTAAAACAACCCAACCCAACGCCGATGTTTACAAGTTTATTTCTTCGACTATCGGTTTCATCTAAAGCCGATGTGTTAATACAATCTTCATTATATACGTCTGCTCTTAGCATGGATGAGAAAATATCCCGATGTTTACTGTATATAGAAGCAAGATGTTTCAATATGAGCTGCGGACAGTTTCTGAGAGTGACTTGTTGCCAGTATAAAGCCAATTCCCAGGATGATTCTTCCCCTGTTAGCCATTACATTGATAACCATTAAATCAGCCTCTTTTCTTCTTCAATACATTACCAGGGATGTAATGAAGGTGGAGATGGGAGAGAAGGAAGAGGAAGAGGAGGATGAAACTGACAACGATGCTCCATCATCTCTTGACAGACTTTGGATGTTAAACTATGGATACGAGAATGTGTTAAGGTCTACAATGTTGCGTATAATGAGAAATCGATCATCTGCTGCTTTTGATCGAACTGAAAAGGAAATAAAAAGAACTTTAGGGGCGAAGAATTTATAGAGCGAAAATTTTACATCGTTAACAGTCTGCCACCAAATGTGATGCAAAATTTTGTGATGCCAAATGTTATAGTAAGTTTAATATATGTTGAAAAAAAATCTATTACCAATTAATGCATTTCTGCCCGATTCAACTCAAATAAAGTTTCGTCGAAGAGAAGATTAAAATATTGGAAGAAGTGATCGTGTTTGGCGCGGTTAATGTGCCTCACTGTGTTCTTGCATATAGTGTCGTGGGGCTGTGTCCCGGTGCCTCCCTCTGCAAACACGGAATTGCTTTCTTTAAATGTTCTTATTCATTTGAGAGGAACCGGAATATCTGCACGCTACGTTTGCTTCGTAAAAACAGCGATCAATAAATTAGCACTGCAGCTACCGGTGCATTTAAAATTAAAAACTGATAACGAAAATGGGGAATCTCAACTATTCGATTCTATGCTCTATTATTACATAACAGATGGGATATCGGATAACTGAAATGTTTACTTGACAGAAGAGAAGTAATTAAGTGCTAATTGTTTCAGTATGATAGTACCAGGTCTGGATATAGAAAAAATATATAGTGCTAGGTGGAGACGTTGGGTTGTTTTACCTCTCAGCGGCACTTTTTTGCACACCATGGGCTAAATGGCCAGGTCACATAGACCCCGAAGGCTCAGAGAAGGTTGGGGGAGGGGACCCACTAGAACAGCTGTTGGGAGACAGATGGTAGCCCTCGTCAAGGCCACCCAGCGTGTTCTTTAACGTGCACAGGGTATGTCGGCTCTCCCGCACACGGAGCCACGGCTTAACGTCACATCCGATGGACGGCGGCTTTTCCAAGCCCATCGGTCCCCACCAAGTTCTTGGTGGACACCGATGATATAACACCATCGATACACCATCAATATCGATGGCTTGGAAATCGGACACCATCGATATAAGATCTTGGTGGACACCGATGGGCTTGGAAAGGCCGCCGTCCGTCGGATGGGACGTTAAGCCGTGGCCCCGTGTATGGGAGAGCCATACCTCTATGATCGGACCTCTATGATCCATGGCTGCACGGGGATTTTGTAGTCTGGTATGACCTCTGTGATGAGTCTGGTAAGACTTCTGTGACCCATGGCTGCACGGGGATTTTGCAGTCTGGTATGACCTCTGTGGTGAGTCTGGTAGGAGCTCTGTGACCCATGGCTGCACGGGGATTTTGCAGTCTGGTATGACCTCTGTGATGAGTCTGGTAGGACCTCTGTGACCCATCGCTGCACGGGGATTTTGCAGTCTGGTATGACCTCTGCGATGAGTCTGGTAGGACCTCTATGATCCATGGCTGCACGGGGATTTTGCAGTCTGGTATGACCTCTGTGATGAGTCCGATAGGACCTCTATGATCCATGGCTGCACGGGGATTTTGCAGTCTGGTATGACCTCTGTGATGAGTCTGGTAGGACCTCTGTGACCCATGGCTGCACGGGGATTTTGCAGTCTGGTATGACCTCTGTGATGAGTCTGGTAGGACCTCTTTGACCCATAGCTGCACGGGGATTTTGCAGTCTGGTATGACCTCTGTGATGAGTCTGGTAGGACTTCTATGATCCATGGCTGCACGGGGATTTTGCAGTCTGGTATGACCTCTGTGATGAGTATGGTAGGACCTCTGTGACCCATGGCTGCACGGGGATTTTGCAGTCTGGTATGACCACTGTGATGAGTCTGGTAGGACCTCTGTGACCCATGGCTGCAGAGGGATTTTGCAGTCTGGTATGACCTCTGTGGTGAGTCTGGTAGGACCTCTGTGACCCATGGCTGCACGGAGATTTTGCAGTGTGGTATGACCTCTGTGATGAGTCTGGTAGGACCTCTGTGATCCATGGCTGCACGGGGATTTTGCAGTCTGGTATGACCTCTGTGATGAGTCTGGTAGGACCTCTGTGATCCATGGCTGCACGGGGATTTTGTACGTGTATGTACTCATGTAACAAGAACTTAAACAATAAGTATGGTATCTTAAAGTTCGTTAAATTACTCGTGAATGCTGACTGGTCCTAAAATAGCTTACATTTGATGAGCTAATACAAATAGATAATCAGTCTTGTATCAAATAGTGTTACTCCGTGGCTTGTTTTTCTTCTATACTTTACAACTCTATAGAGAGGTTTCAAATCTACATGAAACATACAATAAAATGATATCTCTGCATTTATGTAAAAGAATATTCCAATGGAATACTGATATTAAAGGGGCGGGGGTGTCTCAATCGGAAGCACACCAGGCTCGTAATCTGTAGTTCCCAGGTTCGAGTCCCAACTGGGTCAGCGTTGAGATTTATCTCCGCAAAATTCCCCGCCCTGCCCAAAGTCAGTAGGGAACACCGCTGGGCTTGGAAAGGCCTCCGTCCGTCAGATAGTCCGCGTTCTTCCGCTGGTTAGTTTTCCTTGCATAGGACTGCTGCCATGTGAGGATGGGGTTGAGGTGCGTCTATATGGCGTATTCCTTGCCCCCGGCTCTAGATAAGCACGGCTTTTCATAACTGGTAGTTTCGTATAGGCGGAATCGGGAATTGCCGTGGTTGCATGAAATCGCAGCAAAAGAGAGGTGTGTTTGCGGCTGAATATTCTATGACGAATATTGGTGGTTTCGGTGTGTACTACCATCCCCTCACGTTTGGGTCATAAATTCAGGGACACCCTGTATATTTTTAAGGAAACAGTTAAAAAAATTTTAACGATTTTAATTTCAACTAAAATTCAGATAAATTAATATTTCTAGTATTCAGTAATAAATTATCGCAGGAAAACGTCCTGTAGACAAGAAACACTTGAAATAATTAGCTGCCCTGAGTAGGACTCGAACCCATGCCTCCCAGAAGTATGCCGGATATCCTAACCAACGGACCATCAGAAGTTGAAATTTTTTCAGCAAAGTGACCTTCTATGCATTCCCGCTGATTCGAAAGTGGCGCCATCTATTATCACAGAATGGCCACATTTGACGGTGGCAATAACTGTCACTCCCCCTCACGGCGTTATATCAACAATTCAGTAGCAAATTATCAGAGGAAAAGGTTATTACTTCCATCCAATGTGGTGGCTTGGCTGCCCCATTCCCCGATAATAGATGGCGCCACTGGCGAATATGTGGGAATGCATAGAACGTCACTTTGTTGAAAAAATTTCAGCTTCTGGTGATACAGTAATTAGGACACCCAGCATGCATCTGAGAGGTTTGGGTTCGAGTGCCCCTGAGGACAATTAATTATTTAAAATATTCGAGTACCTATAAGCCGAAAAAAATATCTTTATAAAGATAACACTTGAAATAATTAACCAGAAACAAATTTGGTTACCCTGAAGGGTATGCGAACCCAGATCTCCCAGAAGCTTGCCACGCCTCCCAGAGCATCCCACTCAAGGCAACCAAATTATTTCACCTAATTATTTCAAGTGTTTCTTGTCTACAGGACATTTTTCTGTGAGGCTCAGTCTGTAGCGCACCAGGCTTGTAATCTGCAGTTCCCAGGTTCGAGTCCCAGCTGGTTCAGCGTTGAGACTTATCTCCGCAAAATTTCCCGCCTTTCCCACTGTCAGTAGAGGACACCGATGGGCTTGGAAAGGCCGCCGTCCGTCGGATGAGACGTTAAGCCATGGCCCCGTGAGTGGGAGAGCCATACCCTATGCACGTTAAAGAACACGCTGGATGGCTCTGACGGGAGGCTACCATCTGTCTCCCAACAGCTGTTCCAGTGGGTCCCCTCCCCCCAACCTTCTCTGAGCCTTCGGGGTCCATGTGACCTGGCCATTTAGCCCATTGTAAAAGTGCCGCTCAGAGGTAAAACAACCCAACGTTAAAGAACACGCTGGATGGCCTTGATGGGAGGCTACCATCTGTCTCCCAACAGCTGTTCCAGTGGCACTTTTTTGCACACCAGGGACTAAGTGGCAGGTCACAAGGACCACGAAGGCTCAGAGAAGGCTCAGAGAAAGGTTCAGAGAAGGTTGTGGGTCCCCTCCCCCAACCTTCTCTGAGCCTTCGGGGTCCTTGTGACCTGCCATTTAGTCCCTGGTGTGCAAAAAAGTGCCGCTCAGAAGTAAAACAACCCAACCCATTTTTCTGTGTTGCTTTATTACGAAATTATATAAAGATATAATCTAGAAAAAATGATAGATAATTTTCTCTCTTCAAATAAATCAGAAACGAAAAATTCACTCTAGGCTATCATTTTGTCGTGGGATTTCTCATAGAAATGTCAGAAAAAAAATAATATTTATGGAATTTCATACCGACGGGAGTAATATGGTCTGTTTCTAGATAATTTGACCTCAATTCGTATACTTCTTAGAGAATGGATTCTCAACTGCATTTCCCTTTTTTTTTTTCAAACAACGTTATCTCATTTTGGTCAAATGTAACTTCTTTCGAAACGAAACGAACCCCAAAACCTAAACTGATTGGTTCCTACTTTTGTATTGAAGCAGTGCATTGTGGGTAAGCCATAATATAAAATGTTCCTCTATCATGAATTTTTAAGTCTTTTTTTTCCAATCCAAAGATTTTGCAGCAAACCGACATTTCTGAAATATTTAGCGCCATTTTGCGTGAGTTGGATTGCATGCTGCGCGCGGTGACGATCATTCAGTGCTGGTGACGTCACAGAAGAAAAAAAGAAAAGAAAAATTTCTTTAGGTTTCATTTGCACGAATGAGATGTAGCAGTTGGAAAAAGGTTAAGCTTTGCATTCCGAAATAAGAATCCACGAGATTCCCACAAATCCTTGCATGCAAGCATTCCCCAATTTCACATAAACCCTGAATCATTAATAGCTGCAAACAAACAACGATTTCAAAGTGCGTGATTACCAACAGCAGACTCATCTGAAGCTGGCTTATTTTTTATTGAGACTGAACTACCTTCTGTTTTTTCTTTCCTGTCAGAATTTCTTTTTCGTTTTCTGCTTCTGCGGCCATTTTGGTAGGGGCAAAGTCTCCTGTATCACTCCAAACCTGGACAGTGCAGTTGGGTTGGGTTGTTATACCTCTGAGCGGCACTTTTTTGCACACCATGGGCTAAATGGCCAGGTCACATGGACCCCGAAGGCTCAGAGAAGGTTGGGGGAGGGGACCCACTGGAACAGCTGTTGGGAGACAGATGGTAGCCTCCCGTCAAGGCCATCCAGCGTGTTCTTTAACGTGCACAGGGTATGGCACTCCAGCACACGGGGCCTAGACTTCACGTCCCATCCGACGGACGGCGGTCTTTCCTAGCCCATCGGTGTCCTCTACTGACCGTGGGCAGGGCGGGGAATTTTGCGGAGATAAATCTCAACGCTGACCCAGCTGGGAATCGAACCTGGGAACTACAGATTACGAGCCTGGCGCGCTACCGACTGAGCCACCCCCGCCCCGGACAGTGCAGTAAGAGAAGAATTAATTTCTATATAATATATAACTGATTCACTTATTCTTTTGTTGCGCTACAGGTCCGTAATCTGCATGTCCTAGGTTCGACTCCAACCTAGGAGATTGATAATTTATTTTAAAATATTCATAAATATTTCAATATAACTATAATGAATTGATTTATTTTATGTGGTTAGGAAATAAATTAACTTTTGTTGGATTTTAGATGAAAAAATCGCAAAATTTTTGTGCATATTTAATTTCCCTCGTTTCTTCCCTGATTTTGCTCAATGACTCTGCCTTGTGTTTCAAGGTGACCTTTGTGTTGACCTCGTGTATATCAAGGAGATCCTCGTTGTGGATTTGTGTATCAAGGCGGTCTTGGTCGGGGTCTCAAACTGAAGATGGGCAAAAAAAAAATGCTTCACAATTCAACCTACAATAAAAAAATACAGGATATCCTATTTTAACCCTTTCAGGACCCTAAGGTTTCTAAGAGTAAATATTAGTATGTAACTGTTTATTTTAGTTTGCTTAGACGTAGAATAAATAAAAATCATAAGAAAAATACATAAGAATGTGTAGTTTTTTTGGAATTTTATGGGAAATATTTTTCCCAATGGACTATAAAGGTAACACAAATTATAGTTAGGCTTATTATGCAATGTCTTTTATTTATTGGTTTATTAGAACAAAATGTTAACTAAAATAATACAAAATTATGAAATAAAATTACTATACAAAATGATGTGCTAATTATGATATTCTGCGAAGCAATTTCTTTTCGTAGTGAGGCAAAGATGGACATTGCACATAGTACATATATTATGCGTCCTGACAGTTCTGTTTTTGTTTTCTAAACGTTCCCGTTTACGTAATTGCGTTCGGCATACGTTCTATTTTGACATTCTGTATAAAAAATGCAGATAAGGTTATAATTAAATACGACAATCACCAATCTTAAAATGGGGAAAATGTTTCTCTTAGTCGTGAAAGGGTTAAACAGTTTTGCATGTTTCTTTGCTTCAGTTGATCTACCATGTCCTTAAATTAATTATCTTTAATTCTGAAATTCACTTAGTCAATAATAAAACTTTCAGAGATAATTTGTGATTTAATAATATTATTATGTACTTTCTACACTTTGTAATAAATGGACATCTTGCAATATACTTATTCTTTATTAAAATAACAAAATTAATTGCTCTGTTGATACTTAAAGCGATGAATCAATATCGTAACTAAGGAAGTAATAATGAAAAGAATTAGTCGAAATTCGGTCAATGGTAAGAAAGGAACTTGACTGAAAAATTTGCGCATTTTCGCTAAATCTTGTCATTCTTTCAGCATAACAATAAAAAAGAAATCATCCGAGAATGATTTCCTTCACATCTTATAAGGGGAGTTGAATCGAAAAATGGGGCGGGGGTGGCTCAGTCGGTAGCGCGCCAGGCTCGTAATCTGTAATTCCCAGGTTCGAGTCCCAGCTGGGTCAGCGTTGAGATTTATCTCCGCAAAATTCCCCGCCCTGCCCACGGTCAGTAGGGGACACCGATGGGCTTGGAAAGGCCGCCGTCCGTCGGATGGGAGGTTAATCCGTGGCCCCGTGTGCGGGAGAGACATACCCTGTGCACGTTAAAGAACACGCTGGATGGCCTTGACGGGAGACTACCATCTGTCTCCCATTAGCTGTTCCAGTGGGTCCCCTCCCCCAACCTTCTCTGAGCCTTCGGGGTCCTTGTGTCCTGGCCATTTAGCCCATGGTGTGCAGAAGGGTGCCGCTCAGAGGTAAACAACCCAAACAACTTCAGTAGGTTCAACACATAACTCTTTGTGTAATTTAAATGTATCTTCTTCAACATATGTTTTTAATTCACAAAATGTTCTATTTGTGGAATGTACTATTACAGTAACATCTGCAAAAATAATTAATTTATTCTTAATATTATCATTTAATTTTATGCAACGGTGAATTTTATTTTGAAAAATCGCATTTTTGATTTTTCTTTGTCCTTATAGCAGAAACATCAAACAATGAAAAATTGCTTTGTATTCTAAACTGTGTTTTATACATAACATTATATTCCTCTGAAGAACATAAATTTTCGGCAGGGGATGATGATTTGAAAATCCTTTACAATTCATTTTATGCATTTCATAAAAAGATCTGAGACACATTTTAGTCACAAATCGAAACAAAGTTTTGAAATTATGATCGTAATAGAAAAGAAAGAACTTCCCTGGGCTGTGAGAGTGAATTTCTATCGAAATGCTCTCTTCTGAATTCAGATCTCTAGTGAATCAGGCGACATTTTGAGGGTTGGGTTGGGTTGTTTTACCTCTGAGCGGCACTTTTTTGCACACCATGGGCTAAATGGCCAGATCACATGGACCCCGAAGGCTCAGAGAAGGTTGGGGGAGGGGACCCACTGGAACAGCTGTTGGGAGACAGATGGTAGCCTCCCGTCAAGGCCATCCAGCGTGTTCTTTAACGTGCACAGGGTATGTCTCTCCCGTACACGGGGCCACGGCTTAACGTCCCATCCGACGTACGACGGCCTTTCCAAGCCCATCGGTGTCCCCTACTGACCTTGGGCAGGGCGGGGAATTCGACATTTTTAGGATCTACTAGTGAAAGTTCTCACAAATGGTCGCAATGTCCACGAGATAATTTCTCTGGATGGGACTGATGGCGATCTTAAGCTCAGCTGGCATTCTCTAGGCTGGTGCTGTTGATACGTGACTTACAAGTTTCGGCGCTGATGACGTTCCTCTTTCCACTTTTCAGCGCCTCATTCGTCAGCATTCTGCACGAGCAGACTTGAAAGCGAATTGACGATGATCTCGCTGCTTTTCAAGATTTCGATTTCGGAGAGAAAGTTCCGCAAAGTTATTTTTACGCTTACGCCAAATGACTAGGTCGCCGACTTCAAAGATCAACTCTCCGAGGCGGCTCGCTATTTGGAATCAGTGATGCTGTATCGTTGAGATTGGGAGACGCATGGGGTGAAAATTGCTTCTCGTGAAATCAGTTGCCAGATGATATCACCTTTAAGCTCGTGCAACTACAAACAACTAAATCGTCGTTTCTTTGCAACACATCTATCAAGAAATCCTCCACATCATAATTGCTGAAACTTTACAAGAACAATTTCTGTAAATCTATACTCGGTTTTTGTAGATTTTTGTTAAACTCTGAAATGTAGAAACTAGAAATTAATGCAAAAACAAGCAATGGAACTTTAGAGTAAACTATTTAGCTTTAATTACAGATTTGCATATAATTTAAATTTCTTCTGAATTTAAAGTCAAATAATTAAATTTCATACAAAAGTACCTGGATAATTCAAAACCCTGATAATTCTAAATTCGACCAAAATAATCCCTATGTTTCTAATATCAATATATATATGCCTGAATATGTTTAAAAAAAGTACGAAAATAAAAAATAGTCGTAAAAAATGCGCATTTTCTGACACAATTATTGCATCTTTTGTTTTTGATCTTTATCTCGTATTTCATTATAATATCTTATCTCTGGTTTCAGGGAATGGAAACACGAAAAAGGAATTTATTTCTGAGAGGCATTTTCTGTATGAATCACTCATCTTGTCGGAAACATACGCAAGTGGCAATATGTGAAAAATGGGGCGGGGTGGCTCAGTCGGTAGCGCGCCACGCTCGTAATCTGTAGTTCCCAGATTCGAGTCCCAGCTGGGTCAGCGTTGAGATTTATCTCCGCAAAAATTCCTTGCCCTGCCCACGGTCAGTAGGGGACATCGATGGGCTTGGAAAGGCCGCCGTCCGTCGGATGGGACGTTAAGCCGTGGCCCCGTGTGCGGGAGAGCCATACCCTGTGCACGTTAAAGAACACGCTGGATGGCCTTGACGGGAGGCTACCATCTGTCTCCCAACAGCTGTTCCAGTGGGTCCCCTCCCCCAACCTTCTCTGAGCCTTCGGGGTCCATGTGACCTGGCCATTTAGCCCATGGTGTGCAAAAAAGTGCCGCTCAGAGGTAAAACAACCCAACCCAACGCCGATGTTTACAAGTTTATTTCTTCGACTATCGGTTTCATCTAAAGCCGATGTGTTAATACAATCTTCATTATATGCGTCTGCTCCTAGCATGGATGAGAAAATATCCCGATGTTTACTGTATATAGAAGCAAGATGTTTCAATATGAACTGCGGACAGTTTCTGAGAGTGACTTGTTGCCAGAATAAAGCCAATTCCCAGGATGGTTCTTCCCCTGTTAGCCATTACATTGATAACCATTAAATCAGCCTCTTTTCTTCTTCAATACGTTACCAGGGATGTAATGAAGGTGGAGATGGGAGAGAAGGAAGAGGAAGAGGAGGATGAAACTGACAACGATGCTCCATCATCTCTTGACAGACTTTGGATGTTAAACTATGGATACGAGAATGTGTGTAAGGTCTACAATGTTGCGTATAATGAGAAATCGATCATCTGCTGCTTTTGATCCAAATGAAAAGGAAATAAAAAGAACTTTAGGGGCGAAGAATTTATAGAGCGAAAATTTTACATCGTTAACAGTCTGCCACCAAATGTGATGCAAAATTTTGTGATGCCAAATGTTATGCTAAGTTTAATATATGTTGAAAAAAAATCTATTACCAGTTAATGCATTTCTGTCCGATTCAACTCAAATATAGTTTGTCGAAGAGAAGATTAAAATATTGGAAGAAGTGATCGTGTTTGGCGTGGTTAATGTGCCTCACTGTGTTCTTTCATATATTGTCGTGGGGCTGTGTCCCGGTGCATCCCTCTGCAAACACGGAATTGCTTTCTTTAAATGTTCTTATTCATTTGAGAGGAACCGGAATATCTGCACGCTACGTTAACTTCGTAAAAACAGCGATCAATAAATTAGCCCTGCAGCTACCGGTGCATTTAAAATTAAAAACTGATAACGACAATGGGGAATCGCAACTATACGATTCTATGCTCTATTATTACATAACAGATGGGATATCGGATAACTGAAATGTTTACTTGACAGAAGAGAAGTAATTAAGTGCTAATAGTTTCAGTATGATAGTACCAGGTCTGGATCTAGAAAAAATATATAGTGCTAGGGGGAGACGTTGGGATGGGTTGTTTTTTCTCTGAGCGGCACTTTTTTGCACACCATGGGCTAAATGGCCAGGTCACATGGACCCCGAAGGCTCAGAGAAGGTTGGGGGAGGGACCCACTGGAACAGCTGTTGGGAGACAGATGGTAGCCTCCCGTCAAGACCATCCAGCGTGTTCTTTAACGTGCACAGGGTATATCTCTCCCGCACACGGGGCCACGGCTTAACGTCCCATCCGACGGACGGCGGCTTTTCCAAGCCCATCGGTGTCCACCAAGATCTTGGTGGGCACCGATGGGCTTGGAAAAGCCGCCGTCCGTCGGATGGGACGTTAAGCCGTGGCCCCGTGTGCGGGAGAGCCATACCCTGTGCACATTAAAGAACACGCTTGATGGTCTTGACGGGAGGCTACCATCTGTCTCCCAACAGCTGTTCCAGTGGGTCCCCTCCCCTTCTCTGAGCCTTCGGGGTCCATGTGACCTGCCCATTTAGCCCATGGTGGGCAAAAACTGCCGCTCAGAGGTAAAACAACCCAACCCAACCTTGCAACAGTTTTTTTTAGAAATAATGATGATTCCAATGTATCTCAAATGAAAGAGAAGTTCCATTGTGTGAAATCGGGACTTCAAGGGATCAACAAGATCTCTTGCAATCAATACCAATCCAGAGATTAAGCTATATCACATGAGATACTAGCGACACCATGTGACGCTAGTAATCTCATACGCCATATAACAGGGAAAGTTTGAATATTTCTCGACATTTTGAACACACAATAAAACTTTGGCTATTTAATTATTTAAAATAAAATAGGGTTTTAAAATATGAGTAATGATTTTTTTTTTTTTGATTTGCGACATATAGGACAGAGAAGAATACTAGAAGCTACTCATAACTTTCACAGGCCTTCTCATAGAAGGACATGCCCTACTACGACCGAAGTCACTGCTGACCACTGCCTTAGTTAGAGCTAACACACAAAGATTGCCTTGCTGGAACAGTCGCTAGCTGCCTAACCACTACGCCAGTTAAGGCCTGATTATATGACTTATAATGACCTTATGTAAGTGAAATAATTCACTCTTAAAGACTAAAATACATACCGTACGAAATAATATTTTCCGTCTAATATTCATATGCTTGAAACAATTAGCTCCAAAAACTTGGCTTTACCCTGAGCGTGATTCGAATCCACATCCCGCAGGGGGCGGGGGTGGCTCAATCGGTAGCGCGCCAGGCTTGTAATCTGTAGTTCCCAGGTTCGAGTCCCAGCTGGGTCAGCGTTGAGATTTATCTCCGCAAAATTCCCCGCCCTGCCCTCGGTCAGTATAGGGGACAGCGATGGGCTTGGAAAGGCCGCCGTCCGTCGGATGGGAAGTTCAGCCGTGGCTCCATGTGCGGGAGAGCCATACCCTGTGCACGTTAAAGAACACGATGGATGGCCTTGACGGGAGATTACCATCTGTCTCCCAACAGCTGTTCCATTGGGTCCCCTCCCCCAACCTTCTCTGAGCCATCGGGGTCCATGTGACCTGGCCATTTAGCCCATGGTGTGCAAAAAAGTGCCGCTCAGAGGTAAAACATCCCAACCCACATCTCGCAGAAACATGCAGATCATGATAACCACTATACATCAGGGATAACCATTCTTTTTTTCAACAATGTGACATATAGACATTCCCGCATATCATTCATCATTCGCTCGTGGCGCCATCTATGTTCGAAATCGGTCAATCAAGCTGGCTCATGTGATGGAAATAATATTTGTCACTATCGCTCACAGAGTTATGTAAATAATTCAATAAGAAAGTGCCACAGAAAAATGCCCTGTACACAAGAAACACTTGAAAAAATTAGCTCAAGTGAAAATAAAATTCAGCTACTTATTTCTGCCGTCCCGTGGCCGAGTGGTTAGCGCGCTTCGCTACTGATCTAAGGGTCCTGGGTTCGAGTTCCGGGTAAGGCTTGGGTTGGTTTGTTTTACCTCTGAGCGGCACTTTTTTGCACACCATGGGCTAAATGGCCAGGCCAAAAGGACCCCGAAGGCTCAGAGAAGGTTGGGGGAGGGGACCCACTGGAACAGCGGTTGGGAGACAGATGGTAGCCTCCCGTCAAGGCCATCCAGCATGTTCTTTAACGTGCACAGGGTATGGCACTCCCGCACACGGGGCCACGGCTTAACGTCCCATCCGACGGACGGCGGTCTTTCCAAGCCCATCGGTGTCCCCTACTGACCGTGGGCAGGGTGGGAATTTTTGCGGAGATAAATCTTAACGCTGACCCAGCTGGGACTCGAACCTGGTAACTACAGATTACGAGCCTGGCGCGCTACCGACTGAGCCCCCCCCCCTCCCCCCCGGGTAAGGCATGGCTGTTTGTGTTGTTTTTCTGCTGAGGTCCTGCCATCCTCTCAGACCTTCTACTCTGGCATATAAACTGACAGACTCCTGTCAGACCTCTGTGGCAAGCAGCTGCTTGAGGGGGTATTTATTTTATTTATTTACCTATTTCTAGTGTTTCTTGTCTGCAGGACATTTTCCTTTGACTTATTATTGAATGACATAACACACGTTTCAGATTTGCTTGGATGAAGCAGATATAAACAATAACAACCACATTCCGTAAAAAGAAAAAAAAATAGGAAAGCCATTCAGTTAATAGGAAGGGTTGAGTAAAAATATCTCGGATTAATGGAGTTCAAGTGCATCTGCCATTATTCGAAAAATATCGGTGCTCAAAAGAAAAACGATATGTACACTGAACATTCTATTTTTCTATAGAATTTTCAAGAAACGATAGATATATGATTTTTGGAAAAATGATTTTTGAGCATCTTTATAAATCAAACAGGGAGGTATCAACTATTAATTCTAATTCTTGATAAACACAAGAATAAAGGAGAATAAAATATTATTGAAAATTATTCTCAGAATTTCCATCATTTTCCTAGGGAATGTAATCAAACTATGATATCAATAAACCGAATATAATAGCAATATTATCTAAACATTTTATCCCGAAATTAATTTTAAACAATAAATAATTTCTTCCAGAAAACAGGGAAAAGTACTATAAAAACTGCTGCTGCAGATGCCAAAGATATTCAAAAGTATCATCACATTATATAATTCTTCCAGAAAACAGGGAAAAGTACTATGAAAACTGTTGCTACAGAGGCCAAAGATATTCAGAAGTATCATCACATTATATAATTCTTCCAGAAAACAGGGAAAAGTACTATAAAAACTGTTGCTACAGATGCCAAAGATATTCAGAAGTATCATCATATTACATAATTCTTCCAGAAAACAGGGAAAGGTACTATAAAAACTGCTGCTACAGATGCCAAAGATATTCAGAAGTATCATCACATTACATAATTCTTCCAGAAAACAGGGAAAAGTACTATAAAAACTGCTGCTACAGATGCCAAAGATATTCAGATGTATCATCACATTATATAATTCTTCCAGAAAACAGGGAAAAGTACTATAAAAACTACTGCTACAGATGCCAAAGATATTCAGAAATATCCTCACATTATACAATTCTTCCAGAAAACAGGGGAGAGTACTATAAAAACTGCTGCTACAGATGCCAAAGATATTCAGAAGTATCATAACATTATATAATTCTTCCAGAAAACAGGGAAAAGTACTATAAAAACTACTGCTACAGATGCCAAAGATATTCAGAAGTATCATCACATTACATAATTCTTCCAGAAAACAGGGGAAAGTACTATGAAAACTGCTGCTACAGATGCGAAAGATATTCAGAAGTATCATCACATTATATAATTCTTCCAGAAAACAGGGAAAAGTACTATAAAAACTGCTGCTACAGATGCCAAAGATATTCGGAAGTATCATCACATTACATAATTCTTTCAGAAAACAGGGAAAAGTACTATAAAAACTGCTGCTACAGATGCCAAAGATATTCAGAAGTATCATCACATTATATAATTCTTCCAGAAAAGTGGGAAAAGTACTATGAAAACTGCTGCTACACATGCGAAAGATATTCAGAAGTATCATCACATTATATAATTCTTCCAGAAAACAGGGAAAAGTACTATAAAAACTGCTGCTACAGATGCCAAAGATATTCGGAAGTATCATCACATTACATAATTCTTCCAGAAAACAGGGGAGAGTACTATAAAAACTGCTGCTACAGATGCCAAAGATATTCAGAAGTATCATCACATTACATAATTCTTCCAGAAAACAGGGGAAAGTACTATGAAAACTGCTGCTACAGATGCGAAAGATATTCAGAAGTATCATCACATTATATAATTCTTCCAGAAAACAGGGAAAAGTACTATAAAAACTGCTGCTACAGATGCCAAAGATATTCGGAAGTATCATCACATTGCATAATTCTTCCAGACAACAGGGAAAAGTACTATGAAAACTGCTGCTACAGATGCCAAAGATATTCGAAAGTATCATCACATTATATAATTCTTCCAGAAAACAGGGAAAAGTACTATAAAAATGATGCTACAGATGCCAAAGATATTCGGAAGTATCATCACATTATATAATTCTTCCAGAAAACAGGGGAAAGTACTATAAAAACTGGTGCTACAGATGCCAAAGATATTAAGAAGTATCATCACATTATATAATTCTTTCAGAAAACAGGGAAAAGTACTATAAAAACTGCTGCTACAGATGCCAAAGATATTCAGAAGTATCATCACATTATATAATTCTTCCAGAAAAGTGGGAAAAGTACTATGAAAACTGCTGCTACACATGCGAAAGATATTCAGAAGTATCATCACATTATATAATTCTTCCAGAAAACAGGGAAAAGTACTATAAAAACTGCTGCTACAGATGCCAAAGATATTCGGAAGTATCATCACATTACATAATTCTTCCAGAAAACAGGGGAGAGTACTATAAAAACTGCTGCTACAGATGCCAAAGATATTCAGAAGTATCATAACATTATATAATTCTTCCAGAAAACAGGGAAAAGTACTATAAAAACTACTGCTACAGATGCCAAAGATATTCAGAAGTATCATCACATTATATAATTCTTCCAGAAAAGTGGGAAAAGTACTATAAAAACTGCTGCTGCAGATGCCAAAGATATTCAGAAGTATCATCACATTATACAATTCTTCCAGAAAACAGGGAAAAGTACTATAAAAACTGCTGCTACAGATGTCAAAGATATTTAGAAATATCATCACATTATGTAATTCTTTCAGAAAACAGGGAAAAGTACTGTAAAAACTGCTGCTACAGATGCCAAAGATATTCAGAAGTATCATCACATTACATAATTCTTCCAGAAAACAGGGAAAAGTACTATAAAAACTGCTGCTACAGATGCCAAAGATATTCAGAAGTATCATCACGTTATATAATTCTTCCAGAAAACAGGGAAAAGTACTATAAAAATTGCTGCTACAGATGCCAAAGATATTCAGAAGTATCATCACATTATATAATTCTTCCAGAAAACAGGGAAAAGTACTATAAAAACTGCTGCTACAGATGCCAAAGATATTCAGAAGTATCATCACATTATATAATTCTTCCAGGAAACAGGGAAAAGTACTATAAAAACTGCTGCTACAGATGCCAAAGATATTCAGATGTATCATCACATTATATAATTCTTCCAGAAAACAGGGAAAAGTATTATAAAAACTGCTGCTACAGATGCCAAAGATATTCAGAAGTATCATCACATTATATAATTCTTCCAGAAAACAGGGGAAAGTACTGTAAAAACTGCTGCTACAGATGCCAAAGATATTCAGAAGTATCATAACATTATATAATTCTTGCAGAAAACAGGAAAAGTACTATAAAACTGCTGCTACAGATGCCAAAGCTATTCGGAAGTATCGTTTTATTACATAATTCTTCCAGAAAACAGGGAAAAGTACTATGAAAACTGCTGCTACAGATGCGAAAGATATTCAGAAGTATCATCACATTATATAATTCTTCCAGAAAACAGGGAAAAGTACTATAAAAACTGCTGCTACAGATGCCAAAGATATTCGGAAGTATCATCACATTACATAATTCTTCCAGACAACAGGGAAAAGTACTATAGAAACTGCTGCTACAGATGCCAAAGATATTCAGAAGTATCATCACATTATATAATTCTTCCAGAAAACAGGGAAAAGTACTATAGAAACTGCTGCTACAGATGCCAAAGATATTCGAAAGTATCATCACATTATATAATTCTTCCAGAAAACAGGGAAAAGTACTATAAAAACTGCTGCTACAGATGCCAAAGATATTCAGAAGTATCATCACGTTATATAATTCTTCCAGAAAACAGGGGAAAGTACTATAAAAACTGGTGCTACAGATGCCAAAGATATTAAGAAGTATCATCACATTATATAATTCTTCCAGAAAACAGGGAAAAGTACTATAAAAACTGCTGCTACAGATGCCAAAGATATTCAGAAGTATCATCACGTTATATAATTCTTCCAGAAAACAGGGGAAAGTACTATAAAAACTGGTGCTACAGATGCCAAAGATATTCGAAAGTATCATCACATTACATAATTCTTCCAGAAAACAGGGAAAAGTACTATAAAAACTGCTGCTACAGATGCCAAAGATATTCAGAAGTATGATCACATTATATAATTCTTCCAGAAAACAGGGAAAAGTACTATAAAAACTGCTGCTACAGATGCCAAAGATATTCAGAAGTATCGTCACATTATATAATTCTTCCAGAAAACAGGGAAAAGTACTATAGAAACTGCTGCTACAGATGCCAAAGATATTCAGAAGTATCATCACATTATATAATTCTTCCAAAAAACAGGGAAAAGTACTATAGAAACTGCTGCTACAGATGCCAAAGATATTCAGAAGTATCATCACATTATATAATTCTTCCAGAAAACAGGGAAAAGTACTATAAAAACCGCTGCTACAGATGCCAAAGATATTCAGAAATATCATCACATTATATAATATGCTAATATACTGGTAGGCTGGTGGGAGGACTGACGAACCCGCGATCCGATGCGTCTGAGGTTATCGGTCGCAAAAATTGGCAGTTTCTCCGTGGTTCCGGTCCTACATGAAATATCGGTCCCAAATTTGGTGATGTGGTCCCTCTTAGTTCTAACTCTGTTGGAATAATGGATTGGACTCCTAGCAGTCACGGGTCGAGAGAGATCCCTCAAAGAGTGTTTGAAATTTCTGTGGTCGATATTATATATATATATATCGACCACAGAGAAACAGGAATATCACAGGAATATCACAGGAATATCTTTGATTATATAATTCTTCCAGAAAACAGGGAAAAGTACTATAGAAACTGCTGCTACAGATGTCCCCGTACTTCATGAATGGAGTTGTGAGTAGTACGGAGGACGCTGAGAATGAAGTGATCAATGGACATGCTTTTGGCGCCAAATTTTGGCGTAATTTAATTGTGAATGGCGCAACAGATTCGAAACTTAATAAACTTATCGATAGCAAGAATTATCAATATGTTTCGCACCAAACGATTGGTGTGGGTTTAACTAGTATACACAAAACTATGATAGTGAGGTCGTTTCGTTTCTGGGATACTCTGTAAAACCTCTGCACTTAGCACTCCCTAGGAAAATGATGGAAATTCTGCAGCAGAATTCCTTAGAGAAGCTGCAAGGAAACTGGCCTAGTTGGGTTGTTTTACCTCTGAGCGGCACTTTTTTGCACACCATGGGCTAAATTGCCAGGTCACATGGACCCCGAAGGCTCAGAGAAGGTTGGGGGAGGGGACCCACTGGAACAGCTGTTGGGAGACAGATGGTAGCCTCCCGTCAAGGCCATCCAGCGTGTTCTTTAACGTGCACAGGGTATGGTTCTCCCGCACACGGGGCCACGGCTTAATGTCCCATCCGACGGACGGTGGCCTTTCCAAGCCCATCGCTGTCCCCTACTGACCGTGGGCAGGGCGGGGAATTTTTGCGGAGATAAATCTCAACGCTGACCCAGCTGGGACTCGAACCTGGGAACTACAGATTACGAGTCTGGCGCGCTACCGAATGAGCCACCCCCGCCCCTGGCCTAGTTAAGTTCACTCCACCCGTTGGCTTTGCGATAACTTAGAATTTGCTTTGGAACACTGCCGAAGTTGACTGAACGGATGTACAGAAATGGGAACATACTTATTAAGTTCGGAAATCAGAAGAAACCAACAAACTTATTATAATAATAAATAGTAATAATACCCCCTCAAATAGCTGCTTGCCACAGATGTCTGACAGGAGCCTGTCAGTTTATATGCCACAGTAGAAGGTCTGAGAGGATGGCAGGACCTCAGCAGAAAAACGACACACACATCCATGCCTTACCCGGGGCTCGAACCAAGGTCCCTTAGATCAGTAGCCAAGCGTGCTACCCACTCTGCCACGGGACGGCTAATTAAAATTAAGTCAACTAAAACAAAAAGAACAATAAACCACCAGGGCAAAGAAAAGCTAATGTTACTAAAAAAATATTCAAATATACTCAACCAAACCCCTAAATCATTTTAGGTGAACGATCACAAAGGGAAACCTCCAAAGCTACTACTTTAAGAATCTTCTCCGCCCTGCCCACGGTCAGTAAGGGACACCGATGGGCTTGGAAAGGCCGCTGTCCGTCGGATGGGACGTTAAGTCGTTGCCCGTGTGCGGGAGAGCCATACCCTGTGCACGTTAAAGAACACGCTGGATGGCCTTGACGGGAGGCTACCATCTGTCTTCCAACAGCTGTTACAGTGGGTCTCCTCCCCCAAACTTTTCTGAGCCTTCGGGGTCCATGTGACCTGGCCATTTAGCCCATGGTGTGCAAAAAAGTGCCGCTCAGAGGTAAAACAACCCACAACCCAACTTTAAGAATCGCGAGAGAAAATTCTACAAATTTCTAAATAAGCTCAAAATGGCCAAACAAAATTAAACTTCAGAAGAGAATAAACCGGTGATTGTAAACTTTTACTTAAATTTTCTTTTATTTCCTACTGGGATATAAGGCTCGAAAGACTCTCTATCCATTCCAGCATCGGAGACTTAACACAAAAAAGCCCATCATACGTGGAAGGTTTGGTTGTACATTTTATAACAGGTTAACATCACTATTACAACTAGAAAAATATAATAATTCAATTATAATTGAATAAAACTTATGTTCAGAATCTAACTGAACACTCTCTCGATCTTAGCATTAAAATCACATGTAATATCATTTATGTTGCACTTTACAGCATCAATTTTATTCTTTGCACCAACAATTTCATCCTTTAAACTAGAAGAATGCATGTCGCCTCTGGCGCATATTGGGAATCTCGTTTTCAAAGAGAATGAGGTTTTTTCATTTACCTACAGTACTGTGCAAATTAGTTGGGACGATAGGAAAATGCAGTAACAAAGACACAACTAAAATATTTATTTGTTTAATAGTGTAGTTAATAGTGAATGTGACCCCCCCCCCCTTAGCTTTAATTACTTCTTTCACCCTCTCAACCATTGATGCCACTAGCTTTCCTCACTTCTCCTTCACTTCAGGGTCGTGGTATCACACTTTCATGACACTTTCTATCAATTTGGTTTTCGTCGTGCAATCCATCTTAGATATGCGCGATTTAATAATGGCCCACAAATTTTCAATGGGGTTTAAATCGGGTGAATTTCCTGGCCACTCGAATACCTTCAAATGTTGCTGGGTAAAGAAGCTCTTAGCAAGCTTAGAATTGTGGCATAGAGCCAGATCCTGTTGAAATACCCCATCGCCGTTAGGAAACAGCTTCTGCAGTGTAGGGACAATTTTCGCCTCCAGAACGCCTAGGCACTTTTTGCTGTCCATCATTCCTTCACTGGGGTGAAGCGTCTTGGCCCGGAAGCTGTGAAACATCCCCAAAACATGACCTTGGGTGGGTGTTTGGGGGATTGCTGGATGTGACCGGATCGAAGAGATTCTCCTGGCTTCGCTTGTCCCAACTAATTCGCACAGTACTGTACTCTTTCATTCCTTAAAACTTTAAATCCAAACTAATGGATATTGAGGGTTGGGTTGTTTTACCTCTGAGCGGCACTTTTTTGCACACCATGGGCTAAATGGCCAGGTCACATGGATCCCGAAGGCTCAGAGAAGGTTGGGGTAGGGGACCCACTGGAACAGCTGTTGGGAGACAGATGGTAGCCTCCCGTCAAGGCCATCCAGCGTGTTCTTTAACGTGCACAGGGTATGTCTCTCCCGCACACGGGGCCACGGCTTAACGTCCCATCCGACGGACGGCGGCGTTTTCAAGCCCATCGGTGTCCCCTACTGACCATGGACAGGGCGGGGAATTTTGCGGAGAAAAATCTCAACGCTGACCCAGGTGGGACTCGAACCTGGGAACTACAGATTACGAGCCTGACGCGCTACCAAATGAGCCACCCCCGCCCCATGTGTCTAGGTATTTACGTTAAGCCGTGGGCCCGTGTGCCGGAGAGCCATACCCTGTGCACGTTAAAGAACACGCTGGACGGCCTTGACGGGAGGTTACCATCTGTCTTCCAACAGCTCTTCCAGTGGGTCCCCTCCCCCAACCTTCTCTGAGCCTTCGGGGTCCATGTGACCTGGCCATTTAGTCCACGGTGTGCAAAAAAGTGCCGCTCAGAGGTAAAACAACCCAACGTTAAAGAACACGCTGGACGGCCTTGACGGGATATTACCATCTGTCTCCCAACAGCTCTTCCAGTGGGTCCCCTCCCCCAACCTTCTCTGAGCCTTCGGGGTCCATGTGACCTGGCCATTTAGTCCACGGTGTGCAAAAAAAAGTGCCGCTCAGAGGTAAAACAACCCAACTGGTGTATCATACAATAGATATTTCCCACAACTTTATGACAATGTAATTTAGTTAAGGTGTCAGTCTTGTCAAATTCTGTATTGAATTTTTAACTGAGTATCCATTTTCTGTTTTTGGGAATTGTATTATATTAACGAGCATAACGTCTTTATATTGTGTAATAAATTGGAAATAAAAATTATTATTATTATTATTAAAATATGTTTTTGGTTTAGTTTCTACTTTTAGGACATATATAGGTATTAGGTAATTTTTCAAATTTATTTCTATTAGCAGAAAGGTGAAAGCATCTGCTCCAATAAAAAGAGTGCACAGTTAATGAAATAAATACAGCATTGCTTTACTTCAATGATAGAACTCATGCAATAACATTTACATCATCATCATCATCATCAACAAGCAGCCATGGGCTACGGAGTTCCAACTAGACCGTGCAATTTAGTTCTCCATGCAAGTCTGTCCTGAGCTACATCTACTGCATCTGGCCACTGCACACCAATTCTAACAAGATCCTGTTTGACAATGTCAGCCCACCGCATCCTAGGTCTCCCCTTCTTTCTGAGGCCTTTAGGCACACTGTTCATAACCCTATTCGCCAATCTATAATTATTCATACGGGCAACATGGCCAAACCAGCGGAGTCTCTCTCTGCACAATATGCTGCTTAAAGGAGGTTGCAAACTCCTTTGCCTAACCTCATCATTAGTTACAAAGTTGAACCACCTAATGCCCAAGATACTGCGTAAGCATCTGGAATCAAAAGCATCTTATTACCTGTTATCTTGTTTACAAAGTGTCCAAGTTTCACTACCATAACTAACCCTAGAAAGAACCAAACTATTATACAGTCTAATTTTAGTCTTCAGGTGTATACGCTTATTTCTCCACACTCTCCATAGATTCTTAAAAGTCCCGGCGGCAGTCCCTATCCGTCTGTTAATCTCATGCCGCACATCACCAGTATCTGTTACATAGCTCCCAAGATAATTAAACTGTAATACCTGCTCAAGACTGCAACCATTCAGATTAACTGAATCACAGCCTGCCTGACCAATTTTCATTACTTTAGTTTTCTTTCTGTTTATAACCAAACCTACTCTACTACCAGTTTCGTCAACAGCTCGAATGAAAGAGTTCATCTCATCATCATTTGCCAAAAGGGCTAAATCATCAGCATAATTTAAATCAGAAATTTTCGTATCTCCAGTCCATTTAAGGCCAAAATCTTTCCCTTGAAATAAATTTCGCATAACATAATCAATAACCAAACTAAAGAGAAAAGGAGACAAAATGCACCCTTGTCGAACACCAGAAGTAATGCTAAACCAATTACTAAAAGCTTTACCAACTCTCACTCACGACTCAGTGTTATTATAGAGAACTTTCATTATGTTAACTAACTTGTCTGGTATACCATATGATCTCACAATCAACCACAAATTATGATGATCAACAGAGTTGAAAGCCTTTTTGAAATCAACAAAGCTAGGTCAATCAACAAAGTTTCAGAAACTTTAGTTTCTGAAACTCTAAACATTTCTAAAGAATCTGCCTAAGTGAAAATATCTGATCCACACATCCCCTTCCACTTCTGAATCCACATCACGCAATTGACTGTCAACCAGATTCTTAATTCTATTAAGCACAATCATGGAAAGAACTTTCCCTGGAACAGAGAGTAGGCTGATACCCCTTTAGTTAACACAAGAACTGCGATCACCTTTTTTGAAAATAGGGATAACAATAGCTCTGGTAAAATCCTTAGGAACCATGCCTTTATCATAAAAGCTATTCAGAATTTCAGTCATCCAAGTGGTAACCGAAACATTCCCAGCTCTAAGCATTTCCGTAGTGATTTCATCTACCCCTGGGGATTTATGTAGTTTCAATTTAGAAACAGCCAAAATAACTTCAGATTGTGTTATAGAGCCAACATTAAAGCCACCAATGCATCTATCATCATTGCAAACAATGGGAGTAGAACTAACTACATTGTTTAGAACATCACCGAAATGCTCAGCCCACCTAGCCATGACATAATCCTCCCCTTCTATAACCTTACCTTGTTTATCCTTCAATCCCTTTATACCTATCCGTTTTCTACCACACAAAACATTAACTATCTGGTACAGCTGTCTGCTGTTGCGCTGTCTAACTGCTTCCTCGGCTTTGTCAGCCAAACCATCAAGCCAAAGATTCTTATCAGCAACTAACTGATCTTTTACACGTTTATTATAAAAAAAATAATAAATACCCCCTCAAGCAGCTGCTTGCCACAGAGGTCTGACAGGAGCCTATCAGTTTATATGCCAGAGTAGAAGGTCTGTGAGGATGGCAGGTCCTCAGCAGAAAAACGTCACATACATCCATGCCTTATCCGGGTCTCGAACCCAGGTCCCGTAGATCAGTAGCCAAGCGCGCTAACCACTCGGCCACGGGACGGCTTACACGTTTATTAAGCTATCTGTAATGCTTTCTATTAGGACTATTAGGGTATTGATTAAGGACATTCCTGCAATTTTTTCTTTCAGAAATAAGCTCAAGTGCCGTATCACTCAAATAATGCTGTCTCCTCTGCTCCTTTTTCCCTAAAAGAGTACTGTTAGTATCCAAAAAAGCCTGTTTAAAATGGTCCCATTCTTCCTCAACTTCCGTATTAAGCAAACTATGACTCTCATAATGACTAAGTAACGTATCAAATCTATCATGGTAAGCTTTAGCTATAACTGGGTGTTTCAGAGCTTCAGTATTAAAGGTATTAAAGACAGTTTCAACAAGGTAATGGTCAGATCCAATTTCAACTCCTCTATATGACCTGGTATTCCTAAAAATCTCAGCCCATTTTGCTGTTAATTAATATATAATCAATCATATTCTTATGTAGCCCATCAGGTGAAACCCATGTGTACTTATGTATGTTGCGGTGTTTGTAATAAGTGTTAGTTATTCTGAATCCATTGAGTTTACTTACCTGTAGGAGACGTTGCCCATTGCCATTGCAGCTACCAATACCAAAAGGGCCAATCACCCCTCCCCAAAGGTCAGAGTCAGTACCAACTTTGGCATTGAAGTCACCTAGAACAAGGGTAATATCTCCTTTCTTGACAGAATTCAAAATATCCTGAAGTTGTTCATAAAACCTATCCTTCTCATCCTCATCGGCATCTTCAGTGGGGGCATAACAGCAGATAACATTGAAGTCTTTAACGCCTGTCTGCAACTTTGCTGTAAAAAACCTTTCATTAATGCACTCGTATCCTAAAAGAGCATCGCTAGCGTGTCTGCTGAGCAGCAGACCCACGCCTTGGTGATGCTTATTGTCTTCCCTCCCTGAAAAGAGAAATTTAAGATTATTTTTTTAAAATCTGACCTTTATCTGTCCATCTGGCAGGTAATTCCAAACCCTGTTTCAAAGAAATAAAAATTCAGCACCAAAAATAATGCACAAGAATAAATATTAGATGCTTGTCAAAATCTGATTAGAATGCTCACAGTATAAATAATATGATGAAATAATTCAGTAGTCAATATTTTCATGTTTACAGAAATCTGTAGCAATGTTAAAAGTAATGTTGAAATGTTAGATTGCGAGTAAAGCAAAATGTCTTAATAATTTTATTTTAAGTAATATAACAATAACAATCATAAATAATTGGCATAACGATCAAAGTTAAAAATTGCTTTATTCACCTGTGAAATGTAATCGTTCCTCATTTGATAAATCTTGCGGAACAATCAAACCCACAGCACGGCCACCCATTTACAAAGCTTTCTTTAGATCAGATATATGGACGGGGGTGGCTCAGTCGGTAGCGCGCCAGGCTCGTAATCTGTAGTTCCCAGGTTCGAGTCCCAGCTGGGTCAGCGTTGAGATTTATCTCCGCAAAATTTCCCCGCCCTGCCCACGGTCAGTAGGGGACACCAATGGGCTTGGAAAGACCGCCGTCCATCGGATGGGAGGTTAAGCCGTGGCCGCGTGTGCGGAAGAGCCATACCCTGTGCACGTTAAAGAACACGCTGGATGGCCTTGACAGGAGGCTACCATCTGTCTCCCAACAGCTGTTTCAGTGGGTCCCCTCCCCCAACCTTCTCTGAGCGTTCCAGGTCCATGTGACCTGGCCATTTAGCCCATGGTGTGCCAAAAAGTGCCGCTCAGAGGTGAAACAACCCAACCCATCAGTCATGTGATACCACAGCTTTCGATGTTCGGCATTGCAATGTCATGAGCATGCTCCGTCTACTCTATTTATGGTCTAAGGTTAGGAACCAGTGGTCTAGAATCACACGAATTACAAAAAATATCATTCATGCTGTTAAAACCTTAGCGCAATCAAACGGCGATGATTTAATTAATTCTGATTAATTCTGACAGCAATGGCCTAGCAGTAGCACATCCCATTTCTCTCGATCTGAAATCATGATTTCAATCACCTTATTTTACTGCTATCTGCAGTATTCAGCACCTTATTTTACTGCTATCTGCAGTATTCAACACCTTATTTTACTGCTGTCTGCAGTATTCAGCACCTTATTTTTCTGCTGTCTGCAGTATTCAGCACCTTATTTTACTGCTATCTGCAGTATTCAGCACCTTATTTTACTGCTGTCTGCAGTATTCAGCACCTTATTTTACTGCTATCTGCAGTATTCAGCACCTTATTTTACTGCTATCTGCAGTATTCAGCACCTTATTTTACTGCTGTCTGCAGTATTCAGCACCTTATTTTACTGCTATCTGCAGTATTCACCATCTTATTTTACTGCTGTCTGCAGTATTCAGCACCTTATTTTACTGCTATCTGCAGTATTCAGCACCTTATTTTACTGCTGTCTGCAGTATTCAGCACCTTATTTTACTGCTATCTGCAGTATTCAGCACCTTATTTTACTGCTAACTGAAGTATTCAGCACCTTATTTTACTGCTGTCTGCAGTATTCAACACCTTATTTTACTGCTGTCTGCGGTATTCGGCACCTTATTTTACTGTTGTCTGCAGTATTCAGCACCTTATTTTACTGCTATCTGCAGTATTCAACACCTTATTTTACTGCTATCTGCAGTATTAAGCACCTTATTTTACTGCTATCTGCAGTATTAAACACCTTATTTTACTCCTGTCTGCAGTAGTCAGCACCTTATTTTACTGCTATCTGCAGTATTAAGCACCTTATTTTACTGCTATCTGCAGTATTAAACACCTTATTTTACTCCTGTCTGCAGTAGTCAGCACCTTATTTTACGGCTATCTGCAGTATTCAGCACCATATTTTACTGCTGTCTGCAGTATTCAACACCTTATTTTACTGCTGTCTGCAGTATTCAGCACCTTATTTTACTGCTATCTGCAGTATTCATCACCTTATTTTACTGCTGTCTGCAGAGTTGTAAATAAACGATACAAAGCGAAAAATCTGCTTAGAAAAAATAAAAGAAACGAGGCAAAATGGAATGTATGATTTAAAAAGTGTCACGGAAAGAATTCTATAAGAAGGTTATCGATCGTTTTTCCTTCCTTGAGCCAGCTTTTAAAGGCAGAAAACGGAAGTGTGAACATTTTACCATTACCTCGCATGCTTGTCACCTTTCCTGAGGACTTTCTGAGTAAGCATCATGTCGTTTTCTCTCCTGTCAGTTTTTGAGGGGTTATTTTGTCCTGCGTGATGTCACTTCTACCCTACCTCGACTGTCATCTTGTCAACAACACCTTTGTCATCCAGACACTCGAGAAACAGATTATTTTCGCAGGATATCTAAGCATTTCCAAGCACCACTGAACTGAAGGTGAAAAAATGTTTATTTTTAACACTTTGTTGGTTGAAATTCAAAACCAGCTTTTAAGTGCTGACTATTTGTGGTTCAAATAAAATGGCTTTCCAGTCATCGAGGTTATTACTCCTGGATTATTTGATTTTATCAAATTCACATTATTCATCTTGTGTACAGACAAATACAGATTCAAAAGTTTGTTTCTGTGTTTGTCTGTCCGCTTAGCGCGCTTGGCTACTGATCTAAGGGACCTGGGTTCGAGTCCCGGGTAAGGCATGGACGTTTGTGTTGTTTTTCTGCTGAGGGCCTGCCATCCTCTCAGACCTTCTACTATGGCATATAAACTGACAGGCTCCTGTCATACCTCTGTGGCAAGCAGCTGCTTGAGGGTGTATTTATTTTTTTTTTATTTATTTATTTATGCACTCGGCCCCAAGAGGGTTAGAGGCAACAAACTTTGAAAGAACGTTCCCTTTATCTAGGGAATATCAAATTCAAATTTCAAATTTAAATTTATTTTCAATTTCTTTATTTTCAATTATTATCTATAATTATTTTACATAAAAAATCCCATTAAGCCGAAGCCTATCAGCGGGTTGTTGGGTTGTTTTACCTCTGAGCGGCACTTTTTTGCATACCATGGGCTAAATGGCCAGGTCACATGGACCCCGAAGGCTCAGAGAAGGTTGGGGGAGGGGACCCACTGGAACAGCTGTTGGGAGACAGATGGTAGCCTCCCGTCAAGGCCATCCAGCGTGTTCTTTAACGTTGGGTTGTTTTACCTCTGAGTGGCACTTTTTTGCATACCATGGGCTAAATGGCCAGGTCACATGGACCTCGAAGGCTCAGAGAAGATTGGGGGAGGGGACCCACTGGAACAGTTGTGGCGAGACAGATGGTAGCCTCCCGTCAAGGCCATCCAGCGTGTTCTTTAACGTTGGGTTGTTTTACCTCTGAGCTGCACTTTTTTTGCACACCATGGGCTAAATGGCCAGGAAACATGGACACCGAAGGCTCAGAGAAGGTTGGGGGAGGGGACCCACTGGAACAGCTGTTGAGAGACAGATGGTAGCCTCTCGTCAAGGCCATCCAGCGTGTTCTTTAACGTTGGGTTGTTTTACCTCTGAGTGGCACTTTTTTGCACACCATGGGCTAAATGGCCAGGTCACATGGACCTCGAAGGCTCAGAGAAGGTTGGGGGAGGGGTTTGGGTTGTTTTACCTCTGAGCGGCACTTTTTTCACACCATGGGCTAAATGGCCAGGTCACATGGACCCCGAAGGCTCAGAGAAGGTTGGGGGAGGGGACCCACTGGAACAGCTGTTGGGAGACAGATGGTAGCCTCCCGTCAAGGCCATCCAGCGTGTTCTTTAACGTGCACAGGGTATGGCTCTCCCGCACACGGGGCCACGGCTTAACGTCCCATCCGACGGACGGCGGCCTTTCCAAGCCCATCGGTGTCCCCTACTGACCGTGGGCAGGGCGGGGAATTTTGCGGAGATAAATCTCAACGCTGACCCAGCTGGGACTCGAACCTGGGAACTACAGATTAGGAGCCTGGCGCGCTACCGACTGAGCCACCCCCGCCCCAAAGGGGAGGGGTGGCTCAGTCGGTAGCGCGGGGGGGGGGACCCACTGGAACAGTTGTGGGGAGACAGATGGTAGCCTCCCGTCAAGGCCATCCAGCGTGTTCTTTAACGTTGGGTTGTTTTACCTCTGAGCTGCACTTTTTTTGCACACCATGGGCTAAATGGCCAGGTCACATGGACCCCGAAGGCTCAGAGAAGGTTGGGGGAGGAGACCCACTGGAAGAGCTGTTGGGAGACAGATGGTAGCCTCCCGTCAAGGCCATCAAGCGTGTTCTTTAACGTGCACAGGGTATGGCTCTCCCGCACACGGGGAAACGGCTTAACGTCCCATCCGGCGGACGGCGGCCTTTCCAAGCCCATCGGTGTCCCCTATTGACCGTGGGCAGGGAGGAGAATTTTGAGGAGATAAATCTCAACGCTGACCCAGCTGGGACTCGAACCTGGGAACTACAGATTACGAGCCTGGCGAGCTACCGACTGAGCCACCTCCGCCCCCCTATCAGCGGGAATGTACATATATGGTTTTACAGATATTAGAAAACAGATTTTACAGATTCTAGAAAGAATACAGACTATATGCCAAAGGCGGGAAAACTGCACTCTCGAGCCGCATGCGGCCCCCGAGATTGGGTTTCATTGTCAATTTTCCTAAAATTTTATAATAACCATTTGAGATCCAGGAGAAGAAAATGGTAGGTTTCCCGTAGACCCGAGAGGTATAAAATTCTGAAATATACCAGTGAATTCGCAGTTTTCAATAGAGTACGAAGAAAACGGAAACATAACCAACACTTGTTTTAAACAAGTACGGATGATGCAACTGGAACATTCAAACTTGATCAATTCAACTCTTAAACATTCAAAAATGTATGAAAAATATTTCATGTGGCTTTTCTCATTGAAGAAGTTGTCCTTCCCTTCTAGAGGGTATTTCAAAAAGAACGCAATCCTAAATATAAGAGAGTAGAATTTAACCGCATGTACATTTTATGCCATAATATTAGTCAGTTGGCATTACTGTACTCAAGGTTAACATCCTTTAGCAGTTGAAATGACCTTGGCACGCGCTAGTCTCCCTCAAGCATTCATTCCATGGTGTTGTGTCAGCTATGTCGTTTTCCAAAAACGAACGTGTATTTATCGTTGACTAAATATAAACTAGTATAATGCATTTTATGCCATAATATTAGTCAGTTGGCATTACTGTACTGAAGGTTAACAGCCTTTAGCAGTTGAAATGACCTTGTCACGCACTAGTCTCCCTCAAGCATTCATTCCTTGGTGTTGTGTCAGCTATGTCGTTTTCCAAAAACGAACGTGTATTTATCGTTGACTAAATATAAACTAGTATAATGCATTTTATGCCATAATATTAGTCAGTTGGCATTACTGTACTGAAGGTTAACAGCCTTTAGCAGTTGAAATGACCTTGTCACGCACTAGTCCCCCTCAAGCATTCATTCCTTGGTGTTGTGTCAGCTATGTCGTTTTCCAAAAACGAACGTGTATTTATCGTTGACACTTGTGCGTACAAATCTTACAAACGTGTGAGATAGGAGTTTGAGTTGAAGTTTCCTCAGTCTATAGTTGCCAACAAGTCAACAATATCTTGTTTAATTGATAAATTTCTGGGTCTGTACAGGATCGAAAGATCCCAGGTCGGCCATCACTGTTAACTGCCGATGTTCTTGATGATATGTCGCAGCGTTTAACTCGCTCACCCAGAAAATCTCTTAGAAAGTTATCTTCACAGGTTGGACTGTCGCCAGCTACTGCTTTCAGAGCTACAAAGAAGTTAAAATTTCATTACTACCAAATCGTTGTCGTTCATGAACTGAAAGAACCAGATCATGAAAAAGGTTTATGGTACTGTCGTTGGTTTCGTTCTTTCGTTGATGAAAATGGAATTGAGGTGTTGGACCGTGTTTATTTCAATAACGAGGCTTGGTTTCACTTGGATGGGTATGTGAACAGTCAAAACAGTCGAATATGGAGCACTGAAAATCCTCACATTTTCACGAATAACAATGAATATAATGTAGTCAGGCATATTTCAAACTATGTAAGCACAACCCTATAATATTAGCATAATTGCAGCATAGTAAATGAATATTTATTATTTCGATGACGTTTTATAATACACCAATATCATATGAAAACTTTAATATAACATTTATGTTTTTATTGATGTGCCCCAAATATTTAAAAAAAATTTCTAATCAGTTTTAAGAAATTCGATTAGCAATAAATTGCAGTAATGATTTCTACTTGATCAAAAAATTTCATTGAGAAAAAACACTCTAACAATTAAAAAAAATCATAGTTCATACTAAATCTTTGATCTAAGTTTCCCGTTATATTTTTTTAATATTCTTTTAAAAATGAAAGAATAAAATTTCATTTTTTCGTGTATTACAAACTACAAAAAAGTATTATTGCATCAGTGATTTCTTTACAAAAGACATGAGTCTCTAAAACTGAGGATTCAGAAATTGTTCTCTTCATGAGATAATAAATGATCACATATCTCTGGATTTCGGTTTACAGCAAAAATTAAAAAAAAGCATCCTTTGGAAAGATAAAAATTTTAAATTTTTGCTGGAAAGCGAAATCCGTTTATTTATCTCATGAACAGAGCAATTTCTGAATCCTCAGTTTTACAGTTGGGTTGGGTTGGGTTGTTTTACCTCTGAGCGGCACTTTTTTTGCACACCATGGGCTAAATGGCCAGGTCACATGGATCCCGAAGTCTCAGAGAAGGTTGGGGGTGGGGACCCACTGGAACAGCTGTTGGGAGACAGATGGTAGCCTCCCGTCAAGGCCATCCAGCGTGTTTTTTAACGTTGGGTTGTTTTACCCCTGAGCGGCACTTTTTTGCACACTATGGGCTAAATGGCCAGGTCACATGAACCCCGAAGTCTCAGAGAAGTTTGGGGGTGGGAACCCACTGAAACAGCTGTTGGGAGACAGATGGTAGCCTCCCGTCAAGGCCATCCAGCGTGTTCTTTAACGTTGGGTTGTTTTACCTCTGAGCGGCACATTTTGCACACCATGGGCTAAATGGCTAGGTCACATGGATCCCGAAGTCTCAGAGAAGGTTGGGGGTGGGGACCCACTGGAACAGCTGTTGGGAGACAGATGGTAGCCTCCCATCAAGGCCATCCAGCGTGTTTTTTAACGTGCACAGGGTATGACTCTCCCACACACGGAGCCACGGCTTAACGTCCTATCCGACGGACGACGGCCTTTCTAAGCCCATTGGTGTCCCCTACTGACCGTGGGCAGGGCGGAGAATTTTGCGGAGATAAAGCTCAACGCTGACCCAGCTGGGACTCTCAGTTTTAGAAACTCGTTTATTCCTCCCATATAACAATCTCTAATTTTGCTTCGTCTTTAAAGAAGCGAAATTCGCCAGGCATAAAATGCTTCTTTGTCTTAATTCTCTAAAGCAACCCTCCAAATACGACCACATGAATTCCGCTTCTGGGATGTATAATTAGACTTCGTTCCCGTATTAAATTCTTCTGCGAAAGGGTAATTTTTCATCATTATTCCATAACAAAATGAGCTTTCTTCTTCATTTTTTCGGAACCTGTTAATTATGCAGATGAGTTACTGGTGCATATAACTGAACAGTAATTTATCTCGTGCACATTCTTTCACGTGGACAATCCTTCTTCAGTGAGGTAGCTGATCGTTTGGATTGAACTCTTTTAACATAAATGCACTTTCAAAAGATTAATTGTCCTTCCTCCAGATTTAGGGGCGGGGGTGACTCAGTCGGTAGCGCGCCAGGCTCGTAATCTGTAGTTCCCAGGTTCGAGTCCCAGCTGGGTCAGCGTTGAGATTTATCTCCGCGAAATTCCCCGCCCTGCCCACGGTCAGTAGGGGACACCGATTGCCTTGGAAAGGCCGCCGTCCGTCGGATGGGATGTTAAAGCCGTGGCCCCGTATGCAGGAGAGCCATACCCTGTGCACGTTAAAGAACACACTGGATGGCTTTGACGGGCTACTACCCAACAGCTGTTCCAGTGGGTCCCTTCCCCCCAACCTTCTCTGAGCCTTCGGGGTCCATGTGACCTGGCCATTGAGCCCATGGTGTGCAAAAAAGTGCCGCTCAGAGGTAAAACAACCCAACGTTAAAGAACACGCTGGATGGCCTTGACGGGAGGCTACCATCTGTCTCCCAACAGCTGTTCCAGTGGGTCCCCTCCCCCAACCTTCTCTGAGCCTTCGGGGTCCATGTGACCTGGCCATTTAGCCCATGGTGTGCAAAAAAGTGCCGCTCAGAGGTAAAACAACCCAACCCAATCCTCCATATTTATAATATTTTTTAAATAGATAATCACTGATTATTGCATTCGAATTATGCTTTATTTTACAGTTACATCTTATTCAAAACAATCGTTTGAATATGAGAGAGATTTACATCTCAAGCACCCTTCATAAGGGAGTTGGGTTGTGGGTTGTTTTACCTCTGAGCGCACTTTTTTGCAATGGCATGGACGTTTGTGTTGTTTTTCTGCTGAGGGCCTGCCATCCTCTCAGACCTTCTACTATGGCTTATAAACTGACAGGCTCCTGTCATACCTCTGTGGCAAGCAGCTGCTTGAGGGGGTATTTATTTTATTTTTTTTTTATTTATTTATGCACTCGGCCCCAAGAGGGTTAGAGGCACCAAACTTTGAAAGAACGTTCCCTTTATCTAGGGAATATCAAATTCAAATTTCAAATTTAAATTTATTTTCAATAAGTATTATCTATAATTATTATACATAAAAAATCCCACTAAGCCGAAGCCTATCAGCGGGTTGTTGGGTTGTTTTACCTCTGAGCGGCCATTTTTTGCACACCATGGGCTAAATGGCCAGGTCACATGGACCTCGAAGGCTCAGAGAAGGTTTGGGGAGGGTACCCACTGGAACAGTTGTGGGGAGACAGATGGTAGCCTCCCGTCAAGGCCATCCAGCGTGTTCTTTAACGTTGGGTTGTTTTACCTCTGAGCTGCACTTTTTTTGCACACCATGGGCTAAATGGCCAGGTCACATGGACCCCGAAGGCTCAGAGAAGTTTGGGGGAGGAGACCCACTGGAACAGCTGTTAGGAGACAGATGGTAGCCTCCCGTCAAGGCCATCCAGCGTGTTCTTTAACGTGCACAGGGTATGGCTCTCCCGCACACGGGGAAACGGCTTAACGTCCCATCCGACGGACGGCGGCCTTTCCAAGCCCATCGGTGTCCCCTATTGACCGTGGGCAGGGAGGAGAATTTTGAGGAGATAAATCTCAACGGTGACCCAGCTGGGACTCGAACCTGGGAACTACAGATTACGAGCCTGGCGAGCTACCGACTGAGCCACCTCCGCCCCCCTATCAGCGGGAATGTACATATATGGTTTTACAGATATTAGAAAACAGATTTTACAGATTCTAGAAAGAATACAGACTATATGCCAAAGGCGGGAAAACTGCACTCTCGAGCCGCATGCGGCCCCCGAGATTGGGTTTCATTGTCAATTTTCCTAAAATTTTATAATAACCATTTGAGATCCAGGAGAAGAAAACGGTAGGTTTCCCGTAGACCCGAGAGGTATAAAATTCTGAAATATACCAGTGAATTCGCAGTTTTCAATAGAGTACGAAGAAAACGGAAACATAACCAACACTTGTTTTAAACAAGTACGGATGATGCAACTGGAACATTCAAACTTGATCAATTCAACTCTTGAACATTCAAAAATGTATGGAAAATATTTCATGTGGCTTTTCTCATTGAAGAAGTTGTCCTTCCCTTCTAGAGGGTATTTCAAAAAGAACGCAATCCTAAATATAAGAGAGTAGAATTTAACCGCATGTACATTTTATGCCATAATATTAGTCAGTTGGCATTACTGTACTGAAGGTTAACAGCCTTTAGCAGTTGAAATGATCTTGTCACGCACTACTCTCCCTCATGCATTCATTCCTTACTGTTGTGTCAGCTATGTCGTTTTCCAAAAACGAACGTGTATTTATCGTTGACTAAATATAAACTAGTATAATGCATTTTATGCCATAATATTAGTCAGTTGGCATTACTATACTGAAGGTTAACAGCCTTTAGCAGTTGAAATGACCTTGTCACGCACTAGTCTCCCTCAGGCATTCATTCCTTGGTGTTGTGTCAGCTATATCGTTTTCCAAAAACGAACGTGTATTTATCGTTGACTAAATATAAACTAGTATAATGCATTTTATGCCATAATATTAGTCAGTTGGCATTACTGTACTCAAGGTTAACAGCCTGTAGCAGTTGAAATGACCTTGGCACGCGCTAGTCTCCCTCAAGCATTCATTCCTTGGTGTTGTCTCAGCTATGTCGTTTTCCAAAAACGAACGTGTATTTATCGTTGACTAAATATAAACTAGTATAATGCATTTTATGCCAAAATATTAGTCAGTTGGCATTACTGTACTCAAGGTTAACAGCCTTTAGCAGTTGAAATAACCTTGTCACGCACTAGTCTCCCTCAAGCATTCATTCCTTGGTGTTGTGTCAGCTATGTCGTTTTCCAAAAACGAACGTGTATTTATCGTTGACTAAATATAAACTAGTATAATGCATTTTATGCCATAATATTAGTCAGTTGGCATTACTGTACTGAAGGTTAACAGCCTTTAGCAGTTGAAATGACCTTGTCACGCACTAGTCCCCCTCAAGCATTCATTCCTTGGTGTTGTGTCAGCTATGTCGTTTTCCAAAAACGAACGTGTATTTATCGTTGACACTTGTTGTGCGTACAAATCTTACAAACGTGTGAGATAGGAGTTTGAGTTGAAGTTTCCTCAGTCTATAGTTGCCAACAAGTCAACAATATCTTGTTTAATTGATAAATTTCTGGGTCTGTACAGGATCGAAAGATCCCAGGTCGGCCATCACTGTTAACTGCCGATGTTCTTGATGATATGTCGCAGCGTTTAACTCGCTCACCCAGAAAATCTCTTAGAAAGTTATCTTCACAGGTTGGACTGTCGCCAGCTACTGCTTTCAGAGCTACAAAGAAGTTAAAATTTCATTACTACCAAATCGTTGTCGTTCATGAACTGAAAGAACCAGATCATGAAAAAGGTTTATGGTACTGTCGTTGGTTTCGTTCTTTCGTTGATGAAAATGGAATTGAGGTGTTGGACCGTGTTTATTTCAATGACGAGGCTTGGTTTCACTTGGATGGGTATGTGAACAGTCAAAACAGTCGAATATGGAGCACTGAAAATCCTCACACTTTCACGAATAACAATGAATATAACGTAGTCAGGCATATTTCAAACTATGTAAGCACAACCCTATAATATTAGCATAATTGCAGCATAGTAAATGAATATTTATTATTTCGATGACATTTTATAATACACCAATATCATATGAAAACTTTAATATAACATTTATGTTTTTATTGATGTGCCCCAAATATTTAAAAAAAATTTCTAATCAGTTTTAAGAAATTCGATTAGCAATAAATTGCAGTAATGATTTCTACTTGATCAACAAATTTCATTGAGAAAAAACACTCTAACAATTAAAAAAAATCATAGTTCATACTAAATCTTTGATCTAAGTTTCCCGTTATATTTTTTTAATATTCTTTTAAAAATGAAAGAATAAAATTTCATTTTTTCGTGTATTACAAACTACAAAAAAGTATTACTGCATCAGTGATTTGTTTACAAAAGACATGAGTCTCTAAAACTGAGGATTCAGAAATTGTTCTGTTCATGAGATAATAAATGATCACATATCTCTGGATTTCGGTTTACAGCAAAAATTAAAAAAAAAGCATCCTTTGGAAAGATAAAAATTTTAAATTTTTGCTGGAAAGCGAAATCCGTTTATTTATCTCATGAACAGAGCAATTTCTGAATCCTCAGTTTTACAGTTGGGTTGGGTTGTTTTACCTCTGAGCGGCACTTTTTTGCACACCATGGGCTAAATGGATAGGGCACATGAACCCCGAAGTCTCAGAGAAGGTTGGGTGTGGGAACCCACTGAAACAGCTGTTGGGAGACAGATGGTAGCCTCCCGTCAAGGCCATCCAGCGTGTTCTTTAACGTTGGGTTGTTTTACCTCTGAGCGGCACATTTTGCACACCATGGGCTAAATGGCTAGGTCACATGGATCCCGAAGTCTCAGAGAAGGTTGGGGGTGGGGACCCACTGGAACAGCTGTTGGGAGACAGATGGTAGCCTCCCATCAAGGTCATCCAGCGTGTTTTTTAACGTGCACAGGGTATGACTCTCCCACACACGGAGCCACGGCTTAACGTCCTATCCGACGGACGACGGCCTTTCTAAGCCCATTGGTGTCCCCCTACTGACCGTGGGCAGGGCGGAGAATTTTGCGGAGATAAAGCTCAACGCTGACCCAGCTGGGACTCTCAGTTTTAGAAACTCGTTTATTCCTCCCATATAACAATCTCTAATTTTGCTTCGTCTTTAAGGAAGCGAAATTCGCCAGGCATAAAATGCTTCTTTGTCTTAATTCTCTAAGGCAACCCTCCAAATACGACCACATGAATTCCGCTTCTGGGATGTATAATTAGACTTCGTTCCCGTATTAAATTCTTCTGCGAAAGGGTAATTTTTCATCATTATTCCATAACAAAATGAGCTTTCTTCTTCATTTTTTCGGAACCTGTTAATTATGCAGATGAGTTACTGGTGCACATAACTGAACAGTAATTTATCTCGTGCACATTCTTTCACGTGGACTATCCTTCTTCAGTGAGGTAGCTGATCGTTTGGATTGAACTCTTTTAACATAAATGCACTTTCAAAAGATTAATTGTCCTTCCTCCAGATTTAGGGGCGGGGGTGGCTCAGTCGGTAGCGCGCCAGGCTCGTAATCTGTAGTTCCCAGGTTCGAGTCCCAGCTGAGTCAGCGTTGAGATTTATCTCCGCAAAATTTCCCTGCCGTGCCCACGGTCAGTAGGGGACACCGATGGGCTTGGAAAGGCCGCCGTCCGTCGGATGGGACGTTAAGCCGTGGTCCCTTGTGCGGGAGAGCATACCCTGTGCACGTTAAAGAACACACTGGATGGCTTTGACGGGCTACTACCCAACAACTGTTCCAGTGGGTCCCTTCCCCCCAACCTTCTCTGAGCCTTCGGGGTCCATGTGACCTGGCCATTTAGCCCATGGTGTGCAAAAAAGTGCCGCTCAGAGGTAAAACAACCCAACGTTAAAGAACACGCTGGATGGCCTTGACGGGAGGCTACCACTGTCTCCCAACAGCTGTTCCAGTGGGTCCACTCCCCCAACCTTCTCTGAGCCTTCGGGGTCCATGTGACCTGGCCATTTAGCCCATGGTGTGCAAAAAAGTGCCGCTCAGAGGTAAAACAACCCAACCCAATCATGCAGATTTATGATATTTTGGTAACGTTTTATACAGCACTTTATTGTTAGAAGACCTTTGGAGTTCATAAAACAGTTTTGTAAATAGATAATTACTGATTATTGCATTCGAATTATGCTTTATTTTACAGTTATATCGTATTCAAAACAATCGTTTGAATATGAGAGAGATTTACATCTCAAGCACCCTTCATAAGGGAGTTCGGTTGTGGGTTGTTTTACCTCTGAGCGCACTTTTTTGCAATGGCTTGGACGTTTGTGTTGTTTTTCTGCTGAGGGCCTGCCATCCTCTCAGACCTTCTACTATGGCATATAAACTGACAGGCTCCTGTCATACCTCTGTGGCAAGCAGCTGCTTGAGGGGGTATTTATTTTATTTTTTTTTTTTTTATTTATGCACTCGGCCCCAAGAGGGTTAGAGGCACCAAACTTTGAAAGAACGTTCCCTTTATCTAGGGAATATCAAATTCAAATTTCAAATTTAAATTTATTTTCAATAAGTATTATCTATAATTATTATGCAGAAAAAATCCCACTAAGCCGAAGCCTATCAGCGGGTTGTTGGGTTGTTTTACCTCTGAGCGGCCATTTTTTGCACACCATGGGCTAAATGGCCAGGTCACATGGACCTCGAAGGCTCAGAGAAGGTTTGGGGAGGGTACCCACTGGAACAGTTGTGGGGAGACAGATGGTAGCCTCCCGTCAAGGCCATCCAGCGTGTTCTTTAACGTTGGGTTGTTTTACCTCTGAGCTGCAATTTTCTTGCACACCATGGGCTAAATGGCCAGGTCACATGGACCCCGAAGGCTCAGAGAAGGTTGGGGGAGGAGACCCACTGGAAGAGCTGTTGGGAGACAGATGGTAGCCTCCCGTCAAGGCCATCCAGCGTGTTCTTTAACGTGCACAGGGCTCTCCCGCACACGGGGAAACGGCTTAACGTCCCATCCGACGGACGGCGGCCTTTCCAAGCCCATCGGTGTCCCCTATTGACCATGAGCAGGGAGGAGAATTTTGAGGAGATAAATCTCAACGCTGACCCAGCTGGGACTCGAACCTGAGAACTACAGATTACGAGCCTGGCGAGCTACCGACTGAGCCACCTCCGCCCCCCTATCAGCGGGAATGTACATATATGGTTTTACAGATATTAGAAAACAGATTTTACAGATTCTAGAAAGAATACAGACTATATGCCAAAGGCGGGAAAACTGCACTCTCGAGCCGCATGCGGCCCCCGAGATTGGGTTTCATTGTCAATTTTCCTAAAATTTTATAATAACCATTTGAGATCCAGGAGAAGAAAATGGTAGGTTTCCCGTAGACCCGAGAGGTATAAAATTCTGAAATATACCAGTGAATTCGCAGTTTTCAATAGAGTACGAAGAAAACGGAAACATAACCAACACTTGTTTTAAACAAGTACGGATGATGCAACTGGAACATTCAAACTTGATCAATTCAACTCTTGAACATTCAAAAATGTATGAAAAATATTTCATGTGGCTTTTCTCATTGAAGAAGTTGTCCTTCCCTTCTAGAGGGTATTTCAAAAAGAACGCAATCCTAAATATAAGAGAGTAGAATTTAACCGTATGTACATTTTATGCCATAATATTAGTCAGTTGGCATTACTGTACTCAAGGTTAACAGCCTGTAGCAGTTGAAATGACCTTGGCACCCGCTAGTCTCCCTCAAGCATTCATTCCATGGTGTTGTGTCAGCTATGTCGTTTTCCAAAAACGAAGGTGTATTTATCGTTGACTAAATATAAACTAGTATAATGCATTTTATGCCATAATATTAGTCAGTTGGCATTACTGTACTGAAGGTTAACAGCCTTTAGCAGTTGAAATGACCTTGTCACGCACTAGTCTCCCTCAAGCATTCATTCCTTGGTGTTGTGTCAGCTATATCGTTTTCCAAAAACGAACGTGTATTTATCGTTGACTAAATATAAACTAGTATAATGCATTTTATGCCATAATATTAGTGAGTTGGCATTACTGTACTCAAGGTTAACAGCCTTTAGCAGTTGAAATGACCTTGTCACGCACTAGTCTCCCTCAAGCATTCATTCCTTGGTGTTGTGTCAGCTATGTCGTTTTCCAAAAACGAACGTGTATTTATCGTTGACTAAATATAAACTAGTATAATGCATTTTATGCCATAATATTAGTCAGTTGGCATTACTGTACTGAAGGTTAACAGCCTTTAGCAGTTGAAATGACCTTGTCACGCACTAGTCCCCCTCAAGCATTCATTCCTTGGTGTTGTGTCAGCTATGTCGTTTTCCAAAAACGAACGTGTATTTATCGTTGACACTTGTTGTGCGTACAAATCTTACAAACGTGTGAGATAGGAGTTTGAGTTGAAGTTTCCTCAGTCTATAGTTGCCAACAAGTCAACAATATCTTGTTTAATTGATAAATTTCTGGGTCTGTACAGGATCGAAAGATCCCAGGTCGGCCATCACTGTTAACTGCCGATGTTCTTGATGATATGTCGCAGCGTTTAACTCGCTCACCCAGAAAATCTCTTAGAAAGTTATCTTCACAGGTTGGACTGTCGCCAGCTACTGCTTTCAGAGCTACAAAGAAGTTAAAATTTCATTACTACCAAATCGTTGTCGTTCATGAACTGAAAGAACCAGATCATGAAAAAGGTTTATGGTACTGTCGTTTGTTTCGTTCTTTCGTTGATGAAAATGGAATTGAGGTGTTGGACCGTGTTTATTTCAATGACGAGGCTTGGTTTCACTTGGATGGATATGTGAACAGTCGAATATGGAGCAGTGAAAATCCTCACACTTTCACGAATAACAATGAATATAATGTAGTCAGGCATATTTCAAACTATGTAAGCACAACCCTATAATATTAGCATAATTGCAGCATAGTAAATGAATATTTATTATTTCGATGACGTTTTATAATACACCAATATCATATGAAAACTTTAATATAACATTTATGTTTTTATTGATGTGCCCCAAATATTTAAAAAAAATTTCTAATCAGTTTTAAGAAATTCGATTAGCAATAAATTGCAGTAATGATTTCTACTTGATCAAAAAATTTCATTGAGAAAAAACACTCTAACAGTATAAAAAAATCATAGTTCATACTAAATCTTTGATCTAAGTTTCCCGTTATATTTTTTTAATATTCTTTTAAAAATGAAAGAATAAAATTTGATTTTTTCGTGTATTACAAACTACAAAAAAGTATTACTGCATCAGTGATTTGTTTACAAAAGACATGAGTCTCTAAAACTGAGGATTCAGAAATTGTTCTGTTCATGAGATAATAAATGATCACATATCTCTGGATTTCGGTTTACAGCAAAAATTAAAAAAAAGCATCCTTTGGAAAGATAAAAATTTAAAATTTTTGCTGGAAAGCGAAATCCGTTTATTTATCTCATGAACAGAGCAATTTCTGAATCCTCAGTTTTAGAGTTGGGTTGGGTTGGGTTGTTTTACCTCTGAGCGGCACTTTTTTGCACACCATGGGCTAAATGGCCAGGTCACATGGATCCCGAAGTCTCAGAGTAGGTTGGGGGTGGGGACCCACTAAAACAGCTGTTGGGAGACAGATGGTAGCCTCCCGTCAAGGCCATCCAGCGTGTTTTTTAACGTTGGGTTGTTTTACCCCTGAGCGGCACTTTTTTGCACACTATGGGCTAAATGGCCAGGTCACATGAACCCCGAAGTCTCAGAGAAGGTTGGGGGTGGGAACCCACTGAAACAGCTGTTGGGAGACAGATGGTAGCCTCCCGTCAAGGCCATCCAGCGTGTTCTTTAACGTTGGGTTGTTTTACCTCTGAGCGGCACATTTTGCACACCATGGGCTAAATGGCTAGGTCACATGGATCCCGAAGTCTCAGAGAAGGTTGGGGGTGGGGACCCACTGGAACAGCTGTTGGGAGACAGATGGTAGCCTCCCATCAAGGCCATCCAGCGTGTTTTTTAACGTGCACAGGGTATGACTCTCCCACACACGGAGCCACGGCTTAACGTCCTATCCGACGGACGACGGCCTTTCTAAGCCCATTGGTGTCCCCCTACTGACCGTGGGCAGGGCGGAGAATTTTGCGGAGATAAAGCTCAACGCTGACCCAGCTGGGACTCTCAGTTTTAGAAACTCGTTTATTCCTCCCATATAACAATCTCTAATTTTGCTTCGTCTTTAAAGAAGCGAAATTCGCCAGGCATAAAATGCTTCTTTGTCTTAATTCTCTAAGGCAACCCTCCAAATACGACAACATGAATTCCGCTTCTGGGATGTATAATTAGACTTCGTTCCCGTATTAAATTCTTCTGCGAAAGGGTAATTTTTCATCATTATTCCATAACAAAATGAGCTTTCTTCTTCATTTTTTCGGAACCTGTTAATTATGCAGATGAGTTACTGGTGCACATAACTGAACAGTAATTTATCTCGTGCACATTCTTTCACGTGGACTATCCTTCTTCAGTGAGGTAGCTGATCGTTTGGATTGAACTCTTTTAACATAAATGCACTTTCAAAAGATTAATTGTCCTTCCTCCAGATTTAGGGGCGGGGGTGGCTCAGTCGGTAGCGCGCCAGGCTCGTAATCTGTAGTTCCCAGGTTCGAGTCCCAGCTGAGTCAGCGTTGAGATTTATCTCCGCAAAATTTCCCTGCCGTGCCCACGGTCAGTAGGGGACACCGATGGGCTTGGAAAGGCCGCCGTCCGTCGGATGGGACGTTAAGCCGTGGTCCCTTGTGCGGGAGAGCATACCCTGTGCACGTTAAAGAACACACTGGATGGCTTTGACGGGCTACTACCCAACAGCTGTTCCAGTGGGTCCCTTCCCCCCAACCTTCTCTGAGCCTTCGGGGTCCATGTGACCAGGCCATTTAGCCCATGGTGTGCAAAAAAGTGCCGCTCAGAGGTAAAACAACCCAACGTTAAAGAACACGCTGGATGGCCTTGACGGGAGGCTACCACTGTCTCCCAACAGCTGTTCCAGTGGGTCCCCTCCCCCAACCTTCTCTGAGCCTTCGGGGTCCATGTGACCTGGCCATTTAGCCCATGGTGTGCAAAAAAGTGCCGCTCAGAGGTAAAACAACCCAACCCAATCATGCAGATTTATGATATTTTGGTAACGTTTTTAACAGCACTTTATTGTTAGAAGACCTTTGGAGTTCATAAAACAGTTTTGTAAATAGATAATTACTGATTATTGCATTCGAATTATGCTTTATTTTACAGTTATATCGTATTCAAAACAATCGTTTGAATATGAGAGAGATTTACATCTCAAGCACCCTTCATAAGGGAGTTCGGTTGTGGGTTGTTTTACCTCTGAGCGCACTTTTTTGCAATGGCTTGGACGTTTGTGTTGTTTTTCTGCTGAGGGCCTGCCATCCTCTCAGACCTTCTACTATGGCATATAAACTGACAGGCTCCTGTCATACCTCTGTGGCAAGCAGCTGCTTGAGGGGGTATTTATTTTATTTTTTTTTTTATTTATTTATGCACTCGGCCCCAAGAGGGTTAGAGGCACCAAACTTTGAAAGAACGTTCCCTTTATCTAGGGAATATCAAATTCAAATTTCAAATTTAAATTTATTTTCAATAAGTATTATCTATAATTATTATACAGAAAAAATCCCACTAAGCCGAAGCCTATCAGCGGGTTGTTGGGTTGTTTTACCTCTGAGCGGCCATTTTTTGCACACCATGGGCTAAATGGCCAGGTCACATGGACCCCGAAGGCTCAGAGAAGGTTGGGGGAGGAGACCCACTGGAACAGCTGTTGGGAGACAGATGGTAGCCTCCCGTCAAGGCCATCCAGCGTGTTCTTTAACGTGCACAGGGTATGGCTCTCCCGCACACGGGGAAACGGCTTAAGGTCCCATCCGACGGACGGCGGCCTTTCCAAGCCCATCGGTGTCCCCTATTGACCGTGAGCAGGGAGGAGAATTTTGAGGAGATAAATCTCAACGTTGACCCAGCTGGGACTCGAACCTGGGAACTACAGATTACGAGCCTGGCGAGCTACCGACTGAGCCACCTCCGCCCCCCTATCAGCGGGAATGTACATATATGGTTTTACAGATATTAGAAAACAGATTTTACAGATTCTAGAAAGAATACAGACTATATGCCAAAGGCGGGAAAACTGCACTCTCGAGCCGCATGCGGCCCCCGAGATTGGGTTTCATTGTCAATTTTCCTAAAATTTTATAATAACCATTTGAGATCCAGGAGAAGAAAATGGTAGGTTTCCCGTAGACCCGAGAGGTATAAAATTCTGAAATATACCAGTGTATTCGCAGTTTTCAATAGAGTACGAAGAAAACGGAAACATAACCAACACTTGTTTTAAACAAGTACGGATGATGCAACTGGAACATTCAAACTTGATCAATTCAACTCTTGAACATTCAAAAATGTATGAAAAATATTTCATGTGGCTTTTCTCATTGAAGAAGTTGTCCTTCCCTTCTAGAGGGTATTTCAAAAAGAACGCAATCCTAAATATAAGAGAGTAGAATTTAACCGTATGTACATTTTATGCCATAATATTAGTCAGTTGGCATTACTGTACTCAAGGTTAACAGCCTGTAGCAGTTGAAATGACCTTGGCACCCGCTAGTCTCCCTCAAGCATTCATTCCATGGTGTTGTGTCAGCTATGTCGTTTTCCAAAAACGAAGGTGTATTTATCGTTGACTAAATATAAACTAGTATAATGCATTTTATGCCATAATATTAGTCAGTTGGCATTACTGTACTGAAGGTTAACAGCCTTTAGCAGTTGAAATGACCTTGTCACGCACTAGTCTCCCTCAAGCATTCATTCCTTGGTGTTGTGTCAGCTATGTCGTTTTCCAAAAACGAACGTGTATTTATCGTTGACTAAATATAAATTAGTATAATGCATTTTATGCCATAATATTAGTCAGTTGGCATTACTGTACTGAAGGTTAACAGCCTTTAGCAGTTGAAATGACCTTGTCACGCACTAGTCCCCCTCAAGCATTCATTCCTTGGTGTTGTGTCAGCTATGTCGTTTTCCAAAAACGAACGTGTATTTATCGTTGACACTTGTTGTGCGTACAAATCTTACAAACGTGTGAGATAGGAGTTTGAGTTGAAGTTTCCTCAGTCTATAGTTGCCAACAAGTCAACAATATCTTGTTTAATTGATAAATTTCTGGGTCTGTACAGGATCGAAAGATCCCAGGTCGGCCATCACTGTTAACTGCCGATGTTCTTGATGATATGTCGCAGCGTTTAACTCGCTCACCCAGAAAATCTCTTAGAAAGTTATCTTCACAGGTTGGACTGTCGCCAGCTACTGCTTTCAGAGCTACAAAGAAGTTAAAATTTCATTACTACCAAATCGTTGTCGTTCATGAACTGAAAGAACCAGATCATGAAAAAGGTTTATGGTACTGTCGTTTGTTTCGTTCTTTCGTTGATGAAAATGGAATTGAGGTGTTGGACCGTGTTTATTTCAATGACGAGGCTTGGTTTCACTTGGATGGATATGTGAACAGTCGAATATGGAGCAGTGAAAATCCTCACACTTTCACGAATAACAATGAATATAATGTAGTCAGGCATATTTCAAACTATGTAAGCACAACCCTATAATATTAGCATAATTGCAGCATAGTAAATGAATATTTATTATTTCGATGACGTTTTATAATACACCAATATCATATGAAAACTTTAATATAACATTTATGTTTTTATTGATGTGCCCCAAATATTTAAAAAAAATTTCTAATCAGTTTTAAGAAATTCGATTAGCAATAAATTGCAGTAATGATTTCTACTTGATCAAAAAATTTCATTGAGAAAAAACACTCTAACAATATAAAAAAATCATAGTTCATACTAAATCTTTGATCTAAGTTTCCCGTTATATTTTTTTAATATTCTTTTAAAAATGAAAGAATAAAATTTGATTTTTTCGTGTATTACAAACTACAAAAAAGTATTACTGCATCAGTGATTTGTTTACAAAAGACATGAGTCTCTAAAACTGAGGATTCAGAAATTGTTCTGTTCATGAGATAATAAATGATCACATATCTCTGGATTTCAGTTTACAGCAAAAATTAAAAAAAAGCATCCTTTGGAAAGATAAAAATTTAAAATTTTTGCTGGAAAGCGAAATCCGTTTATTTATCTCATGAACAGAGCAATTTCTGAATCCTCAGTTTTAGAGTTGGGTTGGGTTGGGATGTTTTACCTCTGAGCGGCACTTTTTTGCACACCATGGGCTAAATGGCCAGGTCACATGGATCCCGAAGTCTCAGAGTAGGTTGGGGGTGGGGACCCACTAAAACAGCTGTTGGGAGACAGATGGTAGCCTCCCGTCAAGGCCATCCAGCGTGTTTTTTAACGTTGGGTTGTTTTACCTCTGAGCGGCACATTTTGCACACCATGGGCTAAATGGCTAGGTCACATGGATCCCGAAGTCTCAGAGAAGGTGGGGGGTGGGGACCCACTGGAACAGCTGTTGGGAGACAGATGGTAGCCTCCCATCAAGGCCATCCAGCGTGTTTTTTAACGTGCACAGGGTATGACTCTCCCACACACGGAGCCACGGCTTAACGTCCTATCCGACGGACGACGGCCTTTCTAAGCCCATTGGTGTCCCCCTACTGACCGTGGGCAGGGCGGAGAATTTTGCGGAGATAAAGCTCAACGCTGACCCAGCTGGGACTCTCAGTTTTAGAAACTCGTTTATTCCTCCCATATAACAATCTCTAATTTTGCTTCGTCTTTAAAGAAGCGAAATTCGCCAGGCATAAAATGCTTCTTTGTCTTAATTCTCTAAGACAACCCTCCAAATACGACCACATGAATTCCGCTTCTGGGATGTATAATTAGACTTCGTTCCCGTATTAAATTCTTCTGCGAAAGGGTAATTTTTCATCATTATTCCATAACAAAATGAGCTTTCTTCTTCATTTTTTCGGAAGCTGTTAATTATGCAGATGAGTTACTGGTGCACATAACTGAACAGTAATTTATCTCGTGCACATTCTTTCACGTGGACTATCCTTCTTCAGTGAGGTAGCTGATCGTTTGGATTGAACTCTTTTAACATAAATGCACTTTCAAAAGATTAATTGTCCTTCCTCCAGATTTAGGGGCGGGGGTGGCTCAGTCGGTAGCGCGCCAGGCTCGTAATCTGTAGTTCCCAGGTTCGAGTCCCAGCTGAGTCAGCGTTGAGATTTATCTCCGCAAAATTTCCCTGCCGTGCCCACGGTCAGTAGGGGACACCGATGGGCTTGGAAAGGCCGCCGTCCGTCGGATGGGACGTTAAGCCGTGGTCCCTTGTGCGGGAGAGCATACCCTGTGCACGTTAAAGAACACACTGGATGGCTTTGACGGGCTACTACCCAACAGCTGTTCCAGTGGGTCCCTTCCCCCCAACCTTCTCTGAGCCTTCGGGGTCCATGTGACCAGGCCATTTAGCCCATGGTGTGCAAAAAAGTGCCGCTCAGAGGTAAAACAACCCAACGTTAAAGAACACGCTGGATGGCCTTGACGGGAGGCTACCACTGTCTCCCAACAGCTGTTCCAGTGGGTCCCCTCCCCCAACCTTCTCTGAGCCTTCGGGGTCCATGTGACCTGGCCATTTAGCCCATGGTGTGCAAAAAAGTGCCGCTCAGAGGTAAAACAACCCAACCCAATCATGCAGATTTATGATATTTTGGTAACGTTTTTAACAGCACTTTATTGTTAGAAGACCTTTGGAGTTCATAAAACAGTTTTGTAAATAGATAATTACTGATTATTGCATTCGAATTATGCTTTATTTTACAGTTATATCGTATTCAAAACAATCGTTTGAATATGAGAGAGATTTACATCTCAAGCACCCTTCATAAGGGAGTTCGGTTGTGAGTTGTTTTACCTCTGAGCGCACTTTTTTGCAATGGCTTGGACGTTTGTGTTGTTTTTCTGCTGAGGGCCTGCCATCCTCTCAGACCTTCTACTATGGCATATAAACTGACAGGCTCCTGTCATACCTCTGTGGCAAGCAGCTGCTTGAGGGGGTATTTATTTTATTTTTTTTTTTTATTTTTTTATGCACTCGGCCCCAAGAGGGTTAGAGGCACCAAACTTTGAAAGAACGTTCCCTTTATCTAGGGAATATCAAATTCAAATTTCAAATTTAAATTTATTTTCAATAAGTATTATCTATAATTATTATACAGAAAAAATCCCACTATGCCGAAGCCTATCAGCGGGTTGTTGGGTTGTTTTACCTCTGAGCGGCCATTTTTTGCACACCATGGGCTAAATGGCCAGGTCACATGGACCTCGAAGGCTCAGAGAAGGTTTGGGGAGGGTACCCACTGGAACAGTTGTGGGGAGACAGATGGTAGCCTCCCGTCAAGGCCATCCAGCGTGTTCTTTAACGTTGGGTTGTTTTACCTCTGAGCTGCAATTTTCTTGCACACCATGGGCTAAATGGCCAGGTCACTGGACCCCGAAGGCTCAGAGAAGGTTGGGGGAGGAGAACCACTGGAACAGCTGTTGGGAGACAGATGGTAGCCTCCCGTCAAGGCCATCCAGCGTGTTCTTTAACGTGCACAGGGTATGGCTCTCCCGCACACGGGGAAACGGCTTAACGTCCCATCCGACGGACGGCGGCCTTTCCAAGCCCATCGGTGTCCCCTATTGACCGTGGGCAGGGAGGAGAATTTTGAGGAGATAAATCTCAACGCTGACCCAGCTGGGACTCGAACCTGGGAACTACAGATTACGAGCCTGGCGAGCTACCGACTGAGCCACCTCCGCCACCCTATCAGCGGGAATGTACATATATGGTTTTACAGATATTAGAAAACAGATTTTACAGATTCTAGAAAGAATACAGACTATATGCCAAAGGCGGTAAAACTGCACTCTCGAGCCGCATGCGGCCCCCGAGATTGGGTTTCATTGTCAATTTTCCTAAAATTTTATAATAACCATTTGAGATCCAGGAGAAGAAAATGGTAGGTTTCCCGTAGACCCGAGAGGTATAAAATTCTGAAATATACCAGTGAATTCGCAGTTTTCAATAGAGTACGAAGAAAACGGAAACATAACCAACACTTGTTTTAAACAAGTACGGATGATGCAACTGGAACATTCAAACTTGATCAATTCAACTCTTGAACATTCAAAAATGTATGAAAAATATTTCATGTGGCTTTTCTCATTGAAGAAGTTGTCCTTCCCTTCTAGAGGGTATTTCAAAAAGAACGCAATCCTAAATATAAGAGAGTAGAATTTAACCGTATGTACATTTTATGCCATAATATTAGTCAGTTGGCATTACTGTACTCAAGGTTAACAGCCTGTAGCAGTTGAAATGACCTTGGCACCCGCTAGTCTCCCTCAAGCATTCATTCCATGGTGTTGTGTCAGCTATGTCGTTTTCCAAAAACGAAGGTGTATTTATCGTTGACTAAATATAAACTAGTATAATGCATTTTATGCCATAATATTAGTCAGTTGGCATTACTGTACTGAAGGTTAACAGCCTTTAGCAGTTGAAATGACCTTGTCACGCACTAGTCTCCCTCAAGCATTCATTCCTTGGTGTTGTGTCAGCTATATCGTTTTCCAAAAACGAACGTGTATTTATCGTTGACTAAATATAAACTAGTATAATGCATTTTATGCCATAATATTAGTCAGTTGGCATTACTGTACTCAAGGTTAACAGCCTTTAGCAGTTGAAATGACCTTGTCACGCACTAGTCTCCCTCAAGCATTCATTCCTTGGTGTTGTGTCAGCTATGTCGTTTTCCAAAAACGAACGTGTATTTATCGTTGACTAAATATAAACTAGTATAATGCATTTTATGCCATAATATTAGTCAGTTGGCATTACTGTCCTCAAGGTTAACAACCTTTAGCAGTTGAAATGACCTTGTCATGCACTAGTCTCCCTCAAGCATTCATTCCTTGGTGTTGTGTCAGCTATGTCGTTTTCCAAAAACGAACGTGTATATATCGTTGACACTTGTTGTGCGTACAAATCTTACAAACGTGTGAGATAGGAGTTTGAGTTGAAGTTTCCTCAGTCTATAGTTGCCAACAAGTCAACAATATCTTGTTTAATTGATAAATTTCTGGGTCTGTACAGGATCGAAAGATCCCAGGTCGGCCATCACTGTTAACTGCCGATGTTCTTGATGATATGTCGCAGCGTTTAACTCGCTCACCCAGAAAATCTCTTAGAAAGTTATCTTCACAGGTTGGACTGTCGCCAGCTACTGCTTTCAGAGCTACAAAGAAGCTAAAATTTCATTACTACCAAATCGTTGTCGTTCATGAACTGAAAGAACCAGTTCATGAAAAAGGTTTATGGTACTGTCGTTGGTTTCGTTCTTTCGTTGATGAAAATGGAATTGAGGTGTTGGACCGTGTTTATTTCAATGACGAGGCTTGGTGTCACTTGGATGGATATGTGAACAGTCGAATATGGAGCAGTGAAAATCCTCACACTTTCACGAATAACAATGAATATAATGTAGTCAGGCATATTTCAAACTATGTAAGCACAACCCTATAATATTAGCATAATTGCAGCATAGTAAATGAATATTTATTATTTCGATGACGCTTTATAATACACCAATATCATATGAAAACTTTAATATAACATTTATGTTTTTATTGATGTGCCCCAAATATTTAAAAAAAATTTCTAATCAGTTTTAAGAAATTCGATTAGCAATAAATTGCAGTAATGATTTCTACTTGATCAACAAATTTCATTGAGAAAAAACACTCTAACAATTAAAAAAAATCATAGTTCATACTAAATCTTTGATCTAAGTTTCCCGTTATATTTTTTTAATATTCTTTTAAAAATGAAAGAATAAAATTTCATTTTTTCGTGTATTACAAACTACAAAAAAGTATTACTGCATCAGTGATTTGTTTACAAAAGACATGAGTCTCTAAAACTGAGGATTCAGAAATTGTTCTGTTCATGAGATAATAAATGATCACATATCTCTGGATTTCGGTTTACAGCAAAAATTAAAAAAAAGCATCCTTTGGAAAGATAAAAATTTTAAATTTTTTGCTGGAAAGCGAAATCCGTTTATTTATCTCATGAACAGAGCAATTTCTGAATCCTCAGTTTTAGAGTTGGGTTGGGTTGGGTTGTTTTACCTCTGAGCGGCACTTTTTTGCACACCATGGGCTAAATGGCCAGGTCACATGGATCCCGAAGTCTCAGAGTAGGTTGGGGGTGGGGACCCACTAAAACAGCTGTTGGGAGACAGATGGTAGCCTCCCGTCAAGGCCATCCAGCGTGTTTTTTAACGTTGGGTTGTTTTACCCCTGAGCGGCACTTTTTTGCACACTATGGGCTAAATGGCCAGGTCACATGAACCCCGAAGTCTCAGAGAAGGTTGGGGGTGGGGACCCACTGAAACAGCTGTTGGGAGACAGATGGTAGCCTCCCGTCAAGGCCATCCAGCGTGTTCTTTAACGTTGGGTTGTTTTACCTCTGAGCGGCACATTTTGCACACCATGGGCTAAATGGCCAGGTCACATGGACCCCGAAGTCTCAGAGAAGGTTGGGGGTGGGGACCCACTGGAACAGCTGTTGGGAGACAGATGGTAGCCTCCCATCAAGTCCATCCAGCGTGTTTTTTAACGTGCACAGGGTATGGCTCTCCCACACACGGAGCCACGGCTTAACGTCCTATCCGACGGACGACAGCCTTTCTAAGCCCATTGGTGTCCCCTACTGACCGTGGGCAGGGCGGAGAATTTTGCGGAGATAAAGCTCAACGCTGACCCAGCTGGGACTCTCAGTTTTAGAAACTCGTGTATTCCTCCCATATAACAATCTCTAATTTTGCTTCGTCTTTAAAGAAGCGAAATTCGCCAGGCATAAAATGCTTCTTTGTCTTAATTCTCTAAAGCAACCCTCCAAATACGACCACATGAATTCCGCTTCTGGGATGTATAATTAGACTTCGTTCCCGTATTAAATTCTTCTGCGAAAGGGTAATTTTTCATCATTATTCCATAACAAAATGAGCTTTCTTCTTCATTTTTTCGGAACCTGTTAATTATGCAGATGAGTTACTGGTGCATATAACTGAACAGTAATTTATCTCGTGACATTCTTTCACGTGGACAATCCTTCTTCAGTGAGGTAGCTGATCGTTTCGATTGAACTCTTCAACATCAATGCACTTTCAAAAGATCCTTCCTCCAGATTTAGGGGCGGGGGTGGCTCAGTCGGTAGCGCGCCAAGCTCGTAATCTGTAGTTCCAAGGTTCGAGTCCCAACTGGGTCAGCGTTGAGATTTATCTCCGCAAAATTCCCCGCCCTGCCCACGGTCAGTAGGGGACACCGATTGGCTTGGAAAGGCCGCCGTCCGTCGGATGGGACGTTAAGCCGTGGCCCTCTGTGCAGGAGAGCCATACCCTGTGCACGTTAAAGAACACGCTCCATGGCCTTGACGGGACCCTACCATCTGTCTCCCAACAGCTGTTCCAGTGGGTCCCGTCCCCCAACCTTCTCTGAGCCTTCGGGGTCCTTGTGACCTGGCCATTTAGCAGATGGTGTGCAAAAAAGTGCCGCTCAGAGGTAAAACAACCCAACGTTAAAGAACACGCTGGATGGCCTTGGCGGGAGGCTACCATCTGTCTCCCAACAGCTATTCCAATGGGTCCCCTCCCCCAACCTTCTCTGAGCCTTCGGGGTCCTTGTGACCTGGCCATTTAGCCAATGGTGAGCAAAAAAGTGCCGCTCAGAGGCAAAACAACCCAACGTTAAAGAACACGCTGGATGGCCTTGACGGGAGGCTACCATCTGTCTCCCAACAGCTGTTCCAGTGGGTCCCCTCCCCCAACCTTCTCTGAGCCTTCGGGGTCCTTGTGACCTGGCCATTTAGCCCATGGTGTGCAAAAAATTGCCGCTCAGAGGTAAAACAACCCAACGTTAAAGAACACGCTGGATGGCCTTGACGGGAGGCTACCATCTGTCTCCCAACAGCTGTTCCAGTGGGTCCCCTCCCCCAACCTTCTCTGTGCCTTCGGGGTCCATGTGACCTGGCCATTTAGCCCATGGTGTGCAAAAAAGTGCCGTTCACAGGTAAAACAACCCAACCCAATCATGCAGATTTATGATATTTTGGTAACGTTTTTAACAGCACTTTATTGTTAGAAGACCTTTGGAGTTCATAAAACAGTTTTGTAAATAGATAATTACTGATTATTGCATTCGAATTATGCTTTATTTTACAGTTATATCGTATTCAAAACAATCGTTTGAATATGAGAGAGATTTACATCTCAAGCACCCTTCATAAGGGAGTTGGGTTGTGGGTTGTTTTACCTCTGAGCGGCACTTTTTTCACACCATGGGCTAAATGGCCAGGTCACATGGACCCCGAAGGCTCAGAGAAGGTTGGGGGAGGGGACCCACTGGAACAGCTGTTGGGAGACAGATGGTAGCCTCCCGTCAAGGCCATTCAGCGTCTTCTTTAACGTGCACAGGGTATGGCTCTCCCTCACACGGGGCCACGGCTTAACGCCCATCCGACGAACGGCGGCCTTTCCAAGCCCATCGGTGTTCCCTACTGACCGTTCAGAGGAGGTTGGAGGAGAGGACCCACTGGATACAGATGGTAGTCTTCCCTCACGGCCATCCAGCGAGTTCTTTAACGTGCACAGGGTATGTCTCTCCCATACACGGTCCATGGCTTAACGTTCCGTATGAAGGACGGCGGCCTTTCCAAGCCCCTCGGTGTCCCCTACTGACCAATGGTAGGGCAGCGAGTTTTGAGGAGATTAATCACAACGCTGACCCAGGTGGGACTCGAACCTAGAAAGAACAGATTGCGAGCCTGGCGCGCTAGCGACTGGGCTCTCCATCCTACCCTGCTCGAAGCAAAAAAAATAATATGAAAAACATGCTTGCTTATATACACTGCTGGCCATTAAAAGTGTAACACCAGGAAAGACAAAAGATATCAAAGCCATATTTACTGAATACATAGCTATGTTACAAGGATCAAATGATTACAAATGCAACTCGGTTAGATTTGTGGAATACAAAGAAATCAGTGTGTTGTATAGCCACCATGAGTGGCAATAACTGCTGCTGCACGGTCCGGGGGGCGGGGTGGCTCAGTCGGTAGGGCGCCAGGCTCGTAATCTGTAGTTCCCAGGTTCGAGTCCCAGCTGGGTCAGCGTTGAGATTTATCTCCGCAAAAATTTCCCGTCCTGCCCACGGTCAGTAGGGGACACCGATGGATTTGGAAAGGCCGCCGTCCGTCGGAAGGGACGTTAAGCCGTGGCCCCGTGTGCGGGAGAGCCATATCTTGTGCACGTTAAAGAACACTCTGGATGGCCTTGACGGGAGGCTACCATCTGTCTCCCAACAGCTGTTCCAGTGGGTCCCCTCCCCCAACCTTCTCTGAGCCTTCGGGGTCCTTGTGACCTGGCCATTTAGCCCATGGTGTGCAAAAAAGTGCCGCTCAGAGGTAAAACAACCCAACGTTAAAGAACACGTTGGATGGCCTTGACAGGAGACTACCATCTGTCTCCCAACAGCTGTTCCAATGGGTCCCCTCTCCCAGCCTTCTCTGAGCCTTCGGGGTCCATGTGACCTGGCCATTTAGCCCATGGTGTGCAATAAACTGCCGCTCAGAGGTAAAACAACCCAACCCAACTCCACAGTACCGCCAGATACAGATTCATTCATCATGATGCTGCATACTGAAGCGCGATTCGTCTGAAAAGACGATGCGATGCCATTTGCACATACATACGCAATGTTCTTGGCATCATTGCAGTCGCATATTCCTATGTTGTAGAGTCAATGGTAGCAATGGCCACCATGCAAAGATGCCCGATGCTGCAAACAACATCGAACCTCATGTGCGGACACTGGTTGCTGTGCAACAAACCCAACTGTTGAGCTAAGGTGCTTGATATGGCTGTACGATCATTCATAGCCATGTGTACGAGATGTCTGTCCTCTCGTTCGTTTGTGTGACAGGGCCATTGAGATCCCTCATGTCAGTGAGTTCGTTCTTCCTCTACCCACCGACATCATATTCTCATCACTGTGGGGCGGGGGTGGCTCAGTCGGTAGCGCGCCAGGCTCGTAATCTGTAGTTCCCAGGTTCGAGTCCCAGCTGGGTCAGCGTTGAGATTTACCTCCGCAAAATTCCCCGCCCTGCCCACGGTCAGTAGGGGACACCGATGGGCTTGGAAAGTCCGCCATCCGTCGGATGGGACGTTAAGCCGTGGTCCCGTGTGCGGGAGAGTCATACCCTGTGCACGTTAAAGAACACGCTGGATGGACTTGACGGGAGGCTACCATCTGTCTCCCAACAGCTGTTCCAGTGGGTCCCCTCCCCCAACCTTCTCTGAGCCTTCGGGGTCCATGTGACCTGGCCATTTAGCCCATGGTGTGCAAAGAAGTGCCGCTTAGAGGTAAAACAATCCAATCCAATCTCATCACTGTGGCAGCATTCAGTCCAACACGAGCACTGATGACTCAGTACGATAATCCGCCTTCCCGTAATCCCACAATTCTCCTCTCGATCAAAGTCGGAAACCTGGTTGTATGGATGCCGTGTTCTTCGACGGGACATAAATCCTTTAGTGTGCAAGAACTGTGAGCAAACACAATTCTAATGCTTTACACCGGCTCTTTGTAATCTCCTCTTATATCACTTCCAGGGGGCGTTACTGTCACACATGATCTGCGTATGTGCAGCACTTTCAATCATTTACATATTCTCCCATAGGCTACCGATCTTGCATATTTCGGGACAATTTGATGAGTTTTACCTGGTGTTGCACATTCATTAATGCACAGCAGTGTAAATATTTTTTTCTAATCCAGCACTTTAGTTTTCGAAAAATTGTCCCCTGGAACTTGGCATGTACATCAGCAATAAATAAGTGTTATGATCTGTAACAGAAATGTGCTGTTCTAAATTTAACTCTGTGATATTGTAGCTAGGTTTTTACTGGAAAGAGAGCCCCTTTCAAAAGAGATACTCTCTTGTGGAAGTGAACGGAAGAGAAGTGTTCCCAGATTAGTGTGGCCTACTGATCTGGACATCTGTGGCTACTTTTCCTTTCTTTTTACGCTGCTGAGGAGTGGTCAACCACACAGGGTCCTGGTGCTGACCATGTATACCAACCTGAACGGAATTATGGCTCTGAGCTTGATTATGGATCCTGAATTTGCTGCACTGGTGGGCTTCTGTGGAGGGAAAATCTTCCGCTGTGTTTTCTGTTTGTTTGTGGGTTGACAGCCCCAAGTGAATAGATTCACAGGATATGTTTATCAGCTGGTGGATAATCCTGAGCAGAAGTCATCGCAGGCACCTGAACTCTTTGCTTCTATTGGCATCGTCAAATTCTACATTGGAGGAAGTCTTCCAGTGTAGATGGCTTCAGCCTTTAGTGGTGGGGGACCGGGTCTTTGCCCCATGTCTGCGATTAGGGGGCTGTTTGATATTGTCGGCATTCCCTCTCTCAATAAACATAGTTTCTTTAAACATCCCACTAACCATTTTCTCTCCATAGGTAGTTGGAATGTGAGGACTCTGCACAGAGCTTTTTCTCTTGATGTCCTCACACAAGAATTCCACCATTATAATTTAGATATTCTCGGCTTGCAAGAGACCAGATGGACAGATAAAGGTCAGATTCTTAAAAATAATCTTATATTTCTCTTTTCAGGGAGGGACGACAATAAGCATCACCAAGGCATGGGTCCGCTTCTCAACAGACACGCTAGTGATGCTCTTCTAGGATATGATTGCATTAATGAAAGGTTTCTTACAGCAAAATTTCAGACAAGCGTTAAAGACTTGAATGTTATCTGCTGTTATGCCCCCACTGAGGATGCTGATGAGGATGAGAAGGATAGGTTTTACGGACAACTTCAGGATATTTTGAATTCTGTCAAGAAAGGAGATATTACCCTTGTTCTAGGTGACTTCAATGCCAAAGTTGGTACTGACTCTGACCTTTGGGAAGGAGTGATTGGCCCTTTTGGTATTGGTAGCTGCAATGGCAATGGGCATCGTCTCCTACAGGTAAGTAAACTCAATGGATTCAGAATAACTAACACTTATACAAACATCGCGACATACGCAAGTACACATGGGTTTCAACAGATGGGATGCATAAGAATATCTTTGAATATATATTAAATTAAAAATAAAAATAAATACAGCGGACCTTCGTTATAGCGCTGCTCGCTATACCGCGCACTCGGTTATAGCGCGGGCGATGTTTGCGATAAGTTCAAACATGTTTATACAGGTCCGTGCGGCGTTAGTGAGTATCCCATTTTATTGTTACTGCGTATTGAGTAATTGTGTACGTATTGAGTTCCTGCATGTATTTTGAATAGTGTTTAATTATTGTATGCATGATGAGTAAAAGAAAAGCTTACAGTGTGAAATTTATTGTGTCGCCACCGCGCCGCTCGGTATAATGTGGTTCACCTTATAACGCGAGTGTTGTTTCCCGCCCGACATGCGCGTTATATCGGGGGTCCACTGTACCTCCTCAAGCAGCTGCTTGCCACGGAGGTCTAGCAAGAGGCTAACAGTTTAATTCGCCATAGTAGAAGGTCTGTGAGGAAGGAGGGTTGGGTTGTTTTACCTCTGAGCGGCACTTTTTTGCACACCATGGGCTAAATGACCAGGTCACATGAACCCCGAAGGCTCAGAGAAGGTTGTGGGAGGGGACCCACTGGAACAGCTGTTGGGAGACAGATGGTAGCCTCCCGTCAAGGCCATCCAGCGTGTTCTTTAACGTTGGGTTGTTTTATCTCTGAGCGGCATTTTTTTTGCACACCATGGGCTAAATGGCCAGGTCACATGAACCCCGAAGGCTCAGAGAAGGTTGGGGGAGGGGACCCACTGGAACAGCTGTTGGGAGACAGAGGGTAGCCTCCCGTCAAGGCCATCCAGCGTGTTCTTTAACGTTGGGATGTTTTACCTCTGAGCGGCACTTTTTTGCACACCATAGGCTAAATGGCCAGGTCACATGGACCCCGAAGGCTCAGAGAAGGTTGGGGGTGGGGACCCACTGGAACAGCTGTTGGGAGACAGATGGTAGACTCCCGTCAAGGCCATCCAGCGTGTTAATTAACGTGCACAGGGTATGGCTCTCCCGCACATGGGGCCACGGCTTAACGTCCCATCCGACGGACTTTTGCGGAGATAAATCTCAGCGCTGACCCAGCTGGGACTCGAACCTGGGAACTACAGATTACGAGCCTGGCGCGCTACCGACTGAGCCACCCCCGCCCCAAGAGGAAGGAGGGTCCTCAGCGAAAAACAATACACCCATCCATGCCTTTCCAACGCTCGAAACCAGGTCCCTTAGATCAGTAGCCACGCGTGCTAACCATTTGGCATGGTTTGGTTATATTAAATTAATTAACAGCAAACGGGCTGGTTCTGTAAGGAATACCATGCCATATAGAGGGGTTGAACATTACCTTCTTAAAAGTATCTTACAACAGAGAAGTGTTGGGCTAAGGTTAAAAAATTTCCCTTTAATTCTGAAGCTGTTAAAGACTCAGTTACAGATAAAGATTACAATGATAGGTTACTTAGTCATTATTACAATTATGGTTTGCTTACTAATTAAGTTGAGTAAGAATGGGACCAGTTTAAACAGGCTTTTTGGCAAACTAACAGTGCTCTTTTAGGGAAAAAGGAGCAGAGGAGACAGAATTATTTGAATGATAAGGCACTTGAGCTTATTTCAGGAGGAAAGAACTGCAGGAATGTCCTTAATCAATACCCTACTAGTCCTAATAGAAAGCATTACAGAGAGCTTAATAAACGTGTAAAGGATCAGTTAGCTGCTGATAAGAATCTTTGGCTTCATGGCTTGGCTGACAAAGCCGAGGAAGCAGTTAGACAGCAGAACAGCAGAGAGCTGTACCAGATAGTTAATGTTTTCTGTGGTAGAAAATGGATAGGCATACACGGATTGAAGGATAAACAAGGTAAGGTAGAAGGTGAGGATTCTGTCATGGCTAGGTGGGCTGAGCATTTCAGTGATGTTCTAAACAATGTGATTAGTTCTACTCCCATTGTTTGTAATGATGATAGATGCATTGGTGGCTTTAATGTTGGCCTTATAACACAATCTGAAGTTATTTTGGCTATTTCGAAACTTAAACTACATAAATCCCCAGGGGTAGATGAAATTACTACCGAAATGCTTAGAGCTGGAAATGTTTCGGTTACCACTTGGATGACTGAAATTCTGAATATCTTTTATGATAAAGGCATTGTTCCTAAGGATTTTACCAGAGCTATTGTTATCCCTATTTTCAAAAAAGGTGATCGCAGTTCTTGTGGTAACTATAGGGGTATCAGCCTACTCTCTGTTACAGGTAAAGTTCTTTCCATGATTGTGCTTAATAGAATTAAGAATCTGGTTGACAGTCAATTGCGTGATGAGCAATGTGGATTCAGATGTGGTAGGGGATGTGTGGATCAGATATTTTCACTTAGGCAGATTCTTGAGATGTGTTTAGAGTTTCAGAAACCTTTGGTTGCTAGCTTTGTTGATTTCAAAAAGGCTTTGGACTCTGTTTATCGTCATAATTTGTGGTTGATTGTGAGATCATATGGTATACCTGACAAGTTAGTTAATATAATGAAAGCTCTCTATAATAACACTGAGTCGTGTGTGAGAGTTGGTAAGGCTTGTAGCAATTGGTTTAGCATTGCTTCTGGTATTCGACAAAGGGCGCATTTTGTCTCCTTTTCTCTTCAGTTTGGTTATTGACTATGTTATTCGAAATTCACTTCAAGGGAAAGATTTTGGCCTTAAATTGGCTGGAGATAAGAAAATTTCTGATTTAGATTATGCTGATGATTTAGCCCTTTTGGCAAATGATGTTGATGAGATGAACTCTTTCATTCGAGCTGTTGATGAGACTGGTAGTAGAGTAGGTTTGGTTATAAACAGAGAGAAAACTAAAGTGATGAAAATTGGTCAGGCAGGCTGTGATTCAGTTAATCTGAATGGTTGCAGTCTTGAACAGGTGTCACAGTTCAATTATCTTGGGAGCTATGTAACAGATAATGGTGATGTGCGGCATGAGATTAACAGACGGATAGGGATTGCTGTCGGGACTTTTAAGAATCTATGGAGAGTGTGGAGAAATAGGCGTATACACCTAAAGACTAAAATTAGACTGTATAATAGTTTGGTTCTTTCTAGGGTTAGTTATGGTAGTGAAACTTGGACACTTTGTAAACAAGATAACAGGAAACTAGATGCTTTTGATTCTAGATGCTTACGTAGTATCTTGGGTATTAAGTGGTTTAACTTTGTAACTAATGATGAGGTTAGGCAAAAGAGTTTGCAACCTCCTTTAAGCAGCATATTGTGCAGAGAGAGACTCCGTTGGTTTGGCCATGTTGCCCGTATGAATAATTATAGATTGGCGAATAGGGTTATGCCTAAAGGCCTCAGAAAGAAGGGGAGACCTAGGATGCGGTGGGCTGACAATGTCAAACAGGACCTCGTTAGAATTGGTGTGCAGTGGCCAGATGCAGAAGATGCAGATCAGGACAGATATGCTTGGAGAACTAAATTGCACAATCTGGTTGGACCTCCGTAGCCCATGGCTGCTTTATGATGATGATGATGATGATGATGATGATGATGATGATGATGATGATGATGATGATGATGATGATGATGATAAACATTTGTCACGGAAAGGACAGTGTCCAAACAATTTAAACATAATAAGCAGCGATCTAGATTCCTATTGCACTATTGTGTTCACAAATGTGCAGCTCTGAGGTAAAACAACCCGAGGCATCAAAACAAATTATTAGAAACAAAACCTTAAATTAAATGTTATTAAGCATCAGCTTATTGATAAGTGATTATTCAATGTTTACATAGGTAAACAAGTTCAGTTGGTTTGTTTGGGTTGTTTTACCTCTGAGCGGCACTTTTTTTTGCACACCATGGGCTAAATGGCCAGGTCACATGGACTCCGAAGGCTCAGAGAAGGTTGGGGGAGGGGACCCACTGGAACAGCTGTTGGGAGACAGATGGTAGCCTCCCGTCAAGGCCATCCAGCGTGTTCTTTAACGTGCACAGGGTATGGCTCTCCCGCACACGGACCACGGCTTAACGTCCCATCCGACGGACGGCGGCCTTTCCAAGCCCATCGGTGTCCCCTACTGCCCGTGGGCAGGACGGGGAAATTTTGCGGAGATAGATCTCAACGCTGACCCAGCTGGGACTCTAACCTGGAAACTACAGATTACGAACCTGGCGCGCTACCGACTGAGCCACCCCCGACCCATGGGGATGAAAAAACAGAATCATTATCCATAATTATAATAACGTTATCCCTAATAAAAAACAAAACGTTTTTCATGCAATCAAACAGATATTGAGAAGTTATAACCACTTTTCGTCCGAAATAATCTGCAAATATAGAAAAACTTAATTTTTATTTCTTCTCGTGAGCAACATTAACATTTTGCATTCGTTCTCTTTAATGATTCAGAAATTTTCCAAAAACAATCACGTCTGAAGTTACGTGCAAATATTTTCTTCCTCGTTATTATGGGCTAGATATTTTGTGGTGAAAAACGTGGTTTATCTATTTTATCGCAGTTTAATGAGAAAATTAAAAGTAACATGCAATTTTAATCGGTTAATTGTTCATTGTTCATTAATTTAACTCTGGGGATAACAAGGAAAGATCTAACAATGCTGCTCAAAATACAAAGGAGATTTCGTTCCTAACAATTGCGTGGAATGAATAACAAATGCTTTTAAATAATTAAAGCAATTGCAATTCATCACATTTCTGTATTCATTTAAAGAAAATAAAAAAAAATCCTGTAATTAAGAAAATATTCACTTATGAAACTAATTAAAATTTCCTAGAGTTTAAGAAATTATTTTTGTGTTCTTACTCTCTTGGCATCTTTGATTAAAAAAAATTCACTTTTGCTATTATTCATCGAAAAAATGTTGATAAAATACTGAAAGCATTGTTCATTAATTTCACCATTTTTTTTTTATTTTAAGAAAGCGAAATGCGTGTTCATTTTCAGGAGGACTCGCTTGATATCCCATTAATATTCCAAAGGATAAAAAAAAATTAAACGGTTAAAAAGATTAAATTTTAATATCTTTTTTGCATTCCGTTCCGAAAAGGTGACCTATGATAATTACAAAATTCGCGGATGTTTTAAAATTTTAGCGATTTCATTTATTTATGAGAAAATCTTATTTTTTTTAGGACTTCAGACTGTTATTATTGTCTTTTGAAAGAGATTAACCCTTTCAGGACCATAAGGTTTCTAAGAGTAAATATTAGTATGTAACTGTTTATTTTAGTTTGTTTAGACGTAAAATAAATAAAAATCAAAAGAGAAATACATAACAATGTGTAGTTTTTTTGGAATTTTATGGGAAATATTTTCCCCAATGGACTATAAAGGTAACACAAATTATAGTTAGGCTTATTATGCAATGTCTTTTATTTATTGGTTTATTATAACAAAATGTTAACTAAAATAATACAAAATTATGAAATAAAATTACTATACAAAATGATGTGCTAATTATGATATTCTGCGAAGCAATTTCTTTTGGTAGTGAGGCAAAGATGGACATTGCACATAGTACATATATTATGCGTCCTGACAGTTCTGTTTTTGTTTTCTAAACGTTCCCGTTTACGTAATTGCGTTCGGCATACGTTCTATTTTGACATTCTGTATAAAAAATGCAGATAAGGTTATAATTAAATACGACAATCCCCAATTTTAAAATGGGAAAAATGTTTCCCTTAGTCGCGAAAGGGTTAAGACGTGTAGAAAATGAAGTATCCTTTTCAAATGATAAAGAGAGAAAATCAGATATGATTGAATGCTACTCCCTAGAAGTGGCATATAGAGTCATATCTCCTGACGTTAAGATGACAAATTAGTTGATTTCTGTTGTAATAATATTTTTCAACTTCGGTTGGCAAATCATTGGTTGCAAGCCGTTACATCATGCACGTCACCTTCAATGATAATCATGATCTATGTACTCCCACGCCACGTGGCCATCATAAGGCAAGGAACTCACCACCTATTACGTCATCCTAATTCCAATCTGGGCATCAAATTTGGCCCTTCTGAAGCCATAATTATATTATATAGTGAGTGATCTTCCATTATGTTGATACTTCGCACTCTATTAAAGCACATCAAATGACATAAATGGAAATAAATTGGTACCAAAATAACTGAAATCTTTGTTGCGCTATTTAATTATTTGTGACGTAACTTTAGCTGTTTTCAAGGTAGTGAATTTCTTTCTCGTTTTAGATTAAACACAATATATATATATTTGTTCACTCGGAAGTATACAGTTTATGTTTACAATAACACAGGGTGTCCATAAAGTCTCTTTACAATTTAAAAAATGTATTAAAAAATCAAATGAAAAGATAAATATTTGGAAATTATTACAAAATGAGAAGTAGATATTGAAGTTTTTTTCCATCATTTAATACACCTCTATATGGGCACCATTAGTTACACGAGGCACATCAAGACGGTACTTGATTTCTTGCCATGTTCGCTGTAGCATAGCCTCATCGATGATGGCAATGGCATCAGTGATCTTTTGCTTTAGGTCAGTGATGTCCCGTGTCTTTGTGGGGCGGGGGTGGCTCAGTCGGTAGCGCGCCAGGCTCGTAATCTATAGTTCCCAGGTTCGAGTCCCAGCTGGGTCAGCGTTGAGATTTATCTCCGCAAAATTCCCCGCCCTGCTCACGGTCAGTAGGGGACACCGATGGGCTTGGATAGGCCGCCGTCCGTCGGATGGGACGTTAATACGTGGCCTCGTGTGCGGGAGAGACATACCCTGTGCACGTTAAAGAACACGCTGGATGGCCTTGACGGGAGACTACCATCTGTCTCCCATTAGCTGTTCCAGTGGGTCCCCTCCCCCAACCTTCTCTGAGCCTTCGGGGTCTTTGTGACCTGGCCATTTAGCCCATGGTGTGCAAAAAAGTGACGCTCAGAGGTAAAACAACCCAACCCAAATCCCGTATCTTTGTTCGATACACGATATCTTTAACATAACCCCATAGAAAGAAGTCCAGGGGAGTGATATCTGGTGAACGAGGTGGCCAGGGAATTGGGCCATCCCTTCCAATCCACCGGTCTGGAAATGTTTGATTTACGAACCCACGGACTTGCAGTCCCCAATGTGCTGGTGCACCTTTTTGCTGGAAAATATGGTTGGTTGAAGGTCATCTAGTTGTGGTGCCACATATTCAGTCAAAAGGTCAAAGTAAACATTTGCAGTAATTAATGCCTCGTTGAAGAAAAATGGACCAAGGATTTCATTGCACATGATCCCAGTGAAGATCTCGGTGAAGTTCACTAGTCACATGGGGTGTTCTGATCCCCAGATTCTCACATTATGTGTGTTCAGTTTCCCTGAGACATGAAAGGTTGCCTCACCACTAAAACAAACTCGGGTGAGGAACGTTTAATCCTCAGAAATTCGTTCCAGCATGTTAACTGCAAACTATTTTCGTCTTGGTTTATCATTTGGCTCGAGTTCCTGTAAGAGTTCCACTTTGTAAGCGTACAATCGCAAGTTCTTGTGTAAGACTTTGTGCACTGTTGAACGTAGTAGCTCTAACTGTCTGGCAGCAGTACGGATGGACGTTGTGGAAGATCGACTAAAGGCTTGTCTTACACGATCGATGTTTCCCTCAAATGTTCTTGGTCGTCCAATCCTCCCTTTATCCAACACTGTCCCTGTCTCCATAAATTTCTTGTGCCATGCACGAATTGATGGACATGACGGTGGATCTCTTCCATACTTAGTGGGGCGGGGGTGGTCAGTCGGTAGCGCGCCAGGCTCGTAATCTGTAGTTCCCAAGTTCGAGTCCCAGCTGGGTCAGCGTTGAGATTTACCTCCGCAAAATTCCCCGCCCTGCCCACGGTCAGTAGGGGACACCGATGGGCTTGGAAAGTCCGCCATCCGTCGGATGGGACATTAAGCCGTGGTCCCGTGTGCGGGAGAGTCATACCCTGTGCACGTTAAAGAACACGCTGGATGGACTTGACGGGAGGCTACCATCTGTCTCCCAACAGCTGTTCCAGTGGGTCCCCTCCCCCAACCTTCTCTGAGTCTTCGGGGTCCATGTGACCTGGCCATTTAGCCCATGGTGTGCAAAAAAGTGCCGCTCAGAGGTAAAACAACCCAACGTTAAAGAACACGCTGGATGGACTTGACGGGAGGCTACCATCTGTCTCCCAACACCTGTTCCAGTGGGTCCCCTCCCCCAACCTTCTCTGAGCCTTCGGGGTCCATGTGACCTGGCCATTTAGCCCATGGTATGCAAAAAAGTGCCACTCAGAGGTAAAACAACCCAACGTTAAAGAACACGCTGGATGGCATTGACGGGAGGCTACCATCTGTCTCCCAACAGCTGTTCCAGTGGGTCCCCTCCCCCAACCTTCTCTGAGCCTTCGGGGTCCATGTGACCTGGCCATTTAGCCCATGGTGTGCAAAAAAGTGCCGCTCAGAGGTAAAACAACCCAACGTTAAAGAACACGCTGGATGGCATTGACGGGAGGCTACCATCTGTCTCCCAACAGCTGTTCCAGTGGGTCCCCCCCCCCCAACCTTCTCTGAGCCTTCGGGGTCCATGTGACCTGGCCATTTAGCCCATGGTATGCAAAAAAGTGCCACTCAGAGGTAAAACAACCCAACGTTAAAGAACACGCTGGATGGCATTGACGGGAGGCTACCATCTGTCTCCCAACAGCTGTTCCAGTGGGTCCCCTCCCCCAACCTTCTCTGAGCCTTCGGGGTCCATGTGACCTGGCCATTTAGCCCATGGTGTGCAAAAAAGTGCCGCTCAGAGGTAAAACAACCCAACGTTAAAGAACACGCTGGATGGCCTTGACGGGAGGCTACCATCTGTCTCCCAACAGCTGTTCCAGTGGGTCCCCCCCCCCCAACCTTCTCTGAGCCTTCGGGGTCCATGTGACCTGGCCATTTAGCCCATGGTATGCAAAAAAGTGCCACTCAGAGGTAAAACAACCCAACGTTAAAGAACACGCTGGATGGCATTGACGGGAGGCTACCATCTGTCTCCCAACAGCTGTTCCAGTGGGTCCCCCCCCCCCAACCTTCTCTGAGCCTTCGGGGTCCATGTGACCTGGCCATTTAGCCCATGGTATGCAAAAAAGTGCCGCTCAGAGGTAAAACAACCCAACGTTAAAGAACACCCTGGATGGCATTGACGGGAGGCTACCATCTGTCTCCCAACAGCTGTTCCAGTGGGTCCCCTCCCCCAACCTTCTCTGAGCCTTCGGGGTCCATGTGACCTGGCCATTTAGCCCATGGTGTGCAAACAAGTGCCGCTCAGAGGTAAAACAACCCAACCCAACACTTAAAAACAGTTCTCCTCCATACTTAGTTCTGTAGTTTCGCTGAGTCTGCGTATCCGATTTCGTTTCAATAAACCATGATACACACTGTGCCTTCTCTTGAGGAGTAGCCATTTTTTAGAGTATCTTTAAAAAATACCTCTTTCATCAACATGGTACCTGAAATACACAAATGCAATGTTATTAAAAACTTTGATAACCACTTAGTACACAGAACAAATTTGATTAAGATATCTCATCAATTGCCTTTGTAATAAATATTTTAATTTGTAAAAACACTTTATGGACACCCTGTATATTTAAATGGTTTTTATTTTAAAATTCAAAAGGTACCTGTTGCCATCAACCAAAAGTCGACGAGGATGTTTAATATTCTGTGTGTCAGATGTAGCTTTCCCAGGTTCGAGTCCCAGCTGGGTCACCGTTGAGATTAGCTCCGCAAAATTCCCCACCCTGCCCACGGTCAGTAGGGGACACCGATGGGCTTGGAAAGACCGCCGTCCGTCGGACGGGACGTTAAGCCGTGGCCCCGTGTGCGGGAAAGCCATACCCTGTGCACGTTAAAGAACACGCTGGATGGCCTTGACGGGAGGCTACCATCTGTCTCTCAACAGCTGTTCCAGTGGGTCCCCTCCCCCAACCTTATCTGAGAATTCGGGGTTCATGTGACCTGGCCATTTAGCCCATGGTGTGCAAAAAAGTGCCGCTCAGAGGTAAAACAACCCAACCCAAAGCCTGCAATAAGCGAAGTATTTGTCGACCATATTTAGATGAAGATTTTAAACTGGTTTAAATCGTTCAAGCGATTCCGATTACAAAAAACAGCTAAAATGTTGACTGGGGAAATATTAATATTTGTTGATATATATTTGAACGCTTGTGGCATCAAATTCTGAGTGCAAATTATGTTACATTTAGTAGTCGAAGAGTTCATTGCAGTGATAACATTTATTTAGAGTCTGATCAGTTAAGAAGGATTTTAGAATTGCTAAGTTCACATTGATGGTATCTTTAAATTGACACATTTATCCTTCTTAAAATTGGGGCGGGGGTGGCTCAGTCGGTAGCGCGCCAGGCTCGTAATCTCTAGTTCCCAGGTTCGAGTCCCAGCTCGGTCAGCGTTGAGGCTTATCTCCGCAAAATTCCCCCGTCCTGCCCACGGTCAGTAGGGGACACCGATGGGTTTGGAAAGGCCTCCGTCTGTCGGATGGGACGTTAAGCCGTGGCCCCGTGTGCGGGAGAGCCCTACCCTGTGCACGTTAAAGAACACGCTGGATGGCTCTGACGGGAGGCTACCATCTGTCTCCCAACAGCTGTTCCAGTGGGTCCCCTCCCCCAACCTTCTCTGAGCCTTCGGGATCCTTGTGACCTGGCCATTTAGCCCATGGTGTGAAAAAAAGTGCCGCTCAGAGGTAAAACAATCCAATCCTGCTGAGGTCCTGCCATCCTCTCAGATCTTCTACTGTGGCATATAAACTGACAGACTCCTGCCAGACCTCTGTGGCAAGCAGCTGCTTGAGGGGGTATTTATTTATTTATTTTACGTTGCCAATATATTGCTGAAGCTTTGTCACAGTATTTCCATTTCACTTGATACTGATTACGATCAGCGAGAACATTCAACGATGCCGACGGGCGGGGGTGGCTCAGTCGGTAGCGCGCCAGGCTCGTAATCTGTAGTTCCCAGGTTCGAGTCCCAGCTGGGTCAGCGTTGAGATTTATCTCCGCAAAAATTCCCCGCCCTGCCCACGGTCAGTAGGGGACACCGATGGGCTTGGAAAGGCCGTCGTCCGTCGGAGGGACGTTAAGCCGTGTTTCCATGTGCGGGAGAGTCATACCCTGTGCACGTTAAAGAACACGCTGGATGGCCTTGACGGGAGGCTACCATCTGTCTCCCAACAGCTGTTCCAGTGGGTCCCCTCCCCCAACCTTCTCTGAGCCTTCGGGGTCCTTGTGACCTGGCCATTTAGCCCATGGTGTGCAAAAAAGTGCCGTTCAGAGGTAAAACAACCCTTCTTAAAAATTATTGCTTGAATAAGCAACGAAGACGTTTCTACAAAGTTCTTTGCAATTCAAATAGCAGCGTCTTCGCAAATGTTAAGTTAATATGTAGATGCAATACAGAAATTAGGATACACACTTAGTAGAAGAGAAAAGGGGGATTGTGACTCACAGGAGACTAATGTCAATCCTATGGGAGAATTCCAATCCAGAAAAATCGAAGGAGGCTAATGTCAATCCTATGGGAGAATTCCAATCCAGAAAAATCGAAGGAGGCTAATGTCAATCCTATGGGAGAATTCCATTCCAGAAAAATCGAGGGAGGCTAATGTCAATCCTATGGGAGAATTCCATTCCAGAAAAATCGAAGGAGGCTAATGTCAATCCTATGGGAGAATTCCATTCCAGAAAAATCGAAGGAGGCTAATGTCAATCCTATGGGAATCCAGAATCTAGAAAAAAAATAATCCAGAAAAATCGAAGGAGCCTAATGTCAATCCTATGGGAGAATTCCAATCGAGAAAAATCGAAGGAGGCTAATGTCAATCCTATGGGAGAATTCCATTCCAGAAAAATCGAAGGAGGCTAATGTCAATCCTATGGGAGAATTCCATTCCAGAAAAATCGAAGGAGGCTAATGTCAATCCTATGGGAGAATTCCATTCCAGAAAAATCGAAGGAGGCTAATGTCAATCCTAGGGGAGAATTCCAATCCAGAAAAATCGAAGGAGGCTAATGTCAATCCTAGGGGAGAATTCCAATCCAGAAAAATCGAAGGAGGCTAATGTCAATCCTATGGGAGAATTCCATTCCAGAAAAATCGAAGGAGGCTAATGTCAATCCTATGGGAGAATTCCATTCCAGAAAAATCGAAGGAGGCTAATGTCAATCCTATGGGACAATTCCAATCCAGAAAAATCGAAGGAGGCTAATGTCAATCCTATGGGAGAATTCCAATCCAGAAAAATCGAAGGAGGCTAATGTCAATCCTATGGGAGAATTCCATTCCAGAAAAATCGAAGGAGGCTAATGTCAATCCTATGGGAATATTCCAATCCAGAAAAATCGAAGGAGGCTAATGTCAAAGCTATGAGAGAATTCCATTCCAGAAAAATCGAAGGAGGCTAATGTCAATGCTATGGGAGGATTCCAATCCAGAAAAATCGAACAAGCGTCATGTGTGGATCCTCGAAACTTTCCTGTAAAATGATCATGATCTCTTACTCGATCTCTCCCCAAGGGATTCTTGCATATATGGCAGCTTAAAGCATTTTCGTATAATTTTTGCTCTTCGTCGGACAGGCACAAGTAAAAGACAAAAATGCACATTAAGGTTCAGTAAAATATTATTCATTAGAGAAAACTAACAAGAAAAGGAAAATATTCAATATAATATCAGTAAAGTCATTATTAGAGGGGTGCAGAGGGAGGACGTCACACGGAATTATGTCCCTGCACTTTTGCATCCTCTAGTTAAAATTGTGCTTTTTACAGTAACCCCCCCCCAAAAAAAAGAAAGAAATGCCCATTTTTTTAAGCCTCTCTGCACGCAAACTGATCATTACATAGTAGAGAGTCCTATCGACTAATAATGGAATTTCAACATCACATCAATCGGAATTTTGCTCAATATTTATTTAAATACTATATCAATGGAATAATTTAGAACTTCTAAAATACGGTTTGTATTGAAAATTGTTGTTGAAAATAAAGATCTCAGTGAATTCTACCTAAATTGGAAGTTTCAGCCATATTTGTTCAAGATTTAAAGAATTATGCCAGCTGGATTTCCGTGGTTGATTCCGAATAGCCCTATTGCAGTTGAATCCATAACTGTTGAAATATTAAATTAATAGTTTTGAAAATAGAGATTTCAGTAGATTTGATTCAGTCCTTTAAATCATCTTTAGCAAAATATTTTCATACAAAACGTATTTTAGAAGTTTTTTTAGTTTTTTTTTTTTACCATCCATACACAATATGGAAATTCCTCAATAAATTTGTATAGTTCTGTACGGGCAGAAGCTGAAATAAGATGTTTCTTAGGTAAACAGAAAATGTAAGAAAACCTTTTCCTCTGTATAGAGGGGCGGGGGTGGCTCAGTCGGTAGCGCGCCAGGCTCGTAATCTGCAGTTCCCAGGTTCGAGTCCCAGCTGGGTCAGCGTTGATATTTATCTCCGCAAAATTCCCCGCCCTGACCACGGTCAATAGGGGACACCGATGGGCTTGGTAAAGGCCGCCGTCCGTCGGATGGGACGTTAAGCCGTGTCCCCGTGTGCGGGAGAGACATACCCTGTGCACGTTAAAGAACACGCTGGATGGCCTTGACGGGAGGCTACCATCTATCTCCCAACAGCTGTTCCAGTGGGTCCCCTCCCCCAACCTTCTCTGAGCCTTCGGGGTCCATGTGACCTAGCCATTTAGCCCATGGTGTGCAAAAAAGTGCCGCTCAGAGGTAAAACAACCCAACGTTAAAGAACACGCTGGATGGCCTTGACGGGAGGCTACCATCTGTCTCCCAACAGCTGTTCCAGTGGGTACCCTCCCCCAACCATCTCTGAGCCTTCGGGGTCCATGTGACCTGGCCATTTAGCCCATGGTGTGCAAAAAAGTGCCGCTCAGAGGTAAAACAACCCAACCCTCTGTTTGTGTATTCTGTATAGTGCCAATACAGAATACACAAATCATTAAAACAAAGATTGAAAATTGTAAAATACTTACTATATTGTGCATTTAGAAGAAAATATTGTGCATTTAGAAGAAAATGGTATGCATTTACATTTGGCAATTTCTATTAATCGATGCATACATTAAGGTTCTTGATAAATCTCACATAATGTAGAAATCTACTTTGAAATGGGTGCTGTATATTTAACTCTGTTTTGTAGGCATCAACAATTTTTTTCCTTTCTGCACGCGTTTCATATTTATTAACTACCACGCTAACAATGGCCAGTTAATAGGAAATCTATAAACTTATTAATTATTGCAGTTTAGAATTACTTCTGACATATAAACTGAAACGTTAAACAAAACTACAGTTATTATTTGTATTTGCTGCTCATTAACACTAGCCATGAACTGTAAATTAATTTGAGTTAACCCTTTCAGGACCATAAGGTTTCTAAGAGTAAATATTAGTATGTAACTGTTTATTTTAGTTTGTTTAGACGTAAAATAAATAAAAATCATAAGAAAAATACATAACAATGTGTAGTTTTTTTGGAATTTTATTTGAAATATTTTTCCCAATGGACTATAAAGGTAACACAAATTATAGTTAGGCTTATTATGCAATGTCTTTTATTTATTGGTTTATTAGAACAAAATGTTAACTAAAATAATACAAAATTATGAAATAAAATTACTATACAAAATGATGTGCTAATTATGATATTCTGCGAAGCAATTTCTTTTGGTAGTGAGGCAAAGATGGACATTGCACATAGTACATATATTATGCGTCCTGACAGTTCTGTTTTTGTTTTCTAAACGTTCCCGTTTACGTAATTGCGTTCGGCATACGTTCTATTTTGACATTCTGTATAAAAAATGCAGAAAAGATTAAAATTAAATAAGACAATCACCAATTTTAAAATGGGAAAAATGCTTCCCTTAGTCGTGAAGGGTTAAAAGAGTAGAATATATAAACTTTCTTCAAGAAAGTAAGAGATTAACCTTTATTTTAATGATTTGTGTATTCTACAAGAGAACATGTTTGAACCGTGTTTTGTAACCATTATCCAAAATACGCTTTGCCTACGTTAAAAATACATTACAATCGTCCATTCTGCCTTTAACTGCTCCCTTGTTGTCCATGGTCAGATCTACCTCTAGTATACAATGGAAGTTTGTGGTAAAAATCAAACTCCGCAGTATTTGGCTAACAACATACACAACCATATCAGAAAAATATGACCACCTCCTTAATAATACGAATGGTAGGTGGTCATATTATTCTGATACGATTGTGTATAATGTATTCCAGACTTATCTCTTATTCCAATCTATGAAAATATCTTGGATAAGCCTTGACTACCCTTCTTTACGGATACTTCGAGTAAAGGCGACAATGAGATAATTAAAGTTCGCATTACAGTAATTAATCCCTCATCAAAAGCCGTTTTTAGAGCATTCACTATTGAAAAATGGTACAGTTGCCAAAAAAGTATCCGAACGCTATGATTGATTATAGAATTCAGAAAAAATATTTGTCAACGATTTTTTTTAGAAATTAGTGATTTCGCAACCTTCGTGTAGTGAACACGAAGGTAAAAGATATACGAAGTAACGAGGTCAAAGTGAACTTTTATGTAGTGGTTACAGAGAGCTAAAATTTGATATCTTTATGTATTAGAGTCTTAGATTCCAGAAAAGTTGTGAAAACTTCAATCCGATGGGTCATTCGAGGTGAAAGGTGAACTTTTATGTAGTGGTTACATAAAAGTAAAATTTGATATCTACAGGGTGATTCAAAACTTATCGTTCAAATTTCTTGGGGAGGTAGGGAATACGTCAGGAAACCGATTTCACATAGGAAAGTATGTCCGCAAACGTCATCTACATGAACAAAATGGACAAGTAAAGTGAACACAAGGAAACAGTACAGTTAAGTGGTAACGAATGTGACTTTTATTCCAACAAGGTGAAGTACAGGTTCACAGTAGGTGATCAAAATTGCGACCATTTACACGGACACAGGATTCACAGCGCCGTTGCATTGACCGCCGAACATTTTCAAAAACGCCTGGCATATCACGGACAATGCCTGTGGCGGCCACTATTCGTGCAACAAGGTCCATTTCACTGTCGACGGGGGTCTCGTACACATGGTGTTTCGCGGCCCCCCACAAAAAGAAATCCATGGGCGATAAATCAGGTGACCTGGGTGGCCAAGCGATTGCTGATGACAGCGGGAGTGGTCGGGCGAGCTGTACACTGGTTAGGTACACACAGCGCCCTCTACATACGCATGCGTACATTTGCGGACATACTTTCCTATGTGAAATCGGTTTCCTGACGTATTCCCTACCTCCCCACGAAATTTGAACGATAAGTTTTGAATCACCCTGTAGATATATTTGAGTCTTGAATCACAGAAACATTGTGAGAGTTTCAATCCGATGGGTCATTCGAGGTCAAAAGTAAACTTTTATCTAGTGGTTACATAGAGCTAAAATTTGTCATCTAGATGTATTTGACACTTAGACGCAACCTGCAATCTGAGACTCATATACATCTAGATATCGAATTTTAGCTCTCTGTTATTCTCTTTTGGAAGGGAACGGAAGTAGAGGGCTGCCAGTTCAGTATGGCTGTACTTCAGTACTTAGACACAACGTTGTGAAAACTTCGATCCAATGGGTCATTCGAGGTAAGGTGAACTTTTATCTAGTGGTTACAGAGAGCTAAAATTTAATATATAGATGTATTTGAGTCTTAGATCCCAGAAATGTAGTGAAAACTTCAATCCGATGAGTTATTCGAGGTCAAAGGGGAACTTTTATGAAGTGGTTAAAGAGAGTTAAAATTTGATATCTAGATGTATTTGAGTCTTGGATCGCAGAAACATTGTGAAATCTTCGATCCGATGGGTCATTCGAGGTCAAAGGTGAACTTTTATCTAGTAGTTAGAGAAAAGTAAACTTTGATATCTAGATGTATTTGAGTCATAGATCGCAGAAACATTGTGGAAACTTCGATCGATGGGTCATTCGAGATCAAAGATGAACTTTTATCTAGCGGTTACAGAGAGATATAATTCGATATCTAGGTGTACAGTCGCTCAAAAAAGTATCCGAACACTATGGTTGATTAAAAAAATCAGAAAAAATATCTGGCAGCAATTTTTTTAGAAATTAGTTATCTGGCAACCTTCGTGTCACGTGACACGAAGGTTGCCAGATAACTAATTTCTAAAAAAATTGCTGCCAGATATTTTTTCTGATTTTTTTAATCAACCATAGTGTTCGGATACTTTTTTGAGCGACTGTACTTGAGCTTTTGATCGCAGAAACTTTGTGAAAACTTCGTTCCGATGGGTCATTCCAGGTCAAAGGTGAACTTTTTTCTAGTTGTTACAGAGAAATAAAATTTGATATCTAGATATGTTTGAGTCTTAGATCGCAGAAACCTTATGGAAGGTTTTATCTTCGAGGTCAAAAGTCAAATATCGATATTTTGATTCTAGAGAGCTAAAAAGTGGTTCCCAGAGGTGTTTCAGATGGTAGATCTAAGAAATGTTAAAAGATTTCAGATGTGGTGTTTCGTCCAAGATAGCGATAGGAATGTTAATCTATAAACTTAGAGGCGATGGTTTTCATTACATAATACATAACGATTCATCGGCCATTTTGTGCCAATGCAAAAACGTTAAGATCGCACAACAGAATGGCTTCATTAATGTTTTTTTTTTTTATTTTGAATGATAATCCAATTCCCGAAACGTTAGAAGCTCGGAGTTCGTTAACTTTCATCTAATCTTATGTTTCAACAGACACAAAACCTGGGGGCGGGGGTGGCTCAGTCGGTAGCGCGCCAGGCTCGTAATCTGTAGTTCCCAGGTTCGAGTCCCAGCTGGATCAGCGTTGAGATTTATCTCCGCAAAATTCCCCGCCCTGCCCACGGTCAGTAGGAGACACCGATGGGCTTGGATAGGCCGCCGTCCGTCGGATGGGACGTTAAGCCAATGGCCCCGTGTGCGGGAGAACCATATCTTGTGCACGTTAAAGAACACGCTGGATGGCCTTGACGGGAGGCTACCATCTGTCTCCCAACAGCTGTTCCAGTGGGTCCCCTCCCCCAACCTTCTCTGAGCCTTCGGGGTCCATGTGACCTGGCCATTTAGCCCATGGTGTGCAAAAAAGTGCCGCTTAGAGGTAAAACAACCCAACCCAACAACAACATATAACCTGGCAGATGAAATTATTACTTGCCAAACTACTTTTTCGATGCCTGGTGCTTATTTGGAGAAAAAAAAAATATTTTCACTCAAAATCGAGAATTTTATATTTTGTGATATAGTACTAGGCTTAAAATGATAAGAAATGCTTCACAGTAAGTAAGAAGTTCATTCGATTAAATTTCCTCAAATTTTAGCCCCTTTGAATTTTTGGTATTGAATAAAGAAAACTGTTATTCAAAATCAGCACTGAATTTCATTAAAAAAATTAAAATTTTAACAGACGTTTAAAAAACAGAAATGATGAGTTTATGTGTTTACCTAAAAATAAATTTAACTGCTTGTTAAGACAGAACTTAATTTCCCTGCAGAAGTATTCTTTTCCCCTTTATAGGTTAACCCTTTCACGACCAAGGGAAACATTTTTCCCATTTTAAAATTGGTGATTGTCGTATTTAATTATAACCTTATCTGCATTTTTTATACAGAATGTCAAAATAGAACGTATGCCGAACGCAATTACGTAAACGGGAACGTTTAGAAAACAAAAACAGAACTGTCAGGACGCATAATATATGTACTATGTGCAATGTCCATCTTTGCCTCACTACCAAAAGAAATTGCTTCGCAGAATATCATAATTAGCACATCATTTTGTATAGTAATTTTATTTCATAATTTTGTATTATTTTAGTTAACATTTTGTTCTAATAAACCAATAAATAAAAGACATTGCATAATAAGCCTAACTATAATTTGTGTTACCTTTATAGTCCATTGAGAAAAATATTTCCCATAAAATTCCAAAAAAACTACACATTGTTATGTATTTTTCTTATGATTTTTATTTATTTTACGTCTAAACAAACTAAAATAAACAGTTACATACTAATATTTACTCTTAGAAACCTTATGGTCCTGAAAGGGTTAAAAAAGAGAAAAATTATCAAGTTTTAATAATCAATGTTTCTTCCTCTTTTCTTGAAACAATCTGCCAGACTCTTGGGTTTAAAATATCCATAATATTTGCATGATTACTCAGTTTCTTCTTTAACGAGGGCATTAATCAGATATCAGATAATAAGTTCTGGCAATGCGTTTTTGTTAATTAGGCTGCAGTGTGGATATCAACAGAGCAATTACTTAAGAAACATGAAAATGGCTTCGAAAGTAATTACTACTCCGAGAGAATTATATCATCATTAAAATGTCAAATAAAAGTTTTCGCAGATTCATAAGAGAAAAGTCATTTAGTTACTTCGACGAGCACGGTTGTCGCAAACAAATCTGGAAAATATGAAGTTCGTGAAACCATTGTGGCAACGTGTCGCGCAAAACAGTTCACAATAAAAACAAGTTTTGCCTACAACCATTTTACCCTGTTGAGCTGATTAAACTCGAGATAAAATTAATTTTTTTTTCGGATAATTGTTTTTTATAATATCTATCTACTCACAAGAAGTATAAGTTGCAATAAAGAATAACAAATGAAATTCTGAAAGACAGTCCAAATCAGCTCTCCACACTTAAAAGAGAAATAATGACGCAATCCATCATTCTGACTCTTTAATCTACAGGGACTTTTTTGCACACCATGGGCTAAATGGCCAGGTCACATGGACCCCGAAGGCTCAGAGAAGGTTGGGGGAGGGGACCCACTGGAACAGCTGTTGGGAGACAGATGGTAGCCTCCCTTCAAGGCCATCCAGCGTGTTCTTTAACGTGCACAGGGTATGGCTCTCCCACACCCGGGGCCACGGCTTAACGTCCCATTCGACGGACGGCGGCCTTTCCAAGCCCATCGGTGTCCCCTGCTGACCGTGGGCAGGGCGGGGAAATTTTGCAAAGATAAATCTCAACGCTGACCCAGCTGGGACTCGAACCTGGGAACTACAGATTACGAGCCTGGCACGCTACCGACTGAGCCAACCCCGCCCCCACAAGGTCACGTGTATTGCCAAAGACACGTAGCGAGTATATCAGAGCTAAATAAATTCTTTATTTAACGAATTAGTAAAGCATGAATATTATTAATTAATTTGCTTTATTGTCTTATTGTTTTCCCTTTACGAATTATCGAACATGTGCATGCATCCAATTATCGTCTGTACAAGTCATGCATATATTTTTATCTCTAAATAGCATTTGTGAGAATGTTTCAAATTCATTAAGCTGTAATTTATAGAGACGATATTGATGATACGTTTTCAATTGTTCTTATCGCTACACAAAACTTTCGCTTAAGTCATATATAAGCAGAATATGTTTCTGGAAGAGTAGTGTTGATCAACCAGAGTTTGCATATCGATTCAAATGCAGACGAGAATGGTTAAGATTTCTGCTCCTTGTTTGGGGAAAGCATTCACATAGAGCAGGTGGCCAAACGGAGTGAGCAGAAGATGGCTTTTGTGTTCTGGAAGAAATACAATTCGTTGACAGGTGGGCTTGAGCGAGAATCAATTCAGACATACTTCAAGCAGTTTCTCCTCAGCTGTTACTAGTATTAAACAAGGCTATGTCTTGTTTACATGGTTGTTCAATGAGAGCATTGATTTAGTCATGGGTCATCTCTGAATGATTCTGCACTACGCTTTTTTTCGTTTTATGCATAACCTTGTGGCATTTTCACACGCCTTGCAATTACTAATTCCTTAGATGACTGAAGGGCAGGGGTGGCTCAGTCGGTAGCGCGCCAGGACCGTAATCTGTAGTTCCCAGGTTCGAGTCCCAGCTGGGTCAACGTTGAGATTTATCTCCGCAATATTCCCCGCCCTGCCCACGGTCAGTAGGGGACACCGATGGGCTTGGAAAGGCCGCCATCCGTCGGATGGGACGTTAAGCCGTGGCTCCGTGTGTGGGAGAGCTATACCCTGTGCACGTTAAAGAACACGCTGGATGTCCTTGACGGGAGACTACCATCTGTCTCCCAACAGCTGTTCCAGTGGATCCCCTCCCCCAACCTTTTCTGAGCCTTCGGGGTCCATGTGACCTGGCCATTTATCCCATGGTGTGCAAAAAAGTGCCGCTCAGAGGTAAAACAACCCAACTCATTTGTAGTATTTCTAGTATTTTTTACCCTCATTTGTACTTTATTTCATTTAACATATTATGGTTTTTTTGGTCCCCCTTCTTAGGATATTGGTATCTGGGATATTCATATCTCCCCCATAATTATTAGGATATTCATATCTCCCCCATAGTTATTAGGATATTCATATCTCCCCCATAATTATTAGGATATTCATATCTCCCCCATTAGACGGAAACCCTCAATCCCTCCCTCACTCAGTTAGAATTTTAAGGAAACGTCACTTCCCTTATTATTAATGTGAAGTTCCGGGGAATAATTAAATTAAGGGCCAATGTAGGAGTTGGTTTCGTAGCAGACAGGGAAAAGTTAAGGAAGATTTATGGTTCACAAGTACATGCGCATTACGAGAACATCATATTCATTTGTTACCAAACTAAACGCTTCACAAATACATTAAGCAAATCAATTACGATAAACTCCCTTTAGACAACAGAAAGATAAATTTTGCGAAAGGTGATGGGAACGTACCGAGTTGTAATCAAGAGAAAGTCGATTCTCCCGAAATGAATTTCCGACTTAATAAAAATGTTAAAATTTGATGAACTCCACTTACATTTGATGCTGAAGCCGATATAAGTGAGAATGCAGATGATGAAGCCGATATAAGTGAGAATGCAGATGATGAAGCCGATATAAGTGAGAATGCAGATGATGAAGCCGATATAAGTGAGAATGCAGATGATGAAGCCGATATAAGTGAGAATGCAGATGATGAAGCCGATATAAGTGAGAATGCAGATGATGAAGCCGATATAAGTGAGAATGCAGATGATGAAGCCGATATAAGTGAGAATGCAGATGATGAAGCCGATATAAGTGAGAATGCAGATGATGAAGCCGATATAAGTGAGAATGCAGATGATGAAGCCGATATAAGTGAGAATGCAGATGATGAAGCCGATATAAGTGAGAATGCAGGTGATGAAGCCGATATAAGTGACAATGCAGGTGATGAAGCCGATATAAGTGAGAATGCAGGTGATGAAGCCGATATAAGTGACAATGCAGATGATGAAGCCGATATAAGTGAGAATGCAGATGATGAGGCCGATGTAAGTGAGAATGCAGATGATGAAGCCGATGTAAGTGAGAATGCAGATGATGAAGCCGATATAAGTGAGAATGCAGATGATGAAGCCGATGTAAGTGAGAATGCAGATGATGAAGCCGATATAAGTGAGAATGCAGATGATGAAGCCGATGTAAGTGAGAATGCAGATGATGAAGCCGATATAAGTGAGAATGCAGATGATGAAGCCGATATAAGTGAGAATGCAGATGATGAAGCCGATATAAGTGAGAATGCAGATGATGAAGCCGATATAAGTGAGAATGCAGATGATGAAGCCGATATAAGTGAGAATGCAGATGTTGAAGCCTAAATAAGTGAGAATGCAGATGATGAAGCTGATATAATTGAGAATGCAGATGATGAAGCCGATGTAAGTGAGAATGCAGATGATGAAGCCGATGTAAGTGAGAATGCAGATGATCAAGCCGATATAAGTGAGAATGCAGATGATGAAGCCGATATAAGTGAGAATGCAGATGATGAAGCCGATATAAGTGAGAATGCAGATGATGAAGCCGATATAAGTGAGAATGCAGATGATGAAGCCGATATAAGTGAGAATGCAGATGTTGAAGCCTAAATAAGTGAGAATGCAGATGATGAAGCCGATATAATTGAGAATGCAGATGATGAAGCCGATGTAAGTGAGAATGCAGATGATGAAGCCGATGTAAGTGAGAATGCAGATGATCAAGCCGATATAAGTGAGAATGCAGATGATGAAGCCGATATAAGTGAGAATGCAGATGATGAAGCCGATATAAGTGAGAATGCAGATGATGAAGCCGATATAAGTGAGAATGCAGATGATGAAGCCGATGTAAGTGAGAATGCAGATGATGAAGCCGATATAAGTGAGAATGCAGATGATGAAGCCGATATAAGTGAGAATGCAGATGATGAAGCCGATGTAAGTGAGAATGCAGATGATGAAGCCGATGTAAGTGAGAATGCAGATGATGAAGCCGATGTAAGTGAGAATGCAGATGATGAAGCCGATATAAGTGAGAATGCAGATGATGAAGCCGATGTAAGTGAGAATGCAGATGATGAAGCCGATGTAAGTGAGAATGCAGATGATGAAGCCGATGTAAGTGAGAATGCAGATGATGAAGCCGATATAAGTGAGAATGCAGATGATGAAGCCGATGTAAGTGAGAATGCAGATGATGAAGCCTAAATAAGGGAGAATGAATATGCTGGAGCCGATATGTGAGGATCAAGATGCCAAAGTTGATAAAACTGAAGATGAAGATGCTGAAGCCGACATAAGGGTTGGGTTGTTTTACCTCTGAGCGGCACTTTTTTGCACACCATGGGCTAAATGGCCAGGTTACATGGACCCCGAAAGCTCAGAGAAGGTTGGGGGAGGGGACACACTGGAACAGCTGTTGGGAGACAGATGGTAGCCTCCCGTCAAGGCCATCCAGCGTGGTCTTTAACGTGCACAGGGTATGGCTCTCCCACACACGGGGCCACGGCTTAACGTCCCATCCGACGGACGGCGGGCTTTCCAAGCCCATCGGTGTCCCCTACTCACCGTGGGCAGGGGGGGGGGTATTTTCCGGAGATAAATCTCAACGCTGACCTGGGAACTACAGATTACGAGCCTGACGCGCTACCGACTGAGCCACCCCCCGCCCCGGAAGAGTTGGAGACAAATTTTCTTCCATACTCCATTCATATATTGCCTACGGATCTGCTGTCCCGAAATTTAGTGATACAGTACTATAGAAGTAAAGTTCATCCATCGATCAAAACCTAAATTTAATCTGTGTCCTGGATCGCAACTCTTGATTTGCTGAAAACGAGCATTCTATATTCACCAGAGGCGATCTGGAATTTAAAGTTTGGGTCGCGTAATGAATAGTAGAATTATTCCACTGTTTGAACTTTTTAATTTTACATTTCTTCCTAGTGAGCTGAATGATCAGTTTAAACAAGATCCATATTTCTTTAAAAAAAAACTGATATGAACAGACCAAGGCCACATTCAATTTTTTTTCTCGAACTTCTAGTTATCATCCATCGCGGATCTAGCAAAAAAAGATAGAAGTTTGCAATGGACGCAATCGAGCAGGAAAAAAGTAAAAGGGAGAGCCAAAAATACTGGATTTACAGCAATATAATCTTTTCCCACTTCGTTTTAGAGGCCTTTGGAAAATTTCCAAAAAAATGTATGAAAAATGCGTAAGTTAAATAATTTTTTGCCTCTATTATTGGACGGGGGATGCACACACACCAGGGCGGAGGTGGCTCAGTCGGTAGCGCGCCAGGCTCGTAATCTGTAGTTCCCAAGTTCGAGTCCCAGCTGGGTCAGCGTTGAGATTTATCTCCGCAAAATTCCCCGCCCTGCCCACGGTCAGTAGGGGACACCGATGGGCTTGAAAAGGCCGCCGTCCGTCGGATGGGACGTTAAGCCGTGGCCCCGTGTGCGGGAGAGCCACACCCTGTGCACGGTAAAGAACATGCTGAATGGCCTTGACGGGAGGCTACCATCTGTCTCCCAACAGCTGTTCCAGTGGGTCCCCTCCCCCAACCTTCTCTGAGCCTTCGGGGTCCATGTGACCCGGCCATTTAGCCCATGGTGTGCAAAAAAGTGCCGCTCAGAGGTAAAACAACCCAACCCAAATTTTTTTGCCGTTGTTTTTTTTTTGTAATGGATTTGCATTAAAACGCTAAAATTAACCCATCGTCAAAAGAATACTGATGAGAATTCGATTGAAGTAAAACTTCACGGACATCAAACAGTTTTCTTCCGTCGTTTTCTGAAAAATTCAGCATTAAATAATTCATCCTCGATTCGCCTTACCGCCATTAGCAGAAGACGGAAAATAGTAAATTTGTTCTCTTCAATGCTAATTACGTTTCCCGACTCATAAGCGAAAGCTTTTATGTCACATTTATAGCCCCGCGAGTTTTGTATCGTAATACTCAAGTGTAATGAATGAAAGTGCATTTAATAAGTGCACCTCTGCTTCGAAAGTGCTTCCAAAACCATTTGTGGACTACTAAAGGATTTTCGATTAATCCGTGTTCGCATTTCTTCCATTTAGCCCTGTACGATATGCAAATGCTTCTCAGTTCATCCCTCGGATTATTTGCTTTCAGTTTTAGAGTTTCAAACGCAAAGGTAGTGACGGTTTAATTCGATTTGTGAGATTAATTTGCAAACAAGAAACTTCCATGTGTTTGCTAAAGATTACCTTTCAACAGAGGGCGAAGAACAATTACAAAAAAAAAGTTCCAATGGGACAATGTCGCCTGTAAAGAGGGGGGCGGGGGGGGGGGTGCTCAGTCGGTAGCGCGCCAGGCTCGTAATCTGTAGTTCCCAGGTTCGAGTCCCAGCTGGGTCAGCGTTGAGATTTATCTCCGCAAAATTTCCCGCCCTGCCCAGGGTCAGTAGGGGACACCGATGGGCTTGGAAAGGCCGCCGTCCGTCGGATGGGACGTTAAGCCGTGGCTCCGTGTGCGGGAGAACCATACCCTGTGCACGTTAAAGAACACGCTGGGGTGGCCTTGACGGGAGGCTACCATCTGTCTCCCAAAAGCTGTTCCAGTGGGTCCCCTCCCCCAACCTTCTCTAATCCTTCGGGGTCCATGTGACCTGGCCATTTAGCCCATGGTGTGCATAAAAGTGCCGCTCAGAGGTAAAACAACCCAACGTTAAAGAACACCCTGGATGGCCTTGACGGGAGGCTACCATCTGTCTCCCAACAGCTGTTCCAGTGGGTCCCCACCCCCAACCTTCTCTGAGCCTTCGGGGTCCATGTGACATGGCCATTTAGCCCATGGTGTGCAAAAAAGTGCCGCTCAGAGGTAAAACAACCCAACGTTAAAGAACACCCTGGATGGCCTTGACGGGAGGCTACCATCTGTCTCCCAACAGCTGTTCCAGTGGGTCCCCACCCCCAACCTTCTCTGAGCCTTCGGGGTCCATGTGACATGGTCATTTAGCCCATGGTGTGCAAAAAAGTGCCGCTCAGAGGTAACCCAACCCAAGCCTGTAAAGAGTGCCTCAGTCAGCTATTTACCGAGAACAAATTTCAAGAGCTAAAAGATTCTTGTGACTGTAATAAAATAATCAGTATCGTAGCGTCGTGAGAAGCAGCGAGACAATGAGCTTCCCAAATTGAAGATGAAGGCATGATTTGCAAACTGATAATATTCATTTTTATAACAGCAAATCCTAGAACTTAAAGAAGTTTGTCAACTGTAATAAAATATACTTGTATTATAATAAAATTTTTAAAATCGCGACTCCCCTAGGGGATTGGGACATGCAGAATTTTAAAATGTATAAATTAGAGGTTTATTCCTGGTGGTTGAGCGATTTACGGTTGGGTTGTTTTACCTCTGAGCGGCACTTTTTTGCCCACCATGGGCTAAATGGCCAGGTCACATGGACCCCGAAAGCTCAGAGAAGGTTGGGGAGGGGACCCACTGGAACAGCTGTTGGGAGACAGATGGTAGCCTCCCGTCAACGCCATCCAGCGTGTTCTTTAACGTGCACAGTGTATTGCTCTCCCGCACACGGGGCTTAACGTTCCATCCGACGGACGGCGACCTTTCCAAGCCCATCGGTGTCCCCTACTGACCGTGGGCAGGGCGGGAAATTTTGCGGAGATAAATCTCAACGCTGACCCAGCTGGGACTCGAACCTGGGAACTACAGATTACGAGCCTGGCGCGCTACCGACTGAGCCACCCCCGCCCCAGCGATTTACGGAAGTATATTTCAAAAAATATTAAGCAGTAACAACTGAAATTGTCATTGTAACATTGTAAACATTGAATAATCACTAAACAATAGTGATAACAATGACAAATACAAATAAAAACAGATTTGTTAAATGCAAATAACTGAAGACAAACAAAGCCACAGCAAATGTTGCTATGCTAATTTAAAAAGTATGTGGGGCGGGGGTGGCTCAGTCGGTAGCGCGCCAGGCTCGTAATCTGTAGTTCCCAGGTTCGAGTCCCGGCTGGGTCAGCGTTGAGATTTATCTCCGCAAAATTCCCCGCCCTGCCCACGGTCAGTAGGGGACACCGATCGACTTGGAAAGGCCGTCGTCCGTCGGATGGGACGTTAAGCCGTGGTTCCATGTGCGGGAGAACCATACCCTGTGCACGTTAAAGAACACGCTGGATGGCCTTGACGGGAGACTACCATCTGTCTCCCAACAGCTGTTCCAGTGGGTCCCCTCCCCCAACCTTCTCTGAGCCTTCGGGGTCCATGTGACCTGGCCATTAGCCCATGGTGTGCAAAAAAAGTGCTGCTCAGAGGTAAAACAACCCAACGTTAAAGAACACGCTGGATGGCCTTGACGGGAGGCTACCATCTGTGTCCCAACAGCTGTTCCAGTGGGTCCCCTCCTCGAACCTTCTCTGAGCCTTCGGGGTCCATGTGACCTGGCCATTTAGCCCATGGTGTGCAAAAAAGTGCCGCTCAGTGGTAAAACAACCCAACCCAATTAAAAAGTATGTCTGGCATGCACTAGCTGATTTCATCTACTTTATACACCTAGTTGATTATAAAGTATCAAGAGGGAAGTTAAAACAGCATTCAAATATTAATAACAACATATTCAGCAACTATTCTTTCTTACTTTGTGTGGTGTAATGTTGACTCTCCGAATTGTGTTCCTGAATAAGCTTGACTGTTCATTCTGCATCTTCTAACAATTTTACAATTTCGAAATTTTAATCTAAATTGAATGTAATATATTTCTCTTTCTATCTTGAATTTTACTCGCCACAATAAAAAAAATTGGGTAGAAATTTTGTGATAAAATGGAAAAAGGTAATATTTTGCTAATAGCCGACAATAATTATTTATATTTTACAGCGCCAATGATTCGTAGCGGTAAAAATGGAAAATTCTTAAAAAAATTACAGATGCCAGATTGTCAAATTGTGATATTTTTGTGAGGGATTTTAAAGAAGCATGAATTGCAAATGGCGGCATTTTAAACAGTTTTTTTTTGGTTTTTGAAAAAAAGTGTATTTTAACCCTTGTAAGGTGTTTGGAACAATTTCATAAAAAAACAACAACTAAGAACATGGGGGAGAAATCTGAAGCATTTTAGGTTCATAAAATTTTTTGTGCAACGTTAACTTAGAATTCCATGCATTATGCTACTGTTGTACAGTCGCTCAAAAAAGTATCCGAACACTATGATTGATTACAGAATTCAAAAAAAATATCTGGCAACGATTCTTTTAGAAATTAGTGATCTGGCAACCTTCGTGTCACGTGACACGAAGGTTGCCAGATCACTAATTTCTAAAAGAATCGTTGCCAGATATTTTTTTCTGAATTCTGTAATCAACCCACGAAGTTTGCCAGATCACTAATTTCTAAAAGAATCGTTGCCAGATATTTTTTTCTGAATTCTGTAATCAACCCACGAAGTTTGCCAGATCACTAATTTCTAAAAGAATCGTTGCCAGATATTTTTTCTGAATTCTGTAATCAACCCACGAAGTTTGCCAGATCACTAATTTCTAAAAGAATCGTTGCCAGATATTTTTTTCTGAATTCTGTAATCAACCCACGAAGTTTGCCAGATCACTAATTTCTAAAAGAATCGTTGCCAGATATTTTTTCTGAATTCTGTAATCAATTTACGAAGGTTGCCAGATATTTTTTCTGAATTCTGTAATCAACCATAGTGTTCGGATACTTTTTTGAGCGACTGTACCTCTCAGATCCTTTCTTTCGGCTTAGTCATCTCACCTATTCCACCAAAACATCATTTCTATTACTCTCCAGCCCTCCCATTACGGAGTGGTTAGCGTGCCTGGCTACTGATCAAAGGGTCCTGGGTTCGAGCCTCAGGTAAAGCATTAGTGTATGTGTGTCGTTTTTCTTCTCAGATGCCGCCGCCATCCTCACAAACTCTCTCTATGCCGTATAAATTGGCAGGGTCTTGTCAGACCTCTGTGCCAAGCAGCTGCTTGAGGGGAAATTTATTTATTATTTTTTTATTACTATCCACTTTTTTCCCATCGACTAACTCTATGAGTTTAAGATATCACTCGGTGCTTTCGGTACATTTGGATTTTTAGAGCGTCATTCCGATCCCTATTTGACCTCGAATGCGACACTAGATCTGAAAATTCCTTTTATTTTGAGTTCTACTTCTTGGAATTGTTCAATTTACAAATTTAGTTTTCCAGCACCGGCATATCGAAATTTTACCTTTAAACTCTAAGGACCCATCGCATCCACAATATCACAAAATTTCTGAGATGTACGACTCAAAATATCCCAGGAACCAATTTTTTGTCTATCTAGCACCATCCTTCCCACGATCATTAGGTGACACCGATGGGCTTGGAAAGGCCGCCGGCCGTCGGATGGGACGTTAAGCCGTGGTCCCGTGTGTGGGAGAGCCATACCCTGTGCACGTTAAAGAACACGCTGGATGGCCTTGACACGAGGCTACCATCTGTCTCCCAACAGCTGTTCCAGTGGGTCTCCTCCCCCAACCTTCTCTGAGCTTTCGGGGTCCTTGTGACCTGGCCATTTAGCCCATGGTGTGCAAAAAAGTGCCGCTCAGAGGTAAAACAACCCAACGTTAAAGAACACGCTGGATGGCCTTGACGGGAGGCTACCATCTGTGTCCCAACAGCTGTTCCAGTGGGTCTCCTCCCCCAATCTTCTCCGAGCCTTCGGGGTCCTTGTGACCTGGCCATTTAGCCCATGGTGTGCAAAAAAGTGCCGCTCAGAGGTAAAACAACCCAACGTTAAAGAACACGCTGGATGGCCTTGACGGGAGGCTACCATCTCTCTTCCAACAGCTGTTCCAGTGGGTCTCCTCCCCCAACCTTCTCTGAGCTTTCGGGGTCCTTGTGACCTGGCCATTTAGCCCATGGTGTGCAAAAAAAGTGCCGCTCAGAGGTAAAACAACCCAACGTTAAAGAACACGCTGGATGGCCTTGACGGGAGGCTACCATCTGTCTCCCAACGGCTGTTCCAGTGGGTATCCTCCCCCAACCTTCTCTGAGCCTTCGGGGTCCTTGTGACCTAACCATTTCGCCCATTGTGTGCAAAAAAGTGCCGCTCAGAGGTAGAACAACCCAACCCTGTTCCAGGAGGTGTTGCCTGTCCCCGAAAAGATCGAAAGAAAAGTATGAATTGAAGTGTAGACAAGACAGATCAAATGATGAGGTTGTTTTAAGGCAAAATACTTTTTTTTTCTGTAAAGTATTTCAGGTCTTGTTTATTGAACAATGGAAACAAAATTAAATGGGTAGATTCAGTACACAAAAACAAAGATTTTAATTTCTCTTCCCTAAAAGTTATAAATGTGGGATTTCTACTTGACTTGACCTTTTCTTTACAGCGGAGGATAGATAGAGTCATTATTTTCAATTCATTGGCCAAAAACATCATTTGGAACCTTAATAGGGTTGGTTGTTGGGTTGTTTTACCTCTGAGCGGCACTTTTTTGCACACCATGGGCTAAATGGCCAGGTCAAATGGACCCCGAAGGCTCAGAGAAGGTTGGGGGAGGAGACCCACTGGAACAGCTGTTGGGAGACGGATGGTAGCCTCCCTTCAAGGCCATCCAGCGTGTTCTTTAACGTTGGGTTGTTTTACCTCTGAGCGGCATTTTTTTGCACACCATGGGCTAAATGGCCAGGTCACATGGACCCCGAAGGCTCAGAGAAGGTTGGGGGAGGGGACCCACTGGAACAGCTGTTGGGAGACGGATGGTAGCCTCCCGTCAAGGCCATCCAGCGTGTTCTTTAACGTTGGGTTGTTTTACCTCTGAGCGTCACTTTTTTGCACACCATGGCCTAAATGGCCAGGTCACATGGACCCCGAAGGCTCAGAGAAGGTTGGGGGAGGGGACCCACTGGAACAGCTGTTGGGAGACCGATGGTAGCCTCCCGTCAAGGCCATCCAGCGTGTTCTTTAACGTTGGGTTGTTTTACCTGTAAGCGGCACTTTTTTGCACACGGTGGGCTAAATGGCCAGGTCACATGGACCCCGAAGGCTCAGAGAAAGTTGGGGGAGGGGACCCACTGGAACAGCTGTTGGGAGACAGATGGTAGCCTCCCGTCAAGGCCATCCAGCGTGTTCTTTAACGTTGGGTTGTTTTACCTCTGAGCGGCACTTTTTTGCACACCATGGGCTAAATGGCCAGGTCACATGGACCCCGAAGGCTCAGAGAAGGTTGGGGACCCACTGGAACAGCTGTTGGGAGACAGATGGTAGCCTACCGTCAAGGCCATCCAGCGTGTTCTTTAACGTGCACAGGGTATGGCTCTCCCGCACACGGGGCGACGGCTTAACGTCCCATCCGACGGACGGCTGTCTTTCCAAGCCCATCGGTATCCCCTACTGACCGTGGGCAGGGCGGGGAATTTTGCGGAGATAAATCTCAACGCTGACCCAGCTGGGACTCGAACCTGGGAAACTACAGATTACGAGCCTACCTTAATAGGGAATTAGATGTCACGTTACTTTGATGGCGTGGAAAAAGATTTTTCTCATTAGAAGTAGATAATATCATTTATGTTGTTTGAAGAAACCGTTTCTAACTGTCGAGGGAAATAAAGATTAAATCCTGTTACAAACATGATCAGTGAAAACGGTAAGCCATTTATGAAATCGTGATACAGATAATGAGATGGCAAGGTAAGCCAGTTATCGTTAAACTGTTAAACTTATTATGAATGGGATTGACTCGATTCTTAGAAGAATTGACGAGGAGGTGAATTTGCCTAGTTTAAGAAGTGTCTTTGTGTAAGGGAGGATATTTGAAAGAAAGAATTTGGTCCTTGAAAATTACTATAAATAACTTATGCAATGGAAGTGAAAATATACTACTGAAGTTCCGTTTTCAATCCTTATTCAAAATTACCTCTTCACTAATAGGAATATTTTACATTACACCTAGGTTTTTCAAATTGTTAATATCTCTTAACTGTAGCCGAAATCCTTTTCTTTCTCTGACTTAATGATATTTGTAAAAAGACTTAACCATCCTTGTTAAGCTCTGAGCAAATGACTCTGCATATTGAAATATAAAGACGTTCAGCCAAATATTCCATGAATCCCTGACAAGACAATTATTAAGGTAAATGAGGCGAATAGTGAAGACTGGGTTGTTGGGTTGTTCTACCTCTGAGCGACACTTTTTTTGCACACCATGGGCTAAATGGCCAGGTCACATGGACCCCGAAGGCTCAGAGAAGGTTGGGGGAGGGGACCCACTGGAACATCTGTTGGGAGACAGATGGTAGCCTCCCGTCAAGGCCTTTCAGCGTGTTCTTTAACGTGCACAGGGTATGGCTCTCCCACGGGACCACGGCTTAACGTCCCATCCGACGGACGGCGGCCTTTCCAAGCCCATCGGTGTCCCCTACTGACCGTGAGCAGGGCGGGGAATTTTGCGGAGAAAAATCTCAACGCTGACGCAGCTGAGACTCGAACCTGAGAACTACACATTACGAGCCTGGCGCGCTACCGACTGAGCCACCTCCGCCCCTAGTAGAGGAGAATAAATCACGTGACGAAGAGAGAAATGTTAACCTTTATATTAAAATATTTTCAGGTGATTTTTCGGAACGTTAACATCTACATTCAGAATAGTTTTATATATCTTGTAATAAAAAAAAAAGTATTAACGTTGACGTAATGCTTATTTGAATGCTTAAGTCACGGCTGACCGAAGCAGAAGGCGCTCACCTTCGAAAGACCTTGAGCCGAAATGCCTGTAATGTCCCTGATGCACATCCATGCAATGGCATCATGCCAGCAGAAGCCGCTGTCTTTGATAGGCTCCATCCAGGATCAGTTTCCTGTCTTTCCTTCGGATGGTTAGTCGCCATTTATCTCTCTGCAGCCTCTTCCTATCCCATCTTTCTTTTTCTCCGCATCACTGGTCGCATCTCCATCACACAGTTGAAAGTGTAGAGGGCGCTGATGGGAAACTTTAAGTGAAAATTCTGAGATAATTTCGTTCCTAATATTATCATTAGCTTACAAAAATCGGTATCAATACCCAAGTTGTACCGTATTTAAAAAAGGTGTTTAAACTAAAAGCCCTAGAGTTGCCAAGTGCTTTCACACCTGGGAACCTTGTGTCTTTTAGTTTTTCACCGGACTTCACTTTTTGGTGGGGCGGGGGTGGCTCAGTTGGTAGCGCGCCAGGCTCGTAATCTATAGTTCCCAGGTTCGAGTCCCAGCTGGGTCAGCGTTGAGATTTATCTCCGCAAAAATTCCCCACCCTGCCCACGGTCAGTAGGGGACACCGATGGGCTTGGAAAGGCCGCCGTCCGTCGGATGGGACGTTAAGCCATGTGCGGGAGAGCCATACCCTGTGCACGTTAAAGAACACGCTGGATGGCCTTGACGGGAGGCTACCATCTGTCTCCCAACAGCTCTTCCAGTGGGTCCCCTCCCCCAATCTTCTCTGAGCCTTCGGGGTCCTTGTGATCTGGCCATTTAGCCCATGGTGTGCAAAAAAGTGCCGCTCAGAGGTAAAACAACCCAACCCTATTTTTTCTAGATCCAGGCCAGTACCCGTACACAATATACGGGTACGTCAACGACAATTAAAATGTTCTTTGTTGTTTACAAATATATTACGTGTTTATTATAGCTGTCTAAATACACTAATTTGCATATGCAAATGTTTTTGGAAGTGATGAAATTCTGAACAAGTATAGATGAGATTGGTGACACAAGATGCTTTTTTTTCTATATATGGTAAATGAAATAATATAAAGAAGCAACTAACAAATCGAATGAGCAATCGTGTTAGCCGCCAGCCTAACCTACTTTGAAAATCTTGCTCGTGGGTTAGGTTGTTTTACCTCTGAGCGGCACTTTTTTGCACACCATGGGCTAAATGGCCAGGTCACAAGAACCCCGAAGGCTCAGAGAAGGTTGGGGGAGGGGACCCACTGGAACAGCTGTTGGGAGACAGATGGTAGCCTTCCGTCAAGGCCATCCAGTGTGTTCTTTAACGTGCACAGTGTATGGCTCTCCCGCACACGGACCACGGCTTAACGTCCCATCCGACGGACGGCGGCCTTTCCAAGCCCATCGGTGTCCCCTACTGACCGTGGGCAGGGCGGGGAATTTTTGCGGAGATAAATCTCAACGCTAACCCAGCTGTGACTCGAACGTGGGAACTACAGATTACGAGCCTGGCGCGCTACCGACTGAGCCACCCCCGCCCCATTTTAGTTGCATGCTTAGAAAAATAGCCAAAAAAAACAATGACCTTAAACCTTGGAAGTTTTCAAAATCTTCTGGATGCAGACTCTTTAACGTTGATCAAATTTTCCATACACATCTCTATTGTCACGTTCATACTAATTTGTGTGTGTGTGTTATATGTGTGTGTTATATATAGTGTGTATTAATATATGTGTGTGTTATATATAGTGTGTTATATATAGTGTGTGATATATATAGTGTGTGTTAATATGTGTGTGTGTGTTATATATAGTGTGTGTTAATATATGTGTGTGTTATATGTAGTGTGTGTTAATATATGTGTGTGTTATATGTAGTGTGTGTTAATATATGTGTGTGTTATATATAGTGTGTGTTAATATATGTGTGTGTTATATATAGTGTGTGTTAATATATGTGTGTGTAGATTTTTTAATATCTATAATTATCATTAAATGGTATAAATATTAACATGAATTAACTTTACAGTCATTTTGGATCGACAAAAATATACTCAACATTTTTTGCGCTTTTTAAGCACAACAAATGTTGAATATATTTTTTTTCCCCAAATTTCACCTTCCTTTTTCCAGGCTATGTTTTTTCCACTAAAACAAACCCTCGTGCCTCATAATTTTATATCATCCACACCACATTGCATTTTGCATAAATCTTAATGATATAAGTTATTTTGAAATGACCTGCTGAAATAAATATGGTATTATTTTAAAACGTTTTCGAAAAAAAAGAAATTGTTGCCTTAGTAGCATTCAGAATGGGGTGGATGGCATGTCCTCCTTGACATCCCCCCCCCCACACACACACACACGCACACAAGATCTGGGCCTTGTTACTGGCAATTTTTTCCCCCAATTCCCCCCTCAACTTTAGAGTCCAGAAGCCATGTCATCCTATTGATCGCTGCTTGGAGAGGATTTACTTGTTATATATAAACTGCCATTGTAGCCTCGGCAACAGTTATCCACGTGGCGACTATAATCCGTTAAAAGAAATTAGATTTAATTGTTTGTAACATGGAAATTGAGAAATCTTTTCTGTAGCTCTCAGGAAAATCTTCGCAGATTTCTAAAAGGTGTGAGCTCACAGATTTAAAAACATTGCTTTCAAATGGACAGGGCGAAGGGCTTAATGTTTCATCTGAGGGATTAAAACCTCTCCAAACTCAATCCTTGGACCTCATCTCAAGATGAGATTGAGTTTCGAGAGAGCACCTCGACGATTATATAATTAAAAAGTTAAAGACAAAAATCGAGTTTAGTGACTCTACAAACGCTCAAACATTAAGCTGAAGACGTTTGTTAACGTGAAAGAACCATATTCTCAACAATTCCCTTTTAGATTTTTTTTACTTTCAATCACTTCCGTCACTTCCTTTTTAGGTTTGCTACTTTCAATCACTTCCGTCACTTCCTTTTTAGGTTTGCTACTTTCAATCACTTCCGTCGCTTCCTTTTTGGGTTTGCTACTTTCAATCACTTCCGTCGCTTCCTTTTTAGGTTTGCTACTTTCAATCACTTCCGTCACTTCCTTTTTAGGTTTGCTACTTTCAATCACTTCCGTCGCTTCCTTTTTAGGTTTGCTACTTTCAATCACTTCCGTCGCTTCCTTTTTGGGTTTGCTACTTTCAATCACTTCGGTCGCTTCCTTTTTAGGTTTGCTACTTTCAATCACTTCGGTCGCTTCCTTTTTAGGTTTGCTACTTTCAATCACTTCCGTCACTTCCTTTTTAGGTTTGCTACTTTCAATCACTTCCGTCGCTTCCTTTTTAGGTTTGCTACTTTCAATCACTTCCGTCGCTTCCTTTTTAGGTTTGCTACTTTCAATCACTTCCGTCGCTTCCTTTTTAGGTTTGCTACTTTCAATCACTTCCGTCGCTTCCTTTTTAGGTTTGCTACTTTCAATCACTTCGGTCGCTTCCTTTTTAGGTTTGCTACTTTCAATCACTTTCGTCGCTTCCTTTTTAGGTTTGCTACTTTCAATCACTTCCGTCGCTTCCTTTTTAGGTTTGCTACTTTCAATCACTTCCGTCGCTTCCTTTTTAGGTTTGCTACTTTCAATCACTTCGGTCGCTTCCTTTTTAGGTTTGCTACTTTCAATCACTTCCGTCGCTTCCTTTTTAGGTTTGCTACTTTCAATCACTTCGGTCGCTTCCTTTTTAGGTTTGCTACTTTCAATCACTTCCGTCGCTTCCTTTTTGGGTTTGCTACTTTCAATCACTTCCGTCACTTCCTTTTTAGGTTTGCTACTTTCAATCACTTCCGTCGCTTCCTTTTTGGGTTTGCTACTTTCAATCACTTCCGTCGCTTCCTTTTTAGGTTTGCTACTTTCAATCACTTCCGTCACTTCCTTTTTAGGTTTGCTACTTTCAATCACTTCCGTCGCTTCCTTTTTAGGTTTGCTACTTTCAATCACTTCCGTCGCTTCCTTTTTGGGTTTGCTACTTTCAATCACTTCGGTCGCTTCCTTTTTAGGTTTGCTACTTTCAATCACTTCGGTCGCTTCCTTTTTAGGTTTGCTACTTTCAATCACTTCCGTCACTTCCTTTTTAGGTTTGCTACTTTCAATCACTTCCGTCGCTTCCTTTTTAGGTTTGCTACTTTCAATCACTTCCGTCGCTTCCTTTTTAGGTTTGCTACTTTCAATCACTTCCGTCGCTTCCTTTTTAGGTTTGCTACTTTCAATCACTTCCGTCGCTTCCTTTTTAGGTTTGCTACTTTCAATCACTTCGGTCGCTTCCTTTTTAGCTTTGCTACTTTCAATCACTTCCGTCGCTTCCTTTTTAGGTTTGCTACTTTCAATCACTTCCGTCGCTTCCTTTTTAGGTTTGCTACTTTCAATCACTTCCGTCGCTTCCTTTTTAGGTTTGCTACTTTCAATCACTTCGGTCGCTTCCTTTTTAGGTTTGCTACTTTCAATCACTTCCGTCGCTTCCTTTTTAGGTTTGCTACTTTCAATCACTTTGGTCGCTTCCTTTTTAGGTTTGCTACTTTCAATCACTTCCGTCACTTCCTTTTTCGGTTTGCTACTTTCAATCACTTCCGTCGCTTCCTTTTTAGATTTGCTACATTCAATCACTTCCGTCGCTTCCTTTTTAGGTTTGCTACTTTCAATCACTTCCGTCACTTCCTTTTTAGGTTTGCTACTTTCAATCACTTCCGTCGCTTCCTTTTTAGGTTTGCTACTTTCAATCACTTCCGTCACTTCCTTTTTAGGTTTGCTACTTTCAATCACTTCCGTCGCTTCCTTTTTAGGTTTGCTACTTTCAATCACTTCCGTCGCTTCCTTTTTAGGTTTGCTACTTTCAATCACTTCCGTCGCTTCCTTTTTAGGTTTGCTACTTTCAATCACTTCGGTCGCTTCCTTTTTAGGTTTGCTACTTTCAATCACTTCCGTCGCTTCCTTTTTAGGTTTGCTACTTTCAATCACTTTGGTCGCTTCCTTTTTAGGTTTGCTACTTTCAATCACTTCCGTCACTTCCTTTTTCGGTTTGCTACTTTCAATCACTTCCGTCGCTTCCTTTTTAGATTTGCTACATTCAATCACTTCCGTCGCTTCCTTTTTAGGTTTGCTACTTTCAATCACTTCCGTCACTTCCTTTTTAGGTTTGCTACTTTCAATCACTTCCGTCGCTTCCTTTTTAGGTTTGCTACTTTCAATCACTTCCGTCACTTCCTTTTTAGGTTTGCTACTTTCAATCACTTCCGTCGCTTCCTTTTTAGGTTTGCTACTTTCAATCACTTCGGTCGCTTCCTTTTTAGGTTTGCTACTTTCAATCACTTCCGTCGCTTCCTTTTTAGGTTTGCTACTTTCAATCACTTTGGTCGCTTCCTTTTTAGGTTTGCTACTTTCAATCACTTCCGTCACTTCCTTTTTCGGTTTGCTACTTTCAATCACTTCCGTCGCTTCCTTTTTAGATTTGCTACATTCAATCACTTCCGTCGCTTCCTTTTTAGGTTTGCTACTTTCAATCACTTCCGTCACTTCCTTTTTAGGTTTGCTACTTTCAATCACTTCCGTCGCTTCCTTTTTAGGTTTGCTACTTTCAATCACTTCCGTCACTTCCTTTTTAGGTTTGCTACTTTCAATCACTTCCGTCGCTTCCTTTTTAGGTTTGCTACTTTCAATCACTTCCGTCGCTTCCTTTTTAGGTTTGCTACTTTCAATCACTTCCGTCGCTTCCTTTTTAGGTTTGCTACTTTCAATCACTTCCGTCGCTTCCTTTTTAGGTTTGCTACTTTCAATCACTTCCGTCACTTCCTTTTTAGGTTTGCTACTTTCAATCACTTCCGTCGCTTCCTTTTTAGGTTTCCTACTTTCAATCACTTCCGTCGCTTCCTTTTTACGTTTGCTACTTTCAATCACTTCCGTCGCTTCCTTTTTACGTTTGCTACTTTCAATCACTTCCGTCACTTCCTTTTTAGGTTTGCTACTTTCAATCACTTCCGTCACCTCCTTTTTAGGTTTGCTACTTTCAATCACTTCCATCGCTTCCTTTTTTGGTTTGCTACTTTCAATCACTTCCGTCGCTTCCTTTTTACGTTTGCTACTTTCAATCACTTCCGTCACTTCCTTTTTAGGTTTCCTACTTTCAATCACTTCCGTCGCTTCCTTTTTAGGTTTGCTACTTTCAATCACTTCCTTTTTAGGTTTGCTACTTTCAATCACTTCCGTCGCTTCCTTTTTAGGTTTGCTACTTTCAATCACTTCCGTCACTTCCTTTCTAGGTTTGCTACTTTCAATCACTTCCGTCGCTTCCTTTCTAGGTTTGCTACTTTCAATCACTTCTGTCGCTTCCTTTCTAGGTTTGCTACTTTCAATCACTTCCGTAGCTTCCTTTTTAGGTTTGTTACTTTCAATCACTTCCGTCACTTCCTTTTTAGGTTTGCTACTTTCAATCACTTCCGTCGCTTCCTTTTTAGGTTTGTTACTTTCAATCACTTCCGTCACTTCCTTTCTAGGTTTGCTACTTTCAATCACTTCCGTCGCTTCCTTTTTAGGTTTGTTACTTTCAATCACTTCCGTCACTTCCTTTCTAGGTTTGCTACTTTCAATCACTTCCGTCGCTTCCTTTTTAGGTTTGCTACTTTCAATCACTTCCGTCGCTTCCTTTTTACGTTTGCTACTTTCAATCACTTCCGTCACTTCCTTTTTAGGTTTGCTACTTTCAATCACTTCCGTCGCTTCCTTTTTGGGTTTGTTACTTTCAATCACTTCCGTCACTTCCTTTTTAGGTTTGCTACTTTCAATCACTTCCGTCGCTTCCTTTTTAGGTTTGTTACTTTCAATCACTTCCGTCACTTCCTTTTTAGGTTTGCTACTTTCAATCACTTCCGTCGCTTCCTTTTTAGGTTTGTTACTTTCAATCACTTCCGTCACTTCCTTTCTAGGTTTGCTACTTTCAATCACTTCCGTCGCTTCCTTTTTAGGTTTGCTACTTTCAATCACTTCCGTCGCTTCCTTTTTACGTTTGCTACTTTCAATCACTTCCGTCACTTCCTTTTTAGGTTTGCTACTTTCAATCACTTCCGTCGCTTCCTTTTTACGTTTGCTACTTTCAATCACTTCCGTCACTTCCTTTTTAGGTTTGCTACTTTCAATCACTTCCGTCGCTTCCTTTTTAGGTTTGCTACTTTCAATCACTTCCATCACTACCTTTTTAGGTTTGCTACTTTCAATCACTTCCGTCGCTTCCTTTTTAGGTTTGTTACTTTCAATCACTTCCGTCACTTCCTTTTTAGGTTTGCTACTTTCAATCACTTCCGTCGCTTCCTTTTTAGGTTTGTTACTTTCAATCACTTCCGTCACTTCCTTTTTAGGTTTGCTACTTTCAATCACTTCCGTCGCTTCCTTTTTAGGTTTGTTACTTTCAATCACTTCCGTCACTTCCTTTTTAGGTTTGTTACTTTCAATCACTTCCGTCACTTCCTTTTTAGGTTTGTTACTTTCAATCACTTCCGTCACTTCCTTTCTAGGTTTGCTACTTTCAATCACTTCCGTCGCTTCCTTTTTAGGTTTGCTACTTTCAATCACTTCCGTCGCTTCCTTTTTACGTTTGCTACTTTCAATCACCTTTCAATCACTTCCATCACTTCCTTTTTAGATTTGCTACTTTCAATCACTTCCGTCGCTTCCTTTTTACGTTTGCTACTTTCAATCACTTCCGTCACTTCCTTTTTAGGTTTGCTACTTTCAATCACTTCCGTCGCTTCCTTTTTAGGTTTGTTACTTTCAATCACTTCCGTCACTTCCTTTTTAGGTTTGCTACTTTCAATCACTTCCGTCGCTTCCTTTTTAGGTTTGTTACTTTCAATCACTTCCGTCACTTCCTTTCTAGGTTTGCTACTTTCAATCACTTCCGTCGCTTCCTTTTTAGGTTTGCTACTTTCAATCACTTCCGTCGCTTCCTTTTTACGTTTGCTACTTTCAATCACTTCCGTCACTTCCTTTCTAGGTTTGCTACTTTCAATCACTTCCGTCGCTTCCTTTTTAGGTTTGCTACTTTCAATCACTTCCGTCACTTCCTTTTTAGGTTTGCTGCTTTCAATCACTTCCGTCGTTCCCGTTCGCTGAAACAGATTTTATTTTCCTGCCATATGCAGAAACATTCTAGGGGGGGGAGGAATCTGTATCGGGGCTGTTATAGAAAAAAGCTCTTTTGCTTCAGCAAATTCGAACTTGGACAGAAAATATAAATACTAATAAAGTTAGCGACAGAAACAATTCTTTGAGTCTTTTGCCACACTTGAAACTGTAAAATAAAGACGGCTTGAAAAAGAAACAGAAAGCCAGCAATAAAAACGTTACCAAAAGGGAAATCAAATTCATAAGGAGAAGGGCATTGAATCAACTTATGTTCTTTTTAATACGATAATAAAATGTCACTTTTATTGCAGTTTTTCGCAACTTTTCGTGTTTGAAATTTTGCTTCATGTTCCAAATGAAACAGAAGTTTTCAAAACGGACCGGGACGGGGGTGGCTCAGTCGGTAGCGCGCCAGGCTCGTAATCTGTAGTTCCCAGGTTCGAGTCCCAGAAGGGTCAGCGTTGAGATTTATCACCGCAAAATTCCCCGCCCTGCCCACGGTCAGTAGGGGACACCGATGGGCTTGGAAAGGCCACCGTCCGTCGGATGGGACGTTAAGCCGTGGCCCCGTGTGCGGGAGAGCCATACCCTGTGCACGTTAAAGAACACGCTGGATGGCCTTGACGGGAGGCTACCATCTGTCTCCCAACAGCTGTTCCAGTGATTTCCCTCCCCCAACATCCTCTGAGCCTTCGGGATCCATGTGACCTGGCCATTTAGCCCATGGTGTGCAAAAAAGTGCCGCTCAGAGGGAAAACAACCCAACTCCAGTTTCAGTAACTAAAAACAGCACAAGGGACATTGAAGCCAAACGACAATGCAATATGAAGCGAAAAAAATATATGACAAAATTTTTCATCAGAAATGTGATGCAGTTAGCAAACTTTCTGAGAAGTAATTCCGATGAATGAACATTATTGTAAAATTTCTAACCAATGAAAACTTCTGAAATTCTGACCAGCCTCAAAGTACATTTCGGTGATCAAAATCTCTGAAGGACCCGGCTGTTTGAATCGAGTAAGTGTTTTAAAGAAGTTCAGATAGAAGTTGATAACATGCGAGGCAGCTTCACGACAATACATGTCTCACAACTCTGCTGTTCCAATAAGAACTTCGAAGAAAATGCTTTGAGATTACTGCAGCATCCTGCTATAAACCTGTTATAGGGTTAGGCAATGTACATTTGTTTCGTTGTTGGTATTTCAGTGGAATCTGAAATAAAAATAAATCCCTCCTCAAGCAGCTGCTTGCCACGGAGGTCTGACAGGAGCCTGTCAGTTTATATGCCATAGTAGAAGGTCTGAGAAGATGGCAGGACCTCAGCAGAAAAATGACACATACATCCATGCCTTAACCCGGGGCTCGAACCCAGGTCCCTTAGATCAGTAGCCAAGCGCGCTAACCACTCGGCCATGGGACGGCTATCTGAAATAAGCCATGGTGAAAAAAAAAAGGGATTAGAGCTTAGAACGTAAATTTTGTACGCAGCCATAACTGGACGAACAACCACAAACAATCTTCGAACTGTGCGATGGCATATAGAGGTGTTGGGAACATATGTCCAAAAATATTTTTTTGACCAAAAACTATGATTAATATTTTTTTTTCAGAAAAAATCGGGTTCACATTTGAACCACCTATAAATGCAAATTATCAAAATCTTTAATATTCCTTAAACTTATCCGCGATATTTATGCATCTGATAGTTTTGTTCACAAATCGTAAAATAGTGTGAGGTGCTGAGAGGACATTTAAAATAGAGTTTTTAAATAGGTACTCCACCAATCGCAATGTTTGAGGTTGGGTTGTTTTACCTCTGAGCGGCACTTTTTTTGCACACAATGGGCTAAATGGCCAGGTCACATGGACCCCGAAGGTTCAGAGAAGGTTGGGGGAGGGGACCCACTGGAACAGCTGTTGGGAGACAGATGGTAGCCTCCCGTCAAGGCCATCCAGCGTGTTCTTTAACGTTGGGTTGTTTTACCTCTGAGCGGCACTTTTTTGCACACCATGGGCTAAATGGCCAGGTCACATGGACCCCGAAGGCTCAGAGATGGTTGGGGGAGGGGACCCACTGGAACAGCTGTTGGGAGACAGATGGTAGCCTCCCGTCAAGGCCATCCAGCGTGTTCTTTAACGTGCACAGGGTATGATTCTCCCGCACACGGGGCCACGGCTTAACGTCCCATCCGACGGACGGCGGCATTTCCAAGCCCATCGGTGTCCCCTACTGACCGCGGGCAGGGCGGGGAATTTTGCGGAGATAAATCTCAAAGCTGACCCAGCTGGGACTCGAACCTGGGAACTACAGATTACGAGCCAGGCGCGCTAACGACTGAGCCACTCCGTGCTGAGAAGACATTTAAAATAGAGGTTTTAAATACGTACTCCCACCAATCGCAATGTTTGAGGCCATTGATTGATTTCAGGAAATATTTCTTCCCATTAATTCGACGAGATTTCGATCCCAGAAACTCCCCAATTGCTATTGTAGTTAATAAAAACCTAACTCAAGATGGCCACAAGCAAAGAGAAGATTTTCATTATAATAAATAATAATAATAAATACCCCCTCAAGCAGCTGCTTGCCACAGAGGTCTGACAGGAGCCTGTCAGTTTATATAAACGTAGAAATAAGCCTGATGAAGTTCAATAAGGCTAAATAAAAGTACTAGACAGAAAAATGCTAACAGCTTCACATTATCTGAATGAAAAATCACATTCAGATCTCAATAACTTTTCTAGTATGATTTGTTAACGAAAACTGTGCCAAAGGATTCAGTCAAAGTTATCTAAATCTAGATTTCAAACATTATTTGTTCAGTATTGAAAGAGTTGTGAACTCTGGAGTATTTAATAGACTACAAAAATTTGACCCCAAAATTTAATTAAAACACGTTAGGAGGTCAGAATTAACACTAGTGGAGTATGGTGGATTGCACCTGGTAGTGATCTCGTAACCTCTATTACATTAAAAAATAAAATAAATACCCCCTCAAGCAGCTGCTTGCCACAGAGGTCTGACAGGAGCCTGTCAGTTTATATGCCAGAGTAGAAGGTCTGAGAGGATGGCAGGACCTCAGCAAAAAAACGACACAACAGCCATGCCTTAATCCGGGGCTTGAAACCACGTCCCTTAGATCAGGAGCCAAGCGTGCTAACCACTCAGCCACGGGACAGTTTTAATTAAATTTTGTGGTCAATTTTTTTGTAGCTGTTAAATATTCTAGCGTTCATAACTCTTTGAATACTGAACAAATACGGGGCGGGGGTGGCTCAGTCGGTAGCGCGCCAGGCTCGTAATCTGTAGTTCCCAGGTTCGAGTCTCAGCTGGGTCAGCGTTGAGATTTATCTCCGCAAAATTCCCCGCCCTGCCCGCGGTCAGTAGGGGACACCGATGGGCTTGGAATAGGCCGCCGTCCGTCGGATGGGACGTTAAGCCGTGGCCCCGTGTGCGGGAGAGCCATACCCTGTGCACGTTAAAGAACACGCTGGATGGCCTTGACGGGAGGCTACCATCTGTCTCCCAACAGCTGTTCCAGTGGGTCCCCTCCCCCAATCTTCTCTGAGCCTTCGGGGTCCATGTGACCTGGCCATTTAGCCCATGGTGTGCAAAAAAGTGCCGCTCAGAGGTAAAACAACCCAACCCAGTAGGAGACACCGATGGGCTTGGAAAGACCGCCATCCGTCGGATGGGACGTTAAGCCGTGGCCCCGTGTGCGGGAGAGCCATACCCTGTGCACGTTAAAGAACACGCAGGATGGCCTTGACGGGAGGCTACCATCTGTCTCCCAACAGCTGTTCCAGTGGGTCCCCTCCCCCAACCTTCTCTGAGCCTTCGGGGTCCATGTGACCTGGCCATTTAGCCCATGTTGTGCAAAAAACTGCCGCTCAGAGAAAACAACCCAACTCAAAACACTTAAAAGTCAGATGCACGGATTTATATACGACTGCAGTTTTCGAAAATAGAAATAAAAATGTTGAGTAAAAAAAGCGATTATTTTTTTCCTTTTTCAAAGAAGATCTTTTTCTTGGCAAGATCATTTTCTTTTCAGAGATAAGATCAATCATAGCAATCGTCTGTTTCTGTGGAAAATTCAAAAACGGTAAAAAGATAGATCACTATCTATGTACTTTAAATGTTCATAGTCTCGACGAGTGGTTTGTCTCGTGCAAAAGAAAACGGTTCTCCCTCTTACGCGCTCTGTCCGTAGAAACAAAACTCGGCTCTTGAAAAAATCAGAAGGAATCAAATCTCTCTCCAAGTAAAGCTCTTCGTGCGCTGCATTGATTGCTCTTCGCGAGAGTTTTGCAAGGCCTCACATGAAGAAATGCAGCGGAAAAATTGTACCATTGCTCATTTTTTATTCCACGTGTATAAAATACCAGATAATCTAGCTTTTTTTAGGATCGGCTGACTTTACATGGAAGTTACACAGAGCGCAAACTTTGTTTTTAAATCTAGTCTCCGTGCACTTCTGGCTTCTGTTCACTTACCAAGAGTGCGGGCAAATTCTGATGAATATGATGAAAACTGATTCCGTAAGTTTCAAAACAAAGAAAAAAGCTTCCAATTTTTTTTTAATGTAAATGGGACATTAAATTGAGAAATAATCTTTGTTGATTTATCGTAATTAATAAAGAAATCTATAAATCATATTAAAGGATTTGATTTCGCAGCAAAAGCGGATAATAACATCTTACAGAATTATGAAATAATGATATCAGTCGATAAAGCGAAATAAAGCAAAAATGTTTTAAACTGAAAAATATCCAAGGAATTTTACAAATTGACCAGAAATCTATTCGTAAAAATAAGTTGTGTTTCCAGTGCTTCCCCTGAGCTCAGAATTTAAATGCTCAAATGCGGAGAATGCAAGGGGCGGGGGTGGCTCAGTCGGTAGCGCGCCAGGCTCGTAATCTGTAGTTCCCAGGTTCGAGTCCCAGCTGGGTCAGCGTTGAGATTTCTCTCCGCAAAATTCCCCGCCCTGCCCACGGTCAGTAGGGGACACCGATGGGCTTGGAAAGGCCGCCGTCCGTCGGATGGGACGTTAAGCCGTGGCTCCGTGTGCGGGAGAGCCATACCCTGTGCACGTTAAAGAACACGCTGGATGGCCTTGACGGGAGGCTACCATCTGTCTCCCAACAGCTGTTCCAGTGGGTCCCCTCCCCCAACCTTCTCTGAGCCTTCGGGGTCCATGTGACTTGGCCATTTAGCCCATGTTGTGCAAAAAACTGCCGCTCAGAGGTAAAACAACCCAACCCATGATGCAAAAATAAAACTTAATTGATAAAGGGAAAAATTCCATAACAAGTAATTTTTGATGTCGCCGAAAATAAATCATCCTAGAAGAAATAAAAAAAAGAAAGAAATTGATAGGAAAAAGAAAGTACAAAATGAGGAGAAAAAAGTAAATGATAGCAATACATACATACAAAATCCTCATGCAGCCATGAGCTACGGAGGTCCAACCAGACTGTGTAATTTTCCTCTCTAGACATGTCTCTTCTCAGCTACACCTGCTGCATTTGGCCTCTCTAGTCCAATTCTAGCAAGGTCCTGTTTGACATTGTCTGCCCATCGCATCCTACGTCTCCCCCTTTTCCTAAAATCCTTAGCCACACTGTTCATAACCCTATTGGTCCAATCTATAATTATCCTAACGCGTAACATGGCCAACCAACGTCTCTCTGCACAATATGCTGCTTAAAAGAGGTTGATGACTCCTTTTAACCTCATCATTATTTACAAAGTCAAACCACATAATGCCCAAGATAATGCGTAAGCATCTAGAATCAAAGGCATCAAGTTTCTTGTTATTCTGCTTACAAAGGGTCCGTATTTCGTTACCGTAACTAACCATAGAAAGAACCAAACTATTTTACAGCCTAATTTTAGTCTTTAGGTGTACACGCCAATTTTTCCACGCTCTCCATAGATTCTTAAAAGACACAGCGGCAATCCCTGTTCTTCTATTTATCTCATTTCCCACTTCACCAATATCTGTGCGGCGGGGGTGGCTTAGTCGGTAGCGCGCCAGGCTCGTAATCTGTAGTTCCCAGGTTCGAGTCCCAGCTGGGTCAGCGTTGAGATTTATCTCCGCAAAATTCCCCGCCCTGCCCGCGGTCAGTAGGGGACACCGATGGGCTTGGAAAGACCGCCGTCCGTCGGATGGGACGTTAAGCCGTGGCCCCGTGTGCGGGAGAGCCATACCCTGTGCACGTTAAAGAACACGCAGGATGGCCTTGACGGGAGGCTACCATCTGTCTCCCAACAGCTGTTCCAGTGGGTCCCCTCCCCCAACCTTCTCTGAGCCTTCGGGGTCCATGTGACTTGGCCATTTAGCCCATGGTGTGCAAAAAAGTGCCACTCAGAGGTAAAACAACCCAACCCTGAGTGTTGACTCTCAAGACTTCTTTGTAGAGTCTTTCTCCTATGCTCCCCGCTACAACGTTTTAGTCCCACCTCCCTGAGTGTTGACTCTCAAGATTTCTTTGTAAAGTCTTTCTCCTATGCTCCCCGCTACAACGCTTTAGTCCCACCTCCCTGAGTGTTGATTCTCAAGACTTCTTTGTAGAGTCTTTCTCCTATGCTCTCCGCTACAACGCTTTAGTCCCACCTCCCTGAGTGTTGACTCTCAAGGCTTCTTTGTAAAGTCTTTCTCCTATGCTCCCCGCTACAACGCTTTAGTCCCACCTCCCTGAGTGTTGACTCTCAAGATTTCTTTGTAAAGTTTTTCTCCTATGCTCCCCGCTACAACGCTTTAGTCCCACCTCCCTGAGTGTTGACTCTCAAAACTTCTTTGTAAAGTCTTTCTCCTATGCTCCCCACTACAATGCTTTAGTCCCACCTCCCTGAGTGTTGACTCTCAAGACATCTTTGTAAAGTCTTTCTCCTATGCTGCCCGCTACAATGCTTTAGTCCCACCTCCCTGAGTGTTGACTCTCAAGACATCTTTGTAAAGTTTTTCTCCTATGCTCCCCGCTACAACGCTTTAGTCCACCTCCCTGAGTGTTGACTCTCAAGACTTCTTTGTAGAGTCTTTCTCCTATGCTCCCCGCTACAACGCTTTAGTCCCACCTCCCTGAGTGTTGACTCTCAAGACTTCTTTGTAGAGTCTTTCTCCTATGCTCCCCGCTACAACGCTTTAGTCCCACCTCCCTGAGTGTTGACTCTCAAGACTTCTTTGTAAAGTCTTTCTCCTATGCTCCCCGCTACAACGTTTTAGTCCCACCTCCCTGAGTGTTGACTCTCAAGATTTCTTTGTAGAGTCTTTCTCCTATGCTCCCCGCTACAACGCTTTAGTCCCACCTCCCTGAGTGTTGATTCTCAAGACTTCTTTGTAGAGTCTTTCTCCTATGCTCTCCGCTACAACGCTTTAGTCCCACCTCCCTGAGTGTTGACTCTCAAGACTTCTTTGTAGAGTCTTTCTCCTATGCTCTCCGCTACAACGCTTTAGTCCCACCTCCCTGAGTGTTGACTCTCAAGACTTCTTTGTAGAGTCTTTCTCCTATGCTCCCCGCTACAACGCTTTAGTCCCACCTCCCTGAGTGTTGACTCTCAAGACTTCTTTGTAAAGTCTTTCTCCTATGCTCCCCGCTACAACGTTTTAGTCCCACCTCCCTGAGTGTTGACTCTCAAGATTTCTTTGTAAAGTCTTTCTCCTATGCTCCCCGCTACAACGCTTTAGTCCCACCTCCCTGAGTGTTGACTCTCAAAACTTCTTTGTAAAGTCTTTCTCCTATGCTCCCCACTACAACGCTTTAGTCCCACCTCCCTGAGTGTTGACTCTCAAGACATATTTGTAAAGTCTTTCTCCTATGCTGCCCGCTACAATGCTTTAGTCCCACCTCCCTGAGTGTTGACTCTCAAGACATCTTTGTAAAGTTTTTCTGCTATGCTCCCCGCTACAACGCTTTAGTCCACCTCCCTGAGTGTTGACTCTCAAGACTTCTTTGTAGAGTCTTTCTCCTATGCTCCCCGCTACAACGCTTTAGTCCCACCTCCCTGAGTGTTGACTCTCAAGACTTCTTTGTAGAGTCTTTCTCCTATGCTCCCCGCTACAACGCTTTAGTCCCACCTCCCTGAGTGTTGACTCTCAAGGCTTCTTTGTAGAGTCTTTCTCCTATGCTCCCCGCTACAACGCTTTAGTCCCACCTCCCTGAGTGTTGACTCTCAAGACTTCTTTGTAGAGTCTTTCTCCTATGCTCCCCGCTACAACGCTTTAGTCCCACCTCCCTGAGTGTTGACTCTCAAGACTTCTTTGTCGAGTCTTTCTCCTGTGCTCCCCGCTACAACGCTTTAGTCCCACCTCCCTGAGTGTTGACTCTCAAGACTTCTTTGTAGAGTCTTTCTCCTGTGCTCCCCGCTACAACGCTTTAGTCCCACCTCCCTGAGTGTTGACTCTCAAGACTCCTTTGTAGAGTCTTTCTCCTATGCTCCCCGCTACAACGCTTTAGTCCCACCTCCCTGAGTGTTGACTCTCAAGACTTCTTTGTAGAGTCTTTCTCCTATGCTCCCCGCTACAACGCTTTAGTCCCACCTCCCTGAGTGTTGACTCTCAAGACTTCTTTGTAGAGTCTTTCTCCTATGCTCCCCTTACAACGCTTTAGTCCCACCTCCCTGAGTGTTGACTCTCAAGACTTCTTTGTAGAGTCTTTCTCCTATGCTCCCCGCTACAACGCTTTAGTCCCACCTCCCTGAGTGTTGACTCTCAAGACTTCTTTGTAGAGTCTTTCTCCTATGCTCCCCGCTTCAACGCTTTAGTCCCACCTCCCCGAGTGTTGACTCTCAAGACTTCTTTGTAGAGTCTTTCTCCTATGCTCCCCGCTACAACGCTTTAGTCCCACCTCCCCGAGTGTTGACTCTCAAGACTTCTTTGTAGAGTCTTTCTCCTATGCTCCCCGCTACAACGCTTTAGTCCCACCTCCCCGAGTGTTGACTCTCAAGACTTCTTTGTAGAGTCTTTCTCCTATGCTCCCCGCTACAACGCTTTAGTCCCACCTCCCTGAGTGTTGACTCTCAAGACTTCTTTGTAGAGTCTTTCTCCTGTGCTCCCCGCTACAACGCTTTAGTCCCACCTCCCTGAGTGTTGACTCTCAAGACTTCTTTGTAGAGTCCTTCTCCTGTGCTCCCCGCTACAACGCTTTAGTCCCACCTCCCTGAGTGTTGACTCTCAAGACTTCTTTGTAGAGTCTTTCTCCTGTGCTCCCCGCTACAACGCTTTAGTCCCACCTCCCTGAGTTTTGACTCTCAAGACTTCTTTGTAGAGTCTTTCTCCTATGCCCCCCGCTACAACGCTTTAGTCCCACCTCCCTGAGTTTTGACTCTCAAGACTTCTTTGTAGAGTCTTTCTCCTGTGCTCCCCGCTACAACGCTTTAGTCCCACCTCCCTGAGTGTTGACTCTCAAGACTTCTTTGTAGAGTCTTTCTCCTGTGCTCCCCGCTACAACGCTTTAGTCCCACCTCCCTGAGTGTTGACTGTCAAGACTTCTTTGTAGAGTCCTTCTCCTGTGTTCCCCGCTACAACGCTTTAGTCCCACCTCCCTGAGTGTTGACTCTCAAGACCTCTTTGTAGAGTCCTTCTCCTGTGCTCCCCGCTACAACGCTTTAGTCCCACCTCCCTGAGTGTTGACTCTCAAGACTTCTTTGTAGAGTCTTTCTCCTATGCTCCCCGCTACAACGCTTTAGTCCCACCTCCCTGAGTGTTGACTCTCAAGACTTCTTTGTAGAGTCTTTCTCCTATGCTCCCCGCTACAACGCTTTAGTCCCACCTCCCTGAGTGTTGACTCTCAAGACTTCTTTGTAGAGTCTTTCTCCTATGCTCCCCGCTACGCTTTAGTCCCACCTCCCTGAGTGTTGACTCTCAAGACTTCTTTGTAGAGTCTTTCTCCTATGCTCCCCGCTACAACGCTTTAGTCCCACCTCCCTGAGTGTTGACTCTCAAGACTTCTTTGTAAAGTCATTCTCCTATGCTGGCTCCAGAGCACAAGTTCTCTTTACTGCAGACCCATTCAATGGCCAGAAAAGAAGTGAACCTCCTTTCACTCTCCCTTTCTTGCTGCAAAACCAACTTCATATCTCATTAGAGACCCTCCTGTCTGGTCATGACACCCTGCGGCTTAATCGGAGCTCCGCAGATCGCGACAGGTCATTGTTTGTTAATCATTTCATATCATTTGTATATCACGTTTGTTAATCATTTAAAATTAGGTTTATTAATCATTTAAAATTAGGTTTGTTAATCATTTAAAATTAGGTTTATTAATCATTTAAAATTTGGTTCATTAATCATTTAAAATTAGGTTTGTTAATCATTTAAAATTAGGTTTATTAATCATTTAAAATTAGGTTTGTTAATCATTTAAAATTAGGTTTATTAATCATTTAAAATTAGGTTTATTAATCATTTAAAATTAGGTTTGTTAATCATTTAAAATTAGGTTTATTAATCATTTAAAATTAGGTTTATTAATCATTTAAAATTAGGTTTGTTAATCATTTAAAATTTGGTTTATTAATCATTTAAAATTAGGTTTGTTAATCATTTAAAATTAGGTTTATTAATCATTTAAAATTAGGTTTATTAATCATTTAAAATTAGGTTTATTAATGATTTAAAATTAGGTATGTTAATAATTTAAAATTAGGTATGTTAATCGTTTAAAATTAGGTTTGCTAATCATTTAAAATTAGGTATGTTAATCGTTTAAAATTAAATTTGCTAATCATTTAAAATTAGGCTCTTGAAAAAATCAGAAGAAATCAAATCTCTCTCCAAGTAAAGCTCTTCCTGCGCTGCATTGATTGCTCTTCGCGACAGTTTTGCAATGCCTCACATGAAGAAATGCAGCGGAAAAATTGTACCATTGCTCATTTTTTATTCCACGTGTATAAAATACAAGATAATCTAGCTTTTTTTAGGATCGGCTGACTTTACATGGAAGTTACACAGAGCGCAAACTTTGTTTTTAAATCTAGTCTCCGTGCACTTCTGGCTTCTGTTGACTTACCAAGAGTGCGGGCGAATTCTGATGAATATGATGAAAACTGATTCCGTAAGTTTCAAAACAAAGGAAAAAAGCTTCCAATTTTTTTTAATGTAAATGGGACATTAAATTGAGAAATAATCTTTGTTGATTTATCGTAATTAATAAAGAAATCTATAAATCATATTAAACGATTTGATTTCGCAGCAAAAGCGGCCAAATAACATCTTACAGAATTATGAAATAATGATATCAGTCGATAAAGTGAAATAAAGCAAAAATGTTTTAAACTGAAAAATATCCAAGGAATTTTACAAATTGACCAGAAATCTATTCGTAAAAATAAGTTGTGTTTCCAGTGCTTCCCCTGAGCTCAGAATTTAAATGCGGAGAATGCGGAGAATGCAAGGGGCGGGGGTGGCTCAGTCGGTAGCGAGCCAGGCTCGTAATCTGTAGTTCCCAGGTTCAAGTCCCAGCTGGGTCAGCGTTGAGATTTCTCTCCGCAAAATTCCCCGCCCTGCCCACGGTCAGTAGGGGACACCGATGGGCTTGGAAAGGCCGCCGTCCGTCGGATGGGACGTTAAGCCGTGGCTCCGTGTGCGGGAGAGCCATACCCTGTGCACGTTAAAGAACACGCTGGATGGCCTTGACGGGAGGCTACCATTTGTCTCTCAACAGCTGTTCCAGTTGATCCCCACCCCCAACCTTCTCTGAGCCTTCGGGGTCCATGTGACTTGGCCATTTAGCCCATGGTGTGCAAAAAAAGTGCCGCTCAGAGGTAAAACAACCCAACCCATGATGCAAAAATAAAACTTAATTGATAAAGGGAAAAATTCCATAAGAAGTAATTTTTGATGTCGTCGAAAATAAATCATCCTAGAAGAAATAAAAAAAAGAATGAAATTGATAGGAAAAAGAAAGTACAAAAGAAGAAGAAAAAAGAAAATGATAGCAATACATACATACAAAATCATCATGCAGCCATGAGCTACGGAGGTCCAACCAGACTGTGTAATTTTCCTCTCTACACATGTCTCTTCTCAGCTACACCTGCTGCATTTGGCCTCTCTAGTCCAATTCTAGCAAGGTCCTGTTTGACATTGTCTGCCCATCGCATCCTACGTCTCCCCCTTTTCCTAAAATCCTTAGGCACACTGTTCATAACCCTATTGGCCAATCTATAATTATCCTAACGCGCAATATGGCCAACCAACGCCTCTCTGCACAATATGCTGCTTACAAGAGGTTGATGACTCCTTTTAACCTCATCATTATTTACAAAGTCAAACCACCTAATGCCCAAGATACTGCGTAAGCATCTAGAATCAAAGGCATCTAGTTTCCTGTTATTATGCTTACAAAGGGTCCGTATTTCGCTACCGTAACTAACCATAGAAAGAACCAAATTATTTTACAGCCTAATTTTAGTCTTTAGGTGTACACGCCAATTTTTCCACGTTCTCCATAGATTCCTAAAAGCCACAGCGGCAATCCCTGTTCTTCTATTATCTCATTTCCCACTTCACCAGTATCTGTGGCGCGGCGGTGGCTTAGTCGGTAACGCACCAGGCTCGTAATCTGTAGTTCCCAGGTTCGAGTCCCAGCTGGGTCAGCGTTGAGATTTATTTCCGCAAAATTTCACGCCCTGCCCGCGGTCAGTAGGGGACACCGATGGGCTTGGAAAGGACGCCGTTCGTCGGATGGGACGTTAAGAAACACGCACGTGCACGTCAAAGAACACGCTGGATGGCCTTGACGGGAGGCTACCATTGGTCTCCCAACAGCTGTTCCAGTGGGTCCCCTCCCCCAACCTTCTCTGAGCCTTCGGGGTCCATGTGACCTGGCCATTTAGCCCGTGGTGTGCAAAAAAGTGCCGCTCAGAGGTAAAACAACCCAACCCTGAGTGTTGACTCTCAAGACTTCTTTGTAGAGTCTTTCTCCTATGCTCCCCGCTACAACGCTTTAGTCCCACCTCCCTCAGTGTTGACTCTCAAGACTTCTTTGTAAAGTCTTTCTCCTATGCTCCCCGCTACAACGCTTTAGTCCCACCTCCCTGAGTGTTGACTCTCAAGACTTCTTTGTAAAGTCATTCTCCTATGCTCCCCGCTACAACGCTTTAGTCCCACCTCACTGAGTGTTGACTCTCAAGACTTCTTTGTAAAGTCTTTCTCCTATGCTCCCCGCTAAAACGCTTTAGTCCCACCTCCCTGAGTGTTGACTCTCAAGACTTCTTTGTAGAGTCTTTCTCCTATGCTCCCCGCTACAACGCTTTAGTCCCACCTCCCTGAGTATTGACTCTCAAGACTTCTTTGTAAAGTCTTTCTCCTATGCTCCCCGCTACAACGCTTTAGTCCCACCTCCGTGAGTGTTGACTCTCAAGACTTCTTTGTAGAGTCTTTCTCCTATGCTCCCGGCTACAACGCTTTAGTCCCACCTCCCTGAGTGTTGACTCTCAAGACTTCTTTGTAAAGTCTTTCTCCTATGCTCCCGCTACAACGCTTTAGTCCCACCTCCCTGAGTGTTGACTCTCAAGACTTCTTTGTAGAGTCTTTCTCCTATCCTCCCCGCTACAACGCTTTAGTCCCACCTCCATGAGTGTTGACTCTCAAGACTTCTTTGTAAAGTCTTTCTCCTATGCTCCCCGCTACAACGCTTTAGTCCCACCTCCCTGAGTGTTCACTCTCAAGACTTCTTTGTAGAGTCTTTCTCCTATGCTCCCCGCTACAACACTTTAGTCCCACCTCCCTGAGTGTTGACTCTCAAGACTTCTTTGTAAGTCTTTCTCCTATGCTCCCCGCTACAACGCTTTAGTCCCACCTCCCTGAGTGTTGACTCTCAAGACTTCTTTGTAAAGTCTTTCTCCTATGCTCCCCGCTACAACGCTTTAGTCCCACCTCCCTCAGTGGTGACTCTCAAGACTTCTTTGTAAATTCTTTCTCCTATGCTCCCCGCTACAACGCTTTAGTCCCACCTCCCTGAGTGTTGACTCTCAAGACTTCTTTGTAAAGTCTTTCTCCTATGCTCCCTGCTACAACGCTTTAGTCCCACCTCTCTGAGTGTTGACTCTCAAGACTTCTTTGTAGAGTCTTTCTCCTATACTCCCCGCTACCACGCTTTAGTCCCACCTCCCTGAGTGTTGACACTCGAGACTTCTTTGTAGAGTCTTTCTCCTAGGCTCCCCGCTACAACGATTTAGTCCCACCTCCCTGAGTGTTGACTCTCAAGATTTCTTTGTAAAGTCTTTCTCCTATGCTCCCCTCTACAACGCTTTAGTCCCACCTCCGTGAGTGTTGACTCTCAAGACTTCTTTGTAAAGTCTTTCTCCTATGCTCCCCGCTACAACGCTTTAGTCCCACCTCCCTGATTGTTGACTCTCAAGACTTCTTTGTAAAGTCTTTCTCCTATGCTCCCTGCTACAATGCTTTATTCCCACCTCCCTGAGTGTTGACTCTCAAGATTTCTTTGTAGAGTCTTTCTCCTATGCTCCCCGCTACAACGCTTTAGTCCCACCTCCCTGAGTGTTGACTCTCAAGACTTCTTTGTAGAGTCTTTCTCCTATGCTCCCCGCTACAACGCTTTAGTCCAACTTTCCTGACTTCTTTTTAGAGTCTTTCTCCTATGCTCCCCGCTACAACGCTTTAGTCCCACCTCCCTCAGTGTTGACTCTCAAGACTTCTTTGTAGAGTCTTTCTCCTATGCTCCCCGCTACAACGCTTTACTCCCACCTCCCTCAGTGTTGACTCTCAAGACTTCTTTGTAAAGTCTTTCTCCTATGCTCCCCGCTACAACGCTTTAGTCCCACCTCCCTGAGTGTTGACTCTCAAGACTTCTTTGTAAGTCTTTCTCCTATGCTCCCCGCTACAACGCTTTAGTCCCACCTCCCTGAGTGTTGACTCTCAAGACTTCTTCGTAAAGTTTTTCGTCTATGCTCCCTGCTACAACGCTTTAGTCCCACCTCCCTGAGTGTTGACTCTCAAGACTTCTTTGTAAAGTCTTTCTCCTATGCTCCCCGCTACAATGCTTTAGTCCCACCTCCCTGAGTGTTGACTCTCAAGACTTCTTTGTAAAGTCTTTCTCCTATGCTCCCCGCTACAACGCTTTAGTCCCACCTCCCTCAGTGTTGACTCTTAAGACTTCTTTGTAGAGTCTTTCTCCTATGCTCCCCGCTACAACGCTTTAGTCCCACCTCCCTCAGTGTTGACTCTCAAAACTTCTTTGTAAAGTCTTTCTCCTATGCTCCCCGATACAACGCTTTAGTCCCACCTCCCTGAGTGTTGACTCTCAAGACTTCTTTGTAAGTCTTTCTCCTATGCTCCCCGCTACAACGCTTTAGTCCCACCTCCCTGAGTGTTGACTCTCAAGACTTCTTTTTAAAGTTTTTCGTCTATGCTCCCTGCTACAACGCTTTAGTCCCACCTCCCGGAGTGTTGACTCTCAAGACTTCTTTGTAAAGTCTTTCTCCTATGCTCCCCGCTACAACGCTTTAGTCCCACCTCCCTCAGTGTTGACTCTCAAGACTTCTTTGTAAATTCTTTCTCCTATGCTCCCCGCTACAACGCTTTAGTCCCACCTCCCTGAGTGTTGACTCTCAAGACTTCTTTGTAAAGTCTTTCTCCTATGCTCCCCGCTACAACGCTTTAGTCCCACCTCCCTCAGTGTTGACTCTCAAGACTTCTTTGTGAATTCTTTCTCCTATGCTCCCCGCTACAACACTTTAGTCCCACCTCCCTGAGTGTTGACTCTCAAGATTTCTTTGTAAAGTCTTTCTCCTATGCTCCCTGCTACAACGCTTTAGTCCCACCTCTCTGAGTGTTGACTCTCAAGACTTCTTTGTAGAGTCTTTCTCCTATGCTCCCCGCTACCACGCTTTAGTCCCACCTCCCTGAGTGTTGACACTCGAGACTTCTTTGTAGAGTCTTTCTCCTAGGCTCCCCGCTACAACGATTTAGTCCCACCTCCCTGAGTGTTGACTCTCAAGATTTCTTTGTAAAGTCTTTCTCCTATGCTCCCCTCTACAACGCTTTAGTCCCACCTCCGTGAGTGTTGACTCTCAAGACTTCTTTGTAAAGTCTTTCTCCTATGCTCCCCGCTACAACGCTTTAGTCCCACCTCCCTGATTGTTGACTCTCAAGACTTCTTTGTAAAGTCTTTCTCCTATGCTCCCTGCTACAATGCTTTATTCCCACCTCCCTGAGTGTTGACTCTCAAGACTTCTTTGTAGAGTCTTTCTCCTATGCTCCCCGCTACAACGCTTTAGTCCCACCTCCCTGAGTGTTGACTCTTAAGACTTCTTTTTAGAGTCTTTCTCCTATGCTCCCCGCTACAACGCTTTAGTCCCACCTCCCTCAGTGTTGACTCTCAAGACTTCTTTGTAGAGTCTTTCTCCTATGCTCCCCGCTACAACGCTTTACTCCCACCTCCCTCAGTGTTGACTCTCAAGACTTCTTTTTAAAGTCTTTCTCCTATGCTCCCCTCTACAACGCTTTAGTCCCACCTCCGTGAGTGTTGACTCTCAAGACTTCTTTGTAAAGTCTTTCTCCTATGCTCCCCGCTACAACGCTTTAGTCCCACCTCCCTGATTGTTGACTCTCAAGACTTCTTTGTAAAGTCTTTCTCCTATGCTCCCTGCTACAATGCTTTATTCCCACCTCCCTGAGTGTTGACTCTCAAGATTTCTTTGTAGAGTCTTTCTCCTATGCTCCCCGCTACAACGCTTTAGTCCCACCTCCCTGAGTGTTGACTCTCAAGACTTCTTTGTAGAGTCTTTCTCCTATGCTCCCCGCTACAACGCTTTAGTCCAACTTCCCTGACTTCTTTTTAGAGTCTTTCTCCTATGCTCCCCGCTACAACGCTTTAGTCCCACCTCCCTCAGTGTTGACTCTCAAGACTTCTTTGTAGAGTCTTTCTCCTATGCTCCCCGCTACAACGCTTTACTCCCACCTCCCTCAGTGTTGACTCTCAAGACTTCTTTGTAAAGTCTTTCTCCTATGCTCCCCGCTACAACGCTTTAGTCCCACCTCCCTGAGTGTTGACTCTCAAGACTTCTTTGTAAGTCTTTCTCCTATGCTCCCCGCTACAACGCTTTAGTCCCACCTCCCTGAGTGTTGACTCTCAAGACTTCTTCGTAAAGTTTTTCGTCTATGCTCCCTGCTACAACGCTTTAGTCCCACCTCCCTGAGTGTTGACTCTCAAGACTTCTTTGTAAAGTCTTTCTCCTATGCTCCCCGCTACAATGCTTTAGTCCCACCTCCCTGAGTGTTGACTCTCAAGACTTCTTTGTAAAGTCTTTCTCCTATGCTCCCCGCTACAACGCTTTAGTCCCACCTCCCTCAGTGTTGACTCTTAAGACTTCTTTGTAGAGTCTTTCTCCTATGCTCCCCGCTACAACGCTTTAGTCCCACCTCCCTCAGTGTTGACTCACAAAACTTCTTTGTAAAGTCTTTCTCCTATGCTCCCCGATACAACGCTTTAGTCCCACCTCCCTGAGTGTTGACTCTCAAGACTTCTTTGTAAGTCTTTCTCCTATGCTCCCCGCTACAACGCTTTAGTCCCACCTCCCTGAGTGTTGACTCTCAAGACTTCTTTTTAAAGTTTTTCGTCTATGCTCCCTGCTACAACGCTTTAGTCCCACCTCCCGGAGTGTTGACTCTCAAGACTTCTTTGTAAAGTCTTTCTCCTATGCTCCCCGCTACAACGCTTTAGTCCCACCTCCCTCAGTGTTGACTCTCAAGACTTCTTTGTAAATTCTTTCTCCTATGCTCCCCGCTACAACGCTTTAGTCCCACCTCCCTGAGTGTTGACTCTCAAGACTTCTTTGTAAAGTCTTTCTCCTATGCTCCCCGCTACAACGCTTTAGTCCCACCTCCCTCAGTGTTGACTCTCAAGACTTCTTTGTGAATTCTTTCTCCTATGCTCCCCGCTACAACACTTTAGTCCCACCTCCCTGAGTGTTGACTCTCAAGATTTCTTTGTAAAGTCTTTCTCCTATGCTCCCTGCTACAACGCTTTAGTCCCACCTCTCTGAGTGTTGACTCTCAAGACTTCTTTGTAGAGTCTTTCTCCTATGCTCCCCGCTACCACGCTTTAGTCCCACCTCCCTGAGTGTTGACACTCGAGACTTCTTTGTAGAGTCTTTCTCCTAGGCTCCCCGCTACAACGATTTAGTCCCACCTCCCTGAGTGTTGACTCTCAAGATTTCTTTGTAAAGTCTTTCTCCTATGCTCCCCTCTACAACGCTTTAGTCCCACCTCCGTGAGTGTTGACTCTCAAGACTTCTTTGTAAAGTCTTTCTCCTATGCTCCCCGCTACAACGCTTTAGTCCCACCTCCCTGATTGTTGACTCTCAAGACTTCTTTGTAAAGTCTTTCTCCTATGCTCCCTGCTACAATGCTTTATTCCCACCTCCCTGAGTGTTGACTCTCAAGACTTCTTTGTAGAGTCTTTCTCCTATGCTCCCCGCTACAACGCTTTAGTCCCACCTCCCTGAGTGTTGACTCTTAAGACTTCTTTTTAGAGTCTTTCTCCTATGCTCCCCGCTACAACGCTTTAGTCCCACCTCCCTCAGTGTTGACTCTCAAGACTTCTTTGTAGAGTCTTTCTCCTATGCTCCCCGCTACAACGCTTTACTCCCACCTCCCTCAGTGTTGACTCTCAAGACTTCTTTTTAAAGTCTTTCTCCTATGCTCCCCGCTACAACGCTTTAGTCCCACCTCCCTGAGTGTTGACTCTCAAGACTTCTTTGTAAGTCTTTCTCCTATGCTCCCCGCTACAACGCTTTAGTCCCACCTCCCTGAGTGTTGACTCTCAAGACTTCTTTGTAAAGTTTTTCGTCTATGCTGCCTGCTACAACGCTTTAGTCCCACCTCCCTGAGTGTTGACTCTCAAGACTTCTTTGTAGAGTCTTTCTCCTATGCTCCCCGCTACAACGCTTTAGTCCCACCTCCATGAGTGTTGACTCTCAAGACTTCTTTGTAAAGTCTTTCTCCTATGCTCCCCGCTACAACGCTTTAGTCCCACCTCCCTGAGTGTTCACTCTCAAGACTTCTTTGTAGAGTCTTTCTCCTATGCTCCCCGCTACAACACTTTAGTCCCACCTCCCTGAGTGTTGACTCTCAAGACTTCTTTGTAAGTCTTTCTCCTATGCTCCCCGCTACAACGCTTTAGTCCCACCTCCCTGAGTGTTGACTCTCAAGACTTCTTTGTAAAGTCTTTCTCCTATGCTCCCGCTACAACGCTTTAGTCCCACCTCCCTCAGTGGTGACTCTCAAGACTTCTTTGTAAATTCTTTCTCCTATGCTCCCCGCTACAACGCTTTAGTCCCACCTCCCTGAGTGTTGACTCTCAAGATTTCTTTGTAAAGTCTTTCTCCTATGCTCCCTGCTACAACGCTTTAGTCCCACCTCCCTGAGTGTTGACTCTCAAGACTTCTTTGTAAGTCTTTCTCCTATGCTCCCCGCTACAATGCTTTAGTCCCACCTCCCTGAGTGTTGACTCTCAAGACTTCTTTGTAAAGTCTTTCTCCTATGCTCCCCGCTACAACGCTTTAGTCCCACCTCCCTCAGTGTTGACTCTTAAGACTTCTTTGTAGAGTCTTTCTCCTATGCTCCCCGCTACAACGCTTTAGTCCCACCTCCCTCAGTGTTGACTCTCAAAACTTCTTTGTAAAGTCTTTCTCCTATGCTCCCCGCTACAACGCTTTAGTCCCACCTCCCTGAGTGTTGACTCTCAAGACTTCTTTGTAAGTCTTTCTCCTATGCTCCCCGCTACAACGCTTTAGTCCCACCTCCCTGAGTGTTGACTCTCAAGACTTCTTTTTAAAGTTTTTCGTCTATGCTCCCTGCTACAACGCTTTAGTCCCACCTCCCGGAGTGTTGACTCTCAAGACTTCTTTGTAAAGTCTTTCTCCTATGCTCCCCGCTACAACGCTTTAGTCCCACCTCCCTCAGTGTTGACTCTCAAGACTTCTTTGTAAATTCTTTCTCCTATGCTCCCCGCTACAACGCTTTAGTCCCACCTCCCTCAGTGGTGACTCTCAAGACTTCTTTGTAAATTCTTTCTCCTATGCTCCCCGCTACAACGCTTTAGTCCCACCTCCCTGAGTGTTGACTCTCAAGATTTCTTTGTAAAGTCTTTCTCCTATGCTCCCTGCTACAACGCTTTAGTCCCACCTCCCTGAGTGTTGACTCTCAAGACTTCTTTGTAAGTCTTTCTCCTATGCTCCCCGCTACAATGCTTTAGTCCCACCTCCCTGAGTGTTGACTCTCAAGACTTCTTTGTAAAGTCTTTCTCCTATGCTCCCCGCTACAACGCTTTAGTCCCACCTCCCTCAGTGTTGACTCTTAAGACTTCTTTGTAGAGTCTTTCTCCTATGCTCCCCGCTACAACGCTTTAGTCCCACCTCCCTCAGTGTTGACTCTCAAAACTTCTTTGTAAAGTCTTTCTCCTATGCTCCCCGCTACAACGCTTTAGTCCCACCTCCCTGAGTGTTGACTCTCAAGACTTCTTTGTAAGTCTTTCTCCTATGCTCCCCGCTACAACGCTTTAGTCCCACCTCCCTGAGTGTTGACTCTCAAGACTTCTTTTTAAAGTTTTTCGTCTATGCTCCCTGCTACAACGCTTTAGTCCCACCTCCCGGAGTGTTGACTCTCAAGACTTCTTTGTAAAGTCTTTCTCCTATGCTCCCCGCTACAACGCTTTAGTCCCACCTCCCTCAGTGTTGACTCTCAAGACTTCTTTGTAAATTCTTTCTCCTATGCTCCCCGCTACAACGCTTTAGTCCCACCTCCCTGAGTGTTGACTCTCAAGACTTCTTTGTAGAGTCTTTCTCCTAGGCTCCCCGCTACAACGATTTAGTCCCACCTCCCTGAGTGTTGACTCTCAAGATTTCTTTGTAAAGTCTTTCTCCTATGCTCCCCTCTACAACGCTTTAGTCCCACCTCCGTGAGTGTTGACTCTCAAGACTTCTTTGTAAAGTCTTTCTCCTATGCTCCCCGCTACAACGCTTTAGTCCCACCTCCCTGATTGTTGACTCTCAAGACTTCTTTGTAAAGTCTTTCTCCTATGCTCCCTGCTACAATGCTTTATTCCCACCTCCCTGAGTGTTGACTCTCAAGACTTCTTTGTAGAGTCTTTCTCCTATGCTCCCCGCTACAACGCTTTAGTCCCACCTCCCTGAGTGTTGACTCTCAAGACTTCTTTGTAGAGTCTTTCTCCTATGCTCCCCGCTACAACGCTTTAGTCCCACCTCCCTGAGTGTTGTCTCTCAAGACTTCTTTGTAGATTCTTTCTCCTATGCTCCCCGCTACAACGCTTTAGTCCCACCTCCCTGAGTGTTGACTCTCAAGACTTCTTTGTAGTCTTTCTCCTATGCTCCCCGCTACAACGCTTTAGTCCAACTTCCCTGAGTGTTGACTCTCAAGACTTCTTTGTAAATTCTTTCTCCTATGCACCCCGCTACAACGCTTTAGTCCCACTCCCTGAGTGTTGACTCTCAAGACTTCTTTGTAAAGTCTTTCTCCTATGCTCCCCGCTACAACGCTTTATTCCCACCTCCCTCAGTGTTGACTCTCAAGACTTCTTTGTAAAGTCTTTCTCCTATGCTCCCCGCTACAACGCTTTAGTCCCACCTCCCTGAGTGTTGACTCTCAAGACTTCTTTGTAGTCTTTCTCCTATGCTCCCCGCTACAACGCTTTAGTCCCACCTCCCTGAGTGTTGACTCTCAAGACTTCTTTGTAAAGTCTTTCTCCTATGCTCTCCACTACAACGCTTTAGTACCACCTCCCTGAGTGTTGACTCTCAAGACTTCTTTGTAAAGTCTTTCTCCTATGCTCCCCGCTACAATGCTTTAGTCCCACCTCCCTGAGTATTGACTCTCAAGACTTCTTTGTAAAGTCTTTCTCCTATGCTCCCCGCTATAACGCATTAGTCCCACCTCCCTGAGTGTTGACTCTCAAGACTTCTTTGTAAAGTCTTTCTCCTATGCTCCCCGCTACAATGCTTTAGTCCCACCTCCCTGAGTGTTGACTCTCAAGACTTCTTTGTAGAGTCTTTCTCCTAAGCTCCTCGCTACAACGCTTTAGTCCCACCTCCCTGAGTGTTGACTCTCAAGACTTCTTTGTAGAATCTTTCTCCTATGCTCCCCGCTACAACGCATTAGTCCCACCTCCCTGAGTGTTGACTCTCAAGACTTCTTTGTAAAGTCTTTCTGCTATGCTCCCCGCTACAACACTTTAGTCCCACCTCCCTGAGTGTTGACTCTCAAGACTTCTTTGTAGAGTCTTTCTCCTATGCTCCCGGCTACAACGCTCTAGTCCCACCTCCCTGAGTGTTGACTCTCAAGACTTCTTTGTAAAGTCTTTCTCCTATGCTCCCCGCTACAACGCTTTAGTCCCACCTCCCTGAGTGTTGACTCTCAAGACTTCTTTGTAGAGTCTTTCTCCTATGCTCCCTGCTACAACGCTTTAGTCCCACCTCCCTGAGTGTTGACTCTCAAGACTTCTTTGTAAAGTCTTTCTCCTATGCTCCCCGCTACAACGCTTTAGTCCCACCTCCCTCAGTGTTGACTCTTAAGACTTCTTTGTAGAGTCTTTCTCCTATGCTCCCCGCTACAACGCTTTAGTCCCACCTCCCTGAGTGTTGACTCTCAAGACTTCTTTGTAGAGTCTTTCTCCTATGCTCCCCGCTACAACGCTTTAGTCCCACCTCCCTCAGTGTTGACTCTCAAGACTTCTTTGTAGAGTCTTTCTCCTATGCTCCCCGCTACAATGCTTTAGTCCCACCTCCCTGAGTGTTGACTCTCAAGACTTCTTTGTAGAGTCTTTCTGCTATGCTCCCCGCTACCACGCTTTAGTCCCACCTCCCTGAGTGTTGGCTCTCAAGACTTCTTTGTAGAGTCTTTCTCCTATGCTCCCCGCTACAACGCTTTAGTCCCACCTCCCTGAGTGTTGACTCTCAAGACTTCTTTGTAGTCTTTCTCCTATGCTCCCCGCTACAACGCTTTAGTCCCACCTCCCTGAGTGTTAACTCTCAAGACTTCTTTGTAGAGTCTTTCTCCTATGCTCCCCGCTACAACGCTTTAGTCCCACCTCCCTGAGTGTTAACTCTCAAGACTTCTTTGTAAAGTCTTTCTCCTATGCTCCCCGCTACAATGCTTTAGTCCCACCTCCCTGAGTGTTGACTCTCAAGACTTCTTTGTAGAGTCTTTCTCCTATGCTCCCCGCTACAACGCTTTAGTCCCACCTCCCTGAGTGTTGACTCTCAAGACTTCTTTGTAAAGTCTTTCTCCTATGCTCCCCGCTACAACACTTTAGTCCCACCTCCCTGAGTGTTGACTCTCAAGACTTCTTTGTAGAGTCTTTCTCCTATGCTCCCCGCTACAATGCTTTAGTCCCACCTCCCTGAGTGTTGACTCTCAAGACTTCTTTGTAGAGTCTTTCTCCTATGCTCCCCGCTACAACGCTTTAGTCCCACCTCCCTGAGTGTTGACTCTCAAGACTTCTTTGTAAAGTCTTTCTCCTATGCTCCCCGCTACAACACTTTAGTCCCACCTCCCTGAGTGTTGACTCTCAAGACTTCTTTGTAAAGTCTTTCTCCTATGCTGGCTCCAGAGCACAAGTTCTCTTTACTGCAGACCCATTCAATGGCCAGAAAAGAAGTGAACGTCTTTTCACTCTCCCTTTCTTGCTGCAAAACCAACTTCATTTCTCATTAGAGACCCTCGTGTCTGGTCATGACACCCTGCGGCGTGAGTCGGAGCTCCGCAGATCGCGACAGGTCATTGTTTGTTAATCATTTCAGGTTTGTTATATCAGGTTTGTTAATCATTTAAAATTTGGTTTGTTAATCATTTAAAATTAGGTATGTTAATCATTTAAAATTAGGTTGGTTAATTATTTAAAAATAGGTTTGTTAATCATTTAAAATTAGGTATCCTCTCAGACCTTCTACTCTCTCATATAAACTGACAGATTCCTGTCAGACCTCTGTGGCAAGCAGCTGCTTGAGGGGGTATTTATTTTTTTATTTATGTTAATCATTTAAAATTAGGTTTGCTAATCATTTTAAATTAGGTTTGTTAATCATTTAAAATTATGTATGTTAATAAATAAATAAATAAATACCTCCTCAAGCAGCTGCTTGCCACAGAGGTCTGACAGGAGCCTATCAGTTTATATGCCACAGTAGAAGGTCTGAGAGGATGGCAGGACCTCAGCAGAAAAACGATGCATACATCCATGCCTTATCCGGGGCTCGAACCCAGGTCCCTTAGATCAGTAGCCAAGCAATCATTTAAAATTAGGTATGTTAATCATTTAAAATTAGGTATGTTAATCATTTAAAATTAGGTATGTTAATCATTTAAAATTAGGTATGTTAATCATTTAGAATTAGGTTTGTTAATCATTTAGAATTAGATATGTTAATCATTTAGAATTAGGTTTGTTAATCATTTAGAATTAGGTTAAATAATTTAATTAGCTACCGACTGAGACCCCCCCCCCCCCCCGCCCCGAACCATTTAGGTCGAAGGATCAAAATACCTCAGGGAAACTAGAGCAACAGTAGATAAAAATTTGACCTTTTACGTCGAAGTACACTCCAGATTCAAAATTTATAAGGTTTCCGTTTTACACAGCCTTGAAACACCCCTAAACACAGTTTTCGCTTTTCTAGCATTAGGCGATCAATTCCTGACATCTACGTGACTTCCATTTGACCTTGAGAGATACTTCAGAATTAAATGTCGGGTTTTCCCAGAGATCTTCGACCCTAAATTCCCCCAGGTACAAATTCTCAGAGCTCTGCTATTTCTGCTTCATAGTTAGAATTAGTTTGATCTCCTGTCAATAAACCACTCAATCACTGGGGGCGGGGGTGGCCCAGTCGGTAGCGCGCCAGGAGAAAAAAAAGAGTTAAAACAACCCAAAGCCTAAATGGTTAAACTCACACAACCATAATATCCAGAAAATATGCACATGATATCTAAAATATCCATTGTCATCTTAGATATCCTATGGATAATCTCTGGATTGGTTGTTGTGTAGAAATTTATATTTAAAGGTGTTAGAGAGCTAAACAAAATGCTGCCCGGAAGTATTTTGAGTCGTAGATCTCATAAATGTTGTGAAATTTTGTCTGTGATGTGTCCTTGAAGTCAAAGGTCAATTTGCGCTATACCAGGGTTGGGTTGTGTTGTTTTACCTCTGAGCTGCACTTTTTTGCACACCATGGGCTAAATGGCCAGGTCATAGGGACCCCGAAGGCTCAGAGAAGGTTGGGGGAGGGGACCCACTGGAACAGCTGTTGGGAGACAGATAGTAGCCTCCCGTCAAGGCCATCCAGCGTGTTCTTTAACGTGCACAGGGTATGTCTCTCCCGCACACGGAAGCGGAGATAAATCTCAACGCTGACCCAGCTGGGACTCCAACCTGGGAACTACAGATTACGAGCCTGGCGCGCTACCGACTGAGCCACCCCCGCCCCGTTATCTATTGATGTAGGATCTCTAATAAAGGTCAAAAATATGTTAAACAACCACAAGATAAGTTACCTTTAGTTGCTAAAGGATTCAGGAGGAAATATTTGAGATCAAATGATATTGACACAATGAATCAATCCATTGGTATCTGATATATTTTCTGACGATCCATCTCGATGAAGAAGAAAAAGACCAAAAAGCAACTTTCAGAAAGAGGTTGTCAAACAAAAGGACGAGTTCCTCTACTGTGCTAGAAAATACCAGCTATTGAGCAAACAATAGCCCATGGCAGGTCCCTTGGGAGATTAGATCTCTGAACGCCGGATGTGACGCATGTCCATTCTGTTTCATTCCCATAGGCGGCGCTGCTGGTTTTATGGCTTCCTGTGGAGCCACGTGGGGAAGAGATGATTACAGTCAGCAGATGGAAAACCCATTCCCTGACTTGTTGTCTGTTAGCAATGCTCTTGGCAGAAATGAAATATTTGACAGGTCGCATACAGAGAAGAATTCTTTTGGCATCTTGAGGCCCGATTTTCTATTGATAGATGACAATATATATAAATCGTTGCAGACTTTTTCTTTTAAAAAATATAACTCTGTAAATCTTTTTTCGTTGCAGTATCATTCATTTTTTTTGTTCAATACGATAAAGTCATATTTGATATTCACCATTTTTGTACCAGAGTTAATCCATGTCAAATCATAAAATGTCGGATTAAGTTTTAAAAAATAAAGAATATTCCCTCAAGCAGCTGCTTGCGACGGATGTCTCACAGGAGCCTGTCATACACCATGAAGATCTGTGAGGAAGACGAGATCTCAGCAGAAAGACGACACAAGCGTCCATGCCTTATACATGCCTAATCCACTAGGCCACCTGTCTCCCATGGGACTATTTACGCCACGAGACTTCCTAGGGCTTTAATCCTCAAAATCCAGCATTACTGTTTAACGCAATTGTATATAACTATCTCGGGGCGGGGGTGGCTCAGTCGGTAGCGCGCCAGGCTCGTAATCTGCAGTTCCCAGGTTCGAGTCCCAGCTGGGTGAGTGTTG